>JANXHW010000001.1:97767734-98972109 GCA_026170595.1 Plestiodon gilberti rubricaudatus
GTTTTAGTACAGTGGTATAAAAATAAGTCAATGCACGAGCTGCTCTTGCTTGAGAAAGAGCACGCCATCAGCCTCTGACCACAGCACTGGTTTTACAACCTTAACAAGGGGGAAATGTGCATGTAGACAAGTGATGACAAGCTCATTTTCCTGAGCTAAAAATGATGCAGGATGACTGCATATGTACAGCCCAGCTCAACTTGTCTTGAATACCACCGATCATCCACCCACAAAGTTGGGAGGGCTGAATCGAATCTTCTTACTTCAAAGAGATGATCGGTGCTATTGAAGTTTCTGCTGACTGAAGATGTCAACCCCAGAAAACACACACACAGCATTTGTTTGTTGGATCACATAAGTGTATAGGATACAAAAGATATTAAACTCACCCTTACATTATAGCAATGCAAATACTGGGAATTGCACACATAAGGTATATGTGTAACATACAGAAAGAGGCCTGGGAAATACCTTTGCTCTCTTTCGCAGCAATTTTGCTAATCGCACCACGTATGGTTTGAATTCCCTTTGATGTGTTCCTTGCCTTCGTACCTCCAACCCCGAATCATCTGAAGCTTCTGGAATAAAGGCCCACCGATACCTGTTAAAGAAACATAGGATAAACTCATGACTGAAATTTATTTTGCATGTACAACTTGCTAACTTTGGCAAGAACAGGCTCTCCAGCTGGTCTGTGAATACCCATATACGTATTCAGGCATGTTCTATAAATTACATTAATATGCAAAAAATATATAGCAATGATCCACAATACACATTAAGGGATAATGTATGAAGCCATCTTCTGCTGAAAAGAAAAACCAGATATCCTCCTGGTCAGGAAATCCTCAATGCAGGTACAGAGTCATCTGTCCACTCTGAATGGGGTCGTGCTCCCTCTGCAGGAACAGGTGCACAGTTTGGGAATGCTCCTGGACTCAGAGCTCTCTCTGGTGGCAGCTGCATCCAGGGGTGTGTTTGCCCAGCTTCAGCTGGTGTGTCGCCTGTGGCTGTACTTGAAGTCACTCGGAACTGACCACGGTAGTCCATGCCTTAGTGACTTCAAACATGGATTACTGTAGCATGCTTTATGTAGGGCTGCCCTTGAAGACAGTTCGGAAGCTGCAATTAGTGCAGAATGCGGCAGCCGTGATAGTTACTGAAGCTAGGCAGTTTGATTCTGCGACTCAAATACGACCACTGCTTCGATGACTATACTGGCTGCCCATTCATTTCCGGCCCAATTCAAGGTGCTGGTACTGACCTTTAAAGCCCTTAATGGTTTAGGAACAAGTTATCTGAAGGACCACCTTCTCCCATACATTCCAGTCTAGCCTCCTAGGTCATCTGAAGGGGCTCTCCTGCAGGGGCTCTCCTCTGTCACAAGTAAGAGGGATGGCGGCTTGAGGGCAAGCCTTCCCTGTAGTGGCGCCACAATTATGGAATTCCCTGCTGGGGAATTAAGAACGACCCCCTCTCTCATGGTTTTTCAGCAAGGGCTCAAAACGTTTTTGTTTTGTCAGGCATTTGGGTGATGGACTGGTATCTGCCCCCTCTGCCTCCATTTATGGTGTTTAGTTTTTTGCTGCTTTGCTCTGGTCTAAATAGCCATTCCCCAATTATTATTTTATATATTGTATGTTTATTATTTGATGGAACTCTGTAAGTCGCCTTTGCTTCGGCATGGGGAAGGTGGGATATAATTTTTTCAAATAAATAAATACTGAATCAAACCACTCGGTACTGTCGACGACTACCCAAAATGTCAGACATGGATCTTTTCCAGCTCTACCAAAGATTGAACACGAGACTACCTGTATTTGCATGCAAAGGAGGTGCTTTACCAGTGAGCTATGACACCTACCCAGTAAGGAGAAACCTCCTTCCCAGTCAGTGGCGTCGCTGAGCCGGTGCGGGTTGGTGCGGGGCCCCCCGGCGCCCCCCGTAAGTTTTTTGGCTTTTTTTTTTTACTGTTTTCGGGGTATATGTATACTTTCCCCCCACTTATCTTGAATATTGGACGCTTCCAGTGACGATCCTCTTCCTGCGCCGGGCACATTCTTCTCCCTGCGCCCGGCGAGAACTCCGTAAAGCAACCAGTAGCACTTTCCAGAGTTTGCGTATGCGCAGAACGACGAAGTTTCCAGCCGACGTTCTGCGCCTGCGCAAACTTTGGAAAACGCTGCAGGGGGCTTTACAGAGTTTGCGCCTGGGCGCAGGGAGAAGAATGTGCCCGGCGCAGGAAGAGGATCGTCGCTGGAAGCATCCAATATTCAAGATAAGTGGGGGAAAAGCATACATATACAAACACATGCCCCGTTAATACTTAACCCCCCCGAAAACAGTAAAAAAAACTGTTCAAAAAATTCAAAAAAACCCTGAAACCTAAGGAGCCCCGCCCCCCCGAGCCCTGCGGCCCACCCCCCCTATCAGGCGACGCTTCTGTTCCCAGTGCATAAAGACATGCCCCTGCACATGGTAGTTTTCTTACAAGGAGCTTTACCTACAGCACATCAGAAGTTTTGCTTGACCAATTTACTTACATCTGAAACTGAGGAAGATTTTCAGAGGGCAGTGCCAGGGCTAAATCCAGAAATTTACAAGCTGACAAATAAAGGTTCAACCATCTCTGGCTATTGTAGGATGTGGAGAATCCATTGCCTCCTGTGTATGTAGTTTCCAAACCAGCAACAGATGGGCCTGAAGTTCTACAATACAATAAATTTCCAGATTATTCTTAAATCGGTGAAATAAAAATATTTCTCCATTAACTCCACGCTTCACAAATCAAAGTAGAGAATTTAGAGAATATGGGTCTTTACTTAAAAAATGTATACTACATAATTAGCCATCTGGTAATATGGAGCCAATATCTTGCCACTCCAGAAGCTTGCCCCATTCAATCTTGTATGTATACCTGAGATCACATTTTGGGTGCTTTATCATTAACTCAAACTCAGTAAGTCCAAGATCAAACCTTCTCATCTTTCCTATCTACTAACAAGGTCAACACCCATCCTGTTTAAAAGGTATGAAGGCTAGGCTTTATCACGTCTCTTTTATTCCCCATAAGTCATGTTGACGCTCCCTTTACAATACTGTTGAATTCTTCTGTATCCCTTGGCAAAAACACTAATTCACACCGTGGTCACCTCCCACCCTTATTTCTGCAACCTTCTCTCTGGTCTTTCATTGTCTCGCCTGGATACCCCCTCAACTTCACCAAGCACTCTGCTGCCAAAATGATTCGTCTCTCTTTACACTGGACACATCACTCCCTTCTTAAAATTTCTACACTGGCTTCCTGTCCACTCATGGATCCTGCACAAGGTCCTAGTCCTTAACATCAATAAATCCTCCACGATTTTGCCCTTCTCCTGGCATCTGCAGAGACCCCTGCAGATGCCAAAATCCGTGGATGCTCAAGACCCCTTTTAAAAAAGAATAGCAACACTTACCTGGGGGTCCTGAGCACTGTGGACTGCTCCATTAGCCCTGGCTTGCTTCTGGCAGCGGCTTCTGGGAGCACTGTGGGGTAGTATCTGGCACTCCCAGAAGCCACCTCCAGGTTGTGCTGAGGTCCATGACCCACTCCGTAGGTCCTGGCTTGCCCCAGAATGCATCACAGAAGCGTTTGCCAAATGCTTCTGCAATGCTTTCAGGTGCACGTCAGGGCCAACGGAGCAGGTCACAGGCCTCGGTGCAGCCTGGAAGCGGCTTCCTGGAGCATGCCAGGCCAAACGGAGCGATCCACAGTAGGTGAAATTCTCAGTTGGGAAGACCGCAGATGCCAAGAGCCCACTGTATATTAAATGTTTAGTTGTTAGGGACCCAATATTTTTTTTTGAATAAACGTAGCTTGTATAAAGTTGTATTAACAACTTTAGATCACCTTGTTGGCATACTATTAATTTTCAAATCAATATTTCAACACATCTGGAATGGTGGTCGTTTGGCAAGTGAATATATAAAGAAAGTGGTAGGGGACATATTTACTGATGTAGTATTGGCTTGTATTAATGCTTTAAGGCAGGCACCCATACAATCTTGAAAAATCATTTTAAAAAAGTATTAAAAATTCGGCATATGACAACAGAAGGAACAATGCCAGTACAGGGCAAGGATAATCAAAATGAGTAGTAGTAGTAGCAGTGGTAAGGCAATGGCCAAGCCTCTCAATATCTGGACAATAAAACAAAGAACAATGTGACTCCCTGCCCATCAAATCAGAATCTGTGCAAAATGATTCATAAATGCAACCCCACCACCCAAAATCAGATACAAAATGGCCCACTCTTTCCCAGTGTCTCAAAGGACATAAGAGACAGGTAGAAAGATATTTTCCCCAACTACTGAGGGTGGTGGTGGTGGTGATGATGTGGGCATTCTTCTCTTTTGGCAGCCAAGTTCCTTATGGCTTGTTTTCCCTCTCTCTTTTTTTAATCAATCAATCTGTTCTTTGATGGTTCTGTTCCACTGTCACATGAACTTAACAATCAAGCAGTGTATTGTACTTGGCGGCAGTAGTGGTTTGTGGAGGGAGGGATGCAGTAATTTTATTTTTCGCCAGAAGATGCATTTGAACTGATAGCAAGCCGAAGAAGTAGCTATAGAATATAATGCGTAATTTTCTTTACTGTTGCTTATTATTTGTACACATTATGCTCTTACTTTCATAGACAGACTAAAAAAGCCTCTTCCAAATGAAGTAGGAGTAATGCTCATGTAGAACAAATCAGAACTTCACCCAATAACATTTCAGAATGAATGTGCAACAGAATGAATGTGCGAACAGGAGTGGACTTTACCTGGAGATGTCTTCATCAGCTGTGAGTTCCTGTTCCATTAGTAAAAATACCTGGACCTAGAGATCAACATTCTACATGTTAGTGAACACATTTTTCATCAACGGACATACAGAGTCCAAATTTTAATGGCTCTTTTGTTCCCAAAGGCCTAAAGAACCCACAGCTAAAGAACCCACGAGGCAAAGACAGAAAAGCCAACTCTCATATTAGCCTCCTGCTCTCAGCCCCACTTCACACACCATTGCAATAAGGTGGGGGCTGCTTTCCTGGATACTATCCAATGCAGTATGCTACTTATAATGCAGCTTAAGAAACTGAAAATTGTCTTATCTGGTCTTCCTGCTCTGTGAAGACAAGCTGATAAAAGATAAAATGTGTGCTGATTTCATGTGACACAAATGTTAACTGGGGTCATCTGAATGGACAATCATTCCTTCCAGGCTTTCACATCCTCACAGCGCAATCCTGTGTAACCTTGCACCGGTGTAACAATAGATGCAATGGTGTAATAGCAGATGCACCGGTGTAAGTGCACGTACACTGGCCTAAGTGCACTTACACCGGTGCATCTACTGTTACACCGGTGCAAGGTTACACAGGATTGCGCTGTCAGTTAAGAACAGATACAGACATACAGCTCTGGAAACCTGTTGCCGCTGGAATGTTCAATCCCGGCTGTGCAAGAGGACTGAAAGACGTTCATATATAAAATTCAGACTGCTTAACAATGTGTTGTTTTTCAAAAAGGAAACCTTTCCTTCATTTTATTAGAAGCCAAAAGTTATACCTGGAATTAAAAAGAATTCATTAATTTAATCTTCATATTTAGTTCTAACTGCACTTTTAAAAAGTTTCTCAGAGTTTGCAAAGGTATAGCTGGGACTCATACAATACTAGGAGAAAAAAGTTCATATAGGAAGGAACAGGTGGGTACAGGGGTTGAGAGTTCCACCGAGTGGGGGAAAACCTCCCTCCTAGTTTGCTCCCTGAACACTCAACACACTGTCTACACAATCTCTTGCCTCCAAATTTTTAGAATTTCCTCTGGAACCATGAGGGCTAGCACACTGTTCTTTTTCATGAAAAAGAAAATGTTGAGTTTGTCAGGATTCTGCCAAAGCTGTAACAGAAGTCCATACGCAGACATTCACAGCTGTGTAACATGCCAAAAGTTAGTAGTTTCTTTGACATTTACGCACACAAAAGTGCAATGCAATGTAAACTAGAGCAGAGAAGGAAGGACAATTTTTGTGAAAAAAATTGAGAGCCAACTTAAAACATATATGAGATTGGTCAAGGAAGTAACAATGGTACTTGTACATCAAACAAAAAGACAAAAAATTGCAAACATTCTCCATTGCTTAAATGTGACTTAATCCTTCCCTGCATAAGCACACAATCCTTCCCTGTATAACAAAGGCCATGTTTAGCTCATTCGGAACCCACTACATTTAGGAGCAGCGTATATAGAAATTCTTTGCCCTTTTCTAAAACGTTTCTCTACAAGCTGCCTTCCCTCTAAGCTGCACGGCTGTGCAGCTAGATTTGGAGCCCCGTGCAGCTTCTGTCATGGCGCTCTGGAGCTTGGGGACGATGCAGCTCCACATGGGTTCCGCGCACTCCCTGTACAAATGACAGGGAACATTGCCTACAAGTGGTTCGACTCATGAATGCCAACTACAACTCACCAATTCCGTGATCATGGTAGGCCAAAGTGAGGTAAGATGCTGCGGAGACATTCTTAAGAGCAAGACTCTGAAAAACAGGAACACTTGGGAGTGAAGGGTGGGCACCTGGGGCAAACGGAGACTTTCCACCAGTCTCTCTGAAAGAGGAAGTCGACAAGATTCGGTCAGTTCAAAATACTGCTTGTTGGTTTATTTCTTCCATCATTATATTTCTTGTTAGATTTTAACAGATGTTAGCATTACTATAAAAAAGTAGATTTTCAACATTGCAAATGACTTTTTATGGAACAGACTTTCATGAAAAATGATCCAAAGTGGCACAAAAATGCCAGCAGTGCTTTGAAAAAAAAATAGTAATATTTGGGGGTGTAATTTTTTCATTCTTTTGTCAAAGTTTAATTTTGTATCAAAGGAGTTGACTTCTCATAGCATAAAGCAACACGACAGACTCTGCTGCAGGTAATATTTGGATCGTTGAAGAACTAGCATCTCAAATACAACTATATTTGAATTGTATTCGGCTCCCATTCCTTCCTTCCTTGCAAATTATAAATTCCACTGCTTCCTTGCACATAGGTCAGCTAGAGATCGAATACTTCAAAAGTTGTGTTTAAAGAGGAATATGAAAAGACTGAATTACCCCTAAAGAATGGGTCCGTTCCATAGCTTGAGACCTGGCAAAAATCTGCACAATGGGCTGCAACTCTCCATTACCCACCTCCCTCCTCTTCTTCTTGTGATCTGTTTAACTGGTAGCATAAGACAAACCCCTGAATATATTCAAGACTTTTACAATTATGGCCTCTATTGTTTTTCTACAAGAAGCTTTAACGTTTTCTGCTGAACAGCCCAAATGTGCCACGGTCAGGATCCATGTTCACGGGGAAGCAGTGGTCGATTGTTCTGTCCAGCAACAGCCCATCATCCCTCATTTGGGGACACTCTGGATGGGGACAATCTCAACCTTTGGAGGCAGAAGAGACTGCTGCAGGAGGCGGGAGCTGAAAAACCTGAGACTGCGCGTGGCATTGTGAAACTGGCTCAGGTCTCTTTTACTGCTTTAAAAGTTGAAACTTGGTTAAGTTGTGAATGGCCTTCAGTCTTTTTTTTTAATATGCCAAGCAAAATCGTTGTTTTAGGCCCTGAGGTGTCACAGGGATCTTTGTTAATCTTGCAAGCAAACTGACTGCCTAAAGATTATAGATCACTATCGGCTCTGTTACCCTTAATGCCACAGCCTGCGATTCTAGAAAAACCACACAGCTGATTACTTTAGGCCAATGGGGAAACTTTTGGCTTAACGTTCTGAGGTATCTGGGCAACATGTACTGTAAACCGGCAGAGGCTGCGCATATACATGAAAGACACCTTGCTGGTGCAGGCCAATCAACCCATCTCAGAGCTTTCTGACAAAGGAGGAACAGACATCCATAGCTTTTATTCATATGGCACGTAGTATCATGCGAAGAGGCACTCCTTAGAAATACTAATCTCCTAAAATAGCTATCAACAGAACAGGCAACCTGTAGCTTTTAAAGTTTGTCCAAAATAAAAGCTATAGTGGTGTACACAGTTGAAACTAATCTCATCTTACTAATCTCAATCTGTGTGTGTATATGAAGTGATATACACTCAAGGGAGCAAACAGTTCCTCGTCTGTGTCAAGAGGCATCATGCAGACCATACAAGTCGACTGCATAACCCAGCCATTAGCAGGCCATTTTTGTCATCTGTTCTTTGCGTGCCTAGAAATTCAGGAATAATAAGGATGTTCTGTACCTTGTATATCTGGAAGGTATTTCTGGTACTGGTCCACTTCACTGCTAAAAATGGCAAAAGCCAGCCTCTTTAGCAGCATAGCACGCTGTTCCAGCTCGACATCCCGATTAGCAAACAGATTGAGCGAACTGCTCTGAGCTACAGCCACACGAGCTGTGGGGCAATCAGGCAACAAAGACAAGACAGACGTATTAACTAAGAACACAGAAGGTATGTTATTAAAGTCACTGTAATCCAACGCAGCGAGTCAGTGACTGCACTTTGCACGTGCACATCAAAGACAATGCACATTGCAAGGCTCCTCCTTAAGAAACAGATACTTAAGAGTTAATTGCATTATTGTTTGCATTTCCCACTCTTATTTTGGTGAGACAAACTACTTGTGAGCAACGCAGCTAGCACTACGGGTTCTTTGGCAATCACTGTAGTAAAACACTTTTGCTCCACAATATTCTAGGGGGGTTGCTCTAAACATCTTTAGTTTAGTGGTTTCTAATACATTTCTTTAAAATCAGGTACACTAAACTCTTGCTGTGTGACCATGCAGCCTTTCACAAATTATAGAACAGTTGGAAATTGGCACACCAGTAATAAATGTAGTTTCCCCATCTCCAAAATGGGGATAGTTGGGGCGGGGGGAGCAATAAGGAACAGTTAAAATATTGATTTACCTGTAAATAAACACTAACTAAAAGAGTTAACTTAAAAAATAACTAAAAGAGTTAACTTAAAAAATGAGGTATACTAAATATGGAATAAAATATTCAGCTTCCCCCACCCCAAGTTAAGGCACACTTCCACAAAAAGGCTTGATCATACTGATGCGACCTTCCTCCCTCTTCTCCCACCATGCAACAAAGGCCGATGGCAACAGGTCCTTGCATAGGGCAGCTCTGAATCGGGCCATTATGCTTTCATTTTAGAATAACCACTCTTTGCACAGTGCTAAAACCAGAATGATTAGCATGTGACTGGTAGTCATATATAAAGAGTAAAAGGAAGGACTCACTCATCAAATCTCTAAATGTGGTTTTGTCGTGGGTCATCAAATTATCCATAATTGCTCGCCAACTAAAAGAAAAGGAACAATCCTTAGGAAAACAAGGTATTTTATTTTCGCTTAAATAATATGGGAGGATGACGCTCATGACACTCTGCAACTCTTAAAGATTCTGCTGTGCTTGCCCAAACAAGATACTGCTGTGTGTGAACAGGTTTCTGGCCCTGTAAGAATCAGACTGCTACTTCAGTGTGCAGCAGTCTTTACAATCCAGTGTAAAGAAGCCCAGGGGGAGCACGCACTCCCCCAGGGCAGGGTGTTGTGAAAGTGCCGTAAAGCACTTCTGCGACACCCAGTGAGTAAGGGATGCCAGCGCAGCAGCCGGCGGCCCTTCCCCCGGCCCTATGCCCACTGGAGCAGGTAAGGCCTACCCTGGTCGGGGCAGGGGCAGGCGGACTAGGTGGGTGGCCATTGGCCACCCTTGGGCCTGGAGAGGGCGGGGAATATCAGTGGCGAGATCCGCCATATCCCAGCCCTCTCCAGGCCCGGCACAGCCTTACCTGGCCAGCGTGAATGTACGTGAGCTCCAGAGCTCATGTACATTCAAGAAGGCCCAATGGGCCTCCCGCCGCTTACACCGGGGGAAGGGGACAATTGTTCCTTTCTCCCGAGTTGTTCCCGGGCTGGAACTCGATAGGATACAGCATCTGGCCCTTTAGGCCGGGCGCCGTATCTTGCACAGGATTGGGCTGTAAAACACCTGTGGGGAGGGGGGAGACACATAAGAATGTATGCTTGGTTCAAGCCTAACAAGGGCTGTGTTTGCTCTTTGCATAAACTATGATGGTTTTCAAATCAGCACCACACTCTCCAAGCTACCCACGACTATCTGGAAGAAGCTCATGTGTAGTCAGGTAGGAGGAAAACAAAGAGTGCTAAGGGAAAAGGGGCTAATTCATTGCAGAAGTGGGAAGAAGCAAGTTTCACAGGGAGCTAAGGACATACTTGGACAGAAGAATAAGGACATATGAAGGACAAGAATAGAGACTTCAAAGGGCAGTTGGCTCCAGGAAAAGGGTGATACTATAGGTGGAGGAGTGAGTTGGTGGGACTCCACTGTATCACCCTATGATGTCACCTCTAAAGTGTAGCTCATAACGTCGTAATTTTTATGTTCTAGAGAAGTGTTCTATTTCTAGGAGTCCTCCTGGATCTACAGCTGTCCCAGGATGGTCAGGTGGCATCTGTGGCCAGGGGGAACTTTTGCCCAGTTTTGGCTTGTGCGTCAGCTGAGACTGTATCCGAGTCAGTCGGATCTGGTTACAGTGGTCCATGCTCTAGTGACATCAAATTTAGACTACCGTAATGGACTCTATGTGGGGCTACCCTTGAAAACAATGAGGAAGCTGCACCCAGTGCAGAATGTGTTGTCCTGCTTGGTCGCTGGGGCTTGGTATGCTAAGCCTGCTATGCTGTTGCTCCAGCCGCTACACTGGCTGCCCATTTCATTCTGAGCCCAATTCAAGGTGTTGGCGATGACCTTTAAAGCCCTATACGGCATAGGACCAAGACGCTTCAAGGACTGCCTTCCCCCATATAATCTTCCACATCCCCTATAATTAGGCTTACCAGATCGTCGACCGGGACAGAGCGATCTCCCCTTAAGGGGTGCGGGGGGGGGCAGAATCTGGTAAGCCTACCTATAATCGTCAAATAGGGCCCTGCTTAGGATACCGCTACCATCTGAAGCCAAGGGGATGGCGGCAAGGGGTAGGGCCTTTTCTGTTGTGATATCATGTCCCTGGAACCAACTACCGGAACATCTGAGGACAGCCCCCTCTCTATATGGTCTCTGGCAGGGTTTAAAAACATATTTATTTTGCCTGGCAATCGAGGAGGGAGGAGGAACCTCTAAGAGACCCTTTTTTATGTTCTGCTGGTGCTTTTACGTTGTTGCGGTTTTATATTTTTAACCGGTCCTGTATCATTTCTAACTGCTTTTAATGCAATTCAAAACATATTCATATGTTTTTATCTACTGTATTTTTTGTATTCTTTATTGTACACCATCTTGAACATAAGGAAAGGCAGTATGTAAATCTTTTAAATAAATAACATAATGAAATCTTATTTGCCAGGTACTAAGAAGCAAAAAGAAGTCATACTGATTAACACAGGAAGCATCCATTTGAAAGAAGCTGGAATCCATAAAGAGGTCAAAGGCTTCCTTTTTCCACGCTCTCCTAGTATATTGGTATCCACTCAGGCTGCTCAACAGTTGAACACAGGCTCTATAACTGGGAGCATTATGGGCACTGGAAGAAAAAAAGTCAAATCAAACATGAAATGGCTTAACATATGGAATTAAACCTTGAAAATATCACATCTAAATCAATTCCAAATGATTCCGTCTATGATCCAAAGGGCAGAAAGCATGTGGGACTTTTCCAGTCGCCCACCTGCTGCTGTACCTTGAATCCCTAAAATCCATTTCTGAAAACCAGGGAAATCATCTGCTGTAGAATTTGACACTATGCAAGGGGATGACACTGGAAGTGAAAGCCACCATTTCCCTCTATGAATGTGCAAAGTGCATGTACACACTCCACTTGTGCATGGGGGGGGGGTCCACAGGATTCTAGCATGTCTTTAGAACACTCTGTAAAGCACAGAGTTCCTGTATTCCTAAGGTCGCTATCACGGTCTTAAGCCTCTCATCTAGTAACATGTAAAATGTCCTGTTGACAAGAAGGCTGATTTTAAAACAGCAAGCCTTTACCTTATAAGAACTATTGATTGAAGTCCTTTTTGTACTGGGGTACACTGGTAGGAGTTCATTTTGACTAGTGTAACAGCTGGACAATAAAAGAAACTGTTTGTTACAATTAAGCTACGTTGTGAACAAAACTGAAGCAGTACCTGTGATTGCGAAGGTAAGGCACAACATAGTGCATTATATTTACAAGCAGTGGAATAACCCTTTCTTTTTCATCACTATAGAAAACCATGTCCAAAAGATGAGCCAAAACCTGCGAGAGAGGAAAAAAAAAGGTAAATGTTTTAACTAGTTTTCTTGCAAACAGCATCCTTAACAGCCCAGGAGTACAACTTGAAGGATTTGAATATATTTGTTTAGCTAAAAATTATTTAAAGGAATAATTCCCAGCTATGTTGATTCTTTTTAAAATGTTAGAAATACATTATTCAACAATATTTCTTCCAAATATCTGCATCCTATCTAAACTGAAGGGTTAGTTTAATACATCTACAGTGCATGCGTAGGATAACAATGCAGATGATTTTAACTCATTCTCCTGTCAATAGGAGACAACAATTTTATATCTGCTGCATGCATAATGTGAACATTGATCTGGACCCAAAGCAGCTAACAGAATCTTGTGACACCTTAAAAACATATTTACTGTCGTTTAAGCTTTCATGGACTAGAGCCCGCATCATCGGATACATGAAGTATTAGCCTCAGTTGGTGCACATGCACCTGTAAAGCTTAAAAATATTATGGCTTTTGTTTATAGGACTGCTTACTCCAGATGGACAAATGAAACCTACGAAAGTGCAATTGTGTTTCTCAATTTGACAACAGAAATCAGTATGAATCACAATATACTATGTACTCCAACATATGTTGTGTAAACACATGTAGCCTTGTGTCCTATGGCATATGTCTGTACTCCATAGAATTCTCAGTGCAGTCCTATGCATGTCTACCCACAAATAGGTCCTACTGATTTCATTGGAAATTACTCCCAGGTAAGCGTATACAGACTTCAGTAAGAGCTAAGGTCAGTAAGGTCTAAAAATCAGAGCTACATCCCCTCTTTACATAGATCTCGTTGGGCCATCCATTCACATTGCTTGTGTACGAAAAGACAACCATCAAATAATCCTTTCAAATACTTTATTAGCATAACAAAATAGTGTGGCTGGGGTGGGGAAACCAGATGAAGCGGATAAATAAAAGTCAGCAAAGGTAAATTAATAGAACCTAGGGTACAAAGCTACTCCAGGGTACAAAGTTACCCCAACAAATCACCAACTGTTGAGTTTGCACAAAAACAGTAGACCTGGAGTAGGAATTTACCCCTAAAAAAGGTGACAGCTAGAAGGCACATAGTGACAGTTCACAACAGTAGTAATTGATAACATCAAAACAGCCTTCCTAGCTTTGCTAACACCAGTAGTGTCCCAAAATGGTCACTAATGCATACATCAGTGATTTTTAATCCTTTTCATCACCACTGACAAGGTGCTAAAACTGTCAAGGCACACCATCAGTTTTTTGACAATTGACAAGGCACACTGCATTGCTGGCAGGGGGCTCACATTCGCCAATGGCTCTACTTATAAATGACCCTCCACCCCAACACCCCACAGCACATCTGCGGACCATTCATGGCACAGTGTTTGAAAATCGCTGGTATACATGCTGACCTATACTGAGCAAAACATAAAATATTATCTAATAAAATATCTGGAGCAGGCTACTCATTGACTTGTGTATATAATAAGTGCTTCTGAAAAACGTACTACATTGTGTGTCATTTGTCAGAATGATTCCTCTTGGGCCCAAAGGAAATACTGTAAATCCAAAAGCATGCACATGGATGTCACCCACCACACATTTCTCTTTCAACTCTTTCCAGAGAAATATTTTCCATCCATGCTAATGGTTAATGTGAAAAGCCCATTTCTCCTCCATGTACAAGTAAAATCAACAAACCAGTACCCAGCAAGAGAAAAGGCAAAATGCAGTGAGAGAAAATAAGCCAACTGATCACAAACAGAAGAGAGCTGGAATACAGCTCCTCGTGGCAACCTCATGTCTACAAAAGTATCAAGGAATTATTTTGTCTAATAGTCAGTACGAGCAACCTCAGAATGGCAACTGATGTTAAGGCACCTGACCTTATCAGTAGGGGCCTCTAGTTCCATATGGCCATTTGCTATGAAAGCCCTAGAAAAAGCACCAGAACTATAATGAAATTGTTTTGTTTTACGTGCATCCTTACTATTTATAAATACAGGGTTTTGGATGGAGTTTACTTGAAGGAAAAGCTTACCTCAGATAACAGTGTTAAGGCATGGACACTAAAAACGGATGGAGTGATGCTTGAAGTTTCCAGAGCTGGAGATAACATATCTAAAAACAAAAATCAAACCAAAGACTAAGAGAAACTTTTTTTGAAACTTGCATATTTTGTATCGATTCTGCGAAGCCATACTTGAGAAATCACAGATTTTAAAATGTGTTCGTATATCAAGCAAGTCAGGCTGCGAGATCACATTCTGCCACGCTTACCCAAACACCTGAAAAGTTTAGTCAACTGAAATAGGATTAAATAGAAGCATATTTGTATTTCACTATGAATATTTTTTATTCTGCAGAATACCAGAGTTCTAAGCAGAACTAAAAAACTTACTGTATAATGATTTTACTTAGATGCATCTGCCTCATTTAAATAAAGAATAATTCTAAAAGTAAACAGGAACGTTGTTACGTAGGAATATACATAGGGATGTTGTTACATAGAACGTTGTTACATAGGGATATATTCCAGTGGTTCTTAAAGTTCACCCCGAGAGTCAGGGAGAACTGAGAGCACCTGTGGGGGCAGGGCCATGGCGGTAGCAGTGCGTTCAGGATCATGGCAGCGCTCCCAGGATCGTGCCCACCACCGGTGGCAAAAAGGTTTATGTTTACCTTACGATGTTCATGCCGGCCCTCCGGAGGGTGCAGGGAGGTCTGTGCCCCCCTGTATGGGCCTCCCTGAGCTGCTGATTGGCTCTCTGTGGCAATTGCGACTGGCAGCAGCGTGATCCTGGGAGTGCCGCTGCTGCCATGGCAGCGGTCACACCCCTTAAGGGGCTGGCTGCCGCTTCCGGTTCTCCTGGTGGGTCGTGACCCACCAGTTTGAAAACCACTGTTCTAATCTATACAAATTGGATTCGATGCAACACAATAGTGCATGTGGAGTTGTTGTGTGTTGGCCCTTTTCAGAAAGCAAAAGGAATACCCATTTGGTGTTTGGCAGCGGGGGGGGGGGGGGGAGAAGAGTGACTTTTTAAAAAGGGCTCAGTGAGGACAGCCTCAGCTACTGGATCAAGAAGGGGACTTTCTTGATCCAGAAAAGGGACCCATTTGCACACGCTGTTCCTAATGAACGTATGAAGCTGCCCTATATGGAGACAAGCCACTGGTCCATCTAGCTCCATATTGTCTACACTGAATGGCAATGGTTCTCCAAGGTTTCAGACAGAGGTCTTTCACAGCCCTGTGGAGACACAGGGGGGACTGGGACTGGAACTACAGGTACTCTTACATTGTGTTATGGTTTCTCCCTTAAATCCAATGTAGCTAAAGACATACATGTAGACGTTTATAGCCCCTAGCTGGATCAGCCGGAGCGTAAAATAATGGAATCCTACTTTACTACAAACATCAATGAAAACAATGTCTCATACGGATGAAGTATTCTGGATGGAGGGAAACAAACCACCTTCAACATCAGACTCCAAGTTGTTTCCATCAACCATTATCTTGGGGGAAGGCTTAACCTCTAAATTTCGCCTTAGCCATGTCGTTTGTTCCAGGGATGAGCCGGCAATTGCCCCAATAGCGTCTACTATTTTGTGGGTTACATCCTGACAGGAAAAAAGAAAAAGAAACCACAAATAGTAAGAGAAGACAACGTTATATTTTTTCCTCACAAAACCTATTGAAATTGTACAAGTTCAGCCACAGCTTTTTATACAAAATGAGGTGAAACTGACAGTCTGATTCTTGATCTTTTCTCTCCCTCCACAAAGCAGGAACAACAATAGCAAAGGAACTCTTAGGGCAACGTTTCCTTAGCAGCAGTGGCTGACATTCATAGAAGAAGGACATTTCCTTTGCCTGGAAAAGGCAGGTGCTTTGGTAAAGTGAGGAGGAATGGGTGAAGAGGCCCCAACACAGCTTCCCCCCCCCCCTAAAGAATGTGATCCACTGCATAGGGATTACACACTGCACAAGTAACACTGAATCAGGTTAGTGCTTGTAGTGCTAGCTTTGGTCAAAACAAACATACACCTCTTTTTGCTGATGTCCTAGGTTAGCACCCTGGGCAAGGAACCAATAATTTCTAGCCAGAAGAGTTTCCAATAAAGATACAGCACTGCTTGAAAATGAGTACAGCTGAACAAAACGCTGCAATCAGATTGATGCTTTCAACTGACGTTTTCTGGTGTTTTTTTTAAATAGCTCTAAGTACTCGGAAGTAATTGAGAATATTATTTCTTACCTGAAGATCTCTCTGATCTTTCTTATTATCCAGACTTGGGTTTTTCAGAATAAACTCATTTAAAACGCTATGAAAAAAAGAAGGAAGTATTGTTTATATAGTGCCAAGTATGTACATGGTGCTTTACACAGAGTCAGAAAACAGATTGCCCCCAGGCCTGAAGGCTCACAATCTAAAAGAGACGCAAGGGAGACAACAGAAAAGAGAAGGAAGTGGATGCTGGAAAGGAATATGTGATTATTTATCATGCACACTTAGGCTTAAGCTACAAAACAAATATTCATATAAAGTTTTTCAGAAAGTAGGGAGAAGGAATACTCAAGACAAAAGGAACAGCACTGGCCATGATTCAAAGAGGCCCATTTGTATGCCCAAGAGCTTCTGTAGGCACACCGACATGTTCAGTTCAATGCAGTTGACTGCAGTTCAAAACTGGGGGCCAGTTCAGAGTGTCCCTCAAATTTAGAGTGCGCCTTTTCAGGAGCAGGGAGGCCCTAAAATGGCCCAGTGATCCATATGTTGCTCTTTGGATTCCAACCAATACACTTACTGAAATTTCTAAAAAAAGGACTGTAATGCTTTAAAAAAAACTTACATTCTGAAAATACTAAAAGATGACACTAGTCATATTACAACAAACGCAGTATAAATCTGACAGTAATACTTTTCATACCAAGAAATACCTAGATTGTGGTGATAACCTACTATAAACAGCGCAATGTAATAAATCATGGCTTTGCACAGGAGAATGCAGAAGGATGCTGCTGCTGCTATAAAGTGCAGGTAAATTGGCACAAGAGTATAAGAAGATGCTGTTAACGTTTCAAATAAATTTCAATTATACTAGGAAAATTGTCTATTAACAGCTATAGCATTCAGCATATACTTCCCCCAGTAGAAATGAATCAGCTGGTTGAACAGCTATCATAAGCATCCAGTTTTAATAATAAAGCTACAATTCAATGAGGGCATGAACCAGGCAAAATTAAGCACTTTTGAGTTCAGAGATGGTGGGGGATCTGGAAACCAAGCAGTGGCGTCACTGTGACGCGCATCATCCCAGAGCGGGGGACGCGCGTCACCCCCCCCAATCACCCCCCGACACCCCCCCGAATCACCCCCCCCCTACAGAAACTTACCTTTTCCGGCGCTCGTCACCGGCCAGGAAGCGCTCCAGGGCCTTCTGAAAAGAAGAGGCCCTGGAGCGCTTGCGTTAAAACGCGAAGTTTGACGATTTTCGCGCATGCGCAAACCCTTTTCTGAGGGCAAGGGCCTGCCCTCTTGCCCTCAGGAGGGTCTGCGCAAGCGCGAAAATCTTCAAAGTTCGCGTTTTAACGCAAGCGCATTGGGCCTTCTGAAAAGAAGAGGCCCAATGCGCTTGCGTTAAAACGCGAAGTTTGACGATTTTCGCGCATGCGCAGAACCTTCTGAGGGCAAGCCCTTGCCCTCAGAAAAGGGTTTGCGCATGCGCGAAAATCGTCAAACTTCGCGTTTTAACGCAAGCGCATTGGGCCTCTTCTTTTCAGAAGGCCCTGGAGCGCCGGCAGGGACGGACGCTCCCCGGCCTCAGAGCGTCTGGCCTCCGGAGGGTGACGCGCGTCACCCCCCGGCGGCCCGCCCCGCCCGCCCCGCTACAGTGACGCCAGTGAAACCAAGTCCTATGAGGAACAGGTAAAAGAGCTTGGCATGTTTCACTTGGAAAAGAGAAGACTAAGGGGAGAGATTATAGCTATTTTCAAGTATCTGAAGGGGAGGCACAGAAGAAGGGGTGGACTTACTCTTTGTGGTTCCTGAGTGCAGGACTAGAACCAATAGGTTAAAACGACAGGGAAGTGGATTTAGGCTAGACATGAGGACGAATTTCCTAATGGTAAGAGCTGCCCAGCACTGGAACAGTTTGCCTCATGCAGTGGTGGGCTCTCCCTCATTGGAGGTTTTCAGGCAGAGGCTGGGTGGCTGTCTGACAGGTATGCTTAGCTGTAGTAGTTGCCTGCACTGAGCAGGTGATTCAACTAAATGACCTCCAAGGTTCCTCTTAACTATGATTCTCTAAGCCATAAAGTAACAGCCTCAATATTTAATATGGTTTAATACAAGATCGCAACATGCTTAGAGTCAAAGTTCATGTTCAGAGGAATATTATTTTTCCACCAAGAGACAGACCTCTGGGCACATGTCCAAAGAGCATGTCTGTCTTTTGATAGAACTATTACCGTGAAAAAGAGCATTGGTCAAAACATGTCTCAATTCTTTATTGGCTTGCATCATTTTGGATTTTTTTTGAGAGTTTTACACACATCATGAGAAATCCACAGGACATAGAAGTGCTACACTTTGGCTCGATCTTGCCCTAAGTATATTCTGTAAGTGCAGGCAGGCTTGCTTTCACTGTCCACTATGCAAGAGTTGTGTCGCTCATTCTTTCTAAAGTCAATTATGGGTTGGGTTTTATGTGACATTTCTGTACTTAGAAAGGACAAAAACCTTGCCAAAGGTGAAGAGGCAACATGTTTCCTAACAGAGGCGTCGCTATGGTGGGGGCGGTACTGTAAGTTCTGCGCCATCCTAGTCCATTTGGCTCAGATGGTGAGGGGGCGGGGCCACCTCACACCGGGGATTAAACAGGGAGTAGGACAGCGCGGAACTTACGATACCGCCCTCACCATAGCGATGCCTCTGTTTTCTAATGAAAAGAAATCAACATTTCTTCCAGTATCCTACAGGGTACTTCCTATTCATCATTGTTCACGAAACTGATTATTTTTTCATTAATAAAATCTTGACATTTTTCAAAGGGAAAACTGACATGGAAACAGAATAACTCACCCAAGTATGAGAAACTGCCCTGGAGCTGGAAGGCCAAGTTGTATGGAATCCTTCAGTAGAAGCAAGAGTGAGGCCCAGCTGTCTACGACATTGGACACTGGAATTCTGCAAGAAAGGGAAGGTCATAAGAGGAAATCTCTTCTCTCTCTTGAGTGCATCCTGAGGGTTTTTCACTGTAGCACTTCTTCATATTGCACTCTAGTGTCAAAGGAATAACACTGGAATCTCAACACTGGCATTTTATCTCAGTGAATAGCCCAACAGAGACGTTGGAAAGGAAGTGTACAGAACTCTGGAGGAAATCACAAGTCACAGAAGCTCAGCAGGATTTCTAACCCAAGAGAATTTCATTGCTCAAAGTGACTTTTCAAAACACAGAATTAGATTTCAACTTCTCTGCCACAGGGCTCAAAACCACCCAACTTTAATTGGACTTTTATACATATGGAACATGCCTAAACTTCTTTATATATAATCTCACTTGAAGAAACTGAACAGAAGAAATTATCCATAACCTCACTGTCTCACCTCTGAATGTATGCAAAGAAAAACTGCAACATGCAGACTTCCAGTGAGAGGTGCTTCTAGAAAGATTAAAAACAAACACTAGTGTCATTAAAGAGAAAAGTTGTTTATTTTCAAGAACTAAAAGTGAATGCCAATTCACATAAATGCCAACTGAATTCAACAAAAATACGATTACTGTATTTCTTCAATTCTAAGACGCATGTTTTTCCCCAATTAAGCATTTCAAAAAATGGGGTGCGTCTTAGAATCGAAGGTCTCCAAAAAGCACCGCAAAATGCTATCTTCTTACTTACTGGGGCTTGTGGGAGCTTCAGGGAGGCCTGCGCAACCCTCTGCAGGCCTCCCTGATCTTGGCAAAAAACGGTGATTTTCAGCCATTTCCGGTTTTCGCGAAAACCAGAAATGCCCCAAAATCGCTGTTTTTCACCAAACTGAAGATCAGGGTGGCCTTCAGAGGGTTGCGCAGGCCTCCCTGAAGCTCCCCCAAGCCCAGGTAACGACGGAAATGGCACTTTCTGACGGGGCCAGAAATGCTATGCAAAGGCAGTGCACTCAGTCATCCTCAGCTGCAGGAGACATTCTGGGGAGAGTTGGTGCTGAGCAGGTAGATTTAATGAAGGGAGGCGAGTCTTACAATTGATGGATTTTTTTTTCCCTGCTGGTGGTACTGAAAGTAAAGGTGCGCCTTAGGATCGATGGCGCCTTAGACTCGAAGAAATACGGTATTTGATAGGGCAATTTACTACAGCTGAGTGGCAAAATGTGCAAGCATGGAAAATCTTAAGGTCATAACAATTAAAAACTTCCAGGCTAAGTTTTAAGGTCTTTCTTCAAGATCTTTCCTTAGTATTCACCCTTAACTAAAGCCTAGAATGCCATTTATTGTCATCTGTGATAAGGGGAGTTGGGTCTAGAAAATCAATTTGCAGGAAGGTTATCATTATCTCTGACATTTATGGATAATGGAGAATTTATAATCTATTAAGCACCAATAGTTTAGGCCCTTTTATGCATGAATGTGTAAAATAAGCACTCTCATATCAAAGTTTAAGTCTCATATCTTTTTCATTCAGAACTGCCAGTCAAAGTTAGCAATGCACCTTAGCAAACCTTTCAACTTCATTCCAACACGCTTAAGTTCAAATTAATACTATATTTAAATTAAGAAATTAATAAATGAATATACATCCACTACTGTCTCTCTAGTCTAAATCTGAAGACTTAAAACAGACCGATTCAGCAGGAAGCTTAAAGATCACAGAACTCGCAGCAATATTGTTGCTTCCATACCTTGTCCTTGGCTATTGCTGGTGGCTGCTTTAGAACTTCTTTCACCGTTTGCATGACAGTCTCTGTTCTCATAACACTGATAGAACGAACCAACTCCACTAGCAGGAGCTGTTCTTCACTAGCAGTAGGAATGACCTGGAAAATGACATCACACGTTGCTGCGGAGTCCATTTCAAGTTTGGATCATTGGAAAACACCTGTGTCATTTAGTAGCCTGAGCCATTTCAAAAGTGACCTAAGGCTATTTATGGATCCAAATTGTCATAATGTCTGCTGTTCTCTATGAATGCTTCATTACCATTTATTAGAAAATTAGTGTACCTATACTTGTCTACAGAAAAGTTTCATGTCTGCATGTCAAATCCCCACTCAGCCACGAACCTTCCTGGGTGACCTTGGGCCAGTCACTATCACTCAGCCCCACCTACCTCACAGGGTTGTTGTGAGGACAAAAAGGAGGGGAGGAAATATGTACACCACTCTGAGCTCCTTGGAGGAAGGGCAGTATAAAATGTGAAAAATAAAAAAATACAAAAAAATACAAAAATTGTTAAATGTTGCACTTTCATTAGTTTCACAGCATTCAGCAAAAGAAACCTAAGTGATCAGTGATTCTAATTCAAGTGTATTTAACCATGTTAAGAACATAAGAGCAGCCTTACTGGAAAAGTGCAAAGGTCCATTATCCAGTATTCTATTTCTTACACTGGTGAACTGGATAAGCACTCTCATATCAAAGTTTAAGAACCTATCTTTTTCATTCAGAACTGGTGAATTGGATACCACTGGAAAGACCATTATATGTCTATAAGGAAATTATGACATTGGCAATTTTAGTTTAATCCCTAGCATGGAATTTGCTTTTGCTTTTTTTCAACAGCTGCCACACACTGAGTTAACATTTTTATGAGTTACCCACCACAAGCCCAAGATCACTTTTTCCAGGGGGACAAAATGACAAATAATCTTGTTGAGTACCCACAGTGAATTCAAACAGGTTGTGGCTTTATCAAACAAAATCAGAAACCAATGCAAGATCATTCCTCCATCTCTGGGATTAGTCCAGAGCAGAATATTTGTTCTGAAAATCATCTACTTGCCAATGAAAAAATTACTCCCATAGAGCCTTGGCCCTTTAGTATAAGGACTTATTTTAATTTAATGACTTAATTTAATTACTAACCACTATCTCATTGGCTCAGAGGAGTGTATGGTATTTTCCAAAATGTTATTAGGCTATGACCTCAATGGATCAATCTTCTAGGGCAGTGTTTCCCAAATGTTTTCGACCTGTGCCTCCCTTGACCATTGGCGACCACTGGCCACAGCTAATTATGTTGATTTCTGCCAATTGGCACTGCACTGTTTTCCGAAAGGATTCTGTGGCACTCCGCGGCTCCCCTGGGAGTCGCACCTCCCAGTTTGGGAACCACAGTTCTAAGAATAAAGATCAAGGTGTACATTATTGTATACAACCCTAAGAAAGTAAAAGCTGCTCCCAGAATCTCATATTCCTCCTTACCATCTATCCCAAAAAGATGCTGATTTCCCCCTTTGACTACTACAGTATTTATTCAGAAACTCATAGAACTCCACTAGTTGTGAAAGTATAAATGTGCTTCGAGTTGTTTCTGTAATATTGCTCCAATGAAAATGAAAAGACAACCTTTATTACCAATTTGGTCATCACAGGAAGAAGTCCTTCCTTGACATTCATTCAGTGTCTAGCCTCAGTTTGGGATACTGTAATTTGTTCTCTTCCCACTGTCACTTACTATTGTGCTGAGAAAACACCCATATTCTCTAAATCTAAAAAAAAAAGAATGCTTTCTCTGTACTAATCACAAAGGATAGACAGGAACTAGCATTCTCCAGGACAGATGCATTTGGGTTGCTGGTATTATGGATCAATTGTAGTTGTTGGCTTGTTGATTCTGTTTTATGTTGTTGTTTTTAATTGCAACCAATTGCATTTTACTGTTGCTGCCTTGGATTATTTTTAAAAAGGCAGGGTATACATTTCCAGGGAACACTGGCTATGAAAGAGACTTTATAGCCAGATCTCCAGCAGTTGTTTGCACTGGCAGGCTGTAATGGAATGGACTAAAAGAGAGCTTCCTACTCTAGCAGCTTCTGTTTTCAGTGTAATTAGGAATAGATAGGGAAAGCATCCTGCTGCCAAGGCAACAAAATCACTCAAGTGGATCCAGGAAACTGAGTCTCTAGTATGTCTGCCTGATGAAACCCCCTGGGTTGACAGGCTTTCCACTTGTCTACTCAGAGCTGCAAAACTTCTGTTTCATCTGGCATGATAGCTTACAGATTGATGGTTAACAATTTAAGCACATTGAAAAGAAATAACATGGGGATCTCCTAAACTGAACTCTATCCAAATAGCTGCTTTTCTAACATACCTTAGCCCGTGAAGAGTTTTTGTTTTGTCTCCTTTCATTCCACACAAATGCAATAGCTGCCATAAAATGAACACCATGATTCATGGAGATTGGTCCCAGCAATTCAAGAATCTGCTGTCTCAAATTCTGAAACATATAAAAGAATATGCCTATTATCAAAACACACATTCAAAGCATTACATTACTGTCAGCTGACTTAACTATGGTTTGGTGTGAAGGTTGAATCAACAAACCATGGTTTGCAATTCATCAGCAAACCAGAATCGGAAATAATGGTTTTAGTGGCTTTGGAAATCCAAAATGCTGGATTTTGAAAATGTGGCTTGTGCCAACTATGGTTTGGCATGATGTATGAATGGACAAAGTTATGGGCATTGCTGCATTTCTGGAGATCCCTGTTCTCCTACAGGGTTAATGAGTGAAAGTTGGTGGGGACTGACGGAGGAATGCCAAGGATGAGCAATACTGAAGAGTCAACACACATGAACATGCAGGCAGGTGTTGCACATGCTAACATGGTGTAACAAAGTCTGGTACTCAAAAAAGCACATCCAGATTTTTGTCCCTGTAACATTTTGGATTCCTCCTCCTGCAAACTTAAGATTTGCTTCAGGTATTGTGTCACTGAAACACTTATATGCAAAACAGTCTGTAGGTATCATTTAAGAAAAAATATATATCCTAATCAGCTATGGGACCCCTAATGTTCTGACCTTTGTTGATCCAAGATTAATAGTGGTAACAGAGGCAGCAGCTGCAGCAGCTGTTTTCTCTGAGGAGTCTGCCTGTTGCAAGATACTCCACAGAAGAGTCACCGATGACATGATCATGTGAAGGATAGACAAGATCCCACTGCGTGCTTCAAACATGTGTTTCTGATCCACGTTAACCTGAAGCTGGTGCCGGTAAAGAAGAAGAAAAATCATCTCAGTAATATTAACAGAAATTATGGCTTGGCACAGATACAATGCTTGCAAACCTCTTACATTGTGTTTAGTGTTCCCCTAAAGCTAATGCATTGTTCCCACTCTTCCTTCATATGGAAAATATGGTTAGGGTCATGGTTTCATAAAGTTGTGTGATAATCAGAATTAGCTTTAAACCAGAGCATGAAATCTGCTTCCAGCTATTGTTTCATTTTCTGGTGATTAGGATTCAGTTCAGATAAAATGCTAACAGCGCAATCCTGTGTAACCTTGCACCGGTGTAAGTGCACTTACACTGGCATATATGGACTTACACCGGTGCATCTACTGTTACACCGGTGCAAGGTTACACAGGATTGCACTGTAAGCACAGTTAGCATGAGTGACAGAGGTGGCACACACATTCAAGCACAATGAAACAATGAGGAAGACAAAGTTGTTCCAGTCTTAACCACAATCTCCTAGAGAGATCAGGAAACACCGTGTCGGCATTGGAAGTAGCTACTGTGAAAAACATCAAGACAAATGCCTCTCACATTTTATACAGTTATTAATACCAACCAAATTCTACCTGGAACTTCCTATGTGCCCCAATGAAGAGGACTGTGTAATTTCAGTTGATTTGTTTGGGCTTATGCAGGAGTTGGTACTGCAAAACTATACCCATGGAACACTTTGTCAGACAGTCTCAGTTCTTGAAGAGTCCAAAGGACAATGAAAAACAGTTTCTAAAATGATTTGCATAGGTCATCTACAATGTGTAAACTCCACCTAAACACACGTTGCTCTTAGGAAAGAGGAGCTGCATAGTCTGCTCATATGCTGTAATAATAATGAAGAAAGGATAGCCATTTAATTAAGGATTCCACAATGCCAAAACGTTTTTAAAGTGAAGAGATGCAGGTTTTCCAGATGTGCAACTATAAGCTCAACATGTTAATATATTTATTAAGTGCTTGAGATTCTTGGTCATACTGATGTGGAAAAACATCTGGCCACATACTTCTCACAACCCAATCCTATTGGGCGCTTATGGCAGAGGAACTCCACCGTAAGTACTGCAGCGGCATCGCAAAAGGTGCACCGCTGCTGTGTGCTTTGGGGGCATCGGTGCAAACAGTCAGAAGCCCTGCGCGCATGGCAGCAGTTTCCAGATGCCACACTGACAGCCCAATCCTATTGTAACTTTGGCTGGCGGAACGAGCGTATACTTAGAAATATACTTCAGCTGAATATGAAGTAGTTTCCCCAACTTTAAAAACCTGAATACTTTTAACATTAACACAGCCAAAGTCCCTCCATATGCTCACCTGATGATATTGTGCAGATGGGTCAAGTAAGCAGTAGTGAATAACAGTTGTAATGCCTTCCAAAAGGGTAAGCATCATATCTGGGGGAGTAACTGATGCCATCCAAAGGGGCCTAAAATACAACATCAAATGTGTCACAATTCTGCAAAGAACGAATTAAACATAAAAAAGATTAAAAAATGCTGTGGTGGTGGTGGTGGTAGATACATGCCTACTGTCAGACAACCCTGTTTCATATCTGTATTGCTGAATCAGGTTATCCAGGTTCCTGCAAAGCTGGAGAGTCACAGAAACCACCACCCTTTGGAGCACCTTCCCCATGTAAGGCAGCGAAGCGGTGATTAAGCCAATCCACTGAGGATGCATTTTACAGGCACAGTGCTGGTGTAATGCTCTTATGACAGCACAGAGAAACATGCCTTGGGAGGTTATTGGCTGAGAGTGCAAATACTGAAGGGAAGCCATTGGCTGCTGGGGGTTGATGTGTTCCAAGTCAGTTATGACGAACTCAAAGCCTGCCTCGTTCTCCTCAGGCACAGTCATTACTCTATGCTCCAGAACAATCAGCCGCTGAAGGACTTTTAAGAGCTGTGACTGGAGGGTGCTGCCATTGTCAACTTCATCCTCTGAGAAGTTAATGAGGCTGTCTTCAGAGAAGCCTTCCTCAATGGCCACTATATTTTTGCCAGCTACCTTCTCACTGTGCCACTTCTGGGCGCTGAAGATGGAGGACAACAAACAATGCAGGACCACCTTCTGGACCTTGCATTTGGACAGCATGTCTGAAATAAAGCTGGGGAAGCCTTTTGCAGAACTTTCCACCACTTTTGCCAGCTCGGCAAAGAGAAGAATCAATATTTCAATGCTCATCATCTGCATGTTGCGATTGCCAATCAGATCTTGAGGGGAGACTTTCACGTGGGTTGGATAGTGGCTTCGCATGTAGTATAAACACAAGGAAATGAGGATCTCTATATACATGGAGCTTCGAAAATTGTGGTTCGAGTCCACTGGGATATGGCTGTAGAAGTCTTTGCCCATAACGGATATGCGATGTCGGGCCAGAAGATTCTGAAGTAAGGACAGCTGGGGAGTGTAGGCATTGTTGACACTGGTGGTAGAGATTGCGTTCACAAAAGCAGAAGGGTTGGTTTTCAAGATGGATTTAATGGAAGAAAAAGCATACAGAGTCCTAGAAGAGTCATACACCTGAAGATACAACAATACATGTTGGTATAAAGGATGGATGTTAAAATGCGGCGACTTCCGCATTCCTGGGGATCCTGCATCACTCTCAATTTCGGAAATCTCCCCCTCTCCACAGCTGTACCAGTTTTCCAAGTCAAGGCCATCACTGAAGAAAACGCTGGTTTGTTTCAGCTTCTCGACCTGAGCTTTCTTCTTCTCCTCATCCTTCCTTTTAGCTATTTTGACTTTGGGCTTTGCTCCTGGCTGCTTACTAGACTCTTTCACAATGGTTTCTTTTTCTGACACTTTTTCAGATGTTTTCCCTTTGAAGCTGAACTGGATGCTACTGTGACTTCTCTGCCTGGCCTTTGCTTCTGTTGTTACGAACGTCGGATCGGAGGGAGTTTGCTGGCTCACTGAGATGCAAGGTGAGGAATTGTTTCTGGAGATTTCATTGGTTATGCTTTCCAGTCCCGTTTCAGTTGAGACAGATAACAACTGAGAACTGTCATTACTAAGCAAACTGCTCTGGCTGTCTTGAATATTTGGATCTTCAGTTTCAGTCACCTCTTCAGAAGTATCCAAAGAATTTAATTTAGTTGAGGTATCTTCAGGGTACAGGTAATGTTTAACTGGTTCAGAATCTTCACCCAGTCCACTAACAACCTTGCATATCAAATCAATGACCACCTGCTGGACGATTTCATCTGGTGAATCTCCCTTCAAATGCTGAGAACCATCTGGTGCAATCATGCTTTCTGTCTCCGCTTCATAGCTTACGTTGTCTCCCACAGATGACTGAGAACAGCCAGAATCGGAACTCTGCAATATTTCTATCTGATGGTCAGGAAGATCAAAATCAGATGCAGCCAAAGGAATAGTTTCACTGCTGGTACTCAGCAGTGAAATTCTGTCACTTAAAGGGTTGACTGTGAGACTGAAGTTCTCCATTTCATCCATGACCAGTTGCTTTTCATTATTCTCTTTAGCTGAGCTGTCTTGTTCTTGATTTGCCGCAGTGTGGACAAAAGCTTAAACAAAAAGAAAAATTAGCTCATATGAATCTTTTCCAACTTGAAGCTATCTTCAATCCAATACAACTGTTCTACTTCACAAGGGCTGAGAGGAGAATGAAAGCATTGCCTCCAGTACTGACATGAGACAGCCCCCAATTGCAAATAAGCTTTCTAGGTGCCATTAGAGCCCTGAAAAGCTTCATCAGGGGATTTCTGTGTCATAAAAAATGAGTTATTTTCTATTGTTGGGGGGGGGGAATGTTTGTTTTGTAGATCTAGAGCATTTTAAAATAATATACTTTTAAAATGCTCTAGATCTACAAAACAAAACTTTTGATCCTAATCAAACATTGCCACTGTCAATCTGCCAGCTGTTATGGGTCAACATCCCAGAAAATTAGCTTATGCCTTAATTAACTTTTCACTGGCACCCTCAGAACTCTTCCCAAAGAAAGAACAGTAAATTTAGACTAAATTGTTAACTTTATTTGACATTGGTGTGTAATTCACAAGCAATAAATGGAAAGCAATCCAAACCTGAATGAAATAAAAAGATTAGTTAAGTAAAGCCTATGTGACCAGCAAGAATCTGTTATAATTGTAATGCCCAAGCTCCCAATCCTAAACTTGTTTCCTAGGACTAAGTCCCACCTTGATCCTAGTAAATAAACGTAGAATGGTACAAGAACAAATCATATTTACGGGATTCAAACATCTTGTTAACATCTTCTTATCGGCTTTTGGCTTGATATGCACCTGAGGATATTCATGGCCAATGAATGAAACGTTATGCTGTTTTAAGAACTTTTTTGTAAAAATACATATTTTATGACCTTGAATCCCATAGATATGATTAGAATGGTCAATAGTCAGTAAACCACAGAAACTAAAAATGAGATAAGCTAAGACTTGTCCTTAGCAAGCGGCCAGTCCAGAAAATGAGAGAGAAGCAACATTTAGAAAAGGTACCACCAGAGAGAGGTCCACATTCTGGCCCTTCAAGCAAGCCAGCTCAAGTAAATACAAGTGGCTAGATACAAAATACAAGTGGCTAGATGTCTATATTCCACAAAACAGTTAGCACTTTTAAAGGCTAAGTTGGTCAAAACGAAATGCATCCGTATTAGATCAATATTAATATTTATCAGTTGCTGATTGTTAAAAATTAAGGTATGAGGGGCAAGAGAACAAGTGAGAAAATACAAGTGTGTGTGCACCTTTGCACAAAATTTCAGATCCACTGTTTTACATAGTTGCTGCTACCATGGTAATGTGCATGAAGAATATAGACACGTGGAGTAAATACTGCATAAATACCAAGTGGTATTATTCTTATTAGTGGGTCTCTTGTGAATAACTGTCTAAACCCAATTGGGTGTCTCTAACAAAAAGACTATCAGCGCAATTCTATGCATGTCTACTCAGAAGTAAGTCCTACTGAATTTGATGGGACCTACTTTCAGGTAACTGCATATAGGATTACAGCCTAAATCTAGCTGCTTACAGAAGGTTTTATCTGCACAGGATACCACTAGAATGTTGTTTTCTATAATGTTATTGCAGACTCCAGACAGTCTAGTAACAACATGCACAAGATTGGCCCAAACTACTCATTCATAGAAGGTATATTTGCAATATTCCCCATATGGAAACACATAAAATTATTAAACGTACAGCATTTGTAACACTAAGCAGACATGGGAATTATAGTCTTAACACAGTAGTTACCATTGCCACAGTTAAATTTCTGTATAAATTGCTTCTCCTTTTCATCTTCAGGGTAACAGACAGATTTATTCCAGTAGCATTCAGCTTGGACCCGTTGAACAGAAATACGCTGAGTTTTGGGATGGAGAAGCAGCAGAAGCAAAGGTTCAAGGACTCTTGCAATATCATGCCTTTGAAGCACCTGATTTAACCAGGCCTGACCCACTGACCAGGTAGAACCGTCTAAACTGTTAAGGCTGTCCAACATGATAAACAAGGACCTGAGGAAGAAAAATCCAAATTAGATTGCATTTTATATGTATAGTAGGCCAACAAAAAGTATAACTTTTGTTAACAGTTAGTGCTGGTAACTGGCCAATTTCTTCAGCCTGGAAAGACCAGGCCTCCCTGAGCAACGTGTTCACGGACAACCATCCACAGTCATAAGTCTTCCTCCACAGTCATAATATCATCACTGCTCCTGAGGTTTAGCCCCCCAGACCTAAAGACCTGGAATTGTAAGGGGCCTTGTCTGTGTCTTGAACCAAGTCTCCCTGCAGTCAGTCTCTGACACAATACCTCCTGTGCCATCCACATTCTGGCCCTTCAAGTAAGCCACCTCAAGTAAATATCCTGAAGAAAGGCAATCTCTAGGAGGGAATGCTGGATTGGACGCAGTCAGCTGACTCCTAAGCCTTATAAAATCAACATCTCCAAGCCAGCCTGGCAGTCTGAAACCTGAAACAATGCTTGGCACGTTTTGCCATCGGACCTAATTCTCTTGACACTCAACCCCAACTTCACTCCGACTATGCTTTTTCCTCTGGAAGCCAGCCTGACGGACTTACCCCAGCCTGGCTCCGACTACATCTTTTGTCTCTGGTCCTTTGTCCAGGTCACAATTAAGTGTCAGACAGTCACTCCACTTTATACAAATTGAGAGGACTCTACAAGGTCTCTGTGATGGGTCCCTTTCACATTGGGAGGTAAGCTTGCAAAACAGCAACATGACAAGGCCAATGGCATTTCCTGGAATGAAGTTATTCATGGAGTCTGATTCCCAAACCAGCTGCTTTCAATAAGGTATAGAAGAGGTGGTGGTTGGATGAAGCCCATAGGTTGCCAGGTGGCCATTCCTAATTTAGAACATTTGTCTAAAGTAAGAAAGAACCAACTGATATACCCACTAAAAACAAGTGAAAATATGCAATCTTCCACATGTAAACTTAAAAAAAAAAACTCAAATATTTTCTATTATTTTCTGTACTTATAACAAAATCTTTGAGTACCATATAAAGAATAATTTGAACAATCAGTCATACTATAGTCCTGAGTGTTGCCTGACCTTCTTTCTAATATTACAATTACATATATCTGACATTTCAAGCAATATTTTACAAGTGAACTTTGAAGTCAATTGTTGTCAATCCTTACTACAAAGTCTAGTTCATTGCAGGGGATGCTATACCTCTTTCTCTGCTAGACTGCACAGAGTTGTAACTTCCAAAGAAGAGGCACAGCAGATTTTTCTCCTACAGGTTGAGCCAAGGTTTCTCCCACCTGTGACAGATACATATACCAGCAAAATGAATGCTGGTTCAGTCATCTGTCTTTCCACTCTCCTAGCCTTAAAGCAAGTAACTTAAAAAAATGTTGACTGTTATTCATTGTTTGTAAAACCACAATCAGTTGAAAAAGAACTGCAAAACTGCTTGGGAGTGGGGAAGGTGGGAGGCAGGTTTGTGACTTCAAAAGCACCAGTCAATCAGCACTATGTACCGCTGGCTTCTGCTGCATTCTCACAGAATCCGTTTTTCCTGAACTTGACCAGGAGAGAAAACGATTTCTTTAACACAGCACCGAGAGTGCACTTTCATTGTTCAGTCACTTGAATACTAGTTTCATCAGTATGCACCTGCACCCTCTTCCTCCCGATGTTTGCTTTTCTTAATAGGAAAAGCAGGAAGATGCATTTATAAGTTGCTTTTCCTACAAGGCTATAAATTATGTAATCTTACCCTTCCTATACCACACATTTTACAGAAAAATAAATAAGATAGAAACTTTTATAACAAGTGATAATTGCATTTCACTGGGAAAAAAAACTATAAAGGAACCACACACAGAGAAACAGAGGGACCTCCAAGTTACAAAGTTTTAGCACTTTGCAGTATTGAGAAAGAAAATGAAAGTCTGGCCATTTAAAATATTTTTGTGCTATATTTATACGTACTGTATACCTAAACCAACCTGTCAAATGAACGACCATATGAAGAGGACTTGTTAATATGTAGGTCTCTGGTGAGGTGCCAGAGTACTGCAAACTTAGCATGAGCTTCCATCCTGATTTTCTGCAGGAATAAAAAACCAGATATAATCAGTTCTTCTGCGATTATATTAAAAAAAGGAAAGAATAACTAGATCAAAACTCAGAAATAATGTATGAAAATAATACAATCAGTCATTATTTGTATATTTAAATCAGGGTTGGACAGACTTCAGGCTTGCAGAACACTAGGGCTGCGAGGTCCACCAGCTGGAGCCAGGTGCAAAATGGTGGCCTGAGAGGGAGATGGCAGTATTATGGAACAGGGTGCCTCTGAGTTGTTTTGAGAATCAGAACTAAGTTCACAGTTCTTTTGCACAAAAATCCACTGCACACGTCCCCTCCAAATGCTTTCCTTTGGTTCAGTATCTTCATTTTGAAAAACAAACATGCTTTTTTCGTGTTGTTGTTAAACAACTGGGAATCAGAAGTCTGTAGGATCTACTGCCACTCACCCAGATACCTGCCAGTAGATCACAATCTCCGTTCTGTCTCCCCCAGGTTTAAATAATAAAAAATGAACTAGCTTTTGACTCACAATTATTCTTTGTCTACCTTTACGTTTTGCCAAACGTTTGGATTTCCATAGCAGAAGATCAGATCTATTGCTAATTCACCTATTAACTTTTATAACACTGATCATTAAATATGTCCATGGACTAATAATCTAATAAAATCACCATTACAATAATGTACAATAAAAGTAATTTGACAGAGTAATTGTATTGCACATATTTCTATCGGGTTATTTAGACATGACACAAAGGTCCCAAAGCACAGGATTAGGAGAATTTGAGCTACCAAATATATGTACTACTATTTTGGGTTGGAGCCAATTAAAAACGAAGCTGTCTGTTCTAGACAATAAAAGAAACAGAAAATATTAGGAAAAACCAAGGCAGTAGGATCAGTCGTAGGGTGCATAAAAGAGGTTTTCAAATCCTTTCCATGGAGATGTTAATAGAAATCTGATACCAGTTACACTGTACATCTTAGAAAGTAGAGGAAAAAGTTGAAAACTGAATCCCTGGGAAAGCTGAGATAAGTGTCCAGAAAGGTGGAAAAAGTTGGGCAAGAAGTTTCAAAATTCATGAAGTTGTTAAAGGAAAAGAATGAATACAACCAATTGTCACTTATTTGGAGGAGCAATTTAACAAGATAACATTAACTGTGCAGAAATAAATTTGACCAAAGGCCTGACAGATCACAAAACAGGAGGAGGAACAGGAGGAGGGGAACAATTTTTAAAGGCAGGGAAGGCAAAATTCCAAAATAGAATAAACTGAGAAGATTTCAGGAATGGCAATAAATGAAAAAGCTAAGGAAGGATGAGTAACAAAAGAGGGGCGGGAGAAAGACTACCATGTTTAAGATGTGGGATAACAGCATAGCACGCCAAGTGCCAAACTTCAGAGGACATGAGTTAGGATTTGCCAACAAACGATGAAAAAATTAAGATGTAAGATTATCCCTTTAGTGTTAGACACTGCATATGGACGTTTACTAGTTGCAGGAAAGCAATGGAAGAAGACAGGTATACCATCATCTTCTACCTATAGGCTTCCCAGAGTCATCTGGCTGGTCACTGTGAAAGAGAGGATGCTGGACTAGATAGACCTTTGGCCTGATTTAGCCTGGTTCTTCTTAAGTCAAACTTTGATGGCTTTGTCCCAAATCGCACTTAGGCCAAAACGAATACTATATTGAATGCACTGCTAATTTGAGAGCTTAAAAAAAATTAAATTGCAGGCACACAGGGTCCCAATCCAGATTGGAATTTCATTTTTTTCCCACCAAAAATTGCTCCTCAGGCAGCCTCAGATCCCTGAAGGTAACCTTGCAACCACAGGATGTATGAGGGGTTTTTTTGGTGGCAAAATAGTGTAGAATTAAAGGGTTAAATACCTTCTATGCTGTTCCCAATCCAGATTGAGCCCTCACACAGCTGCTCCTTTGAGATTTATAACTTTTTTGTTTTTAAAACCTTTCAAGTTAGACAATGATGCATTCAATGCCTAGTCGAATGTTTTACAATGAAGACTAAGATTCTCACACATAAGATAGATGAGGTCTTCAAAAGCATCGTAATGGAATTTCAATCAATTCCCTATCAAATACATCTAACAATATTCATAAGACCCTTTTGTTCGGGAACGGATTGGGAAGAGAAAGCAAAAATAAGAGGGAGAAGGATATAAAGCTGTTTAAGAAGCTGATCAAAGTGAGCAGAAGAGCAAGCTTGGCTATAAAGAACCACTTCGGAAGAAAATAATGAAATCAAAAGGGAACTGGTTATTCTACTACCGTAAAGCATTGACTACATTAGAAGATTGACTACATTTTGATTTTACTGCTCCTCACCACCAATATGAGGCTCCCAGAGCTTGCATTTTACTCGCATAATCTGCAATGACAACATAGGATTCTAAAACACCTTCACCCCAATACTGGCTCAATTTCAAATTTAGTACGGTACACCTCTAAAGGAGCCCAATAACTACAAAGAAAGATTTACCTTGTCTCTGTAGGTCAACTGCTGACTTATAACGTCCTCACAGATGCTAGAAGAGGGAACTAGATTGTGTAACTGGAAAAAAAGCTCCACGCTCTTCTGGTGATGCTGAGGAGTTCCATCACCCAACTGGTCCCATAGAGTTAAAGCTACATGCTTTGGAAAAGAACAGAATGTAATAAACTAACGAGGAAAATAAGTGTGTTTCCATGCATGCAGGCAAGCATGCACGCACCTTTGTAAAGTCCAAAAAGAAACTTCAGAAATCTAGAACCTTTTCATGAACTGAGAACCAGAATACTGGTATTTTCTTATAGGAATTAATACAAATCAGGGGTTCTCAACCAATGGAATTAATACAAATCAGGGGTTCTCAACTAGTGGTATGCGGCCCGCTGTTTGGTGGTACGCAGGTCCCTGGTCACCAAGATAGCAGCCACCAAAGTGCCTGCACCATCCTGTGCCGGAGCACTGAAATCGGCAGCTCGAGCTCTGCAGAGTATGCAGAGCTCAAACGCGCAGATTTCCAGGCCTGGAAAAGGCCCTCCTGCCCACCCTTGCCCCTGAAGCTTACCTTACTAGCCCTCCGGAGCAGGGAAAACCTGGAAGTGCCAATGCCGTCATCGGCATGCATGGATGCCGTCATCAGCACTTACTTCCAGTGTTAACGCGGCGTGGCAGCCATCCAGGAGGTTGTACGCCATGCCGCTGGAGTTGAGAACCCCTGATATAAATGACTTAATACAAAGTTAACCTTCAACAATGAGAATTTCTGTATGGGTAACAGAAAGAAACACCGCACAATGGATAGCATCCTGCTCAAACAAGGGTCCTTTGTGCTTCCTTTGGTTCAAGAAGGGAGCTTCTGATTACTGTGCATCAACTATTACAGTGTATTTCTAAGATTATCTTCAATAAGATATTCAAAGGCAATTTGATACTTTGAAGTTGCTGTATTTGCCTGTATTTTAGTTTGCATGATCGAATTTTTGCTTGTCCAGCATTAGATACCTTCCCCATAAACATTACAATAGAGCTCTAGCACTTAACACACATTCAGATCATAATTCTCCATCCTAGGTATGAAAACTGTCTCTGCCCACACACTCATTTTTTGAAAGACCAAAGAAAAAGATTGAATGTGTATTTGAGATCAGTCAAAAAATCAGCTTGTACCTGGAAGAAGAGACTGGAAGAGAAAAGTAATAAGGCTGCCCAGTTGTGAGGGTGGGGCAGAGGGAACAAAATAATAATCAAACGTTGAGTCACTAAAGTAAAATTTAAAAATTTGGGCACAAGACAAGAGACAGACAGCATCAGATTACTGTGAAATAAAGGGACAATGCAGCAAAATGGTGAGAGTACCCCATCATTTACAGTATGAGAGTGAACATATAATGCTGCCATGTTCCTTAAATTAACTTAATTACTCTAGTGAAGCATAACCTCCTGAACTATTTGTTAGTGACTACTAACTACATTTTAATTTGATGTTCCCTTATCACTAACCCAGAGGTTCTCAACTTGTGGTACGGGTACCCCTAGGGGTAAGCGGACCTCTTGCTGGGGGTATGCCAAGCCCTGCCCCTTATCTGCCCCATCAGCAGCTAATTAAGTGTTAAGTAACATGGATTTTAAATTTTAATTATTTTTGGAGCCCTTCTGTCTCAGTTTTTGGTTTTGGGCTTATTTTTGTACCTTGGAAAATGTACTTTGGTGGGGTGGGGGAGGGAGGAGCTGATTTTGGGAAGTGTGACTTGGAGAAAAAAAAAGACATCCTTGCATCTCTCTCTCTCTCTCTCTCTCTCTCTCTCTCACACACACACACACACACACACACACACACACACACACACACACACACACAAACACACACAGTTAAATAAGACATTCTTTCCCATTTAAAATTGTTTTATTACTTTTTTATTTAACGATTAATTACCTACCGTATTTTTCGCTCCATAAGACGCACTTCCCCCCAAAAAATAGGGGGGAAAAGCATGCGTCTTATGGAGCGAATAAAAAAAGAAAAAATACTTACCGGGGCTTCGGGGAGGCCTGCAGAGGCTCGCGCAGGCCTCCCCGATCTTCATTTCGTCAATAAATGGCCATTTTCGGCCACTTCCGATTTTCACAAAACCGGAAATGGCCGGAAATGGCTGTTTTTTGACGAAATGAAGATCGGGGAGGCCTGCGCGAGCCTCTGCAGGCCTCCCCGAAGCCCCGGTAAGTATTTTTTTCTTTACATTATTTTTATTTTAAAAAACATGTTATCCCTATTTTTTGCTCCATAGGATGCATGCGTCCTATGGTCCGATGCGTCCTATGGAGCGAAAAATATGGTAATTATTTAATTGATTAATCCAATTAATTAGCAGTTAATTAGCAGGGGGTACTTCAGAAAATTGGACCATGATTGGGGGTACCTAGGCCTCCAAAGGTTGAGAACCCCTGCACTAACCCATCATCTTCAGAATCCATACAGTGCCCTTTCCTTATTTGATTTCTCAAATGAATCAACTTCAAATATTTAAATCATGATTACAGATTTTTTTTTTTTAAATGAGACACACAACTGTTTCATTTCATTTGAAGTTGGATAATGGTATCTCTACAGAGGAAAGTTCTGGATGCAGTCCAGCACATTTTAAAAATCATTTTTTAAAAAAATCAATGAAATTGCAAGACAGCTATTGTCTAGTAGACTGAGTTCTTTGAAGAGACAAAAAAAAAAACCCCTAACATTCAGACAAGGCAAGGAAAGTTATAACAAAGTTATAACCTTGATGCTGAAAGTACAATCTAATAATTCAACACATTTATCTTTCTCTATTGTCACAGAAGCGACTATACTGTACCTTGAAAAAATCCGTCTTTTCAGCCATGTAGCGGAGGTTGCCTTGAGTAAGAGGAGGTCTGATGACAACAGCCACTCTTCCCTGGTTTGGACTAAGAGGCTGTGCTGTTTCCACACTATTCAGATTTTCTCCAGTGACAACAGCAACGGACTGAGTCAATCCAACTAGGTCCATTATTAAAGAAATAGTGACACCTTGGATGCTAAAATCGCTAGCTTGCCTGCAAGCGCTCATAAGAGTCTCAAGCCACAAAGGAGGCTGCTCTTGCTCACAATCTGAAATGGAAAGAAAAGTGTTCCTATGAATGCAATTTCAACTCCTTTCTGGAATTTAGTCTTTTCCCCTACCTACTACAACTCCATGGCATGCCTCAACTCTCCTTCACTTACTTTCGGATGCAGTTTTTGTAATACCTAAAAAATGAGATGGCTCACAAGCTAAAAAAGGATAAAGGGAATGAGAGAAACAGAGACAGAAAGCATTAGCTCTGGGTCACATTCAATGTGCACATTCAATGGATACAAGTAGCCTGCCCCATGTATTTCAACAGACCCATTAGAGCTGAAAAGTACAATACCGAGCAGTAGCATTGACTGAAAGAGCAGGTGTTCAAGAGTTCTGTGTGTACATCAGTTTCCAAGCTTGTAAGATTTTGTTGCACTAAGAACCATCAAGCCAACCACATACCAAAATTCCTCTCTTCTGTGTCCTGCTTTTTTATCTATAAATAACATCCTGGTGCTTTGCCTCCTTTTCAGGCAACTACTAGCAATGTTAAATGGAACAGAACCAAAAGGTGAGACAGTACAGCAAATGTCCCCGTCTCAAACGGTTGCATGGTGAAGCCCTTAGAAAAGGAGGAACTGCTTGGGCAATTGCAGGATAATGTTTGTCCCTGGAACAGACCTACCCTAATACTGGGTGACTGTTTCAAGTGAATGCAGAAACTGACATGTCAAAAGGCACAGGCCTGTAACCCCCACATAACCAGAATACAGGAGGCCTCTAAGGTTAAGGGATAAGGGGAAAAGAATTGTACGGCACAAATGACAGGGGGCTTTTTTCAGCCAAGGAGGAGATCAGAAGGGTTCAAGCAATTAGGAGGTAAACTTGCCAAGTGTCCCAGAGAAAATGAATGCTTGTACTCTAAGAATAATAAAACTATACTATAACCACCTCCCAGTGAAAGAACTGGGACTGCGTGCCTGGTGCGCATGGACAGAGCCTAAAAGATCTCATAGGTTTTAAATGATTAAAATGAGGAAATTAGCTACAAACAGTAATGGCTGCTTCACCAAATGTCATGCAAAGTGTTAAATGGTCTAAAAGCACACTGGCACTATGTTAAATGTCCTTTCTAGTGGATTTTCCAAGTTAAGCCCTGGAATTCCTCCTCCCAGCCTTTTTACAAGGAGACATTGTAATGTTAAAAATGGTGAAGGAGCACCATGATTGGGTTTAGGGTTATATAAAGAGGAGAAAACAGAAGAGAATCTAATGTATAAAATAAACAGAAAAGCCTCATTTTGCAAAAAGTATTTTACAGTAAAATCTGATAGAAAACTTGGTAGAAAGGGGTCAAAAATGCAGAAAACAAAGCTCACCAACACCTGTTTTCTCAGCATGTATTTCTGGAGTGTGGTTTCCCTCTGCAATGTAAACTGGAAAACTTGAACATTCAAGAAAGAGCTGACATGCAGCAATAAAGGCAGAGAGGTATTCGTTTTGCGGCGTCTTCTTAGTTGCTTTTTTCCCTTTAGCTTCATCTCCTTGTGACTCTTTAGTGCATTGTACAGGCTCTCCTTTCCCTCTTTTGAAGTCCTCCTGAAGCTCTGCTACCAAAGGCCGAGACAAGGAATTGCTTGGAATGATATACAGGTTGATAAATCTGGTTAAAAACTGCTGGACATACTCCAAGCAGCACTGCATTGCAGTCTTTTGAACGGCTGTCTTCCCACCTCGAGATCCTGTCCCTTGTGTCATCTTGGAAGAAGGCTGCACAATGGTTTCCTCAGAACCCACTGTTGAGGCCGTCTCAGTTTCCGACGATGTACTGCCTATAATAGGGATACCAGCTGTGCCAGGACCCCCACTCAATATCTTGTCAATGTCATCAGCTGAATCTGCTTGGTACTGTACAAACTCCGTAAAGCCGCTTTCTGATGATCGACTGCTTGGAGGATTTTCACCGTCTTCAAACACATCACTGGAATTTTCTCCTGGAATTAGTGATATCTAATTGAGATAAAGGAAGGAATGAGCAAGAATTTGTGTAAATAGATCTGAATGATCCATCAGAGGTACAACACGAGCCATTTCATTATAAATATTATTTTTCTACTTGCACCAGGTCCACTGCATTTGTTTATTAACCCAAGGGTGGATTCAGACAACAGTTTTCTTACCTTATGGCAGTTTTTCCCCATTAAAGGGTACCTGTGGAACTCTTATTTGAAAAGAGCTAATACAACACTATGGGCTCCTTGGGTTTTAGGTTTGCCAAACATATGGTGGCCATAGTCAACTGACTCTTAAGACCTGCATGCAGTTCCATGGAGCTCCAACCATACTATGGACTTTGAAACGTTTGGCAAAATCCCCTTATATTAATATCCTTATGAATGTACTAATGCTTCATTTAGCATTTTGTGCTAATTCTAAAAAGCAGCCTAAATATCTATCAAATTAAAATGCACAAATGCACGTGTTAGTTTGCATTCTGAAGCATTCCTTACTTTAGCCTGTTCTCTTTTGCAAACGTTTTGCAGACTAGACAGCTTTAGGGGTCCTTAAAAATCATATTACATATTTGTAATACTTAGTATACAGTGAAGAAAATTAGATTTAATACAATCACAAAGGGAGTCCAAACGGACAAAGAACTCTGTACTAATGGTATATGAAGACGATCTTGACCTCACACGTCGCATACCAAAATACATGGCCAAGAGCTGCAGGCAGTTTTGGCCCAGTCCTCCTTCTCCATAACTATTATTGAGCTCTTAGGCTGCAATCCTTCACACATTTACCTAGGAGTAAATCTCACTGAACACAGTCAGTGGCGTCACTAGGGCGCGCGCCGCCCCATAACGAGGGGCGCGCGTCACCCAAGTGACGCCTCCACCCTATACCCCCCCTCTTACAAATCTTCGGCGCGGCCATAGGCCGCGGCACGATTTGGGGGGCGCCTTTCCCCTCAGGGACGGTCTGCGCATGTGCAAAAAACGTTATAAATAACGTTCGCACAGCGGGCCTTCCTCAGAAGGCCCTGGCACGTCGGCCGGGGAAGCCGGCTCCGGGGACGTCTTCGGAGGCGACGTGCGCAGGAGAGGTGACGCGTCACGCGCATGCGCGCGTCACCCCATAGCGACCCGCTACCGTCGCTTGATGGTAGTAATGCCATTGAACACAGTAAGACTTACTTCCAAACAGACACGTACTGGATTGCACTGTTAGTTTTTCCAACACTACACATCCACAGTCCTACTTCTACGAATAATGCACTGTGACTCAGATTGTGGCCCCTGCCACAAAATAGTTAATTTTCAGATTTTATATTCTGCCTTTCCGTAACAAGAAAATTCAAAGAGGCTAACAATAAGCAAATTAAACAGTCAAACACACATTAGCATTCAAGCCAGTTACAAAAAAGGAAGTTAACACAAAATAATGACAGAACCACAGCTACAGAAATTCATAAGCAGTAGACAGTTTACTTTACACCATTGCCAAAAGCCTTTTGGGAAATGCATCTCTTTCCCAATTGACAAAGAGTAGGAATTCCACAACAAAGATGCCATATTCAAGAAGATTCTGTCTCTTATGCCCATCCACTGAAAACTGATATACAGTATATGGAGCAATGATGGTAGATAACTTGCCCCAGGCTGTTCAGGGCTTTAAATATAAGAACCAGCACTGACAGCACATGATGTCCTACTAGCTTTAGAGCTAGCTAATGACGACTGAACTCCCACACTCAATCCTATTCTCAGTGGTTAGGGAAGGAGAACAGAAAAAAAGTTTGCACACTTCCAGCTACAGTAGCTAAGCCACTCTGTATTTCTCACACATGGCACACGGAGTTATCTTCTATATGGTATAAAAGCTTGTGAGCTGCATATGGGCACAAGTATAGTAAACTGGTCATCCTTGAAATAGATCACTGATCTTAAGCAACAGGATAGGAGAAGCTCACAACAACCTGTCACCTTCAAACAAAACAAGAATAGCATTTGCTTGAGTACCTTTTTATCTTCCCATTCTTTGATGGTGTTGTGCCTACTTGGAAGCTGCAATGCGCCATCAGTACCAGCAGATAACAGCGGGGGTTGAACCTTGCTAAGAATCTTTGAGCAGAGTCTCAAGGAATCTGTTAGTTCAGATAGGTGTAAAGTCTGGAGGTGGCTTGTCAGCGCAGAGATCATCCTGAGTAACAGCTGAGGCAGGTGTTCCGTTTGTATTTCTATATAGGTCTCCTAGTAACAAAATTATAAATAAATAGCATTGAGATTAAAGTTATTTTTAAAACTTTTTAAAAAATAGATTTTATAATATTGGGTTGTGTCCTAAGGAGCATGGGTAGAAGGAAGCTTGAACAATCAAACCTTCCTACTCTCTCCTTAGCACAGCACTCGCTTCCGAAGGCCAGGGGACCCTCCAGAACAGGACTGTATAGGGCACAGAGGAAGGAGAGATCAGCAAACACTGCTTGCTCTCGAAAGAGTAGCAGTCAGTGCTTTCCACTCGTGCACTTAGGATACAACACATTAAGTCATGCTCATTTAGTTCATTCAGTCACAACATGCAGGGGACAAGCAAGCTTTCGGGGAGATCTTTGGGTGCAAATGTGTAAATAGAGGAACTGGTTGTATGTGCATTCCAGCACAGCAAAAAAGTCCACAACCACTGAAGTGGGGACTATAGGTTGCCCTCCCCAGTGCTGGATCCACATTCTACATAGCTATATTATACAAATTAAATGCTCTAATTGGGGGAATTACATTTTCCTAAATTAATATACAGCAATACCTCAAATAGTGCTGGGGATACGTTCCCGAAAGTCGAGTGCTGCAGCACTACAGGAGACATAATTTTTGAGGAGGCAGGAAACTGGCACCAATTGGCCCTGCGCTACTTAGAATGCACTGCTCTCATTGGCTATAATAGTTGTTCATCCTGGATGTAATGGGCAGCCCAACTCCTCACGCACTGATGCAGTCGTGCCAACAGAGCACGCGCTGCATCCCATGGGGCCGTTTCAAGCTGTGAAGGCCTCCTTGTGGTAAGGGAACATCTGCTCTCCTTTTTCCAGGGTAAGCCCTCACAGCCCTGCTGGGTCTACTTGGATCCAAGTGGACCCAGGCAGGTGGATTGAGGATGAGAAGGGAGATAGGATATTGCCCCCATCCTGGCCTCAATCCGTCGTCCTCTCTGCCCTGTTTTTCCCCCGTTCCACCCTTCCCCGCCTCCCTCTCACCCCAGTCTCCTCCCCGTTCCTCCCCCATGCTGACTTACTTGCGCTGGGGCTCAATGAGAGGCTGCTGGAGTGTGGATCTGTGTGCTCGCCATGGCGACCAGGCTGCACTGTATGGCGTGTCACCTTTTGTGACAGCCGTAAAGGACATGCTGCCAGAACACTAGTTCAAGCAGAGTAAGGCCTTCATAGGACTGGGCCATAAGAGTGTTGTAACAAATCAGCACTAAAAGAAGCACTGTTATGAGAGATATTGCTGTATTGCTATTTTAGTGCTAGGAAAATGCAATACAACTACAGTAGAAGCAGAACCTGGAGAAGTGATGTGCTCACTGTGCAGTGTTTAGAGAAACCAACATGCAAAAACTAGTCGTACCGAAACAACTTTATACCACAAACTGATAAAAAATAATTCTGGAATAATCCAAAGCCTAATAAATAGTTGCATATTTCCTACTTCTGATTTTACAAAAATGTGCATGGTCAGAAGCACATATAGGATCACTTTATTAAAAAGAGGAAAACAGTCCGAATGCCATACCTGACAGAGCACTCTCATACTTCTAGTAGGCTTTGAAATGAGAAAGCAAAGAATTTGAAGAAAAAGACAGATAACAAGAAAAAAAGCATTTTCAAGAGCCTGCATTAGGAATGTTTAGAAGCAAACAGAACATGCGACTGCGACATGCATAAGTGGTACAGTTATCTAAAAGGTTAACAAAATCGTATAACGTACCATTCTATCATCATAAGAACCAATATAACAACAGGAAAAACAAAATCTAATGATGAAGAAATCCAAACAGACTGATCTTTGTGCAATAAAGTCACACTGTAAACTCTCAGGCCCCACCTTATTGTTCATTGGAAGTGATATCAAGGCAATTACATCTGACTGAGTTGAAGATTAATTTCATTCTACCCACTCCCTGGTGCATTATCTATTAGAAAATGGAGGAATAGCAGGAATTCTATATTTCTGTAATCTGTGACTAAAGAGAATCTTACCAAAGACACTATATCCAGCAAAAAATCAACTAGTAGGCAGAAATTGGCAAGGGGAAGTTCAGCAGGCGCACTACCACCTCCAGGCACACTCTGTAGTCGGACATGCAGTGTCCTCCTATAAATGCAAAGTACAATTTATTCAGTGGTATCAGAAGGACTGTTCAACTAGTTAATATAAACAGGCTGTGTAATTTAAGGGTAAAATAAGCTGGTGGAACTAACAATGGAGTCAGTTGAATTTCGGCTGAGGTAGGGTATTTTAACGCATTTTTTAGAATTTTTAGAATCTAAACTATTTAGGATGATTCGGGTTTCATTTTAATTACTATTAAAATTTCCTCACAGATTAGGCAGCAATTCAGCAACTGGTGAAAAGGAAGTGCTTGCTTATTTACAGCATCAAGTGATGACTTGTATGTGTAAATGGACCATCACCGGCAGACCTCATATCATATATCTTTGGGATTGCCTATTTATTATTATTTATTTAATTTCTATCCCACCTTTCTCCCTCAAATGGAAATAGGCTTTGTAGGCTATTAGGCTAGTATTAGGCCTCCTGAATTTTGCCTAAGTCTACTCCCGTACAGGTGACATAAAGGCTCATTTATTTATTTAAAGAATTTATACCCCGCCTTTCTCCCAGCAAGGGCACTCAAGGCAGCTTACAATACAACATTAAAATACATAAACAATTAATTATTAATTATCTCATCCCCTTAGATTATGGGTGGGGAACCTCCGGCCCGCGGGCCGGATCCGGCCCTAGAGGCCATCCGGCCCACCCCCAAGCTCATTCCGTCTGGCCCGCCGAGAGGAAAACCAAAATTAAATTAATGTTTTCCTCTCGGTGGGCCTTGGCGGGCCGGACGGAATGAGCTCAGGCACTTACCTTGTATCAGCGCACAACCATGAGGGCAATCAGGAAGAGGAAGCGCCTCACTAGGAACGCCTCCCTAATCTCGCTGGTGATTCACCCTCATGGCTGCGCGCCGATACAAGGTAAGTGTCTTTAATGTTGTTCGCCCCCGCGCCCGGCCGATACGGAGGCCACCCCAGTTTCCAGGTGCGGAGAGGCCGATGCGGCGGCAGCCCATTTCTTCACGGGCCGCCGCCACCGCAGCCCGCGAAGAAACTGGGGCTGCCGCCACATCGGCCTCTCCGCACTCACCCTCCCGGAGCCCGGGAGGGTGCCCGCAAAGAAACTGGGGCTTCCGCCAGCCACCGCCACCACAGCCCGCGAAGAAAATGGGGCTGCCGCCGCATCGGCCTCTCCATGCTCACCCTCCTGGGCTCCGGGAGAGTGAGCGCGGAGAGGCTGATGCAGCGGCAGCCCCAGTTTCTTCCTTTTCCCTGGTGAGGGTTTACTTTATTTATTTAATAAACTTTATTAATAAATAAATAAAAATTGTGGGACTGCCTTACGGCCGGCCCGTAACCAAATTTGGAACACTTGAAACGGCCCTCGCCAAGAAAAAGGTTCCCCGCCCCTGCCTTAGATCATCTGGCAAGGCTCTCCTAAGAGTTCCAACACCTAAGTAAAAGAGATGGCGGTGAGAAACAAAGCCTTCTCTGTTGTGGCACCACACCTTTGGGACATGCTTTCAGAGGATCTTCAATCAGCCCCCTCTGTGGAGCAGTTCCTCCTGCAAGGCTTAAAAACATTTCTATGTCACCTAGTTTTTGAGGGAGGACTGTAGGGGTTTAATGTTATGCATTTTGTATTTGTATGAGCTTTATAATTTTATGCACTTTATATTTTGATGTAGTTGTGAGCTGCCTTGGGTGCCCTTCAGGGAGAAAGGCCAGGGCCGTGTTTACCTATGGGCACGGTGAGCAGTTGCCCTGGGGCCCCACGAGGAGCATAGGGGGCCCATCGCTTGCTTCACAATAAAATTGACTCTCCGTCCCTCCCTCCAAATTGTGCCTTGCAGTGGTGTGTCAGCCTGCCTAAAGCACTTTGAATTCCAGTTTCAGGCTTCAGCTTGCCAGCCTTCAAACCCAGAGAGGAGGAGGAGTAAGCATGTGCTTGCACATGTTATTCTGGAAAATCTCCTGGCTTGCCTTCTCCACTCTTCTTCTCTGCCTCTGTTTTTTCATTGCTCTCTGCAAAATCCTTTTTTCCTATTCTCCCATTCCCCTCATCGTTGCCCTTTTATTTTTCATGATTATTTTGTCCCTATTAACCAGCCTTTCCACCCTTTCCATTCTCTCATCCTTTCATATATTGCAATCCCCATGTACAGTAGGTCCCTCTGGGAAGTCCGTGAGGATAACATGAAGGAAACTATTTTTCTTTGTTATTTGTGCCCAGCACTCAATATTCAAAGGTATTGTGCCTCTGTACATGGACATTCTATTTTTTAGTTGTCATGGCTTATACCAACTAACAGATCTGTTCTCTTTCATTCATTTGTTAACTTCTTTAAAAAAGATCACATCTTCAATGCTATAAAATACAAGTTGGGTATAACTTAAGTTTTATGATTTCATTCCTTGTGATGTTACCCATTATAAACAAAGAAGGCTGGTGGTTGTTTGCTTTTAGTTTTTTAAAAAGCAAATTTTGATATCCAAAAAGCATCTAGCAGTTCGCACATGCAAGGTGCAACACCCTCCTTGAAGTTCATGTTGCTGACTTAAAAAGAATAGCAGTAATAATGAATAGGTTATCCCTCCCTCAGCCACAAGGTCAAGGTAGCAATCCTATGCATCCTTACTTGAATTATAGCTTGAGAGCCTATGTGTTATTACCCAACACTCAATAATAACATAAAATGTAAGTAGATGTCTTTTATTTATTTATCTATCTATATGTTGCCTTTACACCCCCCCTTGTGACATCACTTCTGGCAGAAATGACATCACGGTTGTGTGACATGCCCCCGTGATATCACTTATGCCCCCCTTTGCATCCCGGAGAATCTGGTAAGGCTAGGGGCCCAGTGCACTGCTTTGCCCGGAGGCCTATAATGCTGTTAAGACGGCCCTAAGAAAGGTGGGATATAAATTAATAGATAAATAAAGTCCTCAAACCAATGCTTTTCACTCAGTTTCAAGTGACCAAGTATAACGTAAGCAAGTGACGAAAATGCACATTTGAATGGTTCACACGTCTGTATAGATTTCTCTTTCTAAAAATCAGATTACTACTCACTTTGAAAATGAAATGATACAAGGATTCTCAAAAACTGAATAAGCCTATTGTGGGTGCCTCCAACAGAACACAAAAATGGAAAAGATCCTCAGCAAAATATAACTTACCTACAACACTCTTCAAACCAGCGGGCAATGTAATCCCACATGTAATAAGGCTCAAAAGAATTAAACAGTAGGTTGGCAGTTTTAATCAGCTCTGCAGTTTTCTTATTTTCTCTCAATTTGCTAGAAGAAGAATATAACAGCAATATTTAGTACAGAAACAGTAGCAGTCGTACTCCAAACCCATTTCTTGATTTTTCTGTCATTTCTCTGTTACCACACTCTTCTCTTTTCCCCTAATTCTTCCGACTCTCTTTTTGCTGCGAATTTTTGCTGTCATTTCTATGAAATCCGGTGCCTCTCGAAAGCAAGAGGCTGCAATTTTTCTACTTTTAATCACCTGCTTAGTTGTGCATGGTCCTTGCTGAAGGAAGATTCCACCTGGAGATCAAGTTCTGCCTTGCACTGTGTATATAATGTTCTAAATACTTCAATCAGTACATCCTCCAATATTACTGGACCTAAAAAGAATATGAGAAAGAGCTGCCATTATCCTGACTTTCAAGAATTCTTCACTGGCTGGTAACTGAAAAGGTTCCAACTAATTTACTGATTTCTTAATCCAACTGTAAAGGTAAAGGTTCTCCTTGCTCGGAAGCCAGTCATTACCGACTCTAGGGGCAGTGCTCATCTCCATTTCAGAGTTGAAGAGCCAGCGACGTCCTAAGACGCTTCCGTGGTCATGTGGCTGGCATGACTCAACACCAAGGCAGTACCTATTAATCTACTTGAAACGTCTTGCTTTCGAACTGCTAGGTTGGCAGGAGCTGGGGCTGAAGACGGTAGCTCACACCGTCACGCAGCACTTGGGTCTCGAACTGCTGTCCTGCCTACCTTCCGGTCTGCAGTTCAGAGTCTTAACCACTAAGCCATAATCCAACTGTGCAAAAGACATTAATTTGCTTTATTTTTATTTTTTGCATTTTTATCACACAGAGATATACAAAAATTATAGATTTCCAGAATAGTTGCAGTGCTTTGTGCCTCAACAAAAGCCAGATAGCAAGGAAACCCTAGTGTGTATGTTTTAAAAGGAGTCCATCTGAATTTTGCAATACTGAGAATTAGGCAGACATAGGACCACTACATTTGTACTTATCCGAATCAAGTGCCCACTACAACCCATTTCCAGGTACTAGAACGAGCAGAAGTACTGTAGAATCTCTTGTTGTCATGGGAGAATAACTTAACCCTTTTTGCTATGCTCCAGAACTTGGGAAGGAAAGCACACGGTCTCCACAAAACTTAAAAACAATCTATTAAATTTGCCTCGGCATAGGATAAGGCGGGATATAATTTTTTTAAATAAATAAAATAAATGCATTTAAGAAGTAGGGAAAGTTTCATGAAACTCCAAGACATTGCTGCAGGAAGAGAGGGAAGATTTTGCTTAAATCTCCCAATCTTTGTTGGACTAGGGCCGAACTAGATGTTACTTTTTAGCACATTGTTGGATCCAATACCTGCTAATGGAGCAAAGAGATGCATCTTAAAAAAAGAATGCTCCTCTATTTTAGCCAGGAGAGAGTCGGTTCCTCTTCTCCCAAGCATAGCGTCTTTTCTAGTGGCTGTTTGCTTGTGTCTCTTCTGCTGCATCTTTTTTATTCTGCTATGTAAACTGCTTTGTGAACTTTTTTTGTTGAAAAGTGATATATAAATATGCTTAATCATCATCATAATTGCCTACACCTTTAATTTAACCAAAAGCAACCACAGAGGTGTGTATGTGTCTAGAGCAGTAATGTGCCCAGGAAGCAGTCCCTGGACCTCCGCGGGCTTCAGAACGCCTCCGGAAGCAACCAGAAGTCACTTGCGGTTTACTCCCAGTTTAGCGGAAGTGACTTCTGGTCACTTCCAGAGGCATTCTGAGGCCCAGGAATTGTGTCCCAGGCCTGGTACGAGAGAACGAGGTGAGTAGCGGCGGGGGAGAGATTGGGGACCACTGGTCTAGAGTGAGGTTGCCACACAGTTGTCATTTTCCTGCTGAAAATTCCACCACCACCCCTCTAGCTGCTATTTCCTAGTTTGGCCATTAGTTGAAGAACTAACTGAGCACTTCCATACTGGAGCAGTACAATGTTCAGCATTTGTTTAAATTTTTAGAAATTGAACTTTAAAATAGTTACAGCAACTATGGCTGCTGTGTTTGTCATCAGTGACCATCAAGGAAACTTGCTTGCAAATCTTTGTTTCAATTGCAAGACCACATTCTATGCTGCAGTTGCAATCACATCAGTGTACTAGCTGGGCAGATACTGCAGTCAGAATGCCAGGAAAATGCATCTACAGGAGATGCGCTACCTGGATGAAAGATGTCTAGATGCCCCATAATACATGATGAATAACTTATGTGCACTCATTACACAGAAAGATGGTCAGCTGGAAAAGCCTGTAGACATAATTGCAAGGTGTTCACATTGGATTTGATTTAGGTAAAGAATTGTGCATTGGGTTTTTTTACTAAATCCAAAGAAGTGTTTAATTATTATTATTATTATTTTTGCCATGTTGTGTACACGGTTAGCCAGAACTATGCTGCCTAAAAACCGCCTGGAAAGGATGACACCAATAGTATTAAATTCAGGAGGAACAGAATTGCTGCTGCTTCTAACAGCACTAATGCAATTCCCATAGCTATGTGGCTTTCATTAAGTCTTAATGCAAGGACACAGTCATTAAAGATTTAGGCTCTGATCTTAATCTGATGAGTATCAGAGCAAGCCTAAGATTGCAGTCTTACTTTGTACCACAAGTGAAGGAACGAAGTCCACTTGGTCATAGTGGTTGCTTTCACTATATCTGGAAATATAACGATACAGCATATACTTCACAATGTACAGTAGTACAGCATATATTTTACATGCAGATACTCCCAGGTTCATTCCCAGGAATCCCCAGGTTGGGCTGGAAAAAAACCTCTGTCTGAAACCTTGGAGAGTTGCTGCCACTTAGTGAAGACAATACTGAGCTACATGGACCAAGGGTCTGACTCAGTAGAAGGCAGATTCTTTGTTCCTGTTATAAAGCTGTTTCTTTCAAAACATTGTTGTTCAATTTGTTCTTACTAGTAGCTTTCCTTTTATTTGTGTTCTGAGATTTTGACTGAACCTGAACCCAAATATGGGAGCACTGACATACTAGGCTGCAACATCACAGTAACACCCCCCCCCCTTGCAATGCTAGTTTGTTCTATTTTATGAAGTTGTAGGTGCAGTGCTTTCCACTCCCTAACAGCTTGTGCTCCTTGGTGCCAGCTGAGCAGCATTCTCCCCTTCCGCCTTCCAGTGCTGCAGCAACATTGCATCACCAAATTCTATAAGAACGGGTCACTTTTAGGGCAAGAGGGGGTTACTTCTATTCCATAAGCTACAAGGCTCTAGTATACCCCTTTTTCTGGTGACAGAATGCTACTTCAGCTATTGTAAGGCAAGCATCAAAATAATGTTGATGATCAGAAAAGATGAAAGAGAGAAGTAGAACATTGTTAGGATGAAAAGATAAGCATTTGGGACTACAACTGACTACCAAATCATGTCATTTTTAAATCAAGTACGGTAAGTTCTTCAGAACTCCTGTGTTTGTTTTTACTCACTATCTAGAATTATTCCTTATGAAGCACTGAACCACACACACACACACACACACACACTCATAGCTACCTAGCTCAGGTTTGTCCAGTAAACTGATAAGAATGCGAAAAGGTTTTAGGTCCTGTGTCAAAGTGCTCTCCTCTCTGTGCCCATTGACTTGCAAAATTCCCACCATCGCCTGTAAAAGACAAAACACATTGGCTGACGTGAACACAGTGCCAGTGATGTACCATTCATAGTGGGACAGTCCATTCTTACGGACAGAGTGAGGAGGGGTGCTAAACCTGTTCCTTACCAGTAATACTCTGTTCCTATCTCTAGGATGCATTGCTGATAGGTCTGCCATTAAAATGCTGAGTCTAGGGTAGTGCAGCCTGTTCTCAATCAAGCTTATTGTGGCATGACAAGCAGCTAGTATACAGAGCAACCCTCCGTCCCGGCCGCAAAGTACTGACACCTACTCAGTTTTTAAGGGGTATTCCGACAACTGGATTTGTACAGGGATCGGTTTTATACAACTGCACGTTAGAGTCAAAATCCCAACCATACAAGGGAGAAAAAACACTAAGGGCCCAATCCTATCCAACTTTCCAGCGCTGATCAGCTGCAATGCAGCCCCGAGGTAAGGGAACAAACGTTCCCTTATCTTGAGGAGGCCTCCGATGTCTCCCCCCCCCCGCAGGATGCAGCACACACCCCATTGGCATGGATGCATCCATGCTGGAAAGTTGGATAGGATTGGGCCCTAAGTCTGCAATCCTATACACACTTGCAAAGTAAGTCCCATTGAACTCATTGAAGTCTACTTTTGAGCAGACATGCAAACGATTGCATGGTACAAAAGGTGGGGAAAATAACCGAGGGCACTTTTAAAGGCCTGTTCCATGGACTGCAAATTGTTCTCAGTGATTGTTCCTTCCATGTAAATATTCTAACTCGGTACCAGCATTTTTAGTACAGTATACGTTTGCAAAAAACACACAATAGAGCTCTCCGTCAACCAAATTACATATACACAGTTTGAATATTTAGGGGATTTCCAGCCATTTTTTTGATTTTTTTGAGAGAAGAAATAAAGTTGTATCTTACAATTGACTGAAGACACTTCCTTTCCTGTTTCAAATTGCGTTGACGAGATTGGATGCACAGGAGCGGACTATCCAGGGCAGTCAGAGATGAAAGCTTTAAATCTTCAGTTTGCTTTTACATTTCTTCCCACTCCAGGGATTTCTTCAGAAAGCAGATAGAGATTTCAGCAAAGGCATGCTGAACAGATGTCCATAGCCTTGGCAGGGAGCACACAGAGAAGTTATAGGGTAGTGGAGCACTCCAGGTGAAGCACAGAAGCCTTTGATTGTTGATTGGATGTTATTGTTGCTGAATTGACTGTGGAGTGCTCGAGGAACGTGTGAGAAGCCTTGATTGCTAATTAGCTGCAGGAGCTGCTGATACCGAATTGACAACTGGTGCCCTTTCCCTTGTGCTGTTGTTTTGAAAGGATTTTTTCAATGAGGGGAGCCAAATGCAATTCACAAACGTCAATTCTTGCTGACGGTTAAGAAGGTTGTTTTTTCTTTGTGAGATTGAAATCGATTCTAAGTTCAAGCGCTGTCTGTTTTTATTTTCGTTGAACAGGGAACGTGTGTTATTAAAATCAATGTTATGGCCGGTTGTTGCTGCGTGTGCAGCAACAGCGGATTTTTCTTCTTGTAGATTTTTTACAGCTCTAGAATGTTCCTGGATTCTTGTTTTGATCGGGCGTTTTGAGCTCCCTATGTAGACCCCATGACAGTCTGAACATGGGATTTGATATACACCTGGGTTTGACAGTTCTGGTCTTTTGTCTTTTGGATTTCCCAGAAGCTGTCCTAATTTTGCAGTAGGCAAAAACACTGTTTTTACATTATGCTTCCTAAAGGCGTATGCAATTTTATCTGTGATTCCTTTCAGATAAGGTAGGGTTAGCCACTTACGCTCCCTATTTTCTGTTCTAATTCTGCTTTTTTATTTTTCTGATTAATTTCTTCTGGTGTGGGAATGTGTTTTGCTGTTGCCATTTGTTTGCTCCAGACTCTATTAATTTGTTCAGGTTTATATCCATTGGCTTGTAAGGAATCCATGATGTTAGATTTTTCTTTTTGTAAGGAATTTGAATCACAAACATGGATGGCTCTGTAGATTAAAGAGTTGATCAGGAAGCATAATTGATCAGGAAACCCAGGTGTATATCAAATCCCATGTTCAGACTGTCATGGGGTCTACATAGGGAGCTCAAAACGCCCGATCAAAACAAGAATCCAGGAACATTCTAGAGCTGTAAAAAATCTACAAGAAGAAAAATCCGCTGTTGCTGCACACGCAGCAACAACCGGCCATAACATTGATTTTAATAACACACGTTCCCTGTTCAACGAAAATAAAAACAGACAGCGCTTGAACTTAGAATCGATTTCAATCTCACAAAGAAAAAACAACCTTCTTAACCGTCAGCAAGAATTGACGTTTGTGAATTGCATTTGGCTCCCCTCATTGAAAAAATCCTTTCAAAACAACAGCACAAGGGAAAGGGCACCAGTTGTCAATTCGGTATCAGCAGCTCCTGCAGCTAATTAGCAATCAAGGCTTCTCACGCGTTCCTCGAGCACTCCACAGTCAATTCAGCAACAATAACATCCAATCAACAATCAAAGGCTTCTGTGCTTCACCTGGAGTGCTCCACTACCCTATAACTTCTCTGTGTGCTCCCTGCCAAGGCTATGGACATCTGTTCAGCATGCCTTTGCTGAAATCTCTATCTGCTTTCTGAAGAAATCCCTGGAGTGGGAAGAAATGTAAAAGCAAACTGAAGATTTAAAGCTTTCATCTCTGACTGCCCTGGATAGTCCGCTCCTGTGCATCCAATCTCGTCAACGCAATTTGAAACAGGAAAGGAAGTGTCTTCAGTCAATTGTAAGATACAACTTTATTTCTTCTCTCAAAAAAAATCAAAAAAATGGCTGGAAATCCCATAAATATTCAAACTGTGTATTTAATTACAAGCCATGAAAATCTGCATGCTTTCTCAAATTACATATGTTTACAAAACAAGTGTACCATTTTGTTGACCAAAAGAAATTTATATTTGCAAGACTGTGGTCTACATGGGAACAAAACCACAACATAATAAAGAGCTATATGAATGCGGGCCAAGCAGTGGCATACAGAATTGCAGTTATGGCTCATAGCCTGCAAATCAGATGACATGAGCAGATAATTCTTTCAGCTGGCCTCCGCAACTTGCCATCTCCCAAGCCAAATGCAGCCCAGTAGTCATGTATGAATGACAGTTCCCCAAAGACTCAATACACCTGTAACGTTAAGTTACTGCTAACATCTTGTCTTTGTAATAAAGAATTTATAAACGACGTAGTCTTACCTGGAAATATGTGGGTTTTTAACTAAAAAAAAACAACACCTGTTTTTGTTTGCTGGCTTGGAACTGCAAAACTGGGACTGCAGGGGGAGGAAACTGTCAAGCACTTGGCAGATCATAATACAGAACTGCTGGGCTGTGTTCAGTTTGATGGCTGAAACTTGTGCAACAGGTTGTGAGAAAGCAGCCATCATGAACGGCACTGCCATTTGCTTCAGGCCCTAGTCCAACACAGTGGAACAGCCTTGCGTTAGCCCAACCCTAAGCAACAGGGATAGGTGCTCTTTGTTTTGTAAAGCAGGATTTAACACCACATATATAACACTAGCTCCCCCAAAGAACACAAACATATTAAAAGCAAGACTACCTGAACTAGCATTTCCTTAGAGAATGTATTGAAGTAGTATGTAGCATGTTCTTCAGGATTACTGGGCCTTGTACTTCTAGGTCCTATAATGGCACCATTGTTATCAAAACCTTAAAGCAAAGAAGATTAATGACAAATTAATACATTGCTTACGTAAACTGGTGAAGAAGAAGAACAAACAGTGAGAACAACAGCATAGTTCCAATAACTTACCATTTTGCCGTCCAAATATTGTTGGCAAAAGGAAAGACCATTTTAAATTAAATTTAATAAAAGTCAACTAGTTGTGTTCAAGGCAAAACATCAATCTGCTTGCACGGCTATAAGAATCCTAATATTCTGGTCAATGAACAGTAAAAATCTTTTGGCAGAAAAAGAAATAATTAAGTTTCAGAAGATTTAAGTCTAAGACCATAAATATACTATAACACCATCACTGTACATAGCACTTTCAATGCTCAAGAGTGCTATATATACACACATTACCTGTAAATTACCATAGGTCAGAATTATTATCCTGATGAAGAACCGAGACTGAGAAAGAGTAGGTTGCCTAAGAAGACCATCAAGTGAGTTCATGGTTGAGGCGAGATTTAAACCAAGGACTCAGATTTGAACCATTTAGGTTCACAGCTCAGCCTCTTAGCCATCATGCTATACTAGTTCTCAGTCTACAACCAGTGTACCTAAATGGGATGAAAACCTCAGTTGCTGATGCGTCAACTTGGTTTCTATATTATGTTAAAAAACCCCACCAACTTGAGTCTGATATTTCAAATCAAAGGAACATTATGCAATCTAAGGTTAGATTATACATAGACAGTATTCTCTTAATGTGCACATCATAGCATACTATTTGTTGTTTACTACATGTATAAATGGCCCTTTCTGCAAGGTGCTCAGAGAGGCATAAATGGTGTTCTCTCCCCACAATCACTCCATGAGATATGTTAGGATGACAGACTAGTGAATTTCATGGTTGAGTTGGTATTTGAATCTCCCCAGTCCTAGCCCAACACCCACTACATCAAACTTGTCTTGGATAATATATTTGGCAAATTTATTAACTGCATTTATATTCCACTACATGGCCTTGCAAAGGCCCCAGCGCGACTTACATCCATTCAAATTAACAAGAAAAAATAGTAAAATGGCCTTCACTACTTCCTGGAAAGTGAGGACAGAGCTAGCTAAGTTTCCCCAGGAAGGGAAATCCAGAGGGAGGATGCTACTACTAAGAAGGTCCTGTTTCTTATATCTGCACATCTAAACACAGACAATGGAGCAAATTAGGGGCAAAGTGCGTTACAGAGCAATCCTGTGCAACCTTGCACCAGTGTAATAGTAGATACACCAGTGCATGCACTGGTGTAAGTGCACTTATACCGGTGCATCTGCTGTTACACCGATGCAAGGTTACACAGGATTGCGCTGTTAGTGTCTGAAGAGGCTGGTAGTGGAAGAGGCATTTCTGTTATACAACCTGTGCTCAGAAAGAAACTGGGAGCTAGTACAACTGCTTTGCACTGCTAGAATATGCTCCCTTCAGTTCACTCCTGCAATTACACAGGCTGGCTGCATTTTAAACTGAAGTTTTCAGACAGTCTTCAAAAGTAGCCCACAGAGAGTGCATTACAGTTGTCCAGTCTGAAGAACACTGAAGAATTTACTTTAGTGTTTCGTATTCTTTACTAAATAAAGAATACTAAAGCATGTTATCAGAATGGCCAGGTTGTCCTTTGCTAGGCTGCAGCTGGAGATCCAGCCAAAACTGGTCAGAACTTGCTCTGGCCTCTATTTAGGAAGTCAGGAGGAATGTCTGAGAATGTTTAGTCCAGCAGCATCCTCAAACTAATCTCTCCTTCAAGGAGAACGCGACTCCCAACCAGAAAACCATTCGTTCCAAGATGAAATCACTCCCACCACCCCCATTAACATCACTGTTTGTCTGGAAGAGGAGAAATAGAGCTGAGTACCATCTGGAAAGGGCAGCACTTCATCCCAGATCTTCAGGCAATCTCTCCCAGCAGTGTCATGTGGATGTTGAAAAGAAAGGATATTAAACAGAAGCCCACAAACCAATTCCATGGGTAGAGCTAACTCAAAGCTCTCACAGTGCAATCCTAAACGTATTTACTCAGAAATAAGTTCCACTTACTTGCGCTGCATTCCAATACACACTTACCTGAGAGTAATCCCCATTGAATACAAGTGTCAGGCAAGTATGCATTGGATTGCAGTTCAAGTAAGTGGAACCGTACTTCTGAGTAAATATGTTTAGGAGACTAACCACGCAATCTGTTTACTCAGAAGAAGCCCATCGAGTACAATAGGAATTACTTCTCAGTAAACACACATATAGGATTGTGCAGTTAGTCTCTAAAGTGATAGGAGCTTATTTAGGGCAGTGCTTCACTGTTCTAGGCTGATGCAGAAAAGCTGCTGATTCAGCTGTTATCTTTTTATTGCTGCTTGAAATTGTATTTTTAGATTAAAAAATTGTTTTCTGCTTCAAGAATTCTTGTGAATTACACAGCAAATTATAAGTTTGAAATAAATAAGAACTATAGTATATAACAAAAATAAACCCAGCATTTACCTAGAAGCCAGGCATAAAGCCTTCGATTGAGTGACATGTCTCTGCGCAGAACTACATGAAGAGATGCTGACAGAATTCTGATCATATCTGGACGTGTTGCCTAAAATTGGAAATGTTATATGTAAACAACAATTAGCAACTGTTGTCACATTCAAGACTTTGGATATGCAGGGAAAAAAAAGGGATTTTAATTCAGTTGCAGGTAGAGATCTGGCGCCTGACAAAAATGGTCAACTCCCCCCTTTCAAAGGCCTCTGTAGGCATCAGAAAAGTAGGGATCACATATCTACTCACAGCCCACCATGTTGGTATAACCAGTTTAGTCTGTGATGTACATACTAAAAGCACAGCTTGAAAGTGCAATAAATATTATCAACAAGCATCAATGGTTTCTCCTTAATACTCAGTTTTATATAAAAAAAGATTTACAGTAAATGTTCAAGCCTACACAAATCTTGATCCTCATAAGCAGAGGCGGATCTAAGATCTCAGATGTCAGCTGAACTAGTACCAGCCTCTTCATATTAATGAAATAATTCCCAAGGAGAATTGCTAATCTGTTTAAGACAGATCCAAGAATTTCTTGGAAGAGCTTCTATACCCTTATGAAGCTACTCGCTAGGAAGCAATTCACATTAAAATGTTGACGAAGTTGACGAAGATGAAATGTCAATTAATAGTAAGTTTCACTGATTGCCAAATAATGCCATTCGTGTATAAGCTGCATAGGAGGTGAATAATTGTAAACCATGTATTACAACTTCAGTAATCTAATCCCTCGGTTCGCCAACATTTTATATTCATTTATTAAAGTATTTATATGTGGTCTCATCTGAGAGGTGTTATATGAGACATTCACAGCATTGTCTGAACTCTGCTGGCCTGATCTCTTCTAAGGAGCACATGATGCACATAAGAAGCACCTTTCCCCACAAGAACTTCTCATCCATTTCAATGGAGGAACAGACTTATATGTGCAGCTTGGATAAATATTACATTGCACATAGGCTACAGATCAAGACATATAGCACAAACAAGCCTTTAGCTGTTTCCATTCAACTAAAACTTAATTTTTCATTAGCATTTATAACACTCATCAGATCCTTCAGAGAGGTGCTGCTACAGAAGGAAATGTTGGCTGTCCCTTCCTCCCCACTCTGCACACATGGAAGCACTTTGCAAACACGTCTGGGATTCTTTGGACCCCAGCCATGATACATTAGGAGATCTTCTAAGATAACATTCTAGCAGCTTGAGAGTACATACTAGAATGCATAATTCAGATCTTGCCTAAAGCATTTTGCGTGGATCATACTGTTTTGCTACAGAATACATGAGACAGTTTTGGGCAAAGATCATAAGGCATGTTAGAGATATAGAAGGGTGTATTATTTTGCCTTATCCAATGTCAGTTTTATTACCATATGTACTCACACATAAGACGATCTCACTGATAAGACAAGGGCAAGTTAAACTTGCCAAGTCTTGAGCCAAAAATCCTGAAATTTGCTGTGACCCTTTGATAAAATGAGGGTAAAACTTAAGGACTTGTGGGGTTAGATCCTGGAAAAAGCTCAAACGACTTACCAGTAATTGTTCTGAGACGGCAGCAAAAGTTGGGGGTGGGTTTAAAAAAAAAGATCCATTTTACCTTGTTCTGAAGCAGCACAAAAATGGAGCTTTTCTCCAAACAGGAAGAAAGGTGAAGGACCATTTTATATTATATATGAAAATATAAAATGCAATAGGTTCCCTCCCTGCAGGAGCTGAGCTCTTTGCAAAGCATCAGCTTTTTGCAAAGCAATTAGCTCTCTTGCAAACTCTAGCAGTTCCCCTTTTTGCAAAGCAATTAGCTCTCATGCAAACTGTAGCAGCTCCCTGTTTGCAAAGCAATTAGCTCTCTTGCAAACTGTAGCAGCTCAGGTCAGCACAACTCTTTGCAAAGCAATTAGCAACTACTATTATCTTGCAAACTGAGCTCAGCTCAGAACAATTAGCACTTATCTGATTTTTGAATAGCCTCAGGGCTTTGCTTGGAACATCTGATTGTCAGGGATTAGCTTGGCTTTGATCACTGATCCGTGAATAAGACGACCCAGGCTTTTCAGGGTCTATTTTAGTCATAAATTTCTCGTCTTGTAGGCGAGTATATACGGTAGGTTACTTGAAACAGATGGAAATGCAAAATAGTAGGAAGAAGGTGGGTACCTATTCTCTTTCACTTTCAGTAGCTTAGTTTCAAGTGGCCAACAAACTGAGAAGAAAACCTCAACGGTCAAAGGACAGCATGATAAAATATTAAGAAACCTTTATTATGGACAGGATTTTGCGTCAGAGCATGGCCACTACGAACCCTATTCAGATACTTTTTGGAACAATGCTTTCATTTTAGCAACCAATAAACCTGTGTGAGTGCTAGGCATATAAAGCCGTCTTTGCCTTATTCTGATAACTGAGCATAATTTCCCTAGGAATTTGCTTCCATAAAGTAAAGCATTATGCATACTGTAATGTTACAATTGCTCTCATGATAGATTGCAGTTTGGTTCATTCATTTTGTTTCTATTGTTGTACCAAACACATCTGATAACATTAAAAAAAGTTTAAATAGAAGGTTGACTGAAATGTGTACACACTGCGAACATATACTGTACATGGCAGGAAGATGTTTCACTGAATATACATTAATGTTTCATTAGTATTTTACCTGGCTCATGTGGAACGGAAAACAGAAAAGGATCAGGTCTAATGTACTCCTCTGTACTAATACACTGGAATCTTGCACTGAAGTACTGACAGCTTCTACCTGAAATAAAATTGCAATTTAAAGAACAAGCATAATCAGCTATGCTGCTTTCCTTTTTTTACACAAATGTGTCGATTTCATTTCCGGAGAGCTTGCAGTCGTGTTCAGTGCCTGCGCGAGCCTCACAGACGCTGAACGCGACTGCAAGCTCTCCGGAAACGTCCGAGAAACTCAAACGTTTCCAGAGAGCTTGTAGCTGCATTCAGCATCTTTGAGACTCGCATCTGTGAAAGCTCTCTGGAACGCAGGAGCTGTTGAGCGGGGGGCAGTCCCAGCGGGGCTGCGATGCAGCTGGCCCACGGGACGAAGAGAGGCGGTGGCAAGTGGAGGTGGCAGCAACGACAACAACGGCCAAGCGCCGCGAAAAACCTAAAAACCACCGGATTTAACTGCATCGGCGCACCCTACTAACGCACACCCTACTATTTTGGGCCTAAATTTCAGGGGGAAATGTGCGCGTTATACGCTGATAAATACGGTATGTAAGACATTAGTAGAAGGATGCTTTATACGTAAATTCACAACAACAATGATGCGATACAACTTTACTAATAGACTGTTTAGTGGCTGGCAGAGATAGTTAAATGTGAGTTAATCCAGCAAGTCATTCCAGAACGACTGTTGAGTCCCTGTTGGATGTGGATTATCTGAATTTCCATTAACATAATAAAAGGTTTTGGGTTAGTCATTCCTCCTATACATATGTCATGCATATGTTTTTATGATGTTCCAAACCCTCTGTACTATCCACTCAATGTTAGATCCAGACAAATTTTCCAGTGAAGCACTATAAAGCAGTACTTGGCTCATCTGGCTAAACTCTTTGGACACAATCTGGCCAAAAGTTACAACTGAATGGCCAAGAATTAGGGCCCAATCCTATTCAACTTTCCAGCGCTGATACAGCTGCAATGCAGCCCCGAGGTAACGGAGCAAATGTTCCCTTTACCTTGAGGGGGCTCCATGACTGCCCCCTCCAACCGCAGGATGCAGTGCACGTCCCGTTGGCACAGCTGCATCAGTGCCAGAAAGTTGGAAAGAATTGGGCCCTCTAGTACACATTTAAATCTTCCAATGAAATAACTGAAACTGAATACTGCTTAGCTTAAAACTAAACTCTCTGAACTAGTCTGATGAGAAAAAACATTAATACCTTTTAGTACTCTTACATTTATGTCAGCATCGTTAAAATGCCAATCTTTAAAATACAGATTGTTTTCTGACGCAACATCTAAGACGCAGATCTGCTGAAATTAAGTTACTGCTGCAAAATAAGGAGGACATATTTCTTTTCCCGATTTCAAAATGTTAAGACGACAAACAACTGGGGATGAAGACAAACTGGGGACGGATAATAACATAAATGAATCTTTCTTACCATCAATTCAATATCACTGCCTATTATATAGAGCTGGTCCTCCATGGAAAGCTTTCTGTTTAGATGGGAGAGAACATAAGTAATTCCAGGCAAACGGACTGCAGGACTGGTAAGAAGACTACCCCACAGTGCACTATAAAAAGCTGACTGGTCCACTGCGGCTGCTACCTTCTCCAGTAGAGTGTTGGTTCTGCAATACAAATAGCAAGAGGAAAACAGAAAAATTCAAAGTTCAGGAAAACCAAGATAGTCTCAACCTCAAATTCCCTGATGGGCAGCCCAATCCTACCTAAATTCCCCTGTGCCGATGCAGCAGCGCCGGCGCAGCTTCTGCTGCATCCTGCGAGGGAATGTATCAGACTGGAAGTCTCCTCAGGATAAGGGGACATTTGTCCCCTTGCCCTGGGGAAAGCCCCAGCCACGGCAACGGGTCAACTCGGACCTGCGCCAGTGATATTACTGGCACAAATCTGTGTTGATTTGTGTTGATGGATCAGGCCCGGGAAGGGGGGGTAGGATACTGTGTGCACCAGCACCATCAATCCTTGGGCCCAATTCGCCCACTCCCACCACCCTCCCCCAGCCCCGTTTCACCTGTTCTGGCGGGTGTTGCTCTGTCTGCTGGCGCAGGCATGAAAGCTCCTGCCTTCCCGCTGGCACTTCTTGAAGGCACACTGTCGCAGCATGCTTTACAGCACATTTGCAACAGCGTACACTGGCAGAGTGCATGCTCCCCCAGCATAAGATAAGCAACAGAACTGAGCCATCAGTATGCCAAAGTTTTAATCATGTACACCACCTTGAATTAAAGTTAGAGGAGGAATCCAATGACCAAGAAAGGCGGTATATTAATACTGTATATTATATATTATATATTTAACCAATGGAAAATCAAGACCAAAAAAGCCACCAACTAGGTAAAAGACACCAGAAAGAAGAGAAAGAAAACAGGCTGGGATTTAAAGAGCTGCTTAAGCTTACATAGAAAACTTTCTTTGTGAAAAAGAACTGTAAGGTCTCTTTGGGCTTATACTACTACTTTCATCATTCTCTGGATCCTACTTAAGGCTGCTACGCTTTGTACCTCTTATACCTTGATAATACATATTCCCAAGGGCAAAAATCAAACTTTAATGTCAGTAACATTTAAAGCCTGAATACCATTTTTAAACAGCAATACAACAGAAACTGGTAGCCTAGAACATTTGCCAGGATACAAAATTTTATAATTGTATTGTTGCATTAACCTAAAATCTTACCTTTCATAATATTCTGAGCCCTCCTCTAGACCAGGAAGGATCCCAGTCAACAATCCCTGTAGGCCTGGTTTCAATGTTTTTCCCAAAGGAAGGTAATATACTTCGTACAGACTGAGTAATGCTGGTTTGACAGACATAGCAGCATTGGCAAGAAGAGGAAATAGTCCAGAACTGGGGGGAGGAAAAACAGAAAACAAAAACATACACACAACTGAAAATAACAATATGAAAAATTAATATAGCGGAAGACTGCTTAATATGTATAATTTTCACCACATGGAGATAACTACTAATATACAGTGTGCCTACCTAATCCATTTACATTCAGCAAAAACCAAACCAAAAACTACCAGAGTGCTTGTACTGCATCACCCTGTGCTGTTTCTATTTGAGCAATTCCACGGTGAATAAGTTGTGTCTCTTTTCGTTTTCTCCATTCTTTCATTACAACAATTTGAATTAAGCATACCATTCTGTTACCGACTGCCTGAGAAGACACCCAGAAAGTGCCAAATGTTTTGACTGAACAAAGGTTATCATGAAAGAGACTATAACCCTCTTTAACAAAGCAATCTATATAGGTCTACACAGAAGTTAAGTTCCACTAAGTTCAGTGGGACTCGCCCCCAGGTAAATATGTCCCCAGCAGCCTAAATTTTTCATTTCTGCAGATTAAAGAGTCCGGCTGGACTGAATCTACATTAACCCCAAAGAATAAGGGCAGCTTATGCATGGAGTCAGTCACCTGACCTTTTATAATGAAACTTGCACCCAGGTAAGTGTGCACAGAATTAGAGCCTGTTTTATTCAGATCTGAAATTCCCCTAATTTCACAGCCATATACAAAACAAGAATATCAAACACCCAGTCTTGCGGCACAATCCTAAACATGTTTACTCAGAAGTTGCCTCATTGTGTTCAATGGGGCTTACTCCCTAGTAAGTGTGTTCAGGATTGCAGCCTTAGGGCAGAATACTAGCAATATAATGTTTATTCTTGAACTACAACAACAACTGGGATTAAGTGCAGTTATATTAACTATATTATATTAAGTGCAGTTATATTAACTATATTATATTAACTATAAAATGGCCAAATATTTTCACTGATGTTATGTGTTACAAAAGAACATCCTGCACTTAATTAACTGTCAATGTCAGAGTAGTTTTCTACACTTATTACGCAGAACTGTTGTTTCTGCAGCTATTTTAATCTCACAAATGAGCTTAAATTTGGTCTTCTGAACAAAACAGACAGTAATGTCAGTATTCTTCGTAACCTAGAGGCAGTGGAAATCAGCAGGAGACCCGCAAAAAGCCTGATTAACAGGCAACAAGATCTCTTGTTCATTAACAAAATCTGGCTCCCGATCATCCGGAGGATGTATGCAATACAAGAAGTAAGAAAAGGATTAACACCATAGGTCTCCTCAGGTCATCACAGCTCCGCCTCCGGTGTTGGTTCCTTCACTAATTGCTTGATTCCTCCCACACTGTTCAGCTTTAAAACCACTGTGTGTGTGCTCACTTATCACCATCTACCAATCCTTGGGATTGTTCCTAGAAAATGTTCCGAGATTAAGGAACGAAACATCGGATTTTGGCAATTTGCAGCCTTGATTTTAAATGAGATTTTTTTTCCTGTCCGCAGCTACTAACTTGTGGGAACTGCGTACAGTGTTAGATATTGTTTTTAATCATTTGTGTGGCTTTACCTAACACGGCATCTTTACCTGTATATCCCAAATTGCATAAGATTATTGCTGACCATGAAAGTTTTCGATCCAAAACAGAAAAACTTTCCAGATATCAGAAGTATCTCTATCCTTTTCTACTTTTCATCTGTCTTTCTACAGAAGAGAAAGTTCCTTTACTTTTCACTTCCTACTAAATCATTAGTGTCAGTTCACACTGCTAAATTTCTCCTTGCAATCACAGACATGTTGTGACATATACAGTAGAAATGTTACTGCAAATTAAGTTGCACACACAATGAGCTAGCTAGCCATTTATGTGACTAGGTGCTGCAAATAGTGCAGCCATAATCACAGAGAAGTCTGCTGGCTCATACTAACTGCTCTTCATGGAGTCAAGTATCCGTAAACATAATTGCATGAAGGAATTTAGTGTTTTAGTATACGTCCAATAATCCTTGGACGTATTCAATAGAATGAACAAGCATTATACTTGTGCTTACAGATAGAAGACAAATGCCTTTGCCTACTTATACTGAAGTGGTACTACTGACCACTGGCAATACACAAGAATCGAAACGACCTTTTAAAATTCTTTTTCCTCTAAACTGCTGCCCATGCTGTATAGTGAATATGGGCTCTCTATAGTCTCTGGGATCTCTGAACAAGTTTAAAATATTAAGCTGCCCTATTTTAGAGCTACTGACCCAAATATGAATATTCTATTGGATTTAAAAAGGCTTATAAAACTAAACTAGAATAAACTGGAACACAAAATGCTGTTGGCTACCTAATGAGCCGAGAACAATGAAAATATCATTATTTTTACCTGTACAGGAAAAGATCTTTGGCCAGGCGCTTTGGCCCAATGATTTTGAAGATGATCTCATACGTTTCAAGCGCCTTTCGGTGTACCCCACCTGGCAAGGCAGGATGAAGGCATTGTGCAAGGCGCTTTCCTATTGTCAGCTTTTTTGGTACTACTTGATACTTTGCGTTGTTTTGCAGAACCTGCCAGAAAACATTTCCGCTCATTTTAATGTTCCAAAACTTTTCAGGTCAAGACATATTAGGAAAAGCCAGTCTAATATAGCTACACCAAGCTCTGTCTTAGCAAATTGGTGCTTATATAAGGCACAAAACAAAATTAATTTTAAAAAATCAAGCCAAGTAGGCCAACATATTTTGTAACGTGTGTATCTATATCTAGTCAGACGTACACTGAATGATTCATAATGTCATATGGCATAAAATGACAGTCCAACTACAAAAATAGATAGAACTGCAACTTCCCCTTAGGAAGAAAAAATGTATTTGTTCATAAAGTTGGCCGTTGCTATCTGCGGGAAATCTGTTCCGGACCCCCCTGCAGATAGCGAGGATCTGGAGTCCGGCTAAAATCAGTTTAAAAAGGGGGGGGGGAGGCAAAAAATGCAGTTTTTAGCAGCAAATTACACTGTTTCCAGGCCTCTGGAGAGCTTCTCTAAGCTTACCAAACCACTTCCAGGTTGCACGAAGGCTCTTCCCTCCTCCCAGCAAGAGCCTTCATGTGACCCAGAAGTGGGTCAGTAAGCTTAGAGAAGCCCTCCAGAGGCTTGGAAATGGTGCAGTTTCCTGCTAAAGGTACACGTACGTACGCGCACACACACACACACACACACACACACACTTTAACGTGGACCCCATGGATCCAAGACCCGCAGTGTGACAAGTCCGCGGGTCCCGAATAGGCAGATGCAAATGGTCCAAAAATCCTAGAAAAGCAATCTTGGCTGCTTCACATGCAAACCCACACCATGGTTTGGCATTATAAGAACAAATCCTGTGTTCACACCTCCTTTTCCCTGGCTTGTTCTCCCCACTGCACTATACTTTAAGACAGGGGTTCTCAAAGTGGTGGGTCGCAACCCACGACTTTTTCCGGAAGTGGCCAATTGTCCTTTAAAGAGGGAGTAGGCGAAAACCGGAAGTAGGCTTCTGAAAGCGATCGGGGAGCCTTGGGGAGGCCTGCGGAGGTAGCAGCAGTGTCGTCCTCCCCAGACCCATCGGGGAGCTGGCAGGACAACCAGGTATGTTTAAAAAAGCCTTCTAGAGTTGGGGGCTGGGGAGATCCTGGAGCACTGCCTCTGACATTGCCCTACCCTCTCAGAAGTAAACTCCCCTGTAGGACTTTGAGAAATGCTGCTTTGTTGTACAAAATGGCCCAGATAAACTGAATTCTAGTTTTTCATTTTATTTCCTTCACACCTTGTCAGAATAAAGTCCCACAGGCACACCATATAACCCAGTGGCGGCCAACCTGCGGCACGCGTGCCAAAGAGTGGCACAGGAAGGTCCGTCAGGTGGCACGCCGCCTGCCCGCCACCGCCCGCCCGGCTTCTCCCTCCGGGTCCCGTTGTGTTGTACGCATGTGCAAAATCGCGGGCTCAGGCCTGGGCAGTATAGGCCGAGCCGGCGTGACGGGAGGACGCTCTCCCCCGGCCTACGGAGCTGCGCGGACCCGGCGGAGTCTCGGCTTCTCCCTCCGGGTCCGCGCGACTCCGGAGGCTGGGAGAGAGCGTCCTCCCGTCACGCCGGCTCCTCCCGCTTCTCCTTCTCCTCGCCAGTCTTCTTGGCTTTTTAAATGTTTTATTTGTTCCGTCCCCTGCTCGGGCTCTCGGCGGCATGGCCCGGCGCAAGGCAGGCACTGCCTTTCGCGGGCTCTCTTTCTGGGCTCTCTTTCTGTGGACCGGGAGCCTCTTGTCCCTCGCTTCCTCCCAGCAGCCGCCGCTGCCGCCTCAGCGGGGGAGCGTGTGGTGCCCCAGCCGCTGCCTCTGCTTTCGCACCACGGTGCGCTGCATGCACCTCATGCTGGAAAGCGTCCCCGCTGTGTCGCCACAGACCACCATCCTGTAAGTGGGAGACGGGCGCGCGGGATGCGTCCATTGTCGTGCGGAGACCAGCCTTGCTACCCTCAGCGGAGAGAGGCGGCGAAGGGGGATACCTGGCAGCGGGGAGGGGAGGGGGGCCCTTCATGTGGCAGTGCTAACGAAGCTGCCAACACACTCCTTTGTCTGTAGCCAGCTGGGCTCTGGTGGATTCCCTACGACTGTTCTTACTAGTGTCTTGTCTGTAGGGTTTCTTTTGTTAGCTGCATCGCCAACTTGTTCTGTCATTGCTCGGTGTGTGTTGTCTACAGGCATTTTTGGCTGTTACCCAAAAATGGAGTGTTTGGATGTAGCCACAGCTCATCCACAGCCCAGTTACAATGAAGCTCACTTTTGCCCCCTGCAGAATTAAAGGGGGGGGGGGTTTAAGGCTTAAATCCATCCAACTTCACATACAGTATATATTTGATTTAACTGGGTTGTGGTTTGCGCTGTTAATTCCATTGAGTTCAGTACCAGGCACACTTCTGTTTAATTCATTTCTGTGCAGAATCTTCTATGTAAAAATCATACTTCATGCGAGGCGGTCTGTGTGTTGGGGTGTGTGTGTGAGTTTAAATCACAGTTTAAAGAACTTTGTGTGGCTTTGTTCTTAGGAAAGTAACCACTAGAAGCCGGAACCCCCTCAGTTGAGGTGGTGAGCGGAGGGCGGGCGGCAAGTCAGGACGGCGCGGCGTTTCGCCGCCCCAGCCTGAGTTGCCGCCTGGAGCTGCCTCTCTTCTTTCCTGCTCTAAAGTAAAGTAAAGTGACACTGAAACGGAGGCTAAAAGTATTATTTAATAAAATAAAAACACGGTTATTTATTATTTATTTATTTACTTTATTTTTGTGGCACGCCCAAGATACAAAAAAACTAAAAGTGGCACATGTCATAAAAAGGTTGGCCACCACTGATATAACCTATTAATGCTTTCCTTCTGTAATTGTAAAAATAATGCATTGAGTTTAAGGTCTCGTGTGTTGGCTTAGAAAAAGGATCTGCATAACAAAAGAGTATAATAGCTTGATTTTTACTTCCACTAGACTAATCAATAACCTGGTTTTAAAATGATCTGCCAGCTCTCACACTCACACCCAGATTCTAAATTAAATCCATTTCAATGCCTCCTTTTGTGGCCACCCAGTCCTTCCAAAGGCATCTCCATCATACCTTGTTTAACTTTCCAAGTGATGAGATTAAGTCGGCCCACTCACTGGAGTACTCAAAGCTTTTCAGAGCCTTGTCAACAGCCGCTACATAGTTCCTGTACTTGGAGTCACCCAGTAGCTCCAGCTCCTCTGCATTCATCCTCCCACAGAGTCCCACTAGAGACCAGCTTGCAATTCATGTAAAATCATTAGCTGAAAAAGAGAAGACAGCCGCTTGAATTTTCCCAAATCATAATTTGAGTACTGCTGAATTAAAGCAAAGACTTATAGCCATATTAGAGAGACATAAGCATCAAAAATCTATAAGAATATTATTAAGTTAGTATTTCTATGAAAAATAGGAAGAGCTCATTTCTCTGTGTACAGCTATTTATTAAATAGTTATTAAAGACTCCAATCTGTATTCTATATGTGGAGAGAACATCACTTATTTTGAAAAATGCTACATCAGACCTACATACCGTAACTTGTGACTCACTAAGATAAATGCAGCCCATGAACCCATTTGATGCTTTAGAAATCCACTGTTTTTGCAGTCTCCTGCAAAAACACATTTATCAAATCTCTGGCAGGCTACCATAAGTGGCTTATGGACTACATTTGGCTTGATGGGTCCTTAGTTGTGCAGGCCTGAGCTCTATAAATTGGTCAAGGGTATATGCATTCAGAATGCTGACAAACCTTTAATATGTTTCATATTCCAGACAGCAAGGATTCTTCAAATGATATACTGTACTGTATATAAAGTCCTCGTCTTAAAAGAGCATAATTGCTATTATGACCTGAAATGATTGTCTCCGAGTCCTGAACGTCACTTCTTGAACAAAATCATCAAGTGCAGAAATTGCTCTTCTAGGTCCCCTCGCCAAGAGTTACATAAGACCATTCAACAAACGTCATGAGAAAGTAACCTTCTTCGCACAGTACAAGAGTTATACACAATAGAGAATTAAAAACAATGGCATTGCACCCCGCACCCACCCACATTTTGAGCAGGGAAGATAAACTACACAATATTAGCTTCTTCATGGGTTGCCAGCTCAAAAATGCTTTTACTGTCACCTAACCAAAAGCCTTGGAAAATTAATTTTTCTGCTTGTCATTTCACGCTCTACACCGGAAAATCCAGTTTCCTTTCTGTAAAGAACTTTCCACTGACCTATGATTGATCAATCAGTGTGAAAGCAGTTTTGTTCTCTGGATGCAGTCTTTGAACAAAAATGATTCAAAACCCTCAAACTTCACTAAATGAATTTCACAAAGTGTCTTAGACGTTAGAACTAAAGACAGTGCAGATCCTTTGCTCGTTTGCCTTTTCAGAAAAGTTGAGGCTGTACTACTGGTCCACTTATGCCAGGGCAGCATCTTAACCCAATAAGCTATCCAACAGCCCAATCCTGCCTAACGATCCGCCAGGCGGCCCAGGCTGCTGGCCGGATCCCGTGCTCTGCTGCAGGCAGGCTCCTGCCTGGCGAAAAGTCTACTTGGGGAAGGGGACGCTCGTCCCCTTCCCCGAGTGTAAATGGTGCTGGGGCCGATCGGCCTCCTCGGATTTCTGCCAGCGAAATCGCTGGCAGAAGTCAGAGGAGGCTGTGTAATGGCCCAGCCGAGTGGCGGGGGTCAGGATACAGCCGAGGCTGTCTCCTGCCTCCTCCCGGCCCGGCCTATCGGCCCCCGCCATTTGCCGCTGAAATGCCCCCCCCGCCCGCCAGATCCTTACTTGAGTCCTCCAGTGGTCGGGCGAGGGCTCGGTCGGTGGAGCAGGAAAGGTCGGCCTTGCGTCAGCTTTCCCTGCTTGTGAGTCATCGTAAAAGTGCCTTACGGCACTTTTACGATGGCTTCGTGCGGCGGAACGCTGCAGACTTGCACAGGATTGCGCAGCAAGACTAATATTTTAACACTCGCCAGGTGTGATGCAGCCCAGTAATTCAAGGAGCTCAACAACTAATCCACTCTAAGCTGTAACCTGACCGACTCTCTGCACGTTTTATCTCACATACAGCACATCATTCTGGGCAAATCACTAACAGCGCAATGCTTACTTTGCTCAGAAGTCCAATTTTGTTTAGTACAAGGCCTTACTTTCAGGAAAGCGCACACAGGACTGCACTGTAAGCTGGCTGTTTCTGCTTTTGTCTTTAGGACATGTTCTACATTTGCTCTACTTCCAGCACAAAATCATGTCACAGATTACTAGTGCCATTTTTGACCTGTTCCTCCTTACCCCACTTCTATGCCCGATTAGTGTTTTCTGACAGACTCAACCTACAGTGATCCAATACACACTCACGTCCAACTCAGCAGGCACCAACCAATAGTCTTATCTTCAGACAAGATGCTTGAAACTTTGGTTTACTGCATATGGACAAATCCACCACTACAGTTTTCACTATTATAATTCTATTTCAAATGGTCAGATTAGTACTCTGTAAACCCATACACATCCTGAGCATCAAATACATTAACTTTATCCCTAAAGTTCTGCGAAGAAGCAGATCTCAAAGAACCTTATTGGATGTAACTCCTTAATGAGTTTATTGCATCAACCATCTCTATGATTGTACAGAAATAGTACTATTATTCTCACATATAGCTATTATGCTACAGTAGCCAATGGATAATTAGCTGTCTTAACAGTGCAAACCTATGAATGTCTCCTCAACAGTAAGTTGTTCAATGGAACTTACTTCCAGGTAAATGTGATTAGAACTGCAGTCTAACTAATTATATGATAAACTACACTAGCCAATGCAAAACTAGCCATCCAAATCCATTTGCCCAAATACACTGTTATAGAGAAACCACCCACAAATTGAACACTGATTGTAGCATTACTGGATTAAAAGCCATGTAAAAAAAAGGTATTTAAAGTTAAAATCCAAGTTCAAACTTTAAATACATTTTTACATGGCTTTTAATCCCATAATGCGACAATCAGTGTCCATTACTGCAGGCCATGAAACTTTTACAGCTTACCTTCCACAAATTATTTACAAAAACAATGATTTGGTCACTGTCCTTTACACTTTCAACATTAGCTCAAGACAAACAAGTGCATGTTCTTCAAGTTAACATAGGAGGAGCATAAAGACAAAAGGATTGTTCAGAAGACGAGACAGCAAGACCAAACAATGGGTCTCCTATACTCAGTAGGATGATTTTTTCCCCTATGAATATGAATGGATAGAATTCTAGTATGACTAACACCACAATCCTGGCTATCTCAAGGCCGGCAAAGTGCATGCTGTGCCAGCCTAAGGTGTCACAAACATGCCATAAAGTACATTCGCGGTTTTGTAAGTGGTGCTGGCGCGAAGCCCGGCACCGCTCACTCTGTTGCAGCCCCAAACCTGTGCCAACTGCTGCAGGTAGGTCCTGCACCGCTTGGTGCAGGGGGAGGGCGGGCAGGGGCGGCGAGGGAGGGGGCCATTGGCTGGCCCAGGCTGGGAGGGGCTGGGACTATCGGCTCTGAGTTGCACCGATATCCTATGCCCCATCCTAGCCTGGGCCGGCCTTACACAGCCTCCCAAGATGCGTGCCAGCTAAAAAGCTGGCATGTATCTGAGGAGGCCCATTGGGGCCTGCACCTCCTACACCAGGGGCCCCCTTCCCCCAAGGTGAGCCCGTGCCATGCCGCCGTGGCTCACAAACTGCCTAGGATGCAGTGGCCAGCCCTTTAGGCAGGCCGGCAGCCGCCACCGCATTTTAAGCCCGACCCACACCGCACGACATCCGGCAAGGAGGCGAGTGAGCGTAAGTGCCTGGACGCTCGCCTCCCAGCGCTGACCTAGTCTCCATGAGGTCCTTCCAGCGAATAGTCCCTCCTTTTGTCCCGCCTTCTTAAGAAAGCGCAGCTGTGATTGGCTAACCTCAAGTGCGCTCCGATTGGCCGAAAAGCTTGCAGCCTCGCTGTGAAGAGGAGAAATATCTAGGGTTTAGTTTATATATTAAAATATTTATATTCCACCTGCGAACCGCAGCTCTTGCAGTTGCCAGGTTGCAACCAGCAAATGTGCCTCTTGAATTTGTTGATGGAGAAAGAAAGAAGAGTGCTTCGTCTTCCCCCATTTGCAGTACCTTGCTCTGCCTGCAGTCGCGAGTGGGACTCTCTCGCGCGGTTTCCCGAAAAAAGGCAAGGGAAGCGGGCAGACAAATGGACAAGGGCATTTAAAATACTGTACTTTTTTGCTCTAAGACTTCAATTAGAGATTCATATGCAAGGATCTATTGATAAGAAAGACTTAAGTTAGTTCCGATTAGCAGACAACTACTCTCCTCCCCCTCTCATCTGATTGGTGGCTACAGTAGCTCCGCATCCCCGCCCCCTCAAAATCATGGGCAACAAACTATTCCGCTCACGCCGGAACTCGGGAGAGCACAGCTCTCCCACGTTCAGCTGCTCTCTCTCGAAATGGTGACCACACAGCTCCGCACGCGTCTGGGACGTGCCGGGCTTTAGGCAGGATTGGGCTGTGAGTCTTTAAAGATAAGAGTTAAAAGTCCAGTTACTGTATTATCAGCAAAGCTGCAGATTTTGCAACACATTTTGCAATTCAGTAAGTCTAATTATTAATTACTAATTACTGTTCAAATAATCCATTACTGTGTGTCCACATTCCTGGCCAATTGCTCTTTTGTCCAGTGCATCTTGATCTCTGCCAGAAGTATAATTTCTGCAAGTTAGGCAATATTTCAACTTACTTTCTATCAACTCTTGCTCTGTAAAATATGAGTGAGAGTTAGGTTTGGATGACTTATAGCTTAAGGAAGTCCTAACTAATATTACGACAAATCCTTCAATTACAACTACTGTATTTATTGGCGTATAAGACACACTTTTTTGTCTACATTTGTGACCCAAAATAGTAGGGTGCGTTTTATACACCAATACTAAAAAATCCCTTTCCCCCCCTTGCCCGTTTTAAAGCATTTTCGGGCTTACCGCGTTTTTCCGGAGCCAGAGAGCTCCCTTGTGCTTTCTTCCCTAACTAATCTATCCAATCTACAGCTGTTTGTCGGGTTTAATTTATGCACGTGCATGAGTTGAGCTTCTCAGCAGCCAGCAGAGGGCGCTGTGCTCAGTTCAGTTCAGCTGAGCTGCAGAGGGCCTAGTCCTTCCAGCTCTCCTGGATGCTAAATGAATGCAGCTTGGGTGAGCTTCTGAACAGGGCCTAGTTGGGAGGCTTTGGAAACTGTGCATAGGTTAGGTTAGGTTAGGTGGGGGGAAAGAGTTGGGGTGGGGGGAAAGAGTTCAGCTGAGCTGCAGAGGGCGTGGTCTTCCCAGCTCTCCTCGGAAGGGTAAGCTTCTGAACTGGGCCTAGTTGGGGAGGCTTTGGAAACTGCATAGGTGGGGTGGGGTAAGAGTTGAGTCTGGGTTGTTTTTTTTGTACTTTTATATTGTTTACTTTGGAAACTGTGCATGGGTGGGGTGGGGTGGGGTGGGGTGGGGGAAAAGAGTTGAGTCTGGGTTTTTTTTTACTTGGGGTAAATGTTTTTTTACTTTGGAAACTGTGCATGGGTGGGTTGGGGAAAAAGAGTTGAGTATGGGGGGGGTTGCACTTGGGATTTATGTTCTGGTGCATTTTGTTCATGTGTCTTATTGCTGTGTGTTTTAAAAGAGATCCTGGTATTTTTGTGCAATTTATGTAAATTAGCTAATTAAGCAGCCAAGCAGTAAGTGGCCAAGTGGCCCAAAAATGCTTTAAATCTTTTTTTCTTGAAACTCAGGGCCAAAAGGAAGGTGCGTCTTATACGCCGGTGCGTTTTATACGCCGATAAATACAGTACTTCTATACACCACCCAAGGCTATAACATACTTTAGAAGACTATCAATTAACCATACAAAGCATAGCGTTTTCTCAGCCATTAAAAAAATTGCAAGGGCAAGTTCCACCATAACCAAAAAAAGAGACCAAGCTGGGGTCAGAACTCCATGAATACAGCGACAAGAAAATTAATTATTGCAACCAGCAGGGAAAATCTATACCATAGTTTACTACAAGAGTAGCAATTTTTTGAAAAGCTGCCAGCAACAGAACAAGATAGGATGCCTTTTTCAAAAGGGTGCCAGATTGCTTCTTGTGCTGGGATACAGCATCGGTGTAAGGGGGGGGGGGACATCACACTACTACAAACACACACATACAACCTGCAGCTTCTCCCTTATAAAACCTCCTCACAAGGCAGTGGGTTCAAAAGGGACACAGCCTCTGTGGTGCAGCGGCTAACTCAGAGCACAATCCTATACATTTACTCCAAAACCAGTCCCATTGTGCTCAATGGGGCTTACTCCCACATGAGTGCGCATACTTAGGACTGCAGGCACGAATGCTTTTTCCAAAGGCTGGTAGCTTTTTCACTTCCTAACAGAGGCTTTGTCAGAATTCTCCCCTTTATGTGCCTTACCTGCTTACTCCCAAGTCTGAGCCAAGCCACAGGCAAACAGCAGTAGGAAGTTTCGGTGCGCACACACAGGGCTGTGCCAGAACCGGTCATTTTCACACTGGGTTAAAAAAAAGTGGTTGAAAACCCTTTGTGCCTGGCCTGTCTCTTGAAAGCCTCTCAGGGCTCTAGCAACTCAACTGCACTCGCTTTCAGTTCTGATGACAAACAAGGATTTCTCCTATCACCTCTAAGATACTTGTTTCCCTTTCGGCATACCAGAGTAGAAATATTAACTAAAGTGAAAGGGAAATCTCTTCTTGGAAGCAGTTCCTTGTTTAACTCTTCCCTTTCTTTAGCCATCCTGTCATACTAAGAAGCGGTCAGCACTTGACTCTGCTTGTTTGGTTTGTTTAGCAATTCTACTCTTGAATTTCCTTCGCAGAACTGAAGAGCAGCATTTGAAAATTGCTCATATTCTCTTAAAGGGTTTTATTCTGGTGCTACAGTTTCATTAGGATTATGTTTTGGGCATGACAGATCTCAAATCTCTCATTCTGCACTTTATTCCTCACCCAAATAAGTGAGTTTGGGAATGCAGTCTTAGGCAAGTACCATAACTATTTTTTTTCTACGACTAAGTAAGAGGTCTACACTATTACTCTTTACCAACTACAGCTCAACCCCTTTTCACTTGTGCCAGCAACACCCCTTTTTACAAGTTTGAAAAAAGCAACAACCACCCTTTAGTTTTAAATGATAGAAATAAAGCTACCCCAATGTGCTGTTGCTAAGGCACTTCATATAAGGTACCATTTATATAGCATCTAGCACAGGGGTGTCAAAATTGTTCCATACAGCGGGCTAAATAGCACTCATGGCACGTGCCGAGGGCCGGAAGTGACATCATTAAACAGATGGCCAACAATAAGCACTTTGTTCTCACATAGGAACTCATTAGTTGCAGATACAGAACAGAAAATACGCTGATCTTGATCATATTTTCAAGATGCGGGAGAGCCCAATTATCACACAGGTGGCCCTTTCAGCCGTGCCACTTCTGCTGAGGCATCATTTCACAGCTTAGGTGCTCTGTGAAGTGACACTTTGGCAGAAGCACATTGCTGAAAGGGTCGCCCACATGATGATAGGACTCTCCCAGCACCTCGGCAGCATCTCCCTCTCTCATCCCTCTTGGTCTGCACCTTCCCCTGTAGCATTCCTTGACTTCTAAGGCCTCCTTCCATCTCTCCCTCCAAAAGCCTCAGCAGAAGTGGCGCTGGGAGAACTCAAATATCATGTGGATTGGATAAAGAGCTTCCACGGGCCAGATCCAGGCTGCGGGCCTTATGTTTAACACCCCTTATCTAACATGTTTCTGGTTTATGCCCTCATTATTCAAGATTAACATACACAACATTCAGACCTATTGCCCACCCACTGTCCAAAACATTCCATGAGATCAAGAATTTTAGGCATTTTCGTTTCAGCAGCATCTCAATGGGGTGAACTATCAATGGGGTGAAAAGGAGAAAAATGTGTAAATAGCATTACTACCCAACATTTTACAAGAGCCAACGAGGACTACCTACTTAAGGACACAAATCAGACATGTACTGTATGAGTCAAAGCATAATAAGAACATAAGAAGAGCCTTGCTGGATCAGGCCAAAAGCCCATCTAGTCCAGCTTCCTGTATCTCATAGTGGCCCCACCAGATGCCTCCGAGAGCACACAGCTAACAAGATAACCTGTTTCCTGTTGTCACTCCCTTGCATCTGGCACAGAGAAAACCTACTTCTAAAACCAGGAGGTTGCTTATGGCTTGTAACCTGTGATGGTCTTTTACTGTGATGGTCTTTTAGCAGGTTTACTCAGAAGTAACTCCCACAGAGTTAAATGGTACTTATACTGAAGTAAGCGCATATAGAATGCAGCATTAAAACAGACATTTACAGAAACCGAAAAGAAATCACTCCAGTCCTGGACATTCTCTAATCTTAATGCTGCTATACTTAAACAGTTAAAACAACAACAGAGCAATGTTCCTGAACAACTAGCAACTTAAAGTAATCATTCCAAAGATCTCCCTTTTAAAAAGGAAAAAAAGTCAATGAATGCAGAATGAGAAACAAAAGACTGTAATTCAAGCATATTTCTTCGGACAACGCTGGCTCTTCGGCTTTGAAATGGGGATGAGCACCACACCCTAGAGTCGGACACGACTGGACTTAATTGTCAGGGGTCACCTTTACCTTTACTTAAACAACACAGAACAGATTGCTTTCACCTAAATATGCTTAGGATAGGGGTGTACTCTGAAAAAGGGGTGTACTCTGATTTCATGAAATGAAATATTTACTCCAATTTCTGGTAACAACAGCCAGCTCTAGGAATGAGTTTTTACCCCTAATGACAGCAGGTTCAGTAAAAAAGCAAAAGGCAGCAATCACAATACAAAAGGAAAGAAGGGATACAGAGTATTTACACACCCTAATCCACATTAATTAACCCAGAATAACTACTCCACGCTTCTGAAGCCATGATAATTAGAATAACCAACCTACAAACACACAAAATAACAGAGCAAACCTAACCAACTTTCCAGTACCAGTGCAGCCGAGGTAAGGGAACGCATGTTCCCTTACCTGCCACTGCACTGCACAATGCAGTGTGCGCCCTGTTGGCATGGCTACACCGGCGCTGGAAAGTTGGTTAGGATTGCGCTGTACGACAAACTGAAGAAATATCAACTCTTTAACCTTCCTCATTGTGAACAAGCTGCCAAAGGCAATATGTAAAACATACCTATAGCATATGCCTTAAACATACCTATAGCATAACGTAAACTACTGTACACTGTAAACTACTGTACACTGCTAGGGACTGAACTTGAAAAACAGGAGCCAGGCAGAGAATGAAGAGAAAGCTGAGTCAGAGTCCACAGCAAGCTTACACTGCACAGGGTGAGCGAATGACAAAGGGCCTTGCAACCTTTTATTAGTCTTTAAGGTTCCACAAAACTCATTGTTGCTTTTGCTACTACAGACTAACACAACTTACCCTTCTGAGTGAGAGAAAAAACACTAAATACCACCTACGAAAGATCAAGATACTAGACTCAAGAGTCAAAGGGTTCTCAGCTTGATTATTTTCTTTATTCACTGTCACTAAAGGTACCTACTCAAAATTCCTTTGAGTGCATTAGTCATCCCCGAACAGGTTTTAACCACTCTCTAGTACTGGTAAAAGGTTTCGGGCTCCCCCCCCCCTTTGCCTGATGTAGTGCAGGTATCTGGGATTGTAAACACAATATCACAGGTGGCAGTTACCTCAACACAGTCAGCAGAGAGTACAAAGGTGGTAAACGTTTGTTGTGCAGCAAGCAGATTAGATTACCTGCTCCATCATAACAATTCGCTGCAAGAAGGGATATGGAGGGAGGGGGGCAGGCAAATTCTGCCTATATATAGTCACACAATTAGGGTAGCTCAACAGTGGAAAACAAAAGGTAAAAGAAGAAACGGATTAACTAAGCCACACTAGATGCACCTTTAGAATGTATCTGATGGGGGGAATAGGAAGAAGAGCACCAACAAAATGTTGATGGCAATAAATCAGCTGGAAGCCCTTTTTCCTATCCGGAGGTTTGAGGGTTATAAAGAAATGGGGTGGAGAGAGAGAGACGTTTGATGCCAGACAAGAGGAATTATTACGATGCCAGGCAAGAAGAAACAAAGATCAACGGATACCTCCATCCCTCATCTCTGTTCCTCCGAAGCCACCACAATGGATAAGGCGAAGAGAGGAGGCTCCAATAGGAGCCCCGGGGTGAAGTCGGGAAAATCTCCTCCGCGATTCCAACCCCCGACACCAGCGCTTGAGGGACGATCAAGGCCTGGGGAGGGGGGGAGAGGCAGACAAGGAAAAGGGTTACCTTGGCGTCCCGAGCCGGAAGAGCCTCGCTGCCTAAACCCACCGGGGAGGGCACAGACCGCTCCCAGCATGCAGCGCGACTTCCTCCCTTCTCACCCCTCCTTCCTACTCTCTCCGCTCGCGCCACAGCGACTCCTGCCGGACTTGAGCCGAACTGATCCTCCTATGCCTTGGGAGAACACTCGCCACACTCCCTGGCTTGGCTGCTGGAGGGTTTTCTCACGCCACGTGCACCTTCCAGACGAGTGAAAGAATACGACTGACTGGCTCGTTGTGTCTCTGTACACATAATAAGATATATACCTCGCTCTCTGTCTGTTGCTTGTCCTTAGCTTTTGACAATCATAGGTATTGCTTGCTGACGTGCTGCTTTGACCATGTAGACTCCGTGTGGTGCTTAATCCACCACAGCTATTAGCTGTGGATTAAGCGCCACACGGAGTCTTCATGGTCAAAGCAGCGCGTCAGAATAGAACACGTGTGAATTTAGCTAGAGACTAGTTGACAATGACATTAACATGCAGGCAGCAGGGTAATCCCGAATCTCGTGCATGTCTACTCAGAAGTAGGCTGCCTTGAGTTCAGTGAGACTAACTCTCAGGGTTGCAGCCTAAAAAGCTAATTCTTCTACCCCACCAACTAAAGTCGGTGAGACTTACTTAAGAGTCGAGAACTAGGCTAAAGCCCCAGGTTGATACACACGCACGGCACACCTTTGATTGCAACTAAGATGGGGTGGGAGTCGGACACTATACTGACATTCACATTCAAGGACCAGTTTTCGTACTAAAGTTTAATTTACTGATCCTGGAGTAGAAACGGTTCTAATAAGCGGAAACGTCTCTATGAAATGTAATTCTGAACGAATTCGACGTCACAAAAAAAATTAGGATGAGGATCGGGCTTCAGCAGCAAGTGTACACACGCGAGGCAGGGCACGCTCCCTGTCCGAAGGCTTCAGCCGGTTATTCGGCTGCTGTGCAAGAGGGCGCTGTGTCAGAGGCAGGGAGGGGGCGAGGACACACTCTTTGCCGGTAGAGCCAAGCGCTTCCTGGGCTGAGCTTGGCGTTTCCACTCCCCACGTGGGTTCATTCCCCGGGCACTTCTGAATCCGACTGTGCGTATTTGCTTCCAGGCGTTCGGGATCTCGGTTGGAGGCGCCGCGCAGCGTTAATGGACGCTGCTGTCTTCTTGGAGATTAGGCGGAGGATGCAGAGCGGGCTGCTGATCATCCGGTATTTATTTAATGTTCCGCACAACCCTTCGCAGCCTCTACTGCTTTTCCTCCTTTCCCATTCTGGGAGTTTCGTCTGGCTTAGCATACCCTAAATAGGAGGAGAAGCGAGAGTCTCTCAGGAGGACCCCTTGCATGGAGGGAGGCGTTTGAGACAGCGAAAAATCATTTATGTGTTGAAACAAAGTTCTTGTTTTTATTTTTTAAAAAAATACGAAACCTCGTCATCTCTGGAAAAAGAGTTGTGCTTTCTGGAGAGACTTGGGTACGAGTTTAAATACAGTGTGTAAGCCATGCCCTCGGACCCACCTGCAAGACCTTCTTTACTTCCAAACGTATGTTTGTCATTCATTCGCCATTAATACGGGTCGGAAATGTACATTTTTCAACGTAGTCTTGTTTATTTTTTCGCAAGTCCTGGGCTTGTGCTCTGACACTAAACGCATTCGAGGGGCCAAACCCTGTTGGTGAGACCTGGCTCAAGTGAAGGCAGATTTATAACTAGGATGGAATTGAAGCAGTTTTCCTTCCTTGTGGTAATCTGATAGAACTCTGCCTTTACCCTAGTAAACAAAGAGATTGAAGCCTCCATCCAAAACTTCATTGACACAAAATGTTTACAATACATACAATAAGGGACAAAGGTAATCCTCAACATATCAAACCCTCCATTAGGAACCTTCCTCTCCAGCAAAAAGCTGCTTCTGCAATAGTGGGGTGGACTTTTGCTTGATGCTTCGCATGTGGAAGTTCTATGCTCAGTGTCTGGAACCTCTAGGTAGGGTTGGGAAATAAATAAAGGTAAAGGTGACCCCTGACAATTAAGTCCAGTCGTGTCCGACTCTAGGGTGTGGTGCTCATCCCCATTTCAAAGCCGAAGAGCCAGCGTTGTCCGAAGACGCCTCCGTGGTCATGTGGCCGGCATGACTCACCTTGCCGCAGCGCGTAGCGTGCGGCTGGAACACGGAGCGCTGTTTACCTTCCCACAAGCGGTACCTATTTATCTACTCGCATTGACATGCTTTGGAACTGCTAGGTTGGCAGGAGCTGGCCAAGCAATGAGAGCTCACCCCTGTCGCGGATTCGAACTGCCGACCTTTCGATCGACAGCTTATGGTTCAACGGTTTAACCCGCTGTGCCACCCACTGGCCTTGGGAAATAAGTACCCCTGCCTGAAACTGTGGAGAGTTTGGGCCAGTAACCACTGAACGTATAAGGCAGCTTCTTCCGTTCCCACATTTTCTTAATGCTCAAATCTTTCCTGGAAAATCACATGTAGACCCAGAATGTTGTTAACACTTCGTGCACTTTAATGCAACAGTAAATCTGTTCTTCTGTAAGGTGCCACAAGGCTTTGCTGATTTTGCTGCAGCATTCTAACCTGGTTATCTCTCTGGAATGTGACATATGGGAGATGTATAGCTCAGTTTGAAACGTGTTCATTAGTATTGACAGTACTTTATATAAATGATAAGGAGCCAGTTTGGATGATACTTACCAACTCAGCCCCTGTTTGCATTGTGCACACTCCATGAGCATGCCAGCACGCCTGAGCTTTTTATCTGAATCAGTTTGTGTGATCTGCTCTTCTACACACTCTGCTAATACTGTACTAAGTTCAAAGTAGTATTAGCGTGCATAGAGAGATGGCACACATGAACCACACACCCTGCAATTGCTAAGCAAAAAGCCCCCCAAAAGGGAAGTGGGTGGAAAATGCATGGTCACGATACACTTGCTCTTTAAATGTGTGAAGAGGGGCTGCCAGATGAATTATCATCCAGACTGGCTCTCTGCAAAGGTGCTGCATAGCTTCTTCTGGTATATAGCTGACCCATTCATTGAGTGTGAGACATTAATAATACATGGAACCAGGACCACATCTCATATACCAGGGGTGGCCAAACTGTGGCTCCTGAGCCACATGCAGCTCTTTGATGTCGTATAATGTGCGGCTCTTGGAAATATGCTGGCTGAGCTCCTTTTTTGCATCACAATTAATATAAAAGGTAAATAAGACGTTTTCAAGTTTTATAATTATTTACCAGGTATAAACGGAAAGTCCACTGGATTAAAACATAAGTTTAATGTTCATGGTGAGTAAATATATTTAAGAATTTAAATGCCTCTTAAATGTCTCGGCTCTCAAATTTCTCTTATGGGTTTCAAACATCTGAAGTTTATTGTATGTGGCTCTTACATTGTTTGGCCATCCCTGTCATATAGTATGGCTTATGGGACACGTGCATTAGGACCCTCTCTTTTAGCGTCTAAATCAGCAAATTATTTGTTTTAGGGCCACTTGGATCTTCAGAATATTTCCTTAGGTATAGATGTATAGTTAAACATAATCATTTAGCGAAATGAGATTTACGAGTAGAGAAGCCATGTTAAAAATAGAAAAGACGTTCCAGCCGAAATTAAAAATAGTATCCACTTTATCCAAGATGCTCCAACGCATTAGAAACAGCTCCGACAAACAGAAAATCATTAAAATCCACAGCTGGGCACACATATGAACCCGACATTTCGTTTCCTACTTCGGAAACATTTTCAAAGGCAATCCAAAGATTGGTAGGTAGGTTACCACCTACCAATCTTTGGATTGCCTTTGAAAATGTTTCCTATATATACCGGTAGCCCTATGCAGTTATTCTTAAAGTAGGGAGAAGAACATGTGTGGGGGACGGGGGGGGGGGGGGGAACCAGAGCAGTCTAAGGCTATATTCCTATGCACACTTTCCTGGGAGTAAGGCCCACTGAATACAATGGAGCTTATTTCTGAATAGACATGCATAGGATTGTGCTGTAAGCTCTGAAGCCCCACCCAACATGTGTACAGCATTTGTTTCTTCTCGTGTTTAGGGATGCTGTGCACTCAGTGTTCCTTATCATGAGGAAGATCTCTTATTGGATAGTGTTAGTTGCTGCAGACAAATGTTGCACTTGTGGGGGCAGGGCTCCAGAGTATGTTGAGGTGCTTTTTCTCCACACTCCCCCCCATGACCATGTGTTCTTCCCTACATAGGGAAGCCTGCATAGGGCTTATGTTTGAACTAAGAATGACTCCTCTCCTTTTTCTTTCACACTTGCACAAATAGCACAAGAGAGGGAAGTGGTCTCGTTTATTTTAGGAGTTGTATCCTGCCTTTTCATGTCAAAATGAAGAGCTCGAGCTGGCTCCATGTAATAGATCAGTGACAGGCAGGCTCTGCTAGCAAGTGGGCCGTATAGGTGTCCCTCCTGTATCTCAGTGGGCTGCAAGATTGATATTGGGCTTGTGAACTAACTGTGACTCCCGTAAATGAGATTTAATACCACTGAATATTTCATAACAAGTTAACGAAATCATAACGAAATCATTCATATATCAATAGAACTGTCATCAACTTCAAATGGTTAACAAAAAATATGTATACTTCCATCATAGTGTGACTTGTGGTTGAAAGTTGTCCCCTCCCCTTTTCTTCCTATCCCCTAGGCACCTGAGTGAGGCTGCAATCCTATACAGAATTTCCTGGGAGTAAATCCCATTGAATACAATGGGACTTACTTCTGAGTAAAACTGTATAGGATTGCACTGTAAAGCAAGGACAGAAATGAGGAGGTTCTTAGCCCCCCTTAAGCCTTCTCTTTCCCAACTGCACATTCTTAGTCACAGACTGGTGCCTTTTCTTTCAGGTTCAGGGCATTCTCTGCAGTCCACCTGCTTGTCTCCTCATCAGTGCTGACAAAAGACCCGCTTGTGCATCCATGTTGCCTTAGCAACGAGGCTGTCAGTTTGCAAGACCTTGCGCTGAGCAACATCTCACCAGAGGCTGAAGCCATCTGCGGTTGCTCTCCAGAGTTCAGCAGGCTGTCTTTGCCCTGATCAAGCTCCTCAGCTTGGTGATGGCTTCTCCTGAGTGTTGTGGATCCCACTGGGATCCACATGTTGACAGAAACCAGTTAAATCTGCCAACTCAACAGTTAAAGACATATCTTGTACTCAGAGCCCTGATGGGCTGCATGTAGCTGCAGCTTGCCCACCACTGTAATAGATTAAAAACAAATTGTGACATAACCTTTTAAAAAGACCAAACCACCAGCAAAGGAAAAAAAAAGCAAATCAAAGCAGTTTTCAGAGGAAGCAAGAAAGATTACAAAGACCTGCCAAAACAAAACAAGTCTTCAGAAGGTAACAGAAACCCAATAGATAGGGAGCACGGCAGGTTTCTTGGGCAAGGGAGTTCTTGGTTGTCACTGTAGATAAAATCCTTTTCCTTCTCACCTGCTAGGTTTTTGATGCTGGAGGGATTCCAAAAGGACCACAGATAGTCTTACTGGAGTCCCAGAATCAAGGCATGCTTTGGCCTAGAACGGACCCGAGCCGCATCCAAGTGTGCACTGCGGCTGCCCAATGTGGGCAGGGCTTCCGGTCAACAACATGACCACATTGGGAAGCCGCGGTACACACTTGGGAGTGACTCAGGTCCGCTTTAGTCCAAAGCATGCCTCGATTCCGGGACTCCGGTAAGGCTAGCCACAGATGATGGGCTGGATTGTATAGGAGGAGATGGTTCATTAGGTTTGGTTCCAAGCCATTTAGGGCATTACCAGATAGGGCATCCCAACCAGATTATGGTTGGGATGGTGTGTGTAAATCTGCTATGTAATCTATAATCAGTCTCTTTAAAAGAATTGAAATCACCATTTAAGTGGATGTCATTATCGGCCCAATTATTATCGTTCCACCTGTGGAGCGCACATTTTGCAGACGGAGTACCAATGCGCCAAAAAAGCGCATTTTCAGCACCCAGGGAGTAAGGGCCACCGGCGCCCAGGCCAGCAGCTCAGCTGCCGGACGTCCCTGTAGCTGCCGGAGCAGGTAGGATTTACACCGGCCAGTGGGGGAAGGGTGGGCTGGGCAGTGAGGGAGGCCTGCCGTTGGGTGAGCTGGCCTGGGAGGGGGGGGAAAAATATCGGCAGTGAGTGCTGGCGATATCCTGCTCCCGTTCACGAACTCGGCAGCTCTTTCCCCGCTGCCCTGGATATACGTCTGCTCGAGAGCTGGCGTACATCCGAGGAGGCCCATTGGGGTCAGGCAACCCTAAACTGGGGGAAGGGGACGAACGTCCCCTTCCCCCGTGGAGACTCCGGGTCACGCCAGAGCGGCCTGGGAAGGGCACAGGATCATGTGGCCGGCCCTGTGGTCCGGCTGCGGGACTATATGCAGGATTGGGCTGTATCTCTGTGTTTTGCTAGTGTAAACTTCGTGTCAGTTGTTTTACTGTGTCCCACTTCAAACTCCAAGCTACACAAACTACCAGTAACTCTGTTCTAACCTGAGCTAATACCTCCTATCGAAGAAAGTTTGCTTGAGGCACACTTGATGCAGATTATTCTAGTTCTGTCGTATAGCTCAAACACAACAGAGAGAACCTTTTGCCTCTCTTAGATTTCTTCAAACTAGCAGTTACTTGTTGCTTTTTAGTGCTTAGTTTAAGACTTTTACCAATCCTTTCACGTTGGTAAAGCTTTTGTTGCAAAACTCATTTTCTAATGGAAGAAAAATGGCTTCTGTTCAATATCTTCAGTGAGTTGAAAATGGAAAGCTGGCCGGTGGATGTTAGTGTGATGCCGTCCTTGCTAGAAATAAAAAATGGTCAAGACTGCAAGAAGATCAGCCTTCCACCAGAGGTCAGCCTTGTTCCTTCCTCTTGTCGAGGACTGCAGTATGTGCCTGGGGACGGTTTACACCTGAGACTGCTAGTTCAAGCAAGTCCACATGCAAGTAAGAGTGACTTTTTCCCCCCCGTAGCTTGGAAGTTACTTCCTTGTAAAATAAGTAGGTCATACTGAAGGATTGTCAGGAAAACTGCAATTTAACTGAAATATGTAAGATTGGGGAAGACTTAACTTTCAGCTCTGAGATTTGCTAATGTGAACAACTTCCTAGGTTCCCTGCCTCTACAGTTTCGTTTACTTTAACTTGGATTTAATTGGATTTACTTCCTATGCAATGCCTAATGAAAGCAATGGTTGCTAACAATCTTGCTTGATCTTGCCTGGCAAAATAGTTCTAGTGTGAACCATGCAGAATTGAAGTGGGCTTCATATTACTTTGCCTAGCTTTTGAGACTTTGAAACCTACCTCTGTGCTTTCATTCTGTGATTCTCTTACTTAAAAGTTTCTCAGAAACAGTGATATTAAGTATATCAGTTCACACAATGCTCTACATCTTTTTATTCAGATTTTTGCCAGTAGCAATCGTGGCTGCAAGCAGTGTCCATTATTCAACTTGGTTCAGCCTCACTGAAAATCATGGAGCTGAAACCAAGTGGAAGTTTGGGTTGTACATCTCTGGTACAAAAGAGATTTTGAGTGGTGTCACTTTGCCAGCAGAGGAGATATTGTTTCATGATGGTGCATGGCGGTGGTTTTTTTTAAAAAAAAACCTTGTATTGAAATATTGTATTGCTGCTTAATGGGAATTGTGGTTATTTTTCTAGCCACCTAGGATTAGTGATTACTTTTTTGTATTGCTATTGTATTGCTTAGTCACATCGTAACAGAATCGAGTTTAACAGGCTTACATTTTGGCAAGGCCTGCAAAATAATTTCTTCTGAAAAGTTTTAGTACTAGCAAAATTCTGTCTTCAGCAAAAATGGAGATTGCTTGAGGCATTGTTACAAAGGCCGTCCAAATATAATGGTGCTATTGATTGCTAAATAGAACAGAACACGCACGCCCACATACCAGAACAAACCCCTTGAGAGTTTTCCATTGGTCATCCTTATTTTCCACGTGATCTGATGTAGCTAAATATGTGAATTGCAAGCCAGAGAGTCTCTGCTTCAAATCTCACTCCAGCTACGACTTCACTAGGTGGCTACTGTTCTGGCAACCTCAGCCCACCCTGTGTAATATATGACAATAATATTACTAAGCTGCCTTGCAGGACTGGTGTATCATTACTGAGACAATGCATATGGGTTTTTTTTTTAAGTTTGAAATATACAGTACTGTATGTATTTTTTTTTCCTGGAATAATTGTTTTTAGCTTGCTTTTTAATGCTTAATGTGGGTTGTGTTCTTTAATATCATTTCAGAATTGGTTCCAGCTGTAAGTGACAGCCTTAAATCCAAAAAGAGTTGCAGTTTTTACTGTCAGTCTTGTGGTGAGACAGTAATAAACAACCGGTAAGTTTCGCATACCGTCACAATGTGCCTGAGCATTGGCATATTGTTTAAAGTAGGCTGCATGGACACCTCCGAAGAGAAGCATGAGTTCTAGTCCTTGTGAATGTTGTTTGTTTGTTTATTAAATTTATATTCTACTTTTCTACAATTTTAAAATTGTGTGCTGCTTTGAGTGCAATCAGACAAAATGGTGACAGGAAATGCCAGAATGAAATTCCCATTTTTAAATAATTTGACTGTGACCCAGTGGCGGCTCCAGCTTTTAGGAGACCCTTGAGCAAAAGGTCTGAAGCCCCCCCCCCATGACAATGGTACACTCCCCTCATACCAATTTGGCAAATGCATGCACATGCCAGCTCCCTGTTCATTGTGCTTGGGCTGGGCATCAGCCAGAGTCCTCCTTCATACCGCCATCCACCACTACAGCAAAGTTGTATCTACCCTTGTCTGTCCTCTGCTCAGTTCCAGGTTATCTTTCTTGACTGGGCACCACCAGTAGTACCTGGCCAGGAAAACAAAGCAGGCAGTGAACAGGTGGCAGTTTTCTTTCGCTACTGCCATTATACTTAAAGGCGGCAGCGCAAAGGGAGACCATGTGTAAGCCCTGGCTGGCTTACTGGGCAATAGTGGGAAGCAAGTTCAATAGTAGATGGTAAGCGTTCCCTGTCCTTTATTTTTCTTTTCTGCAAGGGGGATCAGACCATGCCTAACATACACCACATATCTCAGGATCCAAATCAGGGCCCTTAAATTTGTTCTGTCCCTAAAAAAGAGATGCTCTTTGGTCTCTCCTCTTCACCCAAAAAGATCCAGAAAGACCCACACTTTTATAGTCAGTCTTGTAGTAAGAGTGTAATAAATGATTGGTGACTGTTGCACTCCATTTGCGTGTGGATGTTGGCTAGGCCAGTGAGCAAAGCATGTAGCACTCATAGTCGTATAGATTATTATTGGGTGACTGTTTCGTACTTTCCAGCTAGTTAGGGCTTCCTTGCTGAGAATTGCAATAGAGAGCTAACTGCTTGTTACCTGTGTACTACCACCCCATGCCCATTTTTTCTTTTTGTTTAAACACTACAGAAAGGTTCTGTATTATGATTTTTAGTTCTAAGTAAAAGGTATTGTACCGTATTGTCCCAAGTATAAAACGCACTTTACCCCCCTAATTTAACTTTTAAACTAGGGGTGTGTTGTATACTTGCACTGTTGCAAAAATAAAATAAAAAAATACCGTAAAATGGTGAGAACAGCATGAGACATTGCTGGAAGAAGCCGAGGCTAGTCGTTTTCAAAGCAGCTAACTGAAGTGATTATTGGGTGATTACCAGTATCTATCGCTGCAGGGAGCCCGGGCTCCTTCGCACACACACACAGCTTTCCCCTGCAACCCTTTCCAGGCTGCAATAAGTTGTTAGATCTTTGTAGCGCCTGCTTTTCAGCTCAATCCTTCTCTGCCCTGCAGGCAGGGCTTACTTTCCTTTTGTAAAAACAAGCTCCCCTGTAGAGGCTGTAACCTTTTCCAGGCTGCAATAAGTTGTTAATTTTCATTCTGCTGGGTTTTGTATCCTCTTGTAAAGCAAGATCACATACACTTTCATACCCCCTCCCCAGGCAATGAATGGTTTAGGCTGCAATCCTGTGCACACTTTCCTGAGAGTAAGCTCCATTGAGAACAGTGGGACTTGCTTCTGAGTAGACATGCACAGGATTGCACTGTTTAAATCACTGGCATATATTTAATGCCAGTGATTTAATTAAAGTTTTTTAATAGCACTAAACTTTAAGGGTGCGACTTATAATCAGGTGCGTCTTATACTCGGGACAATACAGTATTTTTTTTCTCTTTGGATTTTCATATGAGTCAGCAGAACAGCCTGCAATCCTGTTGCTGCTTGTTTGTTTGCACAGATCTTCTGGTTTCTCTGTAGCAGTGAGGTGTGTTTTGGTTTCCTTTTTTCATTTCGTTCTCACAATTTTTAGAACCGAGATCATGGCATATTTCACCTAATCTTGGAAACTAAAAGACAGACAGCCCAATCCTATTCCCTACCATTGATGATGATGCTAGGCTTACCATATCCAAAGGGGGACAGGGTGCCTACACCTTTATCCATTGTAAAAAGAGGGAATTTGGGCAGGTGCAGCTTGTTGCACCCTTCCATTATGAGCTGCACCTGCCCAAATTCCCTCTTTTTACAATGGTTAAAGGTGTACGCACCCTGTCCCCCTTTGGATATGGTAAGCCTAATGATGCAGCCACACTGACAGAGTACTCACTGCATCTAATGGTGGAGGGTCCAACCAGAGGTAATTAAAAAACATTTTTACTTACCTCTGGGTAGACTTCCTTGTGGCTTATGAGTTTCCTCAGACCCATGCCAGCTATTTTGCTAGCATATGTCTGAGAAGAGGAAGATGCAGGGCAGAAAAATTGGGGGAAATGATCTGGTCTACGCCTTTGTCATCAAGATGTACCCCTTCCACCACCTGACCTGGGCCGGTGAAGCATCCTGGTGAGTCTTGTGCATATACAGCGACTCTAGATATTTCCACCACCTGCTCTGTTGTGCGTGATGGCGGTGCAGCTTTCGTGCCACTGCAACGGGGCCTATGGCAAGCGATCATGACATCCACTGCCATAGGCTGTTAACTGGATTGGGCTGTTAGTGATGGTATGGCCGGAGTATAACCAGCAACTCAGAGAACTTCTTGTTTTGGCACCTATGTCAACCAGTACAGTTCTCAAGCACCTGAGAAGTTGGTGAGCTATCTTCTTTTTCCATGCGTTTTATGCATAAAGGATTTTTTTTATGGTATTGTCCTTGTCATCCAGTAACTTTCGGGGCACTGAGCAGAGTGGCATTTAAGTTCCTTTTCCCCAGCTAACTTTTCCAGCATTGACCCTTTCCCATTAATCCAAAATATCACTGCACATTTGCTTTATAGATACGCTGAAGAATGAAATGCAGAATGTGTCAAATGTTTTAAGTCTTAGCTTATTGCATTTCATTTTGTGTCATTTTGCATGAAAGTAAGCGTAAACCACTCAAAAGTCTCCCTTAAAGAATTTGTTCCTCCTTGTTGATATCAATATATTTATGCGGTATTACCGAATCTGTTGAACTCTCGGATACAATTACTGGAGGTCTGGCTCGGTATTTTCACCTTTAGAGTGGGATGCAAGTGTCTGTATGGTTTAATACATGCTTTACAGATGATTTTGGGTGGGTGGGTGGGAGAACAGGCAGGGTTGACTTTTTAACATTTATCTGTGAGATACAATAATGAAGGGTTTTGTTTTTTTACTGCTGGATAGGAAGCTTTTTTTTTCTTTCTTTTATCAGAGGCGGCATTAGAAAGCCATGATTGCTTCTAATGTCCACTTTGGTTTTTTCTATCCACTATCATGTCTGCTCAAAATGGTTTTTCAGGCTTTTGTGGCACTTCAAGCACTATATTAGAAACATCAAAACACGCTCCCAGCAGTGCAATTGGCACTGCTGGAATAGAGGTGTGTATGGTTTCTATTGGCTAGTGCCTGTACTATTACTGATGAAAAGTAATGTACTTATCCTTCCTACCCCAGCCCTCCTAAACGTTCTCAAGCAGTTTTTTAAAGTACAGTACAGTATTTTCATTGACGTTTGGTGAATGATAGTGCATAAAATCCTCTGCAGGAGCATTTTATGTAGCTCTGAGAAAAAATGGTGCAAGTAGATCTGGTACCATGGTCAGTTCTCTGGTAGTGTTGAGGGAGGGAGAATCCTTTTGCTCTACCAAAATTACTATCTACACCGCCTAGATCAGAGTGTTCTGACCGTTGGGTCTTCCATCTTCTTCAGGGCATTTCTCCGGGTTCTTCCCCTTCCCAGTGAGAACTGGAGCGATTTGGTGGACGAATGGTGTTGCCACCCCAACCCATTCAACAAGAGCCTGCTTCATCCTCAAAACGAAGACTGTTTTCTTGGACACAGTTTCTTCCTACTTAGTTCAGGAAATACATTGACTGAATCAGGATCCAAAATCCTTCCTTCAAAGTCTCAGGGTGCTACCTCTGAAAGCAGTGGTTCCGTCTTGGTGAGTATAGTGGGCATGAAACCAAGGGTAAACCTCAGCTTTGCCCTTCTGATTTTCAGGATGGTAGAGTACATGCTTTGCATGTATAAAGACCGACATCGCTGGTTAAGAGGAAATCATATTCAAGAACTGGGAATGACATCTGCCAGACCTTGGAGACCCTCAGAGGAGACTGTGCTGATGTAGAAGGCCAATTATCTAATGGCATAAGACAGCTTCATATGTCTTGTGTTCTAAAAGGAGTGCAGATGGCTCCCACCCGGAATGTATGGAGAAAATGTTTAAAAGCACATACTTGGTTTCCTGAGAGGTCCTTTGAGCCCAGCTGTGCCCATGAACCCGAGAAATACCGCCTATACAGTGCAATCCTACCCAACTTACACCATCTGTGTAACCAGCGGTGCAGTGAGAACGGGAGACCCCAGAATGGAAAAGGGATTCAAATCCCCTTTGAATCCCCCTTTGGAGGGGATTTTTAATCCCCTTTCCATTCTGGGGCCTCCCGTTCTCTCTGCACCGTTGGTTACACCAGTGGTGCAAGTTGGATAGGATTGCGCTGTTAGTTGCATTTGGAGATAGGATTGGAGTTGGACTAAAATCAGGTTGAAGTCAAACTAAGAAGAGTCTTTATGGGAGAATTGAACTGAAGGAAAGGGCAAGAAACCTTTTTTTTTTTTTTCTTCTCTCTTCCCTAACTTAAATGTTGATTTGTGTCGTCTTTGAAAATCTGTTTCTCATAACTCTTAGGGAGGGTTGATGTGTATTTTCATCACTTGATAATTTCAGCAACAAGCAATAACTTGCTGTGAAACATCCATCCCAGAGAAAGCATCACAGATGGATCTTCCATATCCCCTCAAATAATGTTTCTTAATGGCGCCATTTACCCGTTTTGCTGAGACTCAACAACTGATAAGTCATTGAAAAACGAGCTATTGAATGATGTGGTGAATTAGCCCTTGGGGTAACTGATACTGCATTATTTCTCTTTCTGGCACCAACATGGCACCTACACTCCAAACCATCATATAACACAATTTTTAAACTCCCTGAGGTCACACAATGTTCTCACAGTTATCTCTAGGGGAAAATATTCTCTTCAAGACAATATCGAGGACCTTTCGGAAGAGAAGCACAAAACCATATTAAGAGACTGAGGATAGCCAGCAGCTGAAAGTTGTCACATAAGATACATTGATTTAATTTGTGTGGCAAAAAGTATCCCCACTTTTGTTCAAACCACCGAAAACACTTGAATTCTCAGTGCAGGACTCTCCTGGCATTGCGTGTACTTTTAAGTGGCGGGAAGGGGAAAAACAAAACATTGATGGTAGTTGTTTCCTCAGCAACACTTTCTGTGGCATGTAACACGCAACCATATAGGTTCCAAATATTAGCTTGTCAACATTATTTAGCTTCCCAAATAAAATCAGAACTCTGCTTTATGGTTTTCATTAGAAGGAAGTTCTAGGTGATCATTTTGTTTAAAAGGAAGTTCCCAGAGGATACATCTGTTCATCTGGTCATGATAACGAAATGGTAACCCCTAGATTCAGAGGTGGGGGACAAACAGGAAGACTGGACCACCTATTGGACACTAGGTGTCTAGGACCACCACAACATGAAATAATTCTTGACTTTTGTCACATGGATTGAATATGCCCAGGGCCAATTTTACACCATGTTTAACCCAAGTTCTGTGCCAAGGGAATCAGAATTTGGTAACCTGCATATATATTTTACATGTGCATGCTTTTGCATGATTGTGTTGTGTATGTTAAAACACAATTATAATACAATGCATGTATGTAACCTGGTGTTGGTTTGTCTTAATTAGCTAATAAAGCCAGCCATTTTTTTACTTCTGCTACCTGCTTGTCCATGAGACAGGCTTAACCTTGAATGTGTACTGGCTGCCCCAGTTTGGCTGACACCTAGCCCAGACAGAACAATGGGCAGGAGGAAAAGGGGCGATCTTGGGGAGTAGGTGTGGATCTTCTGCCCTTGTGCTGAGGGGACCCTGATAATTAGACTCTTTCCAGATGGGAGGAAGGATATAGGAGGGTCCCCCTTTTTTTGGTTTTCCCTTTCTGATGGCCTTTTCTGAGTCTGTGTCAGGGTGCAGTGTCTATCACACTCACCCAAAAAGGTACCCAAAGGGGGGCGGGTGCATGAACTGTGCGTCTTCTCTCCCCAAGCCGGCACAGTAGACCACAGCCTCCTTGGAGAACATGCACACAAGCAAGCAAGCCCCGGTGTGCCGCAAAGTGACTGGTGCTTGCATGCTCACAACGTGTTGGCAGTGCAAATGGGCAAAGAGGGGCTGGTAGATAAAGTATCATCATCCAAACTGCCCCAATATTTTTATTGCTCTCTATTTGAATTCATATTGTTAGTCGCCTGGAGCCAGCAGGCGAAAGGTTGGACATAAGTTTAAAGGTAAATAAGATAAATTATGTACGTGAAGTGCTTTGAACACTTAAATGGATGTTAGAAATGCTGAGTTTCAATTATGTATTTATTGCATTTATATCCTTCCTTTTTTCCATTTTATTTATTTATTTATTTATTTATTTAAAAAAAAATTATATCCCGCCTTTTCCTATACCGAAAGGCAAATGCCCAAGGCGGCTTACAACAAAGATTAAAATACATAATAAATTTTGGAACTCAGAGCTCTGTACATGACAGTCACTCATCCAGACACTGGCCAGACCTAGACTTGCTTAAAGCCAGGCTGATGTAGTAGTTGAGCCAGGATGGTGAACTGGTTCTGGTGTTCTGATTCTTAGACCTGGAAGATCCAGGTTCAAATCCCCGCTCAGCCATGAAGCTTCCTGGGTGATCCTGGGCCAGTCACTATCTCTCAGCCTAACCTACCTCAGAGGGTTGTTGTGAGGACAAAAAGGAGGGGAGGAAATACGTACACCACTCTGAGCTCTTTGGAGGAAGGGCAGTATAAAAATGTGAAAAATAAATAAAATAATCATGCCCTAGAACCATTCCCTAATTCTTTTATTGTGTAAGAATTTCTATACATTTCATCATTTGATGTTATGATTACTTGTTTTTTCTCCACTGATTTTGTCCTGATAGCAATATCCCTGCAATAGTCTTCAGTCTTACCCAACCTGCTGCCCCTCCCCTTTTGATAAAATGTTTACTGCAAATAATTTTATCTCCTGATGCTTGCAGTGTATTTAACAACTGAACACAAGTGTTCTGTATTTGGACTGTCTGTCACAAATTGTAATGGCTGGGACCAGGTGCAGTAATTTTTAAAGGTTGACCAGTATGATAGTGTTTTGTGGAACGGTGATAATCATCGTTAATGTGAGAACAGTACAGTTGGAAATAGAAATGAAGCCATTTGTTCCATGGGATAAAGAAAGCTGGGAGGAAAATTCTAATAAAATGGATCTGATAGTGTTGCGTTATTTCTTTGTTTAGACTTGGCACAGTTTATTTAAAGGCAAGGCAGTCAAGGTCTGTACACCATTCCTGAAGAGCTAAGGCATTCTCTATAGGCTTACCAGATCCATACCGGGATAGAATGCTAGACCTGTTGGAGAAGGAATGTGGGCAGGTGTAGCTTGTTATACCCATAGAGCACAATCCTAGGCATGTCTACTCAGAAGCAAGCCCCATTGAACACAATGGGGCTTGCTTCTGAGTAGACATGCCTAGGATTTTGCTCTAACGGTTTAACAAACTACACCTGCCCACATTCCTTCTCCTAAAGGTCTAGCATTCTGTATGGATCTGGTAAGCCTATCTATGATGGTGCCTAGACTGTGGACCGTCCAGGGGGTCGAGAGATCTGCCAGCCTCCTTCACTGCTTGCATTTACCCTTCTGCAGCTATGCCTAGGCTTACCATAGTCCCGGAATTGAGGCGTGCTTCGGCCTAGAGAGGACCCACGCTGCTCCCAAGAGTGCACCGCGGCTGCCCAATGCGGGCCGCGGCTTCTGGTCAACGAGGCAACTGCATTGGGAAGCCGTGGTGCACTCTTGGGAGCGACTTGGGTCCTCTCTAGGCCGAAGCACGCCTCAATTCCGGGACTATGGTAAGTTTAGCTAAGCCTAAATTCATGAAATAATATTTCCCTGTTTATCTAGCTGTCACTTTCCTTCTCCTCTTCTCCCTTGTGTCTGTTTCTAAATTGTGAGCCTCACAGGGCACAGACCTGTACACAGTGTACATTGATTGCACTATATATACAAATAAGAATACAGTACATTTAGATGGGAAGCTAAGATTTTTTTTTAAGAACCAGCGGGCTTTTCAGTTTTGATTGTTTTGGGGCTATACTGATTCTGATCTCTGTGTGTTGCTCTCATTTTCTACTTTACTTGATTTATATAGTCACGTTCAATCAATGGCGTCGCTGGAGGTGGGGCGGAACGCTAAGTTCCGCACCTCGCTGACCCTCCGTTACTCACTGGCACGAGGCGGCCCCGCCACCTCGCCTTTGGAGCCATTCAGTTCAGCAAAGGCAATGCGCAGGAGCCTCGTGCCAGTGAGTAACGGAGGGTCAGCGTGGTGCGGAACTTAGCGTTCCGCCCCACCTCCAGCAACACCACTGCGTTCAATGATTGTTTCGTTTTAACTAAATTGTAACTTGCTTTGCATATAACTATATGGAAAAGTAGAATATAAATACATATAAATGATATTTCTTTGCCCTACAGAATTGGAAGACAAATAGCAGAGTAATTTGCAAACGCTGCAAGACGTTGTTGGGAGAGGTTCTGTCTTCAGGTATGCAATCCATAGACAGTGTCTTTTTAGGCTTTTTAGTTGCCCACTGCTAGGGGGAGAAAGTTCTGGAGTAAAATAAATGATTGACAGGGTTGCTACCTTTTTTAACTGGCCTTGCTCCAGTGTCTTTACCAGCAATTTGACATGCATAAATATGGCTGGTGAAGATTTTCCCATTGTTTTCATGCCATGAGAATGCATAACAATGGGGCCCAGCCAGTAAAAAAAAAAAGGTAATCCAATATATCAAAAATGTTTATTAAAGCATAATATGTAACGTAATATCATTGTATTGTATTGCAAGTTTCTTCACAGGAGGCAATTAATGGGGCACAGGAACTCTTGGTGCGATGACATCACAGGGCTGTTCACTTGTTTCCAACCACAAGTTCAGTGAATGTTTGCAGGGGGAGGTGGGATATGTGTTTAACAGTCGTGTGAAGCGGCTCTGCCCAATTGCTTGAAGAAGTCCTATACACATACAGCTATATGCCCTGAAAGGTATTTCATGTTAACATTGAATATGCATCCATTGGAGGTGCAGTGGTTGGGTGCAGTCCGGTTTCCCTGTTGTGCATTTCCATGAAAACATGGAAGGGAAAGAGGTGAATGACCCTCCTATTGGGTGTTTTTTGCCTTACTAAAGGTAATAGAGAGAGGGAGGGGACGTGGGGATGCTACTTTTGATGGTGGCCACACAGTGGTTCTTCTGGGTCCCTAAATGAAAGCAAAAAAGAGGGTTCCTTCTGGTTTATGTATTGGTTCTTTGTATATTTGCATTTTGAAATAAGACCAATTGTATTTCATTTTATATTTAGTTAATATGAGATAAAGAAGTTGAATCCATTCTCTTTTTGCTTCTAGGTGTCACAAAGTTCTATTTCACTGAATTGTTTGTTCAGCCATCTGAAGACACTTTCAACAGGATACCAAGGTGTTAACACTAAAAGGTTTTATTGCACGTGGAATATGAAAATGGCTCTGCTTGTTCAATATCTAAATCCTCATTCTGCTTTTTCTCTATACATCTCATGAAACTAATATTGTGCAAATATACCATATTGGCCTGAGTATAAGACTCACTTTTTTCCCCTAAGGCAAGTCTTTAAAGTAGGGGTGCAGCCTACAATTAAAGCCTAGCGTTTTCTGCAAAGTGTTCCGTTTTCAAGCCTCTCCAAGTCTCTTTCAAAGGTAAAATGGGGCTTTTTTCTTCTTTTTTTAAACTGCAAAGCGCTGTGTTTTCAAGCCTTTACAAGGTTGTTTCTTGCAGCTCTTAATCACTTGCTAAATGGCCCAAATTCCAAAGGTTAAAGGTAGGCACTCTGTCCCCCTTTGGATCTGGGAAGGCTACTTATACTAGGGTGCCCAGATTCAATAAGGGACAGGGTACCTATGCCTTTAACTGTACTAAAGCTATACTGTTTTACTGTTCTACTAATGTGTATATTTTCTTTAAGTTAAAAAAAAGTTAAAAATGTATTTTTTAAAAAATAGCACCAAAAGTTAAGGGTGCGGCTTATAATCAGGAGCGGCCTATACTCGGGACAATACGGTATATGATTTGCTCTAGTCTAGAACATTTTAACATTGTGAAAAAGTGTTGATTTGATTGTCAGTAAGTGTGATTTTTCCCCCCTACTCTCTCTTATATATATATATAATCTTTTATATTAGGATACACAGTATAATTTGATATAACAGTGAATGAAATTACTGAAGTCAATGGTAATCTCAAACCAAATGAATCATTACTTTGGATAACTCATATGACTGATTAAGGGACGCCAGTTTCTGTGGCAGCCAATAGCCAATGAACATCTATAACTTTAAAGATTCTGGCCCTGATCCACTCAGATAAATTGTATGTGCTATTATACGGTTTGAAAGTTCTGCAGTCTGAGGTCTTTTCAGGGGGAAGGTGAAAGAATGAAGACTTAATCCAGGTCTCTGCTCTCCCTTCCCTTCCCAGAAATGGAAGTGATTGGTGGTATTAAAAAGCACTTTGATAGTATGCACACAGCTGCGACTCTTTGGTTTCAGAGCATGGAAAAATATCCACAGTGCCCCTTTTGCACATGTGTTTCCTCCTGCTGGAACAGAGTGAGTGGTCATTGTGAGACTGGAACCCATATTTACAGGTAGTATGATAAAGTGTCATGGTGGTTTGGCCATCATTCTTTTATGCAATGCAATATAATTCACAGTGAATTCCTGTGTAAGAATCCGGCCGGCGGCCCAGGGCTGCCCGTCGGATCCTCAGCCCCAGCAGCCGTTCTGCTGCCGGGCCGGAGGTCTACTAAGGGAAGGGAGCGCTCATCCTCTTCCCCGGGTGTAAATCCAGGCTGACCCAATCGGCCTCCTCAGATGAGGAGGCTGTGTAACAGCCTAACCAGTCCGGCGGGGACGGGGATATGGCCGAGGCTATCCCCTGCCCCCTCCCGGGCCGGCTCCATTCTCTGCGCCGGCCTCCTTTTTCCCCAAGTCGTCGTGAACGTGCTTTACGGCATGTTCACAACGTCTTCCGGCGACGGAACGCTTGTTCTGGCACCGTTGCAATCCTCAGGATTGTGCTCTCAGAGAATGTATTGCAAATCCAAATTCACAATCTTATTTGGAACCATCAGTTTTTCACTTTTCTTGACTAATACTCCAAATATGCATGTGAGCATTTCTGCCCTTGAAAGTCAGCTTAATATCCTTGCAGTGTGTGTCCTTGTAACATCACTGCTTGTAATGTGCTTACAACACTATTAATAATCTCCAACCTGAGTGCTCTTTTGTTATTGTAGCAAGTCTTAGGGTTAATCAGTGGCAAATTATGCAAACTTAATGTTGCTTTAATTAATTTCTGCCATGAATCATATAATTGCCAATTACAAGCTGATAGCTAACCATCTTTTTCTAGCCTTTGCAGCTCTCGGCTTCAGTTTAAGCTTTCTACTTTTTTAATTGGAAGATGGCTTTTAAATAAAACATTTCAGACAATCCAGTTTGAAGTGTAGACAAATGCGCACATGCTGTGGCTACCATAGAATGCAGCCTGCTCTGAGCACCTTATGTTGTTATAATAATAATATAGCAAATTTGTTTTCCTCTTAGGAAAGTGAAAAAGACTTTCCAGCACGTGTTGCTGTGCCCGCACCATGCCTGGAGCCAAAAAAATGATGCTGGGGAGAATGAGGGTACACTGGAGGGCCATCAGAAGTCTCTGCTTATTAAAATTTAGTGAAAGTCTTTCTGTAGAGACATAAGCATTGTTGCAGGGGGGAGGGGAGTCTGGCTTCCATCAAGCTGTGGGCTTGGCTCAAGCATGTGCATACAGCAAGCTTACCCAATGAGGTGTTGGGACTTGTTTTCGTGAACGTGAAGCAGTTTCCTTGGACTCTCTGAGACATGCAAGATTAGATTAGGCTTGGCCATCTGTTATATAGTCAGGAGAAAAAATGTGTTTTGTTACATGAATGGGGAGGTGCAGACCAGATTTATTGCTCTGTTTAAATAACTCGGACTATTTCTGGATTGTATTACTGTTAATGGCACTACATTTAAATACAGATACATTGTTTTTTAAGAGCCTACTCTGGTTACAAAAGTGACATTATGTCCTCCTCTTCCTCTCTTGAGCTGGCTACATCTTGTGCCCATCATGCTTTGCTGCCCTTGGGTTACTACTTTTGTTGCTTCTGCTGCCGCCGAAATCCCTATTGTACTGTATGTTTGCTGGGTGGAAGCCGAAGAGCTGCTTCCATAGCAGATGTCACTAGGAAATGCAACCTTTTTGTCATGTCACCATGTGGTTTGGCCCAGAATTGTGCTTCGCACGTTCATTGGTTTTGTAGACAATGGCTGTTGTGGGTACCTCATATGAAAATTTATTTTTCTTTTGAAAACAGGTCTCTTTTTATACAGAGTGTAGTAGCCCAGTGCCTTGAAGAGCTTTCTACGACTAGAAGCACATTTAGGTTCAGCATCCAAGGGCTTGATGGGACAGTCTACATCTTGGTAAGACTCAGACTTATAGCTTTTATACAAAGATATCTAGAGACTTAACTCCAAAGCTGTCCATGCTGTTTTATACCTTTAGTTCGTTGTCCTCACTGAGTGGGCTATCTTTCCAAAGTTAGATGTGTTACAGGGAAAATGTCATGATGTACTTGACTTTATTGCCGCAGTCCCATGGTAGTACATGGGATTGTGCTATGGAATGCCCTGAACTGGGAGGAATTTGCCTTTCATATAATATACAATGGGATTTGTTTGCATGTGTAGTTCCCTGTATTGTGGGACCTCAATCTTCAGGGTTCTGGATTTAAAGTGTCTTTTCTCTTAAACCAGGGGTTCTCAAACTCTACAGCGCCGTGACCCACCTCGTCCCCCATGGTGGGTTGAGGCACCAGAATGACTTACCCGGTGGGGAGGCCTCTTCCGGGTTGCGCCAGGCCAGCAATCCTCCGCACAGGCCTCTGCGGGCCTCAGAATTGCCCGCAGAAGCCTAGGAAAGCCACTTCAAGTTTTCAAACGCAAACTGGAAGTGGCTTTCCAAGGCTTCTGCGAGCCATTCTGAGGCCCGTAGAGGCCTGTACAGTAGATCGCTGGCCTGGCGCAACACGGAAGAGGCCTCCCCGCCCTCCTGGTAAGTCTTTCAGCTGTTGGAATGGCTCCAATTTGGAGCCAAACCGGAGCAAGAGAGTGGGTTGTGACCAAGTGGGTCACAACCCACTCTTTGAGAAATCCTGTCTTAAACTATATGTCTGTCTGTGCATCCCTGAAAAAAATCAGGTAAGTAGATTGGGCTTTATATTGACTCGGATATGCTTTTTCGAATAACTTTCCTTTCATCTGTAGGTGTGGTTACTGAATTCTGACACACTATTAGTAGAATCTCTGGGAAATGTGGCCTGCAGTAACAGTTTTAACTTGTTTGACTGTGGTATGTCATCTGACACGAGGTCTTCAGAGATTAAGAATGCCATCAAAGTTCTCTTCCATCCGTGTCTTAAAAGCAGAAATAAGGAGTAAGTACCAGCTGTGCATGTCCCTTTTAAAAAATAGGACTCCATAGTAGATTAAATTGCCACTGTTTTTCTAGTGTATTTTGTGACTTCTTCAACTCAATTTCTATTCAACTGTGAAATCTCCACTCTTAGAAATGTCTGTTTCAACTGGTTTTGATATGTGGACAAAAGGTGCATCACAGTCAACTTAATGTTTGACCAAGTCCATAATAATAGTACAGTACATTATATTGAATTGTATTGAGTAGGGTTTAGAGCAGGGTTTAATGACCGTTGTACTTGCATGGCTCAAGGAATAGGGATTCTTTAGTGTGTTGCTACTGGTTTCCTGTTTTCAGGCTTTGTCTCTTCCATATATGAGTCATGTGAGGTTATAATCAACTTTGCTTTCAGTGTTCGTATTTGTAAGTGTGCATATATGCATCCTACTAAGAATTTAAAGGTGCAGCTTCCATAAGGATGGAGCAGGGGAGATGCTCACTTGTTTCTTTGGAAAGTAGATTTTTCAAACTACTGGAAGTGAACTTTCTAAAAAAAAAATCAAATTGCTTTTAACTTTTGTTCTAGTCATGTGCTTTGAAGTGAAGCATTCCTTAGGTTAAATTTCCTTTAAATGTAATCTCCCAAAAATACATCCATTCCTTTCACAAACTGTCTTTGCCTATTGCTACCTCGCAGAAATAGCATACCAGCATTTGTCCATATAACATGCCTGGAGATCTGCCTTTGTTTCATTGACAGAAAGCAAGTTAGACCTGCCAAACTGAACAGAGAGGGTAAAATGTCAGACTGGTCAGTCTTGGATTCCTTGAGTCTGGAGGGAAGATGCTCCAAGTCACTTGGATTGGAGCCTGAAACTGACCACCATGTTGATTTTGCTATTTATCAGTTTGGCTGATACTTTCTGCATCCGTTCTACTAACCCTGCTGGCTCAAAGAGTTTTCGCCTCTTCGCTCTTCACTTGTTGAAAGCACAGTTTTGCGGCACTTGTTTTTCCTCTCCCCTGGTTGCTAGAGGATGTTGACAATCCTGGGCAAAGGATGGAATCTTGTATCAACAGTGTCACTTGCAGCTCAGAAGTTCAGTAAAGAATGTCATGGTGTGACTTTTTAGCAGCCGAATCTGGATTTGTGCTGTGGGTTTGTAGTGATGTGACATTGGAAAGCCCAAGAAAATCAGTCATGAAACTGCATCAGATAGAACATGTCAATCAGGGGACTATGTTCAGTGAACTATGCTGTTTCTGGAGCTTAAAAAAAAAAAGCTCATGTTTGGATGAGGCCTTAGCTTGGTCAGATAAAAGCCTGTATCTGTTCCAAAATTTATTCTATTAGGTCAATACAATGGCAGCATCCTGTAGTACTTTGTACTAATTGGTGTAATTTGGTTCCATTGCTGTAATCCTATATGAAAGAAATAACATTTTGATATTGCTGTCTGCGTGACTTTAACCAACCTGGTTTAGACCCACAGTGAAACTTGCATGGTTAAGTGGTAGCATGTCCCAAAAAGCAGAGGATGGAGATTCCCGTTTGAAATTCACGGCTGATTATTCATTTTATAAGAGCCTTGTGAGTGAGAAGCAAAATCTGATAAAGCTGTTAGATTTGGGGATGTAAGATTTACCGCAGTCCAGTTGAAAAAAATGGGCATTTAAATTATGTTAATGGTTTGCTCAGTTCTTAACACAGTGGAGAAGGGTTAGTAAAAAAGATACCAAGCAAGAGTAATAACAGTGAAGTCCTATGCAGGTTTATTCAGAAGTCAGTCCCATTTATCCAATGGAATTTACTCCATAGTGAGTATGTTTAAGAGTGCAGCCTAAATGAGTTAAATGTCGGTGTCATTGGGCCATACGTTTAGTTTCACTGGGTTGTAATTTTATTTAATAGAACACATTTGTGTTCTCTGACTAGGCAGAGAGATTTCTGTTCCTTGTGTGTTAAACCTAAAGTGGCAAAGAACCAATTTGCATGCAAATCATTTTTTTTTTTAGCTTTGGAAGCAGCACATGCAAGGGACAGTGAAGAATGTCTTTAAATTTGCTGATGGTTGGCAGGACTGTTGGTTGAAAGCACAACTTCCCCACTCCATACCCTGGGCAAAATATTCCCTGTGCACTTTTTTTTTTGGGGGGGGGGTTGCTTTAATAGACATTGGGGGGGGGGAGAGAGAGAGAGAGAGAGAGAGAGCAGCTCTGCTGTGTTTTCTTTAAAAGATGGGCATTTTACGTGATGCACAGATAGCATCCAGAGGGCATTTTTGGTTCCTCTTAGAGAGTGAATCATGACAAAGCCAGTGTGATGTAGTGACTAGGGAGAGATGAGCTTAGGTATGGGCCGCCCAAGGCCCATACCTAATCGTGGGTCATCCATGGACCTCATAAATGACCTTGGGCCATTCGCTCTCTCTCAGCTTAACCAACTTAAGGAAGGGGTAAAATGTGCCTGTACAGTACAGTACTCCCCCCATATCCGCTGGGGATATGTTCCAGGTCCCTCCATGGATACTTGAAACTGTGGATAGGAGCGAACACCCCCTCCATGGTTTCCTGAGGGGGCCCCACCCTGCCTCCCCTGCGGGCAGGCGTGCGTGTGCCCCCAGCTCTTATTTTTCTTTCAGCAAGCTTCATTACTTCCTTGTTTAAGGAAGAAATGAAGCTTACTGGGAAAAAAAGTAAAAGCCTGGGGGGGTCCTCGCGATCCGTGGATAACTGAAACCGTGGATAGCGAATCCGTGGATATGGGGGCCCACCTGTATTAATGTTTGTGAGCTCTTTGCAGGCAAAGTAGAATGCAAATCTAATCAATAAAATTGCCAACTCTAAAAAATGACCCTTTCTGTCTTGTTTGAACAGGACTCATGGCAGAAACCATAAGATTGCAATCCTATACACACTTTCCTGGGAGTAAGCTGCATTGAACACAATAGGGCTTACTTCTGAGTAGACATGCCTAAGATTGCGCTGATGAGCAAACCTAGGCAAACAACTTCTTTGCGTTTTGAGGGGCTTTGCTTCAAATGTGTTGAATCCGTTCCTGTCACCTGCTTTGGGCATTTCTCATTTCTGAGCAGAAAAATTATGTGTAAGTCCTCAGGCACAAAAGGTGAACTGACTCTTCAGCTTGGTCTTGATTGATTTGTGACTTTGTAACTTTTGGTGTTGAAGTTGAGCATCTTAAACGAACACTTGCATTACTCTAGTCATCTCAAGGAAGATTTAGAACATCTTTCCTTTCAATCATCCACAGAAAGTTTATTTAACAGTTCAATAAAAGGTAAAGGTGACCCCTGACAATTAAGTCCAGTCGTGTACGACTCTAGGGTGTGGTGCTCATCCCCATTTCAAAGCTGAAGAGCCAGCGTTGTCCGAAGACGCCTCCGTGGTCATGTGGCCGGCATGACTCTCCTTGCCGCAGCGCGTAGCATGCGGCTGGAACACGGAGCGCTGTTTACCTTCTTGCAAGCGGTACCTATTTATCTACTTGCATTAACATGCTTTGGAACTGCTAGGTTGGCAGGAGCTGGCCAAGCAACGACAGCTCACCCTGTCGCGGATTCGAACTGCCGACCTTTCGATCGACAGCTCATGGTTCAGTGGTTTAACCCACTGCGCCACCCGCTTCCATAGCAGGATATAAATGCTGTACTGTTTGTTATTCTTCCTTTGTACCTTGTATTGTGGCAGTACTCGGATGGCCCTAGTTCAGTGGTTGCTGAACAAAGGGTTGCTACACCCTTAAGGGGCGTGGCAACCCGCGGTGACGACGACGGCGCGCCCGGGATCGCGCCGCCACCGCCGCGGCCGAAAACGTCCGTTTTACCTGCATTTGGTGGGCATTGTCTGTCCAACAGGGTGTATGTGGAGCCTGGGGACCCCTCTGCAGGCCTCCCCAAGCGTCGGAGCAGTGCTCCGCCGTAAAACCGGAAGTGGGTTGCCGATCGCGTCGGAGCACTGCTCCGACGCTTGGGGAGGTCTGCGGAGGGGTCCCCAGGCTCCCCACACACACCGCCGGACATCCACTGCCCACCAATGCAGGTAAAACGGATGTTTTCAGCCACGGAGGTGGCGGCGACAGCGCGACCCCGGGCGCGTCATCGCGACCCCTGGGAAGGCCCCGCTGCCACTTAGAGCAGCGACGGGACTTCCCAGGAGTTAGAGAACCACTGCCCTAGTTGAATCCTACTGTGATAGGTTATAGATAGTTAATGCTCCAAAATTTCAAAGGAACCAACATGATGAAAAGTGTAGCCTCGCCAAAACTGTTCATTTGGTATCATGCAGCTGCCTATTAGGATTTATGGAAGTATTTACTTGGGTAACCTGTACCTGATTTCATACTCAGTCTTAGCTTAGGGACTGCTTTGAAGCCTTGTTAACCTTGATAATCTTGTACCACAGTCCCTAGCAACTGTTCTCAGAAGTAAACCCCTGCTGAAATCAGTTGATATTGATTTCCATACCGTGAACTTAGAAGCAAGTGCCAAAATTCATCTTTAATAGCCTGTCTTGGGGATTGTCCTGAGCATGCTGTTGTGTTTAGTACACCACTAACTTGTTGTAGACTACACAGGTCAAGATGGAGGGCAGCACACTCACTGGTGTGTGTTGCTTCCTGTAGACATACTAGGCCTTTCTCATTTTCCTTCCACTCAGGATCACACGCGCTGGCCCTGTCTGACCTTCACGTATTCAGTGGAAGATATGAAAAGGGCTTCTGCCTGCGTACAGCTGTGCATATCTAGACTTGTCAATGCAATCGGGAACAGCCTGTGCTTAGAGTTCCCAATCATGTGGATGGCCGATGTGCATTATTAGTAGCCTTCCCAGATCCCCCCCCAATGCAGGGGGGGGCAGAAGCGATAGTGGCCGGGACACGGCCGGGATTTGCATGGTGTAAGAAACAAAGCAGGGGAGGGAGAGAGAAGAGGACGGGGAGGAGAGGATGAGAGCCAGGGTAGGGGGAGGCTCCCCAACCCTCACAAAGGAAGGACTGAACCTGGAGGGGATCCACCCCCCTGGGACTTTCCTGTTAGGTCTGCCCCTCAGGATAGCCTCCTTTACTGCCTTTTAGAGGACACGTTACCCCCAGTAGACTCCGTTGATTTTGCCAATAAGATCCGTTCAGTGGGGATTGAGATTGACACTCTGAGATCATTGCCTTATTTGGCCGCTTTCCATCTAATCAAAAGAAGACTCTTGGACATTCAAGCACAGGAACTCCAGAGCGCTGTGAGGATTAAAACCGAACAAGGGGAAAGCAGACAGACAGTCAAATTCTGTACTTGAGATCAAGAGGCAAGTGTGTGTATTTTGGATCTTTGCCTCTTGATCTCAAGCCTCCTGTTATCAAGAAACCTTGGGTTTTTCCAGATAATTTGAACACTGGAGGTCCTTTGATAAACTTCTGAGAGATCTTTCTGAAGCTTATAGAACAGACCTACCAGCGTGTCCAGTGGCCATTTGCACCCAATTAATCCAGCAAGAATGTAGAATGAAAGGACCCTGCTAGATGGAGGTTGTATAGCCCCATGAGGAAGGACGTGGGACATATCCAGCAAAGTGCTGTGGTCTTCGCTGCACCAGCTTTTGCCATAAGGAAGATGCTTCCAGAGTCCAATTTTTGCAATACAGCACACTGTAAAACTTAATGACAAATGTTTCATTTATTTTTTGTTTTTTTTTCAGAGAGCTTATTAATGAGTGTGAGCTTTTTGTTTTCTTGGTATTTGTAAATCTCTCAGCAATTAGTAAGCACTTTTGTAATTTAATAAGATATTATGTTGGATTTCAAATATCAAGTTCTTAATCCATTGAAAGGCATTGCTGATCTCCTGCAACATTACGTATTCAAAAGATGAAATTAGATTCTCTCATGAGAGTTGTGATACATTTTGTTCTGCTTGCTTCTGCAGTACAGAAGCAGTACAAGTTGGTTTTGTCCAAATCCCCTTTTTATATTGTCAGAAATACTCTTGCGCCATTAGTAGGAGTTGCAAGACAGGACATCTCTTGGGTATCAGTGGGATAATAAATTCCTCAGTAAAGCCAGAAATCAAAATCATTTTAATTTTCATTGCAAATGCTGTGCCAACAAGGACAGACTTGGGATATAATGACTGTATTTCGTTTGGATGAGAAGTGCTGTCAAAATATGCAAGGGCAATTAAAAGTTAAGTTAGCTGTCTGGGTTTCATACAGATACAGCAGTCCAAAGTTTCATATGTAGCCGAACAATTCCCTTACTGCAATTGCAAGGTGCTCTTGGTGTATGCTTTTGCTTTGGTTAATAAAAAAAGTTAGTAATGAAGTTAGGCCACAAGAAATCTTTAACAGAAATGGGGAAAAAAGAGTTTTGGGAAAACAATACATCGCTAAGGGCTTTATTACCTTTTTTTTTTTACAAAAGCTGTACCACCCCGAACAGGTTGTACAGTTCTTGGGCTTTTTTATTTAATCATAAGTCAGGTTAGTCAGGGTTACTGGGTAGCGATAACACCAGTCCACATGACTGAAGAATGACAGGGTCTTTCAAGCTTTGCCCTTCCTTCCCCTCTAGCAGTCACTGCTGGCTATCTTGGGACACACACCCTTACTGTGGTTACTGTGCCTTGCTGTGGAGCTGTAAACCCTACCCTTGCTTTCTTTACTTACCTTGGAAAGAAAGAGAGGTCAGTGAAAAGCACCCAGTCCTGTCAGTGGTGGTTTGCTCTCCCTCAGCTTATTTGAGGACATAAAATTGGAGACAAGAAAAAATAGGACGCTCAGCACATTTACAGCAATCTGAGCCCAACTCCACAACGGAAGACTCATTCATTCATTCATTCATTCATTCATTCATTCATTCTATCAGTCTTGCCTGTCCCTGCTTATGTCTTTTTCGCTACTGTCTTTGTGTCTCAGCTAGATAAGGCCAAAGGTACACCTAGCCCAGTATTCTGTTTCTAGCCAGATGCCTTTGAAGGAAATTGTGTTGATAACCATCTTGCAGGGTTTGTCACAAGCATCTAATACTCCAGAGCTTATACTGCCATTGAAGAAGATTCCATTTAGCCATTATGGCTATTGATTATGGCCTCTCTGAATGGTCTAATTAAAAAAAAAAAAAACCAACCCCCCCACGACAACTTCAGTGTAAGCAAGCAACTTCAATGAGGCAAGAAATCAAAACTTCACATATACACTAATGGGTTCTGAGCTGTCTTCGACAGATCAGGAGAGAGATCTTGGGGTGCTGGTGGACAGGTTGATGAAAGTGTCGATGCAGTGTGCGGCAGCGGTGAAGAAGGCCAATTCCATGCTTGGGATCATGTAAAAAAGGGATTGAGAATAAAACGGCCAATACTGTATTATTATGCCATTGTACAAATCGATGGTAAGGCCTCATCTGGAGCATTGTGGCCAGTTCTGGTCACCACATCTCAAAAGGATATAATGAAACTGGAAAAGGTGCAGAAGAGAGTGACCAAAATGATTAGTGGGCTGGGGGCACGGACGTCACTGGAGCGTGGCGGGGGGAGGACCGCCAGGGGGTGACGTGCGTCATGCGCATGTAAAGGGGTGACGCGCATCACCCTCTGAAGGCTCCGAGGGCAGGGAGCCGGCCTCGGAGCATCCGGCCCTGCCGGCGCTCCAGGGCTTTCTGAAGGCCCAATGGCTCAAAATGTGAAGTTTTACGTTTTTCGCGCATGTGCAGTACTTTTCTGATGGCAAATAGGCAGCCCTTTGCCCTCAGAAAATGTACTGCGCATGCGCGAAAAACGTAAAACTTCACGTTTTGAGCCATTAGGCCTTCTCAGACGTTGGAGCAGAGGACGTTTTTTTTTGGGGGGGGGTCCCTAGAGCAGGGGGGTGACGCGTGTCCAGTGACGCCTCTGGCTGGGGGCACCTCGCTTATGAGGAAAAGCTACAGCGTTTGAGGCTCTTCAGTCTAGAAAGAAGGTGCCTGAGGGGACATGATGGAGACAAATAAAGTTAAACATGGGATGGATATTGTGGATAGAGGAAAGCTCTTTTTCCCTCTCGCACAACACCAGAACCAGAGGAGGACATTTAGTAGAGGACGTCTACTAAAATTGAGTGGCGGGAGAATTAGAACAGACAAAAGAAAATATTTATTTACCCAGTGTTTAATTAATCTATGGAAATTCTTGCCATGGGATGTGATGATTGCACCTGGCCTAGATGACTTTAAAAGGGCATTGGACACACTTATGGAGGAAAAGTCTATCACAGGTTACAAGCCACGATAACTATAAACAACCTCCAGGTTTTAGAGGTAGCCTATCTCTGAATGCCAGATGCAAGGAAGTGGCACAGGGTATGGATATCTTGTTGTCTTCTGTGCTCCCTGGTGGGCCGTTATGAAATACAGGAAGCTGGAGTAGATGGGCCCTTGGCCTGATCCAGCAGGGCTCTTCTTATGTTCTTATATTCTTAACTATTTAAGCTAGTGACCATCACCACATCCTAGGATGGTGACTCTCGTAAGTTTGAAGTATTTCATTTTTTGCTGTCTGAAACCTGCAAGTCACAAATTTCAGCTGCTAATGGGCAGCCTCCATGTCTGGTGTTTCTGTGGATGGTTTGCAGTGGCATAAAAATGCCTCAGGGAGCTAGTTCTTATGACAATGAGAGGGGGTTTAAAGTAAGATCAGGAGTACAGACTCCTTTATAAAATGGAATACACACTCCTACTTGAACTCTTTAGTCATGTGACAGTTACCAGAATAGTGCCCTTTGCTATCCCTTCCCTGTGTTTACCCTTGAAAGAATGAAATTCTATCTAGAACGGAGGACAAAGGAGAATTCTTGAATATTCTAATTTAAAGGTTCACTTAACACAGGGGTTCTCAACCTGTGGTACGGGTACCCCTAGAGGTACGCAGACCTCTTGCTGGGGGTATGCCAAGCCCTGCCCTTATCTGCCCCATCATCAGGTAATTAAGTGTTAACCTGGATTTTAAATTGTAATTATTTTCGGAGCCCTTCTGTCTCTCTGATTTTTGTTTTTGGCTTATTTCTGTACTTTGGCAAATGTACTTTGGTGGGGTGGGGGAGGGAGGAGTTGATTTTGGGAAGTGTGACTTGGAGAAAAAAAGAGATCCTTGCATGTGTGTGTCTCTCCCTCACCCCACGCACGCACGCACGCACACACACACACGAGAGAGAGAGAGTTGAATTTTTCACATTTTCACATTTAAAATTGTTTTAGTACTTTTTATTTAATGATTAATTAATTGATTTATCCAAATAATTAGCAGTTAATTAGTAGGGGGTACTTCAGAAAATTGGACCGTGATAGGGGGTACCCGGGTCTCCAAAGGTTGAGAACCCCTGACTTAACATAATAGTTCTTGTGGTCTCGGCAAGTGCTTAATTTGTGCATTTTGAATGCTCCTTCATAAAAAATGCTTCCTGAACACAAAGAAAGCATGTCAGGGGAAAAAGCAAGACTAACCTTTTTCCTTGATGTGCTAGTTTTCTATACAAAATACAGTTTGTGTGGATTGGAAGCATTCACACATGCATAAGCACACACACATCCAACTTGCAACTTAAAATATGTTCCTTCTAGGAGAAGCTTTACCATTTGAATATATATTGGTTCTTTGTCTCTCATCTTGTTATCCATTCATCAGGCGTAATCATTGAGCTGAATGCTATAGGATAGGCAAAGCCTACATTTATACCTACTAGACTGTAAAACTGGGTTGGGGTTTAATTTGCTTCAGAGATATGAAAAATGGAGTTGCAGGTTACATAAGCATAAATGCTGTGTTCCCTGATAGTTGGATGTTCCCTTTGTAATTTTTGTTTACTTAAAAATGAGATTATTATGCCTGAAAGTAATCTATCATTAGCCACACTCTGCAATTATTTATCATAATTGGCTGCTTTACATCCATTTCAAATAGCTAGGCACATGAATTTTGACAGTCTCTTCCCTGAGGTTACATTAGTCAGCGTGAGCTCAAACTGCTAGGTCGACATTTTTTCCTTTCCAAACTCGACTGCAAGCGTAAAAATTTTATGAGGCGACTTTAACGAGGTCCATTGGGATTTGGGATTATTTATCTTAAGCTCTTATTAAAGACAAAAAGTGTTTTTTTTTCCCTATGTTTAGCCAGGTAAAGTGAAGTAAAGCTCCCCTTTTTTTCCTCCTAGAGGCTGCAGTGTTGTTTGGGAGTAAATAAAATTTGACTGAGAATCAGGAATCAAGGAGAGAGGTGTGTGTGTGGGGGGGGGGGGGGGTTTGTTCCTTTTTCTGTGCTGTTTATTTTGCCAAGATAAGTGTTAACTATGACAACACAGCTCAGAGTTCTAAGGCTATGTTGGTATATTAGAGGGGCTTGTAGAAGAGAAAACTACTTTTTTTGGTCAAGAAATAGTAAGTCCCAATAAGTGAAATGTGATGCACAGGAGAAAATAACCCCCATCAAGGTCCAGTATTCAATATTGAAATAGCTACGGCCACCCCAAGAAAGAAATGTTGGAGTCATGATAGCAACCCTGAGAAGGCAATCTCGGTGTTCCCCCCCCCCCAAAAAAAAAAACTGCAAAGAGAACTTACTTTTTCGCAAGGAAAGGATAGAAAGAATACAGACATAATCCTAATGCCACCATATTAAGCTGCTGTATAATTTGCATATAATATGGGTGTGTGTGTGTGTGTGTGTGTGTATGTGTGTGTGTGTGTGTGTGTGTGTGTGTGTGTATATATATATATATATAATAGCATAATAAAAAGCAGAGATATCACCATGCCAACAAAAGTACGTATAGTCAGGGCGATGGTGTTCCCAGTAGCAATGTATGGTTGCGAGAGTTGGACCATAAGGAAGGCTGAGCGCCGAAGAATAGATGCTTTCGAACTGTGGTGCTGGAGAAGACTCTTGAGAGTCCCTTGGACTGCTAGGAGATCAAATCAGTCAATCCTAAATGAAATCAACCCTGACTGTTCCCTGGAAGGACAGGTACTGAGGCTGAAACTCAAATATTTTGGCCACCTAATGCGAAGAGAGGACTCTCTGGAGAAGACTCTGATGCTGGGAAAAATTGAAGGCAAAAGGAGAAGGGGTAGGCAAAGGATGAGATGGTTAGACAGCATCACCGATGCAACTAACATGAAAATGAGCAAACTCAGGAAGATAGTGGAGGACAGGAAGGCCTGGCGGGATATGGTTCATGGGATCACGAAGGGTCGGACACGACTTAACGACTGAACAACAACAACATAATTTGCCTCTCCATGAGCGCTCATGTAGCTCCTCTTATTCTCAGTGGAGTGTGTTTCACCAGGGCCTTGGTCAGGGTGGAGGGGATTTGACAGGATAGAACATCTCTCCCCCCAGCCTCTGTCCTCGGCCTTTTTACTTTCCCAAACTACCTTCCATGTCTTTAGCTTTCCCTTTATCCTCAGGTCCTCTCTCTGTGCTTATCCACCCACAGCCCTCCCAGCCCACACTGGGCCAAGCGGGTCCATTTCCCCGCTCCATAGCAAGGAAGGCATCAGCTCTGGCGGTTGAGAGTGCTTTACATTGGTGCACATTCAGGGAGTTTCACATTGCAGAATATGGTGATGGTGGTGATTGATCTCTTGGTAATGACAAGGAGATATCAATTACGCCAGTGGTTCTCAAAGTGGTGGGTTGCGACCCACCACTGGAACCAAAAGCTGTCCCCTGCGGGGACAGCATGGCAGTGGCAGCGGCGATCCCGGGGATCTTTGCCGGCGCAAGCAAAAAAATGTTTTAAAAGGTGATTTGTGTACTTACTCAGAAATACTGTTTTTTTGTTTATCACATTGGTATCTTACTCTTTCCCTTAAAGAGCTGAGGTTATACCATGTTGTTCTCATCAGAACCATGTGAATTAGGCCAAGAATTAGTTATTTATGGCTTTTAAAGGACATTTGAACCCAGTATTTCCCATTCCAAGCCCAACATTGTGTCTCCAACCATTTTGAGTATTTGGCTTCAAGATTTCAACTGTGAAGTTAAATTGATCAAAAATGGGAGACTGTCACCTCCTTTTGAACACCTTCATGTCAAACTTTGAGTTTCAGGAGGCGTCTCACTGACCGCAGGTTGCTGAACTAGATTTGGTTTGTCCAACAACACAGTTGTTATATTAATTTACCAGGTAATCAGTAGGAGGTTTTAACAGCAGTATTAGCCACATTCAGGGCCCGCCCAAGACCTTTTGATGCCTGGCAAGCCACCTTCTCCCCCCCCCCCCAGCCTCTGCCCCTCCCACTTTCTAATGTTCTAGCTCAGCACTCTCTTCCTCTCTACATTTCCTCTTCCTCTCTGTTCCCCTCTTCCCAATCCAGGGAGTGGAAGGAGGAGTGACTGTGGTAGCAAATAAGTGAACAGCGATGGGTGCCACCACCAATCTGATGCCTGAGGCAACTGTTTCAGTTGGCCTCATGGATGGACGGGCCTGATCACAGTAGTGCTTTACAGGTTTGCCTCTTTAAAAAGAAATTGTAGTGTACAGTGCTTCATTTATTGGAATTGTAGAATAGTGTAATAACAGGACAATTATTATTATTGATTGTGTCAATCAGCTTCATCCGTTTTTACTGGCCTTCTCCTCTTTATATTCTGAGCTGTTTTACTCACCATCTTATGCAGCCTGAGATGCTCATTTTTTACCTGAAGATGTTGGTGTATACAAATGAAACGTCATAATTTTAATAAAAGATTTTACATAGCTTTTAATCCCGTAATGCAACCACAATCTGTGTCTAATAACAGGACTTTTGGTTGCTTTCCAGCCTCGTTGATGCATGGGAAAATGATTTTGGAGTACATCCTCTAACATTTCCATCGAAAACCTGTTTGGAACTGCTGTTGATACTGTCTCAGAGTAATGCTTCTCTGCCACCTTCCCTGCGCTGGATGAATTCTTTTCAGGTAAAGAAATGATTATCTTTCATATAATACAGCTAACCTGTAAGAGCAGACTTTTGAATCCAGTGTTTTCTCTGCAACCAAAAGTTACAGCAGGTTTGACACACCAGCGATACAAAAGGAATAAAAATACAAAAGATTACCAAGACATTGGCACAGTGTGTTACATGACATCATCACAGCAAGAAACATCTTCCTTAGTTGTATACTTACGAATCTTACCTGCTGCTACAATGAACTGAGCAATCTGTTTAGCCATAATTTTGTGTGAGCTAGAAATTATGCTAACGTATGTACAATAGATTTTTAGAAAATAGAATCCCTCGAGGGAAAAAGAAAAACTCCCTAGAAACGAACTTTCTCTCATACTAAATAGCATGCATGTTTTTGTATGTGGTTTTGTTAGATCCCTACAAAGAAGGTTAGCTGTGGCAGATGTTGAACAGAGGTTTGGTGTCCTGACTATAGCTGAACTAAATGTAAATGCCCATTTATTGTGATTAAGGCTGTAGTCCTATAAACACTTACCTGGGAGTAGGTCCCATTGAAGACAATAGGACTTAATTCTGAGTAGACATGCATAGGATTGCACTGTTAAAAGGGCTCAGCAAGTGTCGCCTAAATACCACCTAAGTATTATATAGCAATGTACTTGAGAGTCAATAAAACCATGTAGGTAGATTACTGAGCTTCTGGCAGTGGGTAGTGATGACAATGCCATACAAGCCAGAGTAGTTCTCAAGCCTGTACGTGGAACTTTGAAAAACAAGAATTCATGAGTAGTTTGTATTAGAAATGATTTGTGGCTCCGGCCGCTTGTGTATATGACTGCATTGCATTGTACATGGGGCTGCCTTTGAGAACTGCCCAGGCGCTGCCATAAGTTCAAGATATAGCAGCTAATCAACTAACGGGCTGGATATTGGGAACACATCTTGCTGGTACTTAAAGAGCTGCATTGGCTGGTGGTCCATTTCCAAGCACAGCTCTGAGGGCGCCATAGGCCCCGCATGACTTAGTACCTGGTACCTGCAGGGACAGGTGCTGTTGTGTCGACCTGCCTATGCACTGAGATGATCATTGGAGGTCGGTCGTCCTCTGAAGGGAGGCAGGCAGCACCTGAGGAGACGACTGTCTGGGTAGCCGTGCGCCATCTTGGAAAATCTCTCCCTGGGGAAGCTCCTGGTGCCTACATTGATGTTATTCCAGCATCTGGTGAAGACTTTTTTTTTAAAATTTTCTCAGGCCTTTTCATCATCTTAGGTGATGTGAAGATTTGATGGAAAGATTTTATGTTGCTATTTTGATCCTTCTGGCCATGGATTTATTGTGCTTATTTTATTGTTTCTTCTCTGTGAACTGCCTTGATTGTTTTGACTGAAGGGCATTTGAGGAAGGTATTAAACGAACTCAGTAACTGAGGGTGACTTTATGCAATCCCCATTGCCCTTTTTGCTCTCTTCTATGAAGAAAAAGAGACTGGGAGAAATATTCAATCAGGGACTGATAGCCTGAAGTCCTTCCCTCTCACTTGCCAATGTAGCTTGGTTGTGTCACTCAAAGCTCTAGAGATCCCAGCTTACTAGTTCTATGGTGCTTGTTCCATCTCGTCTGGACTGATTGCTTCAACACTGTCCTGGGGAGAGTGTTCCGGGAGAATTACGGTATGCCACAGCCCCTCTGTTCATTGGGGAAATGATACTGGCAAGGTAAGCAGTGGTGCAAGAAGGTTGGCTTTCCTTCATGATTGGAAAGCCTAATTTTTAGCTTCCACAAATTGGCCTTTTTCAAGTGTGCTCCACTGTTTCATTTGCCTACAGTGTCACACATACTTCTCTTAATTCTGGGTATTTCAAGATTTCAAGTGGGTAGCAGCCTTTTCCATGCTTTGAAGCTGAGTTGCTAATTGCGGACATGAGTATAAAATTATTGTTATGGGACTGTACTTTTCTGAATAATAATAATTTGAGAGAAATCTTGCTTGCCTGCAGAACAAGATTACCTCATAACATAACTGAATGGTGTGTTGGCATCAGCTATGCAAAAACAATTCCATATACTGGCCTGATTCTGACTTGAGATGAGTATGTTTACTGTTCCAAAGATAGATGATATCTCCCTAGTCTGTTGGAGATTAAGAAGTTGTGTTTTTGTTTTGTTTTTTTGGTTTTGCTATCTTGATATTCTGTGTAATATGGCTTTGTAACGGGTGATTTTTTTTGCCTTATCTTGATATAAGAAGGAATTTAGGAATGAATAGGAAGTCTTTACATTTGAGCTTCTGTGGACTTGAATGTTCTCTGCTATTGCTATCCACTTTCCATGTGTCCCTGTACTGCTTAATTTATCTTTTAATTAATAATTGCATATTTTAGCAGTTTTGTTGTTGTTTTGATTATTTTCACTGTGCTGGGTATCTTTTTAGAAGAAAGTATATAGATATTATAAATAAATGCAGAAGAGGGCTGTGCTTGGCCAGAAAAGAACACCTTTTTCCATTTGGGAAATAAATGCCTTCTGTCCAGTCTGCATTATTTTTTCTTACCAGAATTTGCAATTCTTAAGTGTTGGCAGGACTCTTCGGGCATGGTTTGAATAGCGGAGGAGTGAATAGTGGAGGAGTTTCTCCATCAAAGCTCAGAGGAGGGGTTCTTTTTACGAGGGAATGAGTGGCTCCCTCCAGCCCAGAGCTGTTCACTTGAGTGTAAGGTAGAAATTCACAGGCAGTATTTACTATCTGTGAAAATGACAGCCCCTCGACCACCACCCAGGGACAACTTAAGTTCCGTGTGCCCTGAGAGGAGGAAAGAAGATGTGCCCAGACGAGAGGGAGCTTGTAACACTGGCTCCTATGGAGACCAGCACTGGCCTGAGAGTTTTATTACTGTTGTACTTTTTGTAATGTAAGCCGCCTTGGGGCCTCTTTATAGGTAGAAAGGCAGGCTACAAACACCTGGACAAATAAATAAATTGCAAAAGCAACCATAGATCAAAACAGAAACAAACAGAAAAAAAATTACTGGGTTGGAATGGGGATGTATGTGCTCTGTCCATGTTGTTGTTCCCAGTCCAGCTACAGGTTTAGACCACTTTCTCACAAAAAGTTTTTAAAAAATTGAACCTACAAATAAGGCAAAATATTCTGTTTTATCCCATTACCTTAAAAAAAAAAAGTTGTGCATTGTTTTTAAAACGTGGAATCCAGTATAGTCCATTTCCTTTGCAAAGTTTGCCCTCCTAATCTAATACATAAAGTGAAAGTTACCCCTTGTTTGCATTGGCTTTGTACTTCTCGCCTGAAGGAGCTAATTCACATGTAAGATCCTGCTAGCTTAAAGAGAGAAGAAAAGTATAGTCTTTAGAACACAGTCATCTTCTCTTTTTTTCCAATTTCATGCACACTTAAAAAGAAAATAACTACAGTTTATTTAACTCCAGCAACCCGTTTCACTTTGCAACCTTCAGAGTTGATATTTAGCTGATATTAAGTGTTCGCTTTTTCCACCACAGCAGCGCTGTGAGAAATGGGCCAAATAGCCTAATGTATCATCATAAAGTTTTGGAGGTCTCTGTGTGTGTGTTCATGTGTTCCTAGATACAAAAAGTGTCAAGATAGAGTTTGCAAAATACCCAGCAGAAATTGCATATCACTTTAAAACATCTCCTTGAATGGGCACAAATGTTCCACGCTGTCGGACCACCATCTTATGCTCAGCAATGTGATAAATGTACATGCTGTTGGCTTAATATAACTTGTAGGGTTCTACAAGTTTTTTGTGTTTCGAATGGAAGGGTTCATAACTAAATGTTAATACTTTCAAAGGAAATAAACCTGGAACTGTAAGAAATTACTGTTTGCTCTCTGCACACGAATAATTCCCATTAGATATGTTCATAAGAACATAAAAAGATTCCTGTTGGATCAAGTCATCTAACCTACTGGCTATCAACACATCTTGTGGCAATACATTCCATGGTTTATACAGGGTACGAAGAAGTATTTTCTTATGTGTCCAGAACTTACTGCTAATCAATTTTACTGGGTGAGACCAAGTACTGTAGTACGAGAGCAGGACAAGCGCTTCGCTCGATCCGCCTTCTCCACACCTTGTTTAATTTTATAAGCCATTCTCATGCCCCCCTTCCTTAGTCATATTTTTATAAGCTTAAAAGGCCTGCACATTGTAGTCTTTCCACAGAAGGAAGGTGCTCCAATCCATTGATCAACATGTTGCCCTTTTCTGCTCTGTGAGATTCTTTTGGAGATGAGGCAACTTGAGCTGTACCTGCTCCAGAAGAGCAGGAAAGAGAGAGAGAAGTTTGCACCCAATTGCAGACAATTTGCACAGTCATCTCTGCCAACCCTGATGGCCTACTGGGATGGGTGCAAAGAAGAAATTCTAGCTAACCTCTTCCCAAAACGTTGGAGATGTTAAAAGAACTGATAGCACTGTTTTGTGATGATGGGGGGGGTGGGTGGGTTAGGATATTTTGTGTGCAATGGTAGGTGTTTCGCATGCTTAACATACTTAAAATTGACCATATATAGGTTGCATTTACATAATCAATTTGAATTAACAGGTGGGGGCTTTCAGGTTCAGTGAGAGAGGCTTCCAGGCCAGCTGGAGGACCAGCATTTTCTCTATAAAAATTAACATTAGATGTAGTTTTTTTTGGAAACAAATAATTTTATATCTTAAATTCCCCTCCCCCAAGGATGCTTATTTTTTATGAAGTGCCAAGAAAAGGAGTGCAAGAGTATTTATTGTCAAACATGTTGGTACAGGGATGCATCTCCCAGAGCTGTAATATGCAGACTTATTGGACTACAGCTGTACTTCATATGCACATGCTATTGAAAATTCTAGGGATTCGGGGCATGCGTGACCCCCTCTCTTGGGGAGTAATTTTGGTTAACGGTTAACTGTATTGCCAAACTTGCATGGCAGCCCATTCGGAACAAGTTCATTCAAGAGGCAATCTGGCTTCAAGAAAGCCAAGTGACTCTGACATCCTTTCAAAGAGGAAATATACAAAAATTACCAGAACTCTCAGCACAATGCAAGATGCGGCTCTGAAACAGAAAAGTAATTGGGAAGTGATGAAGTGTACTAGGGTGGAAAAGGGAGGTTATTATAGTAAGTTTGCCTTGTATTTGCCACCTGAAGTGCAAGAGGTATGTTTTGAGCATGTCGTGGCCTTTTCCTTCAGGGCCTGTGCACACTTACCTGGGAGTAAGTCTCATTGAACTCAGGTGGGCTTACTTCTGAGTAGACATGCATAGGATTATGCTGAAAATGTCATCTAACTTGCTTGCGTTCGATGAAATCAAGCCCTTTGTTTCATTGTCATCCATAGCAATGATGGTGTCTTGTTCATATCAGGTCACCCATTTTAACTAATTACACCTTGAGTCAGTGTTAGAAGTTATTAGACCCAAGAGAGTAATAATTTAATAAGTAATAATAACAGGAGGGGAAGAGGGACACCAACCAGTCCAGGCTGTCTGCAGGGGGGGGGGTTATTAAGCACTATTTATTAAGCACTGTGCAAAGAGTCAAACAGATCCCTACTAAAACAGCTAACAATTACACCAAAAGGGAGAAGGGAGAAAGGAGGAAAGCAAGTAAATTCTGAATTCAGGTAGGCTTGCACACTTGCTATCTCAGCCTATCTGGCAGGGGGCTGGCATGCCCAATCGAAAGCAGATGATTGCAGAACACAGACTGAATTAACAAGCAAAAGGATAAACCAAAAGGGGTCATTTGACCCTAAAATGTATAGACCCCATACCATGTGAATTTGCCATTGGAAGACACAATGAAGACACACGTGGTTTTGAGTTGGCTTGTGCAGTTATGTATTAAGGCAGTTCCAGACACACGTTAATGCATTAAAGAGGCAAACTAGTGCTAAAACTCCCATTTTACGTTTCTGAACTACAAAACTAGTTTTCAAAAAAAGTGCTCGTGTGTGTGGATGGTTTTTCCCTCTTCCCTTTAAAGTTGAAGAAAGAGTATGGTTCCTTTTCTGTATAACTGTGTGAAATCAGTGATGCAGTTAGAAAGTTTGGATAAAGAGACCTGCTGAACACACTGAAGAAAACTTCTTCAAGTCACAGTTTTTACTGCGCTTTCAGCTGTATTTTTTTTACCAAAAGCATTCACTAGTGACTCCTTCAATTATTGCAGGTTTCTGCTCCTCCTAGATGTCCTGAGGATATATTCCATCAGGAGATGGTTCACCTACTTAAAAAAAATTACAGTTGGTATCCTCTGTAGAATTATCTGTTTTATAAACGTTGTTACTCCTTCGCACTAGAAGGTCCTGCTCTGTCCCACAAAAGTGTCATCCGTACAGGATATGGTAAGAGATAGTGAAGGGAAGATTGTCTTGTAGCTCTGAGAAACTACAGAGTCAAATCCAATTCACACATTATACAGCAAGCTCAGCTTGTCTCCTATGTACCAGTGTTTTGCAGCCCTCAGTGCCATAATGTCATTAAGCAATAACGAATGTTTGTAAGCATGTACTGCGAGAACCTTGATTGGCCACAGTTCATTGGCATGCATCTGTTCATATTTGAAAACACACAGTTCATTAGTTATCATATTTGGGGATGGGATGAAATCTTCGTGCTCTTCTGATGAACTAGTCGGCGGGGGGAGGGATGTGGATGTTGGTTTTGCTGTCTCCATGTGTGTCTTGAGCCAGCAGGTGGCGCAGTGGGTTAAACCACTGAACCATGAGCTGTCGATCGAAAGGTCGGCAGTTCGAATCCGTGTGACGGCTCCTGCCAACCTAGCAGTTCGAAAGCAAGAAATTGCAAGTAGATTAATAGGTACCCGCGTCAGCGGGACGGTAACAGCGTTCCATGCGCCTCGGTGTTGAGTCATGCCGGCCACATGACCATGGAAACGTCTTCGGACAGCGCTGGCTCTTCGGCTTTGAAACGGAGATGAGCACCGCTCCCTAGAGTCAGACACGATTGGACTTAATTGTCAAGGGATACCTTTACCTTTACCTTTGTGTGTCTTAGCTCACTTGCTTTACCCAACATCGGTTTTTTTTTTTTGTAACTTATTTTTAGAACCTGCTGTAGATTTTAGAAACAGTCAGATAACTTATGCCAAAAGGTATCTTTTTTCCTCCTGCTCTTTGTTCAAAATCATGCTGATGTATGTTAATAATCCATTTGACACCTCTGCATACTAACAAGTTGTCTTAACAGCAACCACGCTGCCTGGGTGTGCGGAAAGCATGAATGCACAATAGTTTGCATAAATGCAAGTCTGTTGCTACGTATTATTAGTCTGGGGCTTAAAAAAATTGCTTTAAAAGAAGAGTTAAGGCAAGAGCCTTAACTTACAATGTTGGCAGTACAAACAGCCTGTACTCGCTTCCAACTTAGTTTGTACCCACACTTTGCCTTTCTTTTCAGTCCCAATCCTCTTCCTCAGGCAGTTGAGAACAACACTGAAGCTGGTGCTAGTGTTGAACAAGAATCTGATTGCATCTTGAAATTTAATGGCATGAAATGCATCCAGGATCCACATAGAATGCATCCATGTAGAAAACGAGTATTGGAGAAAGAGTTCTAGCATAGCCTTCTCTCTGACATGCTAGCTTTCTATATACAGTGCATTGGGGGGGGGGTTTGCATGTGTCCCACCTGCAGTATAAAATGGTTAAATCAAGAAACAGGTTTCTGTCCTCAGTGTGAACTAGATCTAGATGCCAGGGCTTGGTGTGACCCGGGCTGCTGTGGACTGAGCATGCTACCACAAGGTAACCCTTGGGATATCTGCAAATATTTACAAAATTTATTTTTTTTTAAATCCCTAGATCTTATTCCCCAGACCTGCTCTTCTCAAGCACTCCTTCAGCTTATCCCCCCCCCCAAACGCCTAGAGTCTCTCATACAGATCCAGCTGAAACCCATTTCCCCTCAGCTTCTCACACACACTCAGGGCCCAACCCTACCCAACTTTCCAGCGCCGATGCAGTCACAATGCAGCCCCAAGGTAAGGGAACAGGCCTCCGTGACTGTCTCCCCATCACAGGATGCAGCACATGCTCTGTTGGCACAGCTGCATCGGCGCTGGAAAGTTGGGTAGCATTGGGCCCTGAGTCACCTAACCTTTGTTAAACCTTAAAACAGCTTTCGCTGTCTGCTCCCAAACCAAGACCTGCTTTATCCCACTCTTATTTAATCTTTTTCATGTCTCGGTGTTGGGAGGGGTGGCAACCTTATCTAGACTGACAGAATACCGTCCTTGAGCTGGCCCTACTTAGTTTGATGAGAGGGGCTATTTCCCAACTACACACTAGCCATGTTCAGGAACTGTTTGTGTAGACATACACAGCACAGTGGGAGGGAGAGCTGAGAGAGCATTGGCACGCCCTGCACCAATACACCTCATAAGCTCCACTCCGCGCTCATACAGTGTTTGCTAGTGCTGACAAACGCTATACCTTCTCCCTGTGATTTTGGACGCTGGGCAATCTGCATTCCTGACCATGGAGGAAAGTGTCCTGGGTACAGCATTTGACTGTGCAGACAAATGCTATATGTGTGTTGAGCACGGCTTGGGGGAGAGTATCGACACAGGGTGGGGCTTTCCGGCACACTTTCTCCCTGCCCCCACCTCCTTGCATGGATGATATCATGAACAGGGCTAATTGGTTACTATTGGGATTACCTCTATTTGGGAGGTTATCTAGGAGATTCTTAGCAGAGTTTGTTCCCTCTTACACCCAGGCAGACTGCTATTAGCTAAATAAACACACAAGGCATATGCTGAGTTAAGTTGCAAAAAAGAAGTTTACTCACGGTTTCAGTTCACATATACAGCATCTGATTAAGATCAGAGGTTATTCTAACTTAAAGGATGAAGTTCCCCCTACAGCTGGGAGCCTCCTGCATGAGGTCTGCTTGGATCATGGCCGCCATTCATCAGAGCTCAGGCATGCCATGACCTTCCTGCTTGGAGTCAAGATAGTAAGAGAATGAGAAAAAGCAAAGAGAAGGAGGAAATAGGTCAGGGGCCACACCCCTTCCTTTCAACACAGAGAGGTCAAAGTAAAGAAAGTCTTTCAGGTGACCAGGCTATACACTCCCCCCCCCCCCAGTGTCCAAACAGCCGAAAGCTGCCCATTTCCAACAGTTACACCCATTGAGCGTTCTGGTGATGACTGCAACTGAGTACGTGTGACCAAAATGCCATCTCTGTCTCTCTCCACTGAATAACCATGGAAACTGAGAAACAAAATTAAAAGTATACAACATTTTCAAAGACTAAATGAAAGGCATACTTTAGTGGCACCCTTGATTTTTTTTTTAAAAAAACCCTCCTCCTCCGGACAGGTAAGCTTAAACAGTATAGTAAGTGTCCTATACTGAACATGTGGAAGAGAGTGTGGGATCATTCAGCAGAAGGTGTGAAAGGGATTCTAGGCTGTTGGGAACCCTGATTCTGCAAACAGAATCCACATGGGTTCAGACACTTCTGCACCTTCCATTGAACACTCGGAGGTTGAGGGCATGGCTGATGTGTGCGGTTTTGTTTCCACTACACACACATTCATGATCGGTGCATATGAATGTGACATTGGCTTGTTTCCTCATTTGACAACAACAAAAAAGTGGGGAATAGGAGGGTGAAACTTTGTCTCCAATTCTTAAACTGCTATCTGTCTCATTTTCCTTCTGTTTTCCCCCTCCTGAAATTTGAACAGCTTCTGCTCTTCATGTAAAAGAAACCTCATACCAAATTTCATACTGAGAAGACAAATAATCTTGATTTTCTTATCAGGAATAGAGTGTGTGTGATTTTAATTGAGAGTACCTTGTGTCTGAATGCTAAAGCTGCTCTTGCAGTCTACTCTAACTGGCATCAGTTTTCTAGAGTCTCGGGTTGGTCACTGAATGTACTTGGGAATGATAGGGTTGAACCTGGAATCTTGAGGCATGTCACACCTGAGTCCTGCCATTGCTCTGTGTCCCTTTCCTGTGCTGTAGTAACACTTCCTTGAACCCTGAAATTATTGATGCTAGTGCAGACGGGAGTGCACACGACAAATTTCTCAGTTTAGGGACTGCTGTGACAGTATGAAGATTACTGTTAACAGAGTTTGAGTGAAGACATTAAATGAGAGCTTTTATACGGTGCTGAGAACTGGCCTCTGATGGCTTTCTGGAAAGAAAGAAAGAAATGAATTAGGAGCTCTACTAGCTGGATAAAGCAGGTTCTTTTTCATCTTTCCTTTTGAATATACTTCAAACAGCGTGATTTAACGTCTTCAGTCTGCTATGAAAATGAATGAGATGCTTATAGGTTGGTTCTTGATTACACTGTGTAGTTATTATGATGGTGCAATATTTTATGCTTGGCTAAGTATAGATTTTGAATAAAAGAATTTAATTACACTGAATAAATGTTGGAGAAAGTTCTCCGATTACATTTCATTAATGCTCCATGCTTCTAGCGATGAACTAATTTAATTTCATTCCTGCTGTTCAAGGTCTGTGTTCTCCCCCCCCCCTCATGTTTTTATTGAAAATGTAGATCAGCTAGAGAACATAAACACAAAGGGAATGATGCATCTCTAAATACTTGTACATGCTCTATACTGGGTGCTTCTTGGTGCCTGTGAAATATTTCTGTGTGTGAAATATATTTCAGAGAGAAAAAGAGTAATCTTACATCTGCAAGAGTTCATAACTGTTTGGCAACAGTAGGCCAAACTGTTTTAATTAAAATGTCTGCATCTCCTTGAGTAGAATAATTATTAATCCATTTGCTTCCACCTCCTGTTTGGTTCCCCTTCCATTTGTTTGAACCTTTCCTCTTTCTGCCCGTCAATTTTTCACCTGCCCCTGGGTCCACTTTCCCCCATAACTGAAATCTTTAGTGGGATCCTAAACACATTTGGGAAGGGACATTTTTACGTCCCTATTAACTTCAAATGTGCTTGGGATGTTGGAGGAGGATCATGTTTCGCTTTCTGTTTGAAATTAGTACAGTACATTTTCACATTTTATGACAGTAAATTGTATTGCTATTTTATCAATGGGGATGTTTTCCAATAAATATGTATTTGATAACACTGACTGCTGCCCCCCTCCCTCCCAGTTTAGTTATATGAAGCGAGAGGAGGTAAAGTAGGGTTTTGCTCTCATCTCTGACAGTCTGTATTGGATGGCTGTAGGCAAGTCAGTCTCTCTGTTTCAGTCCCCCGCCTCCGAACATAAATATTGTAAGGGTGAGCATAATTGATTGAATGAGGGCCCAGTCCTATCCAACTTTCCAGCACCTGTGCAGCCACAATGCAGCCCCGAAGTAAGGGAACAAACATTCCCTTACCTTGAGGAGGTCTCTGTGACTGCCCCCCCCCCCAGGATGCAGCACACACCCCATTGGCATGGCTGCACCAGTGCTGGAAAGTTGGATAGGATTGGGCTGCTGACCACATACAAGGATGCCTGCATTCTCTTTGCATCTTGCCTGAAAGGTAGGCGGGGGCTTGGTCTGCATATGCAGCAGAATAAAGTGGTAGCATAGGCTGTACGTGGGTGGGTGTGCCTGTTTTGAATGCTCCCACCCCATCCAAACGTCTCCTGGTAAATACACACGCACTCACACACACAATATGTGCTCCCACTCTAGCACAATATTCCACTTGCAAGGAATTTTTTTATGAAGGGAAGACTTTAAAAATACAACTTCCCACCTGTTGCTGGAAGTACTGTAGTGCATTCTGTCACCTCAGGAGTTTTCTTTCTCATCCTGCTGCATGTGGCTCTAGACAAGCAATGAAGTGAGACAGCAGAATAGATTATACCACTTCAGATTATTACAGGGAGATACCATATTTGAATACCCCCACTATGAGAAAAACAACAACAACAACCTGTGCATCAGAGCAAGAGTTTTTTTTTTCTGCTGCTGTGCTAATTTCTATTTACTCAAAAGTGGTATCCCTGTTTGTCATCGGAAGTGGTGCAGTCCATCTTACCACCTCATTCCCACTTCATTCTGCTGCATGTGTAGACCAGACTGGAGTTAATCTGGATTTCAGACAGTGAAGTTCAACTTGTATAGAGTGGCCTGTTCTGGCTGTCACGGACCAGCCTTCTAGCCTCAATTTCCTATCTTTAAAATGGGAGTGACTGCTCAGAGGTACCTGGCTCTGGCTTGGATCCTCCCGTCCAGTTACCACTGTGGGACTGTAAAGGCGAGAGGGAATGTTGGCACCAGCTACCCAGGAACAACTCCAAGCTGCACAAGGTAGCACTGATCAGAATTCCCATTACCTTGACTATGGATATGCTTGATCCGGATCCCAGGAGGGTGGAGACAGGAGTGGACGCCTGTGCACAGGCAGGCAGGGTACTTAGAAGCCCTTTAGTGACCCACGATGAGGGCAGTGAGAGGCAGAAGACTCCAAGGACTCTTCAGGTGGAGAAAGCCAGCAGAGTTCAGGAAAGCCAGCTGCAGAGGACTATCCAGTTGAAGGCTACTCCTTCCCCTCATTAGGACGCCGAGGACCCTATTAAGCAACAGCCCATCTCCCCTTTCACCTCCTTCCTGTGTCAGTGCTTCATCCTTCCCTCCTTTCCGCGTTCAGCGGAGGTTCGCGGTCAAGGAGGAGCACCAACCAGTCGTCCTAGGCAAACCCTCCCCTAAAACCGCAAGTAGGATAATAACCATGAGTCATGACCTACATGGAAGGAAGTGTTGTGCATTAATTAACAATTGGGAGAACGAGGCATTGTTTCTGAGGTGGTCATCATGGCAGCAACACTATCAGAAAAGCATTAGGCCCCCTACATGCGAGCTTTGCGTTGCTGTAATAAATGAGAACAATTTGTCCCTGAAATCCATCTGTTTTTACTCCCAGTTTATTTTACAAAGCCTTTCTTGTGACCTACTTGAGCAGATATGAAAAATGATTTTGCCATCCCTTTATGACAGGGCTAGTTCTGGAAAGAGTTTCAAAGTCTCGTGGCATAAGTGGCTCTAATAGGATGAGTATTAATTACTCTGACTGTTAATGCTTCACCTCAGCAGCATCTATATTTATCTCCCTGGTGGGCATCGGCCATAGTAGATTATATGGGTAGCTTTTAAGGGAACCAGTTTTTTTTTCCCTCCAAGACTAATGTAGAACATTCAAGTTTGCACACATGAGGCTGGGGAAATAGTTGAACAACAACAGAAAAAAAGAGAATTTCAGCAAGCCCTTTCAGGGGCAGAAATTACTGTGGTAATTTACACTCCCAGACTGTGGCCTGGGATAAGTCAATTAAAACATAATAACGAGCCATAGTTGGATCCCTGAAATTACGCACATGTGTCCTGGGCTTGCACTTTCTCCTTCTCTTTCTCCCCTGCCCACTACACTTCCTCTTTTGTGACAGAGCCATCTGCTCTTACCAACTAAAGTAGGGTTTGCCTTTGGAAACGCGGTTTCATTGTGGTTTCCAGTTCTGGTTTGCAAGCAAACTATAGCCTTCTTCAGGTGGTGGTCTCACATTCATTAAAATGCAGGTAAAGGGAGGTGGGAACACACCAGTTAACCATGCTCCCATTCTGACACACTCACTGGCCACATCCCAGGCCTCTGTGTGTTTGGTTTTTGTCTGCAGAGGGCACTGCCAAATGTGGGGTTTCTACATGTGATGTGTTGTTTTGGAGGTTCAGCACAGGGCCCATGAGAGGGGGGTAAAGGGAATAAATTGTACCCAGGTCCATGGTCAAAAAGGGGGCCCAGGAGCTGAAGGAGGGGACACAGACATTTCCTGAGATTTCAGCTGCCCTCATGGAAAGTGAGAGACTGAGGCCAGGCCAACCGGGAGGGCAGGTAGACCTGGCAAGTAGACCTGGGTACTTCATTGGAAAGCCTGGTAGACCTGGGCTCTGGAGACTTTTCCGGCCATTGCTGCCCTACCCTGTTTTGCCCCCTCCCGTTTTGAGAAGGGGCCCAAAAGAAACTTTGTACCCTCTGATAAAATTCCTCTCAGAAGCCCTGGTTCAGCGTTCCACGTTGCATGGAGGAATTATTCCCATGTTCAGAGCTGCATTCTCCAGATAAATATCAGATTCATGATGGGGGGGGGGCATGGCTAGCCTTTGTGCCCCTCATGTATTCAGGCATTAACACCTGAATTGGGCTTGTGGTTTGTGCAAAATGTGGTTTTCCTGGATGTAATGACAAGACTCTGGTTTGCTGCAGAAGAAGCAGTGCAAGAGGGAATCAAAGTGCGCAAGGGGAGGCGGGAGTGTGAAAGCCCACGGCTCATTCTTGTGATCTGAATTTGTGGTGTGGTGTGAATCAATATTTCTTCCTGCTGTAAAGAGGGAGGTGAAACAGGATATGCATTGCTTAACAGAATATTGGGAAGACTATTTCTCTCTTTTCCCTCCTCCATAGCTTTTGGCAAGCATGTGCAATTGTTTGCCGTAGGTGCACTGAATCCCTCAATTAGAGTGTGCTTTAGAACTGCAGTTTCAGAGATTCAGAATCACAGTGGAATTTTGATCTTTGAAGAAGTTACTGGTAACTCTGCAGAAAGGCTTCAATTATCAGCATTTGTGAATCCAAACTTTATTATCGGTAGTACAATGCTGTAGAGCAGCGTACCTCAAAGGCGAGGCGGGGAGAACTTTGAGTGTTTGCGGGGGCGGAGCCAGCGGCGACGATCCGGGGGATTGCCACCGTTACCGCCCCCGAAACTGCCGTTGCGGCGGTTTTGGACAATTTGGCGGTGGTGGCAATCCCTCTGATCGCTGCCCACTGGCGTCGACAGGGGGAAGCGGGGGGGCGGGCCGCCGGGGGGCGTCGCGCGTCTAGGGGTGACGCGCGATCACCCCCCCCCACTTACAGTTTGGAGCGGAGGGTGGGCCTGCCCGCCCTCCCCTGTGTCCGTTTGGCTCCAAAATGAGCCGAAAACGGAGCGGGGAGGGCGCTCTGCTCCTGCGCGTGACGTCACGCGTGGGGGTGGAGCCTCCCCTTAAGGGCGACGCGCGCCCCCGCTCTGGGGTGACGCGCGTCGTCGCGACGCGACTGTCGCTGCCGCCACCACCATGCTGTCCCCACCCCTTAAGGGGGCAGGGGGAAGCTTAGGTTCTCAATGGTGGGTCGCGACCCACAGTTTGAGAACCGCTGCTGTAGAGAACATGTAGCAGATTATACCTTTTAAATACTGTACATTCTAAAGAGTTGTTGCTCTTAATAGTTGCTTCAGCGCTATTAGATGTCCAAAGAAGGCCACAGGAAAAGATTAATATCTTCCAGTTACTGGGGAGATGCAAAAATTGAATTAGCACCTGATGCAGAAGATAATCTGGAATACCAAATTTTCATTCAATTTCATTTAATTTTGCTTTGTTTATTTTGGTTTATTCATTTAATTTTGGTTCCACTATAATCTCTTTCTGGGGGGGGGGAGTCTGTTGTTCTTCTGTCCTGATGCCTCTTGGTACTTTTGGTTGCTGTTCCAAGACCATCAAGCCTGCTTGAATACTACTGCAGAAAGCCACAGTACCGCCTTCCCCTTTGAAATATGGCCATGGAAAAACCTTTCAGCTCTGTCATCGGCTCCTCGGGCAACCAAAACAGACGGCAGCAGAAGAATGCAAAGCAGAAGAACTGGTAGCTGTGGAGGACCCAATGGAGCATGACAGAATTTTGTCTTTCCAAACTGCTCGCACACACATGCCCCGAGGCAGAGTCTTCTTTTTGTCTACTGCAATTTCCATCGCTTCATACAGAAATTATGTGCTGCTACGTTTGCTTCATTAGCTGAGGCTTGCAGTTCTTTGCGGTAATTGCTGCCCTGAAAAGCAAACAGCAGCTGGTGTTGACTAGGAAAGTCTGGGTTCTGTGGGGGGCTTTTTGAAGTCTCTTTTTTCTTTTTTAATCATTAATTACTATAGAATGCTGGCACTTACTTCGGCCTGTCTAACGGTTTGGTGTGTGCCATTCCTAAAGGCAGCCCTGATGAGCAGCCTTGGATGAAAAATGAAAATGATGCTCCTCCACTACTCATTTTTTTTAAATGTGATCTTCCGTGGTGGTAAAAAAAAAGATGCACTTCTGGAATCGCCTACTGTAGTGACTGCCTCACCTTCCTTCACAGCAACACTTGCCCTAGACAGGTTTATCTGTACTCTTTTCTGGGTCTTCCTCAACCTCTGCTAAAGGAAAGGGTTATAAGTTGACTCTAAGGGATATACAAGTACTCAAACAGCCCAATCCTAACTAAATCCTGCGCAGTGATGCAGTGACGTGGTGCAGGCTACTCTGCATTCCGCTGGGGAATTTAGCATGCTGGAGGTCTCTGCGGGGTAAGAGGACATTTGTCCCCTTGCCCCAGGGTAAGCCCCAGCAGTGGCAATGGGTTAACTTGGATCTGCACCAGCGATATCGTTGGCTCAAGTCCACATTGATCCGTGTTGGTAGATCAGGCCCAGGAAGGGGGATAGGATATGTCATGTGCTGGTGCTGCCAATCCTGCCCCCCTCCCGGCCTGATCCACCCATCCCCGCCCTCCCCCTGCTCTGTTCCACCCCCTGCACAGACGTACCTGCTCTGGTGGGTATCCGCCGGCATGGCAAGGCCCTGCGCTGATGCAAAGTGCTTTACGGCGCTTTTGCAACAGCGCATGCTGGTGGAATGTGCGCTGGCCCTGGATAGGATTAGGCCAAAAGTGGAGTTTATTGAACTGTTAAATGTGTATTTTAGAAAAACAGCATCCGTTGTTAATTTTCCCGTAAAACTGTCAAATTTTAAACTAAGAATGCCGCAGTAATCTTAACAGGTTTGGTTTCCAAGCCCAACACTATAGTTCTGCTAGGGCAGGCAATTATCCCAAACCCTCATTGTGTCTGATTCTGTCCACTTTTCTTTCTACAGGGCAAGAATGATTAAATTAATGCCTGGATATACAGATTTTTTGTGTAATCTAGTTAAAGAGCTCACTCAGTGGCTAGATACAGAAATTTTTGCACAAGCGCAATGTTTTGCACAAGCACACTGGGTACAGAAATTTTTGCACAGGCACATTTAAGATTCCACATGTGCATCCAAATAAGCATCTCACTGAAATCAGTCAAATAGCCAGAGGACATCCATGTTTGGGCATCTCATTTTATACCTACCCACCGTTCCTAAAAACAAGGATATCCAAGATGCCTTGCAGAGTTTCTGTAGACATCTGTGAACATGGTGTAGAAAAGCAGAAAACTACATGGAAATTAAAGGGATACTTTCTTAGCTCCTCACTAATACTTTTCACCTCAGGGAATCTTTTCAAAAATATTTTAAGGGATTTGTCTCATCCAGCTTGAGAATGAAGGTCAACAGCAATTTGTATTTGTCCTTTGCTGGCATGTCTGCTTTTCCTTAAACCTTGCTCAGGTCTTGGCATGCTTATGTTAAACTAGCAAAAGAGGGGGAGGGGGACACTTAAAGTAAACTTGTTGAGCCATTAATCTTCAAAGGAGTACTTGGTTTTGCATTTCCTTTCTTGGTTTTGCATTTCCTTTCTGCTTCATATCAACTATCTTGGGCAGCGCTTCCCAAACTGTGGGTCGTGGCCCGATGTGCAATGGGTCGTGGAGTTGGGCCCGCCCACCTTAACTTGCATCCAGTTGGCTCCAAATTGGTGGCCGTTCCTGGGTTACACCTGGCCTGGAACACAGTCGCCGGGCCTCAGAACGCCTCTGGAAGCAACCAGAAATCACTTCCGGTTTACTTTAGTTTCACAGAAGTGACTTACGGGTCCAGCGAGAGAGAACGAGGTGAGTCACAGCGGGGGAGAGATTGGGGACCACTGATCTAGGACAATATAACAAAACAGGTAGCTCAAACCTAACTCCCCACATGGTGATGCAGAGGCGCCAATGTGGCTACTGCTGCAACCCACTGGGGAGTTTTGGCCTCCAGAGGCCTCCTTGGGGGTAAGGGAACATTTGTCCTCTTGTCCCAGGATAAGCTCCTGCTGACCCAGTGGGTCTTCTTCGACCTGTGCCAGCAATATCACTGGTGCAACTCTACGTGGACCCAGGAAGGGGTTTAGGATTCGGCGGGCACCAATGCCACCAAACCTGCCCCTTCCCAGGCCCAATGTGCCTTTATCCCCACCCTCGGTCATCACCTCATTCTACCCACCCCCGCGTCCCTCCCACCTCCTATGCGCAGCAGGTGTACACTGCCGTGTGGGGCTGGCCACTCACCATTCTCTGGTGGGTCGCTTTTGCAACTTCCGGAAAGTGTGTTGTGCCGCCGGAAAACTTGTTCCGGCGGCACAACACACTAGTAGGATTGGGCCATGATACTCCTCAACTGGTGTCATAAAAGAGTGTCTTAATACTATGCAGGGGAAGAAACACACCATCCTATGAACCTGCCTTACATTGAGTGAGACCCTTGATCCATCTAGTCCAATATTGTGAATTCTGATGGGCAGCAGCTCACCAGGAACAGAGCACCAGCTTTCAGCTTGAGATGCTTTGAAATGCCACTGATTGAACCTCTCTATGCAAAGCTTTTACTCTACTGCCGAGCTATGGTCCTTCCCTAAGTCCCTGGTGCAATGTCTTCCTTCTGCGCTGCATACCCTCTGCTCCTATAACACATATAGCTTAAAATTTGGGAGCGTGACAATGGGGTTCCTCAATCAGATCTCAGTTGTGCAATTTGGCACCAAGGTCACCCAGTAATTACTCAAGGGATGTGTGGAACAGTCTCTTGGCTGGCTACCTATTTATTTATTTCATTTATAGCCCACCTTTCTTCCATGGAATTGAAGGTTCCCAGGTGGTCTCTCTCATTCAGGAACTGACAAGAGTTCCTGAATGAGCTTTAGCTTCAGCCAGGTAGCTGTGTGATGTGCCTTCAGACCATATCTTGGGACCACGTTTATGACTGAAAGGGGCAGTATGACTAAAGAAGTGATGATATTGCACTGATAGGTAGAAAAGTAGCCAGGGGTGGGATTTTAAGCACACCACCTGCCAGAGTGAAAAGAGTTAAGCAGCCTATTCCTCCCCATTCTTCTGCTCAAACCAACAAGCTCCTGAGGCTCTTTCATTAAAAAGAAAATAGTCAGGAAACTGTTATGTATATCTCCTGTGAATGATCTACTTTGTTCCTTACTCCAGAAATAAGAGAGCTGCATCAATCCATGGTACAGATAAGTTGAACATTTCAAAAGGGGCTGTAGACGCCTGGCTTTCTTTTTAGAAAATGGCCATCTGCAGATTGAGTATTTTCCTTTTGCAACAGGAAAATGCCCTTTAAAAAGAGATGTAATGTTTTTTAATTGAATTTTTAATTGAATTGAATTGAAATTAATTTTAATTGAATTGAATTGAAATTTTAAAAAATTAATTTTTAATTGTAGTGCTTTTTAATGCCTCAAAGGGCATACATATATGGCCATCTTCTAAAACTCAGACCGGTTTTTGGATAGCCTTAGGTAGGTGCTAGTTCATATCTTCAGCCCCATTCTCCCTCCCCCTTTGTAATATGGGAATAACTCTGGCCTACCTTGCAGAGTTGTAAGGATTTTTGAGACATATATGTGAAGTCAGGGATTGGCCAGGTGGGACAGTAGTTGAGGGCACACGCTCAGTAGACGTCCCACCTGGCTGGGCTGGCTCCTGAGGACAGTGGTAGTGTCCAATGTGCCTTCAGGTGGGGGGTGGGGTGCCGTGGGAGCCCAGCAACCTGGCACTGGCGTGGTGTGAAGTGCCTTGAGAAATTAGGAAACGCATGAAAAGATATCAAGTATCATCATCATTATACTGCACCTGTGGAAGTTACTTTGGGGGCATGGTAAACTGAGAACTGGGCAAGCATCTTGTAGAAAGGGACGGCAACCACTTTAGTCTAAGCCCATTCAATCTGGGTTGCGTGGGTGAAGAAGGGAGAGTCGGCTCATACTGAAAACAAGACTCAGAAGTGGTTGTACAAATTGGCTTCTTGGATGTATGCAGGTGACTATAATGTTCTCCTGCTGCTAAATATAAGCAAGGAGAAATCGATAGTTCTTTGTAGCTGTTCTCTTCCCGACAAGTCAGGGAAGTGAAAAAAGAAGAGGGACATACGAACGTCTACAAAGAAGCTCTCCGACCACTGTGACTGTGGTGTGCTATCTTTTCCCCGGACACTGCACTCATGAATAGCCATATTCCTTCTGACAATAAGCTCTATTAAATGAGCGTTGCTGTATTAGTGGTCGTGTTCTGGGATGAGCTATCCTTAGGGCTGTGTTTCATGGGGTTCTTTTTTTGTGATGAAAGGTATACTTTCTAGGACTGTGTCGAATTCTCCATGGGATTTTTGTGGCAAAAGATGCCATTTTAGGCAGTGTGAAGTTTCAGTTGCCAATTTAAGGGACAAAAACATTTCTTTTCTCTCGCTTTTGGTTTCTCCCTTCCCCAGATGGCTCTTTTTGCAGGGGGCAAAATATCTTGCAAAAAGAGGAGGCCTATTTCAGTGCAGCCCTAAAATATGCATTGTTCTTTTCAAATAATGACATCTGAATTCAACTTGTTTTGGAGCATTGGAACTGGTATCTGTATTAGAAATGTGGCTTGTCTAGATGTGTATTTTTCAGATCATTTTGACTTTCCAGAATACTACTGTATTTTTTTAATGACAAATGTTGAGTTTCAACATGGGATGGATGATGGTGATGGTTAGAGAATCAAATATTAATTTTGTGTGGGTTTTTGTTGTGAATTACTGTGAGTTTTTACTTTCATTTCTGTACCTTTTTTCTTGGCTTCCTCTAATTCTGGATGACCACATGGGCAGAACCCCATCAGCGATCGAGGAGTTGCCCCTGACCCCAAGCCTTCTAATTTCTAATCAATCTTGCTGGGCAGCGCAATCTACCATAACTTTAGAATGGCAGAGCACATAACTTTAAAGCACGTTTGCGACTACTTTACAGTAAGGGCTGCCGGCACGAGGCCAGCAGCCCTCACTCTATCCCCGGATCATCTCTGCGGCTGCCAGAGAAAGGTAAGGCTCCCACCGTCAGGGGCGGAGGCAATCTGGGCTCCGAGGGAGGGCGGCCGTTGGCCGAGCCCACCCAGGAGGGGCGGGGATGGCAGCCGCTATATCCCCGTTCTGTTCCCAGACCAGCATGACCCTTACATGGCCTCCTCGAACTTACGCCAGCTCAAAAGTTTTTACTAGCTTTTGTGGATTGTTTTTATTGTTTTAAATGAGTGATTATTTGTTGTATCTGTTGTTGTGAGCCGCCTTGGGTCCCTTCGGGGAGAAAGGCGGGATAAAAATATTGTAAATAAATAAATAAATAAATAGCTTGCAGAAATCCGAGAAGGCCCTTTGGGGCCTCCCCACGCTACTCCGGGAGAAGGGGACAAATGTCCTCTTCCCCCGGGTAGACCTCCAGGCCGCTCACAATCAGCCTGGAACAGGGATAGGATCCAGTGGGCGGCCCTACGGCTGCCTGTGGATCTTTACACAGGATTGCGCCCTCAGTAATGTATGGATTCAAATGAAATTGGTTCAGCCACTTCCGGTGCTTAGCTAGAGTCAGATGCTAAGCAAGCACCAAGATGGATGGGGGGGGGGGGTGTTAAAGAGAATCCCTTATTCTTCTTTTGAGCTGTTTTATAATCCCAATCTATTTCAAAATGTCTTTAGAACAGCTTCTGCGACTGCCCTTTATATATCTCAGGAAGACAGGAAATAACTGAGATTTATATATCAGTGTTAAATATCACTTGCAGTTATGTGATCCTGGCTGTGGGTTTCTTTTGGTGCTTCTCACCAGCCCTTAATTTCTTATAACTTTTAATGGCTAGCACACCCCAGAGGTGCCAAATGAGTGATTGGAGCAGACAGACATTCTCTATCTTAAACTATTAAAAGGTTGCTTTATTGGGGAACAGGGTTAATGACATTGTGGAAACAGTAAAAGCAAAAACGATACAGTTTATATAAGAAATAAATATGAGAGAGAGAGAGAGAGAGAGAGAGAGAGAGAGAGGCAAATCCAGACCTACAGGTTTATTTTTATTTTATTTATGAAAATCTGTTCTATCTTCTGTCTTCCACTGGTTAGGTTGTTCAGAGCAGCTTACAACATTCATTATTACTATTGTTATTACCGTATAGTATAGGCCGCTCCTGATTATAAGCCGCACCCTTAAAGTTTGGTGCTATTTAAAAAAAAAAATAAACTTTTTTTAACTTAAAGAAAATATACACATTAGTAGAACAGTAAAATAGTACAGGAAACAACAAAACCAATTTTACCATAGGTTAACATATGTAAACAGGAGTTAGGTTCTTATGGTATATTTCTGGTCACAAAACCATCACCAAACTCCTAAATAAAGACTCAAAACACTTCGAATATTAAACATTGAAATAATGTTTACTATAACAAAATAGCAACAACATTATAATAATGTATAAGTAGCCTTCCCAGATCCAAAGGGGGACAGAGTGCCTACCTTTAACCTTTGGAATTTGGGCAGGTGCAGCTTGTTGCACCCTTCCATGATGATGAGCTGCACCTGCCCAAATTCCAATGGTCCCTTTGGATATGGTAAGCCTATGCAGAAGCAAGATATATCACTCTCTTAAGTGGCAAGCTCAATAACTTTCAAACTGCAGGATCAATAAATATCTTAGTTTCCACAGCATCCTGGGGCTGGAAATTAACCCTTAATTTTTTCAACTGCTTGCTGAGGCTAGCTAGAGAGCTTAATTACCCTTATCAGCAGGCTGCTGATAAGAGGCTAGAGAGATCATTGTTTTCTGCCAGGCTGAATAGCAAGGCATTGTAAAGCAGGAAGGTAAGCAAGGGTTTAGGCTTGAAAACAGGTGCTTTGCAGTTTAAAAAAAGAAGAAAAAGCCCCATTTACCTTTGAAACTGCAAACTGAAACATTCCAAGCATTATCTGGCTGCAGCAGACTCCAGAGGCTTGAAAACGCTTTCAGTTTCACTAACACTCGACTTTGCAGTTTCAAAGGTATTTTTATTGGTTTTGTGACTTTTTTTTTTTTTTTGCAACATCCCGATTGTAGGCTGCACCCCTAGTTTAAAGACTTTCTTTAGGGGGGAGTGCAGCCTATACTCGGGACAATACGGTATTATCTTATTAATTTCCAAACTAGGTAGGGCTTTCAAGGTTCAGCAGATAGTTCCAGTGAAATGCTTTCAAAGCAGGTCTCATAAGTGCAAATGCCCTGAGTTCCCATGCCCAGCTTTTGTGTGGGGCATGACTGGCAGTGCAATGACAGAGTGGCAAGAACTGACCCTGTCCATTGGACACTGAGCAGAGACTTGTTTTAGCTGCAGAAACAGCAGGACAGCTGGGTACAGAAAAGAGACCTGTGGTCAAACTCTCCAACTGTCCAAGTTCTCAGCTGTAGACATTTTGATCCACCAAGGTCATGGTTTATATAGTCCTTCACCATGTCTCGCATTCATTGGTACAGAACAAGAGGCATACAATTCTTTCCTTCAGCAGGAGAGCTGGAATCACCCCACACAGTGTTCCCTGTAAAAACTACAGGGATTGTGCAGAGCTTCACCTTAGGTGCTCCAGGGGCAGCTCTGGAGCACTCAGCAGTGATGTCATCGCCGAGCTCCAGAGCACCATGAAGGCAGCTGCACGGGGCTCTGATTCAAGCTACACGACCACTCAGCTTAAAGGTAACAGTGACCCCACACAGAGATGCTAGCGCCATGAAATGCTAGCATCTTCATTGAGATGCAGTAAAAGGTGTTATTAATATATTATCTAGAAACTGTTGTTACTTGGGGTGGGTGGGGGAGAGAAACCAGTATGACAGTGAGGGATCAGAATACTTGCTTAGGATAAAGGTGCAATGTTTACCCAGACCAATGAAGTCAGAGGAAATTTATCAGAATCCATGTTCAGAACTTAGTTGGGGAAACATCCTGAGTCTCAGGATGTTTCCCAACCTAGATGATATCATAATTCCAATATCTCTTTGCCACAGGCAGGACCTGGGTTGAATGACATGGAAAGGTACATGTGGATGGGAAAAGGAAGGTGGAAGCAGCACCCACCACCTAGATTTTTTTTTCTTTGAAAGGGATACAGATTTTGCTTCTTTAAGAACACTGGGTGTTGGACTGCCACACTAACCTCTCTCGCCTGTGTTGGGGAGTGGAGAAGCGGCAGTAGGTAGCGCTTGTCTGTCTATAGCGACCTTTTCTGGTAAAGTGGAGGTGAGAGCACAGTAACGGCTTGTTGCCTTCACTGCAGCCCCTTCCAGCCGTGGTCCCAGCAGCCCTGCACAGCAGAAGCTGTGTGCCACATATGCGCCAGCCAGCCATTCCCCTGCGTGCCAGCACAGCTCTATCCTAGACCAAGCAGAAACTGAAGAGAGTGTTTTGGTTTTGCAATTCAGTCAGTCAGAAACCTTTCTTGGCATAAACACAAACATACATACAATTATAAATATGACATAAAACACAAAACAGTCATCAGAATCCTAATCAAAGTCGGCAACCATTATGCTGTGGGTTCTGTGGCAGCAGCCACCATGAAGGCTCTTCGTTGCGTGATCAGTTGGACGAAATTGGCTAGTCGATTGATAAGCCCATTTATTAGAAAATGAGAATAATGTGGTTTTGCCATTTGAAAGCAACATGGCAAGGAGCAGTGCGGCCACAGCTAAGGATGTTTTCTGGACCAAAGAGAAGGATGTCTCAGAATTTAGAGTTTGAGCTCCAACACATTAGGCCCTGCACAGAAAGTGTAGAAAGTGTGCCAGTCTTCAGCTGCTTATATAACCACTGCCCGTACTCAATAGCCAACCTCGCCAGTAAGTCAGGTAGCAGTTAAGATTGTTTTCTTACCGGTAATGGTAGGATATTTAAGGGGAAGAAGCATTTCATGATCAGGTGCCCCTTAAATCCCTTTCCTGCCTTCTTTCCTTTTCTCACTTGAAGTAAGTACATGTTTGGGAGCAGCTCAAAAGCAGTCTCTGTAGACAATTGTTCGCGAGTTGCCTTGGAAGCTTCATTGTTTTCTTGCTGCTTTGGAAAGAAACATGTGACTAAAGTCAAGTCTTCATGTGTCTCGGCCTGAATGGCTTGTTCTTTTTTCGAGGCAAGAGTGCAACGTTGAAAAATAAATCCATTTCTTTTTATCTCGTTCAAGCCAGACATTCTATTTGCCACCACTGTTCAAAACTTTGGCTTGTCCTTCGACTTTGAGCTTTTCTTTCCTTCTCATTCATTTCTTGTATCTGAGAATCTCTATTGCCAACTCCACGGCAGAGGGATTTTTTTTATACGTTGAACTGAAGAGCCTTGTTTCCATAAAATGCATGGCCTGTCAAGCATAAACTCTTCTGACTTTCCTCAAGCACAAACTATAATGGCTATCAGTTTGCAAAGTTTTGCCGATGGGAGTTAAAGCAGGTTTCTTCTCAGAAGCTTTATATCCTGCCTGGAATAGCCTTTTTCTCCTCAAATAACTCTGGCTAGTTATTACTCTCTGGCTGCCAGATTACGGTACTTTCACCACCCAGCAGTATCTGAAGAGAAAGTTGTTCCCTTGTTGATCAACTATATGAGTAGTTCTTGCCAGACGATTGAGAGCCAAACTACATGTTGCATCAAACGCATCACTGATCTTTGTGTGCTTTCTGTTTCCAGTCCTAAATAGCAGCCAAGGGGAAATCGGATTAGAATCCCCCCTCCCACGAGTGCTATGGGGGAGTAAGAGGATCCAAGTCGATATGCAAGGGCCAATGACATGCTTAATATTGTATGTAGTTTGGCCCAAATATTCTGGGTCTGAACCGCCGCAAGGTATAGAAAATTAGGATTGTGAATGTTGCAGCCAGCACTGTGGAGTGTTCTTCAGGGTGCCAGACATGACTTGTGGCATTTCCAGTTGAAACATATTAGATAGCAGATCTGTAAAAGACTTCTGCCTGAGCCCACGGAGAGCCACTGACGGTTGAGGCAGGCAATAAGGAGTTAGATGGACCAGTTGTCCACCTATGTGCAATAATATGGCAGCTTCATTTGTTCAAATATATTCTGGCAAAACATTCACCAAGAAGTCACAAGAATCGTAAAATGTTACAGATCTTGGAGAAAGACATTATTGGTGGTAAGCAGTCTCGCCTCACAGTTACAGTACTTGAGAAACCAAAGTATGCATAAGAAGGAAATTCTGAACAGTTAGGAAATAAATTTAATGTTGGAAGGAATCCTTAGTATATTTGAAAAAAGTTCTTCCTCCATTGTTCAGTACGCCTAACCTTTTGATTTGCAATGCCTGAAGCTTTAAAAATAAATACTTCAGGACTACTGTATAGGAATCCCATTTCTAGCTCCATGCTCTATATTACATTAACTAACACCTTCCAGAGCCAGCGGGTGGCGCAGTGGGTTAAACCGCTGAACCATGGGCTGTCGATCGAAAGGTCGGCAGTTCGAATCCGCGACGGGGTGAGCTCTCGTTGCTTGGCCAGCTCCTGCCAAACTAGCAGTTCCAAAACATGTTAATGCGAGTAGATAAATAGGTACCGCTTGCGAGAAGGTAAACAGCGCTCCGTGTTCTAGTCGCATGCTACGCGCTGCAGCAAGGAGAGTCATGCCGGCCACATGACCACGGAGGCGTCTTCGGACAACGCTGGCTCTTCGGCTTTGAAATGGGGATGAGCACCACACCCTAGAGTCGTACACGACTGGACTTAATTGTCAGGGGTCACCTTTACCTTTACCTTTAACACCTCCCAGTTCAGTCCCCTGTACAGAGCTAGATCCAATACACATACACACAAACGTATCTTGTAATTCATGTACTGAAACCACTTTGTCAGTACATCAATAGAACTTACTCTCTTACTGGTAGAAGCATGGAACTCTAACTCTGCTCACTGGTTTCCTCTCATCAGGTAACCCCATTACATCATCAGACCTAGGTGAGATAAACTCCTGCATGCAGCTGGAGAGGTATGTTTCGCTAGGTCTGTCATTGGGAACCAGCTGCTGGTTTGCGGAAGGCACATAGGCTCACTCCCCAGCATTCCTGAGACAATATAGGTGTGTGTGTGTGTGTTTTAAGCAAAATTTTGTTTTGTTTTAAGCAAAACTGCATTTTGATTTTAAACAAGAACCATGGGCTTCTGTGCTCTCCTGGGACGGGACATTTTCCCTAAATGGCTCCCCCTCTGCCTGGTTTCCCCAGCCTGGAATGGTGACCTGGATAGCCACCAATCCCACCCCATTCAGCCACAGATCCAGTAAATCAGTGAAGCAGAGAGCAGGAAGGGGTGTGCCGAGTGCTAACCACTAGGCACTACTCCTCTTGGTCAGCTTCTGAGAGCCTAAATTGGCTACAGCTCCTTCTGGAATCCCCATGTGATGTGTGGAATTGCCATTCTCACAGTGCTGTGATATGTTAGTAATGTGTTGGTGAGACTTTCGTGGGTGAAATCCTGACTCCATTGAATTTCATCCCATACTCTTTGCTCGATTTCATCCATGAAAGCCCTCTTTAATCTGGGAGGCAGTTTCCAGGCAGTTGCCCTGAACTGGGCAAAGAGGCACCTTTTAAAGTGATGACTCCCTTATATTTAGCAGGAGGAGAACAACTGTTCCTTTTCAGCTCAGTGTTGCATCCCTCTCAGTGGCTGTGTTTTGATGTCTCTCTTGTGTTTAGGTTGTGAGTCACTTTGGGATAGGAAACAATTTTCTCATTACAAATGTGAACTTTTTTGTTGAAAAGCGCTCTATAAATATTCTTAATAGTAATAGCATCAAGCATTTTGGATTCGCTGGATTTTGTATTTATCTGAGTAAAGGATTCCTTCAGCTAATGTCCTCCTTTGCTCTTTTCCATGATTTATGGAAACACTTAATAATACCTGGGCCATGTGGAGCTACCCAGCAAGCCTCTGTGGCAATTAGAATAACACTGGCATAGGTGCTATTAAAGCTTCAGTGATATAGGGCAGTATTAGGTCTCTAATTGCCTGTGCAGATGACACATTGCTGTTCCAAAGTTCGGGATGAGCAAAAAAAAAAAAAAAAAAGGTCATTTGTGTAATGAGGCTTTTTGTGCAGCATTGCTACAGCCGTAACTGTTCTTTTGACCACCACCTCGTATCATCGGTAATCTCTTAAGGACGCAGTTTATCATCTCATCCCCGGCTCCCTTCCATGGCATTTATTTATTTATTTATTTATTTAGATCGGTTGTCTGTTCCGTTCAGCAGATTTGTGGCTGGTACCGAAAGCATAAAACCCTTGTGAAACAGCATGAAAGTTGCAGGTCCGGCCCAAACTCCTGAGGCAGCATGCCAAATGTGCCCCCCCCCCCACTTAACCTGGTGATGCACCAACCTCTGCTTCTCCCACTCCCTGTACGGAAAAAGGAAGACAGGGATGGAGTGGAAGAGAAAGCGTGAAGGAGTGGAGAGTGGCGGGTGAGTGCAGGGGAGGCAAGCGGGCAGGCGGAAGGGGATGCCGTTTGCCAGTCTGCTGCTTGAGGTAACCACCTCAGTCAGCTTTATGGTTGGGTCAGCCCTGCAGAAGTCCATCACATTTAAAGATCAGGTGAATATTTCCTGCCTTGGCTAACTGTTCATTATGAGCCCCCAGAGCTAGCCCAATGAGGTCAGTCTCGCAGTACTTCTGAAAAACTTGCTGAGAGAGAGGCTGATTCGTCCTGTACCAGCTGAAATTTGCCAAACCATTTTGAAAGGCAACCTAGTCCAGGTTCAGTACAGCCACATTGTTTTTTTTTTTTTTTTAACCATTTGGCAAATGGTAACCCTAACCCTAAACGTTAGATTTGTGGTTTTGCATTCCATTATCCTAATTAAAAGATAATAATAATCTGTATTTATATACCACCTTTCTTGCTGTCAGATTTCTCCTCAGACTTTATTCAAGGCGGCTTACATAGGCAGGCTTTTCTAACCGTTTACAGTAATGTTTGCATAGAATCCGTTTCATTCTCCCGATGTTTCCCTCCAACGGTGTGGTTATCTCTCTGGCTGCACAACACATGCCTTCTGAGATTGCTCGACAGTGACTCCTCTCTCTCACAGAGGGTTAACACAGGTTATCTTAGCTTGTCGGCAGCTTCCGGTTGTCTCCAACTGGTCTCGTCTCAGCTTTTCTTCAGGCAAGCAGCAGCTCAACCAGTAAACCCTCCCATATGAATCTGCCCACAATGTGAGACTATTTTTTCCCCTCTTGTAAGTGGTGAGAGAACTTCTGTGCACTCTTTGCAGTAAGGCGTGGGGACCACCTGATGTGTGGGTGGTGTGTACTGTTGTTGTTGTTTTAACTAGGATGTATGCTGAGGATAACTTTTTGGTCAAATTTTGTTTCTCTCACAGGTTGCATTTTTGAAGATGTGAAGAAACCCTGAGCTGATTCTTTTGAAAATTCATCTCAAGTTAAACCTTCAACTACAAAGTACTGTAGAGATAAGAGCTCCAGCGGGGATGTCTTTCTAGAAGTGATGCTGAGGTTCCAAAACAAAACTAAATCATGTTAATTATATTTTGAACTTGCTGTTCGTTGACTTTGGAGTTTTGAACAGTTCAAAGACAGTCACAGAGGCAAGTTACTGAGGCAGGGAGACCAATTGGTGCAGGGCAGAAGTTCAGAAAGCTGCTTAATTTGGCATGCCAGGAGTTGGAGACCACTGTAAATAATGCCCTCCTGGTTCTCCAAAGAGAAGTCAGCTAGCGTCTGCAGGAGCTTCAGTTTTAAAACAAAGAACTTGTGGGTGGCTAATTTGTGCTTTCTGGGAAGAAAGAAAAAAAGATAGCCAAGACTGGTCACATAATACTGCAGTTTAACTGAGGGGGATACTCTTGGAAGCTCTGTGGTAAACTGTGAATGTCCATCGCATGGAATAACCTAATTAGTTTTTGTTATCATCCTTGCAATAAATCCCATATATATACACCACTTGATGACACTGTAGCTTAATATGTGTGAATGGACTCCATTGAAAAACGTTGTGTTTGAAGTTATTATAACGCAAGCAACAGAGCTGGGAGAACATAAGAACATAAGAAGAGCCCTGCTGGATCAGGCCAAAAGCCCATCTAGTCCAGCTTCCTGTATCACACAGTGGCCCCACCAGATGCCTCAGGGAGCACAAGACAACAAGACAACCTGTTTCCCGTTCAGTGGCGTCGCTTCGGTAGGGGCGGGGCTGCAAGCATCGCTCCGTTGCAGTCTCTCCACCGAGCGAGTAGGGATGTGCTGGGTAAACAGCAGTTCTCCGCTGTGTCGGTCTGACAGAATTATGGAAAGGCTGGAGGGGGGGAGGGTTAGACCAACAACTGAGGGGATGAAGAAAGCGCCACAGGGACTTGGCTGTTCACCAGCCATATATGTTAGAAGGTGGTGCTTGCATGACCCAGAACAGTAGAATCCTGTGTGATATACTTGGGAGCACAAAGTGTCGATGGCTGCCTCAAGCTTGCAGGCCTGAATGCTTCTTTTCCCCTTGGTCCACCAAAATTGTCTTAATGTAATTACCACAGTTGTACAAACATAACTTGAAGCCATGTCTGCAAAAAAATTGCAATATACTTTGTATCATGTAAACTGGCACAACATATCATACAACAACCCAATGGTGGCATAACTCCAGAAGACATGAAGATCCCAGGCACACTACCGTATCAGGTGTTGACTGCATGGCTCCTGTGGCTCCGTTGTGGATGGTCATCAATGTGCTACAGTGTGGATTGCATGGGTGGCGGCTCATGAAGGCAATACACAGCTGATCTATGCAAAAATGCCAGTGTGCTTAGCCACAGAGAAACAATGTACAACCTGATCCTAACAAAATTTGCTTCAAAGTCAGTTGTGTTAGTTCCTGTTAATGTGCAAAGGACGGCAATATAAATCATCCAATTAAGGTGGCATTTTTTAATGTACAAAATTGTGTCTTGGCACTTGGCAAAGAATTCCATGGAAACTTTGAAGTTGTGCTTTGAGCCCCATGCAGAGGCAAATATATACAGCAATTTCATTGCACTGTCAGTGCAGGCTGTTTTCTCAGATTACCAGACTTGCCCTTTAATAGACTTTGATTTATGTGGTCCTAATAAGAGCGGAGCAGGCAAAGGCCTTTATTTTAGCGTTGAAAAGAAAGCAGATACAGGACAATTTACAGCTTGTGCTTAGCTGCAAAAAACGGGCTTTTGCCAAATGGCTGAGGAAATGTACCTCAGGCTGATGAAAAGGCACTAAATTGGAAAGGCTTTTTTTAAAAAGCATCTTAAAGGGGAAACTTGAGCAGTTGTTGTAGCTCATTCTTAGTAATTATTAAAATCCTATTTTGAGGTTGTGATTTACAAACATAGCTTGACTGTTACGAGTTCTGCTCTGCAATTTGCAGAAAAAATGTCTATTCCCATCCTGCAAATGCTGTTGTAGCAGACCTGGCATTTTGGCAGGTCTCTGTTTTCTCAACCACACAAGTAATGGGAAATTCTACTAAATTGCCGTCGCTCACAATGCAGGAGGAAGTCTCAAAATGCTGCTCCAAGAGAAAATAAATTAACCACTTTTCTCAAAGGAAATTACTGACCTTCCCCAGAAATTCTTATGATCCTCCCAGGGTCTCTGAAAAGTAATTGAAGCCTGTCCGTGAAGATCGTAATTATAAGGGTATTTGCGTTTGCTAAATATTTTTACACAGCTATCAAAAAATAAAGGCAGTTTAAATCTTAGAAACTATGTATATGGCTATAAACAGAGATACTAGCATTTGCAAGAAATGTCAACATTACAGATTAATTGTTACCCTACGTTTTGATTTCTACGTTACCCTACATTTTGCCTACGTTAAAGGGCAGAATATTTTCAAGTCCTCCCACAAATGTTGTGGTTACAGATATCTATGGTATATTCCCAGGACGTTTAACAGGTGACCATGGTGGTTCATGCCCTGGTGACATCAAGACTTGACTACTGTAACATGCTGTATTATTATTATTATGAGGAGGAGAAAGGAGGCAGGATAGAAACTCTATTATTAGTATTAGTATTATTATTATTATTATTATTAATAATAATAATAATAATAATATTTTATTAGGATAAAATATTATTAGGATAGATTTTTATATTAATAATAATAATAATTAATAATAATAATAATAATAATATATAGAATTTCTATCCTGCCTCTCTCCCCCATAGGGGGACCAAAAGTGGCTTACAAAAACTAAAATAAATATAAATCCATAAAAAACAATTACTATATAACTGTACACAGGACTGCCCTTGAAGACTGTCTGGAAACTGCAGCTAGTGCAGAACGCAGCGGCCCATGTGATCTTGGGAGCTCTGCGATTTGACTCCATCAGGCTACTGCTCTTGTGGCTACCCTGGTTGTAAGCTCGTTTCCAGGCTCAATTCAAGGTGCTTATTTTGACCTTTAAAGCTCTACTACACGGTTTGGGACCGGGGTACCTGAGAAACCGTCTTCTTCCATAAGAACTAACTCATTCCCTTTGGGCATTTTCCAGGTGCCGCCTATGGCTGAAGCTAGATTGGTGACAACAAGAGGGAGGGGTTTCTCTGTGGCAGCACCAATATACTGTGCTATGAAACTCCCTCCCCATTGAGTTGAGAGTGATGCCCTCTCTGTTGGCCTTAAATGCTTTTTTTATTTGTTAGCCTTCCCACATAAGTTTCTGTTAGTCTTCCTGTGTTTCTATTTGATCAATAGTCTGTGCTTGGGTTTTCTGTAAATTTTGTAAATGTTTTATTTATTGCATTTTTATATATGTGTTAATATTGATTTTTCTTGCAATTTGTTTTTCCCCCCAGTATTTTAATTTATGATTGTAAGCCACCCTGGTGCATTGTTGTTTGGGGAAGGGTGAGATACATATAACTCTTCTAAATAAAATAAAATAAAATAAAATAAATAAATAAATAATAAGCACACATCTACTTGTCTCTTGTGCAGAGCCCTAGAAACACTATCAACCCCAGACTTGGGACTGAAATCATTTTTTTTTCTTTTAACTAGATTTTATATTTACCACATGACTTAAGATATAATTTGGCCTCTTTTATTCTCCCAAACTATTTTTTTAAAAAGATTGCAAGTCCCTTGGGGACAGATGTACAGTATTAACGTTTGGAAAAAAATCAGCTAAGCCATGCTGAGCCCATGGGATAGAGCGGGATATAAATAAATGCATACAAGACAGGCTTAGTGGGGCTTACTTCTGAGTAAGTATGCCTAGGATTGTGTTGTTTTCTGAGAGATAAAATTGAAAAATCTAAGTGTATGTTCAAATTCCTTGTCTCTTCATTCTATCTGATTTGATGTTGAAGTGATGTAACTAAATGGGTCAGACAGAGAAAACTCTGATGATGGTAATGCCTTCCTTATTTGCTTTTCTCAGTATGATAAATGTCACTGGTGCTGATCAGTTTTCCCCTGTCTCAGTAAATCTCCATATTTCAACAAGGGCAGGTGCATCCTCTTCTTTGCTGTGATTTTAATTATGGATTTGCGCATTCTGTGTGCCTGCATCCCAGTGGATGAGCAGCATTTAATAAGAGCAGTTATGCATAGCTAGAACAATACTGGGACTAGACATCAACTCCATAGATGTTGGAGCAAAAACTGACATAATGGGGAACAAGGGAAGCTTTGCAGAGCATAGATGCTCTACCATTTTGGAAGACCCCCCCCCATATAACGAGATGTGGTAGAGCAAATCTGAGATCAGATTTGGAATCTGCACCCTGAAATTAGTCTAAAACAGCTGCAAAAGTCCAGGCCAGGAAAAAAAATGTGAAGACCAGTGTAAATTTGCTGTTTTTCTTTGATTTTATCAAATGCAATATATATATTTGATATCTCAAAAACCTGATGTGATAGACAAAAACTGGTGCCAGATTTTGAATCAGCACCCTGAAATTAGTCTAAAACAGCTGCAAAAGTCCAGGCCAGGAAAAAAAATTGTAGACCAGTGTTTTCAATATGGCTCTATGCAATCATGAGGGCTAGCAACTGTTTTAAGAACAACTGGTAGTCTCAGGTGAATCAATTCTTCACTCTGTGTGCCCAGTGACCAAAACTGATAGAAAAAATAAAATTTGCCTTCTGTTTAGGTTGGGAAGTAGGATTGCAAAGCACTATGACCGTTGTTGGGGGCAAAGCAAAATCTGCTTTGCAGCTGAGATTGGAGTCAATGACTTTGTCTTATCTGGCCCAGCAGAAAGAAGGCCAGTGCTGATTTTTTTTTTTTTTTAGGGGCTGCAGCAAAATGTACCACAACTGGGCCTGTCTCTTGAAGGAATCTCCACACACTTGTTCCTCATTCTGCTGAGTAGTTGCTGGCTGCCATCTTAAGCAAATAAAATAATCTTTTTGCAAGAAACAGTGGCAAAATGTTCTTGATTCTTCTGAGAAGGAAAGGTGCACAGCACGTATGTACTGATGTAGAACTTGGGAATGCCATTGACGCTTTCAACCATTGGTCCTAGAGGCATTGGTTTTGTATTGTTACCATCACGTGATAACATTTCTTTGTCCAGCGATACCTCCAATAATGCCACTTCCTTTAGCACTTTTGTTACAGTGCTTGCTGTCCTGGGTGATTGACAGCTACTGCAGCCAACGAGAACAGTGTATTCTGGCCAGTCAGCACCAGTTTTCTACCTTATCAATGATGTTTCACTCAGATAGCACTAGACCTTTCCAGGAACACATTCCCTATGTATAGGAGTTATTACTGTACCTTCAAATTTAACTGATAAGGTCCTTTTAACCTTTTGAAATTTGTAATCATTGTAGAACCTCCCTGAGTGAGCAAACCTCAGATTCTTAATAGTAAGTTGGGAAAAGCCACGAAAGTTTAATTACCGGTAGTTTAGATGAGATTTTGATTTTTTTCTGACTTTTGACTTTGTTCCCTTCCCCAAGACCCAAAAGCTTTGTGAAAAGTGGTACCGTATATAAATATTCTTAATAATTACTATTATTTCTGACAGGTAACAAGATTTCTTACATATGTAATTGTTGCTACTAGAGACGTTGCCAAATGTTGGTCTCCAGCTATTGCAATGTGCTATTTGTTAAGGCTGTGACACACCGCAGGTGATGCAACATACTTGAAGGCAGTGCCGCGCAGATGCGTGAGTAGCGTATCTTTCAGTCTCCTGTCCCATGCGGCCATGTGACAAGAGTTGAAAATATTGAACTTCGACCAATCAGCAGGCTAGTTCAGTGCAGTGGGACGGGACGTGAAGGGAAGCCAACAGCCAATCAGAATCAAGCGATCAATTCGAGAAGACTTTGCAGTGTGGAGTACTGCTGCAGTATATACAGGAAGCATCTCAGGGGGATGCAATTCGAAGGCTACGAGATTTCCTTCCCGCCTCGCTTTGCGCCGAGTTGCTTGCGGTGTGTCACGGGCTTTAATCATTGCAGTGTTTGAGTCTTGGATAGCTCAAAAGAGAGAAAAGCTTTTGACTTGTGTCACTATCCTATTGTTATAAAATGGTGTTTGTTACTAATAGTCTTTATGCTCTCAGCATTAGTCAACTAAGAAATTAACATGCATAGTTCATTAATAATTTCATTTTACTGTGATATACATAAATTGAGCATAAAGCACTACACTGGAGTGCTTTAGTAGAAAAATTAGAGCCATGACTTCTTGTTTTCCTTAAGGAAAAAGATTTTTGCAGAATTGCTTCCCTTTGTTCCTCTCTGCTTATCAAAAAGCTGTTTCAGAAACACTGTCCCCCCCCCCCCCCAGCGCATGGAAGAAGTTAAAGCTATTTAGTCAGGGCCTGCACGCTACAGGAGGGCTACAGTGAAAAATGATCTCTGTCAGACGAAAACTGATTTGGTGTCATTAAATATGGGGAAGATGGTTCACATTGCCCAGTCAGACAGCCAGTCACCCACATTCAGGCGTGCCCATTCCAATCAGGGAACTGCTGCCTGCCAAGAACATCCCTAGACTCTCAGCTAGACACTTGTTCCCTGTCAAATTCTATGCATGCAGGCTCTTCCTCATCCATTATAACTTCAGCGACGTCCTTTTGGCCCTCCATCACTTCATGCCGAAATCTATCTACTGAACCTTCAATAACTCACTGAACCTTAGCAACCTTTTGGTTTTTTTCCCAATCAGTGTTTGTTTGTTTCTAAGAAGCTGCTGCTGCCATATATAAGTTCAGGCGTATCTACTGGGCAGTGTTCTGTTCACATGGTAGAGAAGTGGGTGTGCTTTCTGCTCTCCACTATCACACAGATAACATGGTGTGACATGGGCACGCCACATGGACAATCAATCTATGTTATTCCTCCCCCACTATTTTTCCCAAGGGAAATGAAGTGCAAGAATTAGGCATCTGTACGAAGCACCTGCAACATACTGTACATAATTCTACCTCTGGGGTGGAGGGAAGAGAGCACATATGCTCCAATCTAGGTGATCTTTTTTTAAGGGAGATGAATTATAATCAGGCATCACTTACCAGCAGAAAGGAGAGGGGCACAGCTGCATTTCACTACATGAATATGTAATCTTCAGTCACTGATCAGCTCTGATGTTTGTAAATCTCAGTTATCTTTACTAGAAATACATTGACTAGCCAAGATTGCCACAGAGCCAGCTTTTCATAACATGGTTTTTCAATGTTACTAGTGATGCCCATATCTGAACCTATTAAAAAGTTTTTGCATCATCCTGTTCTGTTCTTCAAAGCTCTGCATGGCCTTGCCCCTCCTTATGTTTCCACTCTCGAACCCTATTAAACCTGTGACCATCACTTTTTCCGTTGGAAGAGTGATAGCATGCAAGCTAGACTTGTATAACAGTGGGTGCGGGTGTAAATGGTAGCTTCCACCAGTAGGGGGAGTTTGTTTGAAGGCTTGCGTGTTGCTCTCCCCTTCTGTTTCTAGACCTCTCATTTGACTTCTTTTCCTGTCTCATTTCTGCCTACGTGTAGGAACAGCTGAGTTCTCTCTGTATTCAAGTAAAGCACTTAACAAAGTCAGTTTACTATGCATGGAACTGCTTTAATCCCTCAGTTTTGCTAACATTTTCAGCTCCCACCCTCTACAATCTCAAGGTTTCCTGCTTCATCAAGTGGCTCCACCCAGGAGCCAGGATGGTGTAGTGGTTTGGGAGTCGGACTTAGACCTGGAAGATCCAGGTTCAAATCCCCGCTCAGCCACGAAGCTTCCTGGGTGACCTTGGGCCAGTCACTCTCTCTCAGCCCCACCTACCTCACAGGGTTGTTGTGAGGACAAAAAAAGGAGGGGAGGAACTATGTATACCACTCTGAGCTCCTTGGAGGAAGGGCGGTATAAAAACGTGAAAAATAAATAAATAAATATGTCTGGAATTGTCTCTCAGAACACCTGTGTGACACCTCTTTTTCATGAAGCCTCTGGTACAACCCCACGCCCTGCCAAATGCTATCCAAATACATGTAATTGAGGGCACAATTCAAACCAACTTAGGCCGCTGTTGTAACCAGTGGCCCAGTGAAAACGGGAGGCCCCAGAACGGAAAAGGGATTCAAATCCCCTCCAAAGGGGGAATTCAAAGGGGATTTGAATCCCCTTTCCGTTCTGGGGCTTCCCGTTTTCGCTGTGCCGCTGGTTACAACGGCGGCCTAAGTAGGTTTGGATTGCGCCCTGAGTCTGAAATACTCATGTACTCTTCCTCTGTTTACTCCTGCTTTCCATTTCCCTCACCTTCCCTGTTGTCTCCCTTGTATCAGTATCTAGATTGTAAGCGCCTTGGGGCAAGGACTGCTCCTCTCATTCTTTGTCGTGTGCCATTTATACGGATGATAAATTAATGATAATGATAATAATAATAATAATAATAATAATAATAATAATCTGCTGTAAAGAAACCTTTAAAAACTGACAATAAAATATGGTTCACTGAACATAAACTTCCCTTCTTCAAAAACAGTGTGTCTGAGTCTTACCCTCCAATCACAATTACCTGGATTTTGAATGTCTGTCTGAATTGTCTCTGTGCCAAATACCTGCTAGAAGATAATATGTCTTGCTCTCTATTTACAATGCACTTTATGTCTACGTATGGGGCCAAAGCTTCATTTATCATGGTGTGTGGTGGTTATGCATAATAGGACCACTGACGGTAGGTCTGAAATTAATTCCTTTGCTCTGTAGTCTTTGGAGCTGTGTTTTTCAAAGGGAGAGATCTAAATAATCCTTTGGTATCTTCTAACATTTTTATATTTTAAATGTAATTATGATGGTGCTGTTTCTAAATTCTCTGACAAAATAGGCAGCTGTTCCCCATCACCCTCTGACTTTTTTTTTTAGGTGACCTTTGAGACAATCAATAACGGCTTCTTCTGTTCCTGGTCGCAAGGGAACCATCTGGTATTTAAAACAAATGGAAGCTATAAACCTGCCTAGATTTACTTTCTTTTAAGTGATGATTTGAAGTTTATTGCTAAGAAAAGTCTGACGATTAAAAGCACATCTAAAATGACCTGTTTTATTTTCATTTAATAATAATAAATATGAGATAGTAGCTTAAGATGTGCCTCATCTATTTACACCTACTTTCAGTGTATGTACAGTACTTCATTCTGAAACACTGGATTAGTGCAGAGAAGCCGTGAAAGGCAACTTTTGACTACGATGTTGATAGATAAGATTCAGGAGGATGCAGGCAACCATTCAATAAGACTTGTGTTAAAAGTCTTAACACTTCAGTCGAGACAAGATGAAGTCATCCTAAACAATGATGGCTGTTTGTTACGCATACTGCTTAACTAGGTAACTGGAACTAATGAATAATTTGAGTTTGATTTTTTTTTGTTCATTGATGAATATGAAATGTGCGCTAAATTAAAAGGCAATAATTTGTTTGCCCGAGCAACCCCCAATGAGTATGCGAGGCACAGAATATGGGAGAATGGGCCACTTTATTAAAGGCTATTTACAGACAAGGAAAGAGACCTGCAGAAATTAAATGTATCAAGAGACTGTAGCACGGAGGCTGCATCAATCCAAAGGGGTACCGGACACGTCCAGTCCCGGGCAGGGCATTACCACCCAGACTCAGAGCTGCACCCCTTGGCAGGCCATGCCAGCTTGTCATAGTCCATCCCACAAGGGGGGCAGAGGCAGCCAAACCACTGAGGGGCACCCCATGCAGCATCCATGCCCTTGTGGGGTGGACTTGAGCCTTTGAAGCAGCCCCTGTGGTCCATGCCAGGGGCTAACCAGCCAGCTCCTCAAGCCACTAAGGAGCAGACAGTGGGTTTCACCCAGGCAACAGGCAGACGTGCAAACAGGATACAATGCCAGGGGCTGCTTAAATGCACCATGCCCCCACCTGCATGCCCTGGGTGTCCAATTACCCTCGACCAGGGAGGGGTCCTGCATGCATGGGAGGACCATGCAAATCTCGTTCTGGGCGTGATAGCGCGGGACCAAAATTCCATTGGTTGTATGCTAAGGACAAGTATAGATCAGATCTTCCAATCCCATCCCTACAGAAGCACAATGTAATGTCAAAAATTCATGTTTTTGTAACTACCACCTAACACCATTGAAAATATTGTGTGATAATTGTATTGCACATTTCCATCCAATATCGTTTATCCAGTTTTCCTGGAGTTTCCTCCAATAATACCCTCACTATATGTCCTTTCTCTTTTCCATCTCAAAACCCATCTTCTCTATAAAACCCATTAGTTACCCATTCCTGTTACAACAAATTGTCAATAAGGATTGCAAATAATGTAATTTCTGTTTTACCTACTCTCAATACTCCTGTTATCATGATATGAGCACCTCCATCCCTATATACTTCCAACTTGACTGCAATTATCTGTGAATTTAGAGCAGAAGCTTTCATGGCTGGATATAATAGTAGAGGACACAAGTATTAGAACACCAGAACACTCCGGAATTTGGAAGCGGTGGAAATAAGCAAAAGACACGCAGGAGACCTGATTAACAGACAGCAAGATCTTTCATTTATCAATGAAACTTGGTTTCCTATTATTCATAAGGTCCGTTTGAAAGATACAGAAATAAAAGAAAACAATCAACAATGGAGGTCATCCTCTGTCAACTCGTCAGCCGCTTCCGATTGGAGTTCCGCCTCCAATTAGCTCCCGGTTCCATTTCAAATCAGCTCTTGGTTTTTCCGCGCTCTTTTCAGCCTTTAAACTTTTTGTCTTATGAATCTGCCTATGTCCCTTTAAGATTACTGTTTAGCTCTACCTGGTATTTCCTTTAAAGTTCCGTTTTGTCGGTTGGTCCTCAATACCATCCTTACAGCCAAGCTGTCACCACCCAGAAGATGTCTTAAGAGACGAAACGTCGGTCCCTTTCAACCCTGGACTTTGCTGATTCTGACAGAAGATCTCTAGTGTGCTTACTATTACGTGTGCCCCGTTAGGGATTTTATTTGCTTTATTAGTAACCTCCTGCGGTTTATATATAAATACATGGCTTGCAAACCCATAATACTTGCGTCCTCTACTATCTGTGAATTGTTTCAAGATGATGTCCCGCTTTTGTGCTTGTGCAGTTGGTACTCATCAGACAAAGCACCACTTTTGTAATTAACAGGAAAATTGTTAGGCTCTTCTTCACATGGAATCCTGGGAAAACTGAGGATGTCCCAAGGATGGGGCAAGCATCTGTCATATGTAAATAAGGGGACCCTTACAAAAGCAAATGAAAGCAGTTAATATCATTTGGAGCCACCAGAATTTACTCTGAAACAACAATGTTGCTACCTTTCCAAGACACCTTTGTGAATATGTTTGCCTAGGTTCTTGAGTGGGTCTCTTGTGGTTTCAGCTGGACAGGTCATGGATATCTTTGTTCAGTGGGTAAATTATCCTATCTTCAGTAGGAGATACTATCTGAGGAAGGGATGATTCTTACTGATCCAATTCTCTTGGCCACGCCAAACACCCTAGCTGATGAATAAAGAGATGAGGAAGTTGTGACTCATAATGCAGGTAGATGAACATTGTATGATTGCCCTGGGCACTACACTGCCTTCTCCTGCGTCAACCCTACAATTTTCAGCAGCAGTGTGAAAACATACACGTGCAAAATTATGTCAAGAAAACTAGAACCGTGAAAAAAAACCCAAATATTTTTGAGTGGTTGCTAGGTTGATCACAATTTGCAATCTAATTTTGAGACAAACGACATCAGCATCACACATTCCTTATTCAAGGTAAGCCTAAGTATAGGCAGCTGAACTGAACTTGTATTCTTTCCATTTATGCTTCTCTGCATCTCCCACCTGCTGCCTCTCTTGTGGCAAATGTTAGATTACGAATTCCTCAGGGCAGGGTCTCGTTGTCTTGGTGTTATTCTAAACATCATGTGCATTCATGGTGCTACAGATGTAATAACAATAAAACATTCAAAGTTCAGCCTAAATGTCAAAAGTTGCTGTAGTTCTTATGTATATAGCACCATGAATTACAAACACCAGTTTGTATTTTATGGGGAAGTACACTGAACTGTGTGAATTCTGATTAATCAAGCATCTGCATCCAGCCTTAGGGATTTCTTTTTTTAATTAAGAAATGCAGCTAGCAATAATATGCTATGAGTACCAGTGGTTCACATTTAGCTCTGAAGTCATTAAGAGTGCTCAAATACAATACACAGCAAGAAGCTGGAATCTCAGAACAAAACATTGGATTCACATTATTTAGCTGTGATAGGATAGTACTGTTATTTTTTTTAAAAAAACACCAAAAACTGAACAATATTCTAAAAGGACAAAACCTTGAAAAAACATATATGGAAAATTGGGACCCATATAATACAGACTAGGTAAAGGTGACCCCTGACAATTAAGTCCAGTCGTGTCCGACTCTAGGGTGTGGTGCTCATCCCCCTTTCAAAGCCGAAGAGCCAGCGTTGTCCGAAGACGCCTCTTTGGTCATGTGGCCGGCATGACTCTCCTTGCCGCAGCGCGTAGCATGCGGCTGGAACACTGAGCGCTGTTTACCTTCCCGCAAGCGGTACCTATTTATCTATTTAACATGCTTTGGAACTGCTAGGTTGGCAGGAACTGCTAGGTAGTACAGACTAGGAACCCCAAATTACAGCAGATCAACTTGCATCAATCTTCATTTACAGCAGTTGTAAATTGCCACCCATGTTCATACGTACAGAGCTCGGGACTTGTGGTAACATGATTCGGTGGCTGAATAGACCCATTAAAATGTGAGCTGGCCCTCTGGGGGCCATAGGTTGCAAGTGCAGAGATTATGCAAGGCATTTCCGGTTGAGGACCAATATTTACCTTTCGGGGGGGGGGGGGGGGAATCCATTGTAATCTGACAGATCAATGCCTCTGTGACAGCGTTAAAGGCATAACACCGGTTACTGCTCACATTGATTGTAGAGCCCTATTTCCCCTTATTCCCTTATCACAGGGAAATTTACAAGACATGGCAGATACACAAGTACAGGAGGGCCCCATATCCGCAGCGGATACGTTCCAGGCCCCCCTGCGGATACGTGAAAACTGTGGATAGGGGCGAACACCCCCTCCACGGCTTTTTGAGCCCCCCGCTGCCGCACACTTGTGCCCCCTGCTCTTTTACTGAAGCAACTTTTTTCTTCATTTAACAAAACGGGATAAGCAGCCTCCGGCAGAGCAAAACAAAGTGTTAGGCTCTGTGAGCCTGCTCTCAGAGCCTATCTAGCACTTTGTCTCGCTCTGCCAAAGGCTGCTTATCCTGTTGTTGAATTAAGAAATGAAGTTGCTTTAGTAAAGAGCCCGGGGGGTCACTGGGGGGCGGGGGGCATAGCAGATGCCCCCGCACACATGCCCCCCTGGTGTTACTTTACTGAAGCAACTTCGTTTCTTCATTCAATAAATGGGATAATAAGCAGCCTCCGGCAGAATGAGACAAAGTGCTAGATAGGCTCTGAGAGCAGGCTCGTCTGTTGAATGAAGAAACAAAGTTGCTTCGGTACAAGTAAGAGCAGGGGGCAAACGAGGGGGGGCATATGCTATCCGCAAATAAGTGAATCCGCAGATAGCAGGTCAGTGGATACGGGGGGGGGGGGCTGTACGCTGAATAAGGTGTCCTAATTCTTCCCTGAAGTCTGCTCAAAGATGCCCTTCCAAGCATGTCTGCATGTCTGACAGCCCAGTCCTATTCAAAGCCCCACGTTTAGATCCAGCGGCACTGGGGCAGGCTCTGCGGTATCCTGTGTGGGGCAGGAGGTCTCCTTGAGGGAAGGGGATGATATCCAGTTCCCCCATAGGGCTACATGGAGGCGCACCAGCTAAATGGCCGGTGCAGCTCCAAGCAGCCCCATATCAGGTTTTCAAGCCCAGGAAGGGGGATAGGATTTGGCCGAGGCCTCCAACGCTGCCCCCCTCCCAGGCCTTATCTGCCCTCTTCCCCACCCTCTCTTCACCCCGCCCTCTCTTCACCCTGGAATGCCTCCTCCCCTCGCCTCCTCACTGGCACGGAGCTTACCTGCCTCCAGCTGGCACTACTCCTTCGCCGGCGGAAGCCCGTCAATGCTGACCTCCATGCCATTGAAACTGGCCTCCATGTCATCGCAACGTGCTTTATGGCACGTTTGTGACAGCGCGGAGCTCAGTACTGCTGGCGAAGGCCGGCATAGGATTGAGCTGTCAGACGACCCTGGCAAAGGAGTGCCTTCTCATTTTTTGAAGGAATCCCTCCCCCCTACAAAGAACTATCTAAACATTACAGTATTTGTTATGCTATCATTGTACTTTATAAGTGCTTGTAGTTGACTTGATTGAACACGTTACTGTTCTTCACATCTATAAAAAGTTGCACAACCCCCCCTTCCCTCATTGTTTCTGCAGTAAAATGGCTCTTCTTTCAAAAAGCCTTCTGAACCCAGCAGGGTATTTTAGGGGTACGTCTGCTGGTTGCGGACTGGTGTTTAACGTTTTTTTTAATTACTTAATATTTTAAGACCAAAGGTTTTTACAGTTGCTGGGTTTTTTTTTAATAGTGTGCTATATATGTATTTTATATTTTGGGGTGTTTTATAGTTTATATGCGTATTTTAATGCTGTTGTAAGCTGCCTGACTTTGCCCCAGAACCTCCAGTAACATAGCATTGGCACTGCCTTCCTTGTTACTAGACTCCTCGCAGAAGGCCCTGCTAATGTTTCAGTCTGTGGATGTGTGGTTCAAGGAGGCTGTACAATTCTGGCATATGCTTCCATGAGAGCCCTATCTATGTCTTGTTAAGCAATGGATTAAGACCCTCTTGTTCTGGCCGGCCCTTGGGAAGATACCATATATACAATTACAGCACAATTCTATGCATGTCTGTTGTTGTTCAGTCGTTAAGTCGTGTCCGACCCTTCGTGATCCCATGAACCATATCCCGCCAGGCCTTCCTATCCTCCACAATCTTCCTGAGTTCGCTCATTTTCATGTTCGTTGCATCGGTGATGCTGTCTAACCATCTCATCCTTGGCCTTCCCCTTCTCCTTTTGCCTTCAATCTTTCCCAGCATCAGAGTCTTCTCCAGAGAGTCCTCTCTTCGCATTAGGTGGCCAAAATATTTGAGTTTCAGCCTTAGTACCTGTCCTTCCAGGGAACAGTTAGGGTTGATTTCATTTAGGATTGACTGATTTGATCTCCTAGCAGTCCAAGGGACTCTCAGGAGTCTTCTCCAGCACCACAGTTCAAAAGCATCTATTCTTCTGCGCTCAGCCTTCCTTATGGTCCAACTCTCGCAACCATACATTACTACTGGGAACACCATCGCCCTGACTATACGAACTTTTGTTGGCATGGTGATATCTCTGCTTTTTATTATGCTGTCTAAGTTTGCCATAGCTTTCCTTCCAAGGAGTAAGCGTCTTTTAATTTCATGGCTGCTGTCTCCGTCTGCAGTGATCTTGGAACCCAGAAAAGTAAAATCTGTTACTGCTTCCATTTCTGCCCCTTCTATTTGCCAGGAATTGATGGGACCCGATGCCATGATCTTAGTTTTATTAATGTTGAGTTTCAAGCCAACTTTTGCACTCTCCTCTTTCACTCTCATCAAGAGGCTCTTTAGTTCTTCTTCACTTTCTGCCATTAGGGTGGTATCGTCTGCATATCTGAGGTTGTTGATATTTCTCCCGGCAATCTTGATTCCGGCTTGTGATTCATTCAGCCCTGCATTTCTCATAATGTACTCTGCATATAAGTTAAATAAGCAGGGTGACAATATACAGCCTTGCCGTACTCCCTTCCCAATTTTGAACCAATCAGTTGTTCCATGGCCGGTTCGAACTGTTGCTTCTTGACCCGCATACAGGTTTCTCAGGAGACAGGTAAGGTGGTCTGGTACCCCCATCTCTTTAAGAATTTGCCACAGTTTGTTGTGATCCACACAATCAAAGGCTTTTGCGTAGTCAATGAAGCAGAAGTAGGTGTTTTTTTGGAACTCTCGTGCTTTCTCCATGATCCACCGCATGTTGGCAATTTGATCTCTAGTTCCTCTGCCTCTTCGAAACCCAGCTTGTACGTCCGGTAGTTCTCGGTCCACGTACTGCTGAAGCCTAGCTTGTAGGATTTTGAGCATAACCTTGCTAGCATGTGAAATGAGTGCAATTGTACGGTAGTTTGAACACTCTTTGGCACTGCCCTTCTTTGGAATTGGAACGTAAACTGACCTTTTCCAATCCTTTGGCCACTGCTGAGTTTTCCAAATTTGTTGGCATATTGAGTGCAGCACTTTCACAGCATCATCATTTAGGATTTTAAGTAGCTCAGCTGGGATATTATCATCTCCGCTAGCTTTGTTGTTAGTAATGCTACCTAAGGCCCACTTGACTTCACTCTCTAGGATGTCCGGCTCTGGGTCAGTGACCACACCAGCGTGGTCATCAGGAACATTCAGATCTTTCTTGTATAGTTCTTCTGTGTATTCTTGTCTACTCAGCATGTCTACTCAGAAGTAAGTCCCATTGAATGGGAGTTACTCTCAGGTAAGTTTGCATAGGATTGCAGCCTTAGTAATATAGTCTGGTTTGTATGGGCTGCAGTATCAATTTTTTTGCAGATCAATTGCAGTATCAATGGGCTGCAGTATCAATTTTTCTAGCTGTATTTATCTTTTTCACTGATTTTCTTAATTTGTTTTTAATTATTGGCCTAAGTCCAAAGAACAGTGAGTAGAAGGAGAACATGACTTGCGGCCATTCCATGAACTTTGGCACAAGCTTTAATGGACGCCTTCTTGCAGTATAGGGATTGCATATAAGTACAAGAAGCCATGGTGAATATGAAAGTTACAGGCTGCTAGAGCATATAAATTCTAGCAGATCATCATAAGGTTTTCAGAACAATTTGTGCAAAGTCTTATGCAAGAGATTGCCCAGACAAGAGGAATTCCTCTAGATCTGGGTTCATTTTTTTTTCATGCAACACTCTCCTGCTAAGTCGGAAACAGCCCTTCTGTGAGCTGATGAGGCTTTTATATACTAGTGAAAGAACATCTTTGGATCCAAGCCATTCTTTGATTGTATATTTTTAACTCAAACTTTTAAAATAGCAAAATGGTCTATTTTTGATGCATAAATAAATTATCCTTGTGCTCAGAAGTGCTTCGATCCATAGGCTAAATGTACAGTGCAGTGGAGTAGCATTTTGGCATGATTAACCAATAGTTCCTCTGTGGAATGAGTCAGGGCCAGCCTTGCCATGAAGTGACCTGAAACTGTCGTATGCAGCAGCACACTTGGAGGGATGGCAAGCCATCCAGCCTGTCTGTCCACCACCCTCTCCAACCTTCTGCTCCACTGTGGGCTACGATCTGACTTGCTGAGAGCAGGTTGGAAGAGGATTGTGGCAGCTCCTTTTCCCCTCCAACACTGCTAAAGCAAGAAGGGGGTGCTTTAGCAGTGCTAAAACATTTTTTGGGAGAACGTTTTTTAACATTCAGAGCCTTTCCATTAAATCCCTTTCGGGCAGCCCAATTCTGTGTAAAATACGGTGGCCGGCCTAAAGGGCTGGCCGGCGTATCCTATGCAGGTTCCGGGCTGCCCTGGGGCAGCCCTGGTGCACCTCGAGGGAAGGGGGCGATCCCCGGGTGTAAGCAGCTTGAGGCCCAATGGGCCTCCTCAAATGTATGCGAGCTCCGGAGCTCACGTACATTCGCACCAGCCGTGTAAGGTCGCGCTGAGCCTGGAGAGGGCTTGGATATCGGCGTATCTCGCCACCAATATCCCCGCCGTCTCCAGGCCCGGGGTGGCCAATGCCACCCCCTCACCGTCCGGTTCGCCCTGCCCCAGCCAGTGTAGGCCTCACCTGCTCCGGTGGGCGCAGGGCCAGGTAGGAGCCCGGGTAAGGGCCACTGGCCGCTGCGCCGGCAGTCCTTACTTGCCTGGTGCTGTAAATGCGCTTTACATGAAACTGGACAACTTAGGCTAGAGACAATATTATGGCTTAGGACATTTAAATTTTGGTTGGCAACCTTTTATTATCCTCAACAGGATATTTTATTTCCCCAGCTCATGCTTGACTCAAGCCCGTTAGTAGGATCGCACTTAATTTTTAAGAAGTTACAAGACAATTGGTATTGACACCTATTTGTTAGGATCCTTAAGTTTCAATGCAGCCTACCGTATCATTAAACAAAGATTATTAGATATTGACCAGCAGGAATTACATCTCGCTGCTAACAAGTTATATTCTCCCCTGTACTTTTCCATTTCTGCATGCCACGGACAGATGGCTCCTTTTTTTAGTTTACTAAAAGATCCGCATGAACACAGGATTTATTCATTGGCAAGGTGTAATGTGTTGTTCTCTACTGTTACTTTGGGTAGGTTTGCAGGTATCCCGTATTCTGACAGATGCTGCCAGTGTGACCCAGAAAGAATTGAAACTGTGTTGCATATGATTATATCATGCCCCTTACAGTACATGATGACCTCCGCTCACTCTACCTAGACCCGATTTTGGGAGGATTGGGGAAAACTGCCTGAGCAAAGTATGTTACGTTACCTTCTTACAGTCACTGATGTTGAGGTTTTATCCAAGGTTGTTGCTTTTTTAAAGTTGATGGCTGACCAACTGAAGCACATCTCTTAGCAGCTCGGCACAAGGGAAATGGGGAGATGGTTCTGGGTTTTATACTGTGTGATGTGCTGGGTTCAGTATTTGATGTTTTTGTACGTGTATGTGTATCTGTTATGCCAATAAAGGTTACAAAATGAAACGAAATGCACTTTATGACGTGTTTACGACACCCTTTGCACGCGCTCCCTGGCGCAGGCCTACCCAGGATTGTACCGTATGTATTAAAAGCAATTATCTCAATAGTTATGGGTCATGATGAACTCTGGATAGTTATAACACAGACCGTATCCATCCGGCTTTAGTATTACGAATGCCTTTTCAGTTCATATATTCACTGAAGTTTTCTGAAGTCTGGAAGGTCTTAGGATGAGAAATGGCTCAGTTAAGTATATGCTGTATTTACCATTACGTACATGAAACGTCTGGCAATTAGGTCTCAAGAATTGTTCTTGAGAATTACATTTGTGACTTGTCCTAATTCAATGCAGTTGCAGTTTAAAGTATTTTAGTAGTAGGTTATATACAGTAGTGTTTGTGTTGTGACCTTCAAATGTGAGTTTTCATGAGTTTGTCTCTAGTGTTTAGCATGATAAACGATGTTATGCATGTTAATTGAGTCCATATATCTCCTTAATATCTTAGTGTTTCTGGACTTTCTCTAACTTAGAAATCCATGAATCAGCTCTTACTCATACTGTGCACTGCACAATACTTTTCTCCAGGCTGCCATTTCTCATTTCAGTTAGTTCCCAGTAGTTTCTGTTTATGAGTATTTCAGAGATGTACTGTACAATGAAATTGCTTTTATTGTAATGTTTCCTCGTTTTGATGCATGCTAGTAGTATGCAACAATTTATCAAATAGAGTCATTGTGACTTTTAAATATTTACTGCCCAGGTCCAAACTAGATGTGAAGTCAAAGAGGTGTGAAGACAAGAAAAACTGTGTACAAAGTGTGAAGGGGAGGAGTGGGATTGGACTACCCCTCTTCTCTGCCCCACAAACCTTTATGTGCTGAGTGTGCATTTCACCCAGAGTCTACAAGCAGTCTACCCTGCATGTTGGCAGGGAACATTGCAAGGACAGAGAGCCTACAGTGTACGGCTTGTATCATGTGTGGAGACTCTGTCAATAAGGTATGATCAACATGACATGAGGAAGCTGTGGTGGGCCGTGCCACTGTGATCCCACTCCCCCCGCCCATTTATTGAGAGTCATTAGAGTCGACGCTACTGCTGGAATACTTCTCGTCATCATATTGCCCAAAGCCTTTATGCATGCATGGATGTGCCTAGCAAGAAAATAAAATCCATGCATCCGTTGTATTAGCACAAAAAGAACAGCACTGTCTGTCCTTTATTTCTTTATTTGGCAATAGATTCAGCAAAGAACCTGCCATAATGACAGTAGTCCCAGCTGCTGTCTATCAGTATATGTGAGCCCTACCTTTGAAATATCTCAAAAGCTTACACCACTTTGTGAAACATCTCAAATTTTAGACATAGAGCTGACAGAACAGCAAGAGGGTCACAGAAGTCTCCTCCAGAGCTGCAAAATGAATTATTTTTGGGTGAGGAGTCTCTCACTGAACATCTGTAGAATGACTCTCTCCCTCACAATCCATTCTCATATGCATATATAAAAGCATTAAACAGTATAGAGAATTTCATGCTATCCCGTGATAAGCATAAAAAAAAGCAAAGAGCAAACACCATAGAAATAGAAGTCCAGTTCAGACAAACGTGTTCCTGTGGTCAGGAGCAGCAAGACTGTGCCCACTAGCCATCCTGTTGGTGCATCTCTGTAACCATGCATTCAGTGTTTGTCTGCACAAGGTAGAATGGAACTCGTGCCAGCAGCAAAGTCCTAAGTGCCCTGGAACAAGATAATGCTCTGCCCCCCCCATGGTACTAATGGTGCCACCAGTCCTGAGGCTCAGGGGTTGGACTGACCATGTGGACCCTCTGATGGACCTGGGTCTTTGACCAGTGCCTGATCTGGCTGACCCCTGATGTCACCCTTGAGCTAAGAGGTCTTCTGCACAATCCAGAATCCTGGTTGTTCAGGATTCCAAGTTGCACCGAGGAACCCTCCCATACATTGGCTCTGTTATCTTGTGCAGACAAACACTGAATTCACATTGGTGTGTGTGTGGGGCATGGCTAGTGGGTATGATCCTGCGGGGGGCCCTCGCACATGTGACCCCCCCTCACTCTGACCATGGAGGCAGATTTGTCTGAACAGAACTAATGCAATCTTGAAATGAATAGAAACCTGAAACCCAGGCAGCTTTTAAAATGACCAGGTGACAGGGATCTGGATCAAGTCTCTGACTCCAAGACTTGACTGAGTCAAATCCCAAGTCTCTGGGTCCAAGTCTCAAGTTAAGTCCCAACTCTTTGCCCCCAAGTCCCGAGTCTTTGGTTGTGAGTTGCGAGTCCCTATCTATTTAAAGAGGAAATCGGGTTTAAACCTGAATAAAATTCGACTTGTCGTAAAAGGCTCCAAGTCTCGAGTCGAGTCTTTTGAGTCTTTTACAATCGCCGAGTCAGGGGCGTAGGCTGATATGGGGCGGTGGTGCGGTGGGCCCCAGGGCGTAGGGGCGGGAAGGCTCTGGGGGGGGCGGGAGCCTCCTTAAGTTTTGGTGGGGTTTTTTGGGTTTGGGGTTTTTTTTCCGTTTTTTTAAAGATTTTAAGGGGATTTTTAGTGCTAACGGGGCTTCTAATAGTTTATGTATCCTTTGTGCAACATATCTTTTGTATAGGACACTCCCGCGACGATCTCCAGGGGCGCAGACGATCTTCCGGGGCGCAGATCGTTCCTCTGTTCCCGGGCGCGAACTCTGTAAAGCACCCAGGAGCGCTTTGCAGAGTTCACGCATGGGCAGAGCGACGATGTTTCCAATCGTCGATCTGCGCATGCGTGAACTCTGCAAGCCCTGCTGGGCGCTTTACAGAGTTCGCGCCCGGGAGCAGAAGAACGATCTGTGCCCCGGAAGATCGTCGCGGGAGGGTCCTATACAAAAGATAAGTTGCGCAAAGCATACATAAACTATTAGAAGCCCCGCTAGCGCTAAAAATCCCCTTAAAATCTTTAAAAAAACGGAACCCCCCCAAAAAGCGGAAGTTATGCTAATTGAGTTTGGGGGGGCAGCGGAGTTTTCCGCACCAGTAGCAGGGGCGCCTGGCGACGCCACTGCGCCGAGTCAAGTTCGAGTCAAGTCATTGACGCGACTCGAGTCCGAGTCAATAGACTCAAGTCTACATCCCTGCCAGGTGAAAAAACCCAAACATGTGTTACCAAGACCATTTTAAGCAAGCAATGCAATAGTCAAACAACATAGTCCTATGTATGGCTACTACTCAGAGGTAAGTTGGACTGCACCCTAAACAACTTCACAATTCTAATGAATACTAATCAGAGTATGTTGCTCTATCTGCCACCACAACTAGTCTGTCATGTCAGAGCTGTTCCTGCAAGAATCGGGGCAGCATTCAGGAGCTGAGCTCATTATCCGTAGGTGTGAGATCCCTTTATTGACCTGCCCTGTTTCTACAGCTAATAGAACTGTCAGCTCTGCTGTCACTCTCCCATCATCTAAACCTGAAACCTATTCGAAGCTTTGAAGGGAACACAGGAAATGGGGCATTTCAAGGGCATAAAAAAAATCGTGTTAAAATAAAATGGATTTTTATGTGAATTCATATGCAAAGTGAATTGGTCCTAATGAATAAAACTGTTCAATGGCAGGACCCAGAATTAGAATTCTTAATTTTATGTCGGTGACTGGAAAGGCTGGCAAGGTTCAGGGCCTTTCTTTTTTTCCAGTGTTGTAGTTAAGTAACCTAACTTCACTGTTCAGTGCTCCTAGAAAATGTGAACCACAGAGGCGTCGCTCCGGTAGGGGCGGTACTGTAAGTTTCACCCCGTCCTAGTCCCATTTACCAAGCCGGCAGGAGATGGCCCCGCCCCCTCGCCGTCGGAGCCATTCCGTGCGGAGAAAGCAGCAGGCAGGGAGTCTCTTGCCTGCTGCTTTCTCCACACGGAATGGCTCCGACAGTGAGGGGGCGGGGCCGCCTCCTGCCGGCTTGGTAAACGGGACTAGAACGGGGCAAAACTTACAGTGCCGCCCCTACCGGAGCGACGCCTCTGGTGAACCATAAGGTTGCAATCCTATGCATGCTTACTTGGGAGTAAGTCCCATTAAACAAAGTGGGACTAAGTTCTAAGTAAACATGGCTAACATTACATTATAAGCATATCTGGAATTTTTCAGTCAGCCCTGTCTCTTTTTTCCCTCATGTTTTTGTACTTGTTAACTTGTTACAAAATGTATATAATTGACTAAATAATTTATTAAATGTCACAATTGCAGCCCGATCTTAAAAATGTACAGTATACCCAAAAATCAGCCCCTCAAAGCTTACCCAGGCATTTAAGCATTTGCTTAAGGCAGCTAACAGCACAGTCCTACACGTCTCTACCCAGAAGCCAGTCGCACTATGTTCATTGGGATTTACTCCCTAGTAACTGTGTCCACGATTGCAGCTCCTCCATCATGCATATGGGGGAGGGGCGTCTCTTGCATGGTTCCACCCGCTACACACACGTGGGTGGAATGCAGAATAGCAATTGAGGAGAGGAAAGGGGCAAGAGGAGACCTGCCAGGCTCCGCTGCCGCTCAGTGCCATTGTGTGCTAAGTTTTGGAATCACTGTGTTCAAGATTGTGGTCATTAGAGCACAACCCTACGCATCCTTACTCAGAAGTAAGTCCCATTGTGTATGCATAGGATTGCATCAATAGAGTGTTACCAATCTCTGCACTCCATTTTCAAAGCAAATATTTCATATTTATATAAATGTCTTGGCAAACATCCAACCACTAGGAAAAAGCAGGCTTGTAGAAATAGGACACATGCATTCAATAATTCCCCTTATGTTATACTTGGAGCAGGCCCTCCACCCCCACGCCACCCCATATTCCCAGGGGCTACCTGAGATACATGTAAGAACATAGATACATGTAAGAGACAGCCTTGGTCGCCTTGGTGGATGACCTGCGCCGGGGACTGGACAGGGGGAGTGCGTCCCTGTTGGTCCTGCTGGACCTCTCGGCGGCTTTTGACACCATTGACCATGGTGTCCTCCTGGGTCGGTTGGCTGGGTTGGGGCTTGGAGGCACCGTTCTGAGGTGGTTCCACTCCTTCCTGGCTGATAGATCTCAGAAGGTGGTGCTGGGGGATGCTTGTTCGGCACCCTTGTCCTTGAGGTGTGGGGTGCCACAAGGGTCAATTCTATCCCCCATGCTGTTTAATATCTATATGAAGCCACTGGGAGAGGTCATCCGGGGGTTTGGGGTAGGGAGTCATCAGTATGCTGATGACACCCAGCTCTTTCTCTCCTTTCCACCCGACTCCCAAGGGGGCAGTCGATGTCCTGAATCGTTGTTTGGAGGCAGTTGGGAGCTGGATGGGGGCAAACAAGCTGAAATTAAATCCTGATGAGACAGAAGTTATTCTGGTCCAGAAGTCTACGATTCAGGTATTGGACCATCGTCCTGCTCTGAATGGGGTTGTACTCCCTCTGAAGGAGCAGGTCCGCAGCTTGGGGGTTCTCCTGGATGCGCAGCTGCTCCTGGATTCCCAGGTGGCGGCTGTGGCCAGGGGGGCTTTTGCCCAGCTTCGGCTGGTGCGCCAGCTGCGACCGTACTTGGACCGTGCAGACCTGGCCAGAGTGACTCATGCCTTAGTGACATCTAGACTAGATTACTGCAATGCACTCTACGTGGGGCTGCCTTTGAAGACTGTTCGGAAACTGCAACTAGTGCAGAATGCGGCGGCCCGGGTGGTTGCCGGGGCCTGTCAGTTCGACTCAGTCGGACCGTTGCTCCGGCGGCTACACTGGCTGCCGGTTCGTTTCCGGGCACAAAAGTGCTAGTTTTGACTTTTAAAACCCTTAACAGCTCGGGTCCAGGGTATTTGAGGGACCGCCTCCTTCCTTATAATCCGACCCATACTCTGAGGCCCTGTTAACCGTGCCGCCATTGACGGAGGTGAGGGGGATGGCAGCGCGGAATAGGGTCTTCTCGGTAGTGGTGCCCCAATTATGGAATTCCCTCCCCCTGGAATTAAGAACGGCTCCCTCTTTAGAGACCTTTCGGTGGGGCCTTAAGACATTTTTATTTAGGGTAGCATTCAATGTCTGACATGGTGGGCTGGCTTTTTAACAAATGGCTTCTTAACAAATGGCTTTTAACAAAGTAAATATAGGTTGACCCACTGGGGTTGTTTGTATTTAGTTGTTGTTTTAATTGTTTTTAATTACTTGTTTTTAATTTATTTTTAATGTATATGTATTTTAATGTTTTGTAAGCCGCCTTGAGTGCCCTCGCTGGGAGAAAGGCGGGATATAAGTTCTTTAAATAAATAAATAAATAAATAAATAATAAGAGCCCTGGTGAATCAAGCCAATGACCCATCTCACAGTGGTCCACCAGATGCCAGGAGCACACAAGACAACAAGATACCTGTATCCTGTCGCCACTCCCTTGCATCTGGAATTAAGAGATGGCCTACAACTAAAACCAGGAGGTTGCATATACCCATCATGGCTTGTAACCTGTGATGGATTTTTCTTTCATAAATCTGTCTAATCTCCTTTTAAAGGTATCCAGGCCAGGTGCCCTCCCCACATCCTGTGGCAAGGAGTTCCACAGATTATTTACACACTGGATAAAGAAATATTTTCTTTTGACTGTTCTAATTCTCCCGCCACTCAATTTTAGTGGATGTCCCCTGATTCTGGTGTTGTGCAAGAGAGAAAAGAACTTTATTCATTCCATCCCATACATAATTTTATGTCTCAATCATGTCCCCCCTCAGGCACCTTTTTTTCTAGACTGAAGAGCCCCAAACGCTGTAGCCTTTCCTCATAAGGGAGATGCCCCAGCCCACTAATCATTTTGGTTGCTCTTCTGCACCTTTTCCAGTTCCACTATAGCCGTAACTATGGTGGAGCCAGAGGGGCAGCTGCCCCGGGTGCTCTGCCAAGAGGGGCGCAATCGGGGCTCCACCCCTCAGGCTCCACCATGGCCACGTCCTCCTGGCCCCCCCCCGGAGGAGATCGTGAGGAGAAGGTGGCCATGGCCTGATTGCGAAGCCAGGACCTTTTCCCCTCTCTGCTTGGAGCGGAGAGGGAGAGCGGGCGCAGCTTGCGAAGAGACAACCTGGAAGTGATGTCACAGCCGTGACGTCGTGATGTCACTGCCCTGGAACCTCCTGCCCATAAGCAACCTCCTGGTTTTAGAAGTGGGTTTTCTCTGTGCCAGGTGCAAGGTAGTGTCAACGGGAAACAGGTTATCTTGTTGGCTGTGTGCTCCCTGAGGCATCTGGTGGGGCCACTGTGTGATACAGGAAGCTGGACTAGATGGGCCTTTGGCCTGATCCAGCAGGGCTCTTCTTATGTTCTTATGGAAGCAGCGGTGGCATGCTATGCCGCTCTCCTTATGTACTCAGTACTCTGAGGGGTGGCAAATGAAGAGAATCAGACCAGGGAAATGCCTACCATTATTCACGTCCTATAGGAACCGCAGTGGTCTGAATTGTTGTTGTTGACTGAATATTTTTAAATTGTATTGATTGTATTGTCAGCTTTTGGACAATCTATAGTCCTTGCCAAGATTCTGATAATTTACTTGACTCACTTATGAACATATGAAGCTGCTTATACTGAATCAGGCCACTGGTCCATCAGACCAGAGCTCAGTATGGCATACAATGACTGCCAGCAGGTTTCCAGGGTATCAGAGAGAAGTCTTAGCCTTTTCTGGCGATGCCACAAAGCTGCATGTAAATATGAGTTTTGCATGTGAATATGAGTTTAAATATGAATTACCTTTTGCATGTAAATATGAGTTCTGGAAATATGAACTACCACTGACCTGTTTAATTTTCCAGCCAGCTGTATTTTTCATAAAATCTTTTGTGTAAGACATCCAATTGTCTTTTAAAACTTACTGTTTCAAGCAATCTTACAGCCCAATCCTGCCCAACTTTAGGCTGGTGGGGCTCTCGCTCTGCAAGCCTAGGATGTCATAAACATGTTGTAAGGCACATTTTTTTTTTACACCTTGGGAGTAAGTGGCGCTGTAAAACATCCAATTGTCTTTTAAAACTTACTGTTTCAAACAATTTAACCCACCCTCCAGTCGCCGCACCAGCCAGGCATAGGGAGGGCGGGCAAGGGTGGCAATGGCCTGCCTGCCTGGGAGGGGACAGGGATATCGGCGCTGGGTTGTGCCGATATTCAACGCCCCTTCCCAGGCCAGGCCGGCCTTACACGGCCTCCCTGGACGCACACCAGCTAAAGACCTGGTGCACATCTGAGGAGGCCCATTGGGGCCTCCGGCACTCACACCGGGGAAAGGGGATGAATGTCCCCTTCCCCCGAGGTGAGCCTGGGCCGTGCCGGCACAGCCCGCATCCAGTGCAAGATGCAGTGGCTGGCCATTTCGGCCAGCCGCCGCAACTTGTGCAGGATTGCGCTGTGAATCATGTTAGCTTTAGATACCTACAAGTGTTGAGCTTTTCAGAAAGTAACTGATAGATCTGACTTCAGCAGACAGCTTAGTTCCATAGGTTATGCTGTCTTCAGCACTGCTGTACACAATTTAGGTAATGCTGTCATCAGCACCGCTGCGTGCAGCTTTGGGAACTGCAAAGCTGAAAAGCAACATATTAATGGCAACAAGTAAATCACTGTTAAAATAACAGAGAACAACACTTCAGAATGCTTTTCAACACTTTGGTGGAGAAGCTCAGCCTGAAGCCATTCTGGACCCGTATCTCCAGCTCTGGCAAGCGCTCTGTGGTGTGCAGCATTCTTCTCCAAGGCAACATTTGACAATAGGTTACCTCTGGGCAGTGACAAATGTTTCTTGATGGCAACGCTGGAGAAATATCCTTTAAATGACACATGGAAATGCTGTGCACATTTCTGCCCTCTGACTATTTCCCTGTGGCTACTGCAATGACAGGAGTGGTGACACTTGTTTAGTGGTTACTGGGTGTGAAAGATCCTTGCTTACCAATCATCTGATACCTGTATCAGTCACGTTGTCTTTTTAGACCTTTATGGTGATGTTTTTGTGCATTCCAATGACACTCAGCATTAAAATAAAAGGACTTTTGGACATTCACAACTTGAGTTTTAAAATTGATTCTAATATGGCAGCACACAGTGGCCTGCACATAAATGCACGTGATGCATAAGAGCATAAGAGCACGTGAAATGTCTACAGTGTCAGAATGCCCACCACCCTCCTCTCCCCGTGCCCGCTTTCCTTTCTGGTCCTTTCCCTTTTCTAATCCAGGGACTAGGAGGAGCAGTGGAGGTGAGTGGGCGCCCACTACCAATCTGCAGCCTGAGAGAACTGGCCCAGTTCATGGATGGCTCGACCCTGGTAGGACTTCTCTTACTTTAAATACCTATGAAAAAATTCTAGAGTTGGACTGCACAAAACCAGCTGCAGTCTTTTTTTTTTTTTTTTAATTATCGCTTAAGGCTCAGGTGCTTCTAGGGTGGCATGGACATAGACGCTGGAAAACATAAAGCATGAAAGCAAAATTACTCACTTGGTCATGTGGATTACAGGAATTTGCTGTAAAAGAGTGCCTATATATTTGCCTGAAAACCAATGCCCGAGTGAATTGATAATCAAGTCACCAGTATTGAGCTAAGTCAAGGTAACCGGAGGGGGAGAAGAATGCATTAGGGCTGCTTTCCAGCACTGATTCCATGTTTTATTTCAAATTCCAGCATGTTTGTTCTGCCTGAAAGGCCTTTGCAAGAAGTCCTGGTTACTGCTAATTGATTTTAACCTCGGAACTCTATTGGAAGCCACAGATGTTAACTGCTCACTGAGGCATTCACAGTTCGAAAGATTCTCACAAAAGGTTCAGGGTAATTGCAAGATATCTCTTGTAAAAGCAGGGATTACATCTAGCCAATTCCACTGAGATTTGTTGCATGGAAATCTTTAGTGTTGGGCCTATAAGCTTGTTAAATGAAATGAACTTTTTGTATTTGCCCTGGAGCTCCTCGTCTTGCTCACAAAGTTCAGAAGACTTTGGGATATTAAGTTGGAACAAAGGGGAACTGAAACCTCTCCTGTTTCTTTCATTCAAGGCACAAGGACTAAAAAAAAGCCCTTCTGTACACCTGGACATGACCATTTGGTTTCTTAGAAAGTGGTAAACAGAAGCTTGTAAAAATCCAAGAACTCTGTATGATCATTTTAAGTGAATGTCAGTGCATATAAAATTGTAACCCAATAATAGCAATGACATTTTCAATCTAGGCACCAATCTTGCAAATAGCATGCAATGCCTGTTTGATTTAGATGCTGTATCCGCTAGTGCCTAGAGTCTAGACAGTGGGGCTGAACTGGAAGTTTAACACCTAAGGGCCAAACTAGGTATTTTGTGGGATTTGTAATGGGACCGAGTGTTGACTTTTTTATAGTGTGTGTGTGGGGGGGCTGTGAAATGGGGCAAATCTGCAGTGGAGGGGTAGCTCTGTGAGTCTCCCACTACAGTTCTGATCTTAATCACATTGGCTTTCAATCAATGCTCTCCCCCCCCGATTAAAAATAGTGTGTGGAGGGGGCCACGACTGGGATCCGAACCACAACAAGCACTAAGGGCCCCCTACTCCCTGCTGTGATTTGCCTAATTTTGTGGCTTCTCACTGTACAAAAAAGTACATGCACACAAGACCATGTTACAAGAGAAGGTGAAAACATGGGGATGGAAAAAGGTCTGTGTGGGTGGTTCTATTGTTTGACTTTCAGGCTAAAGGTGTATCCTGGTTTAGAAAAGGTTGAAGACCACTGACTTTTTATTCAGCACTAAGCACTAAAAAATAACAGCAAGCAGATAATACAAAACTGAATTAATAGGATGCTTGTATTCGCCCGCCCCCCTTCATGATGCTAGATGTACATAAACCCACTTGTCTCTTGAGGAATAGAATCATAGCATTAAACCAACAGGGAGAGAAATAATTTCTCATATCTCTGTGACCACGCATTAAACATATTATCACAGCGCTCATTTAGTGAAATTGTGCTGAAGAGAAAAAATTACGCTATAAAAGCTAGCCTAACATACCTTGACATCTGTTTCATTAGCAAATGAAGTAGTAATTTTGCATTTTAGGATATTGCTCCCACACTGAGGATCTGCCTGATACTTGGAGTCAATGTCATAGAGTTTCACAGCACAGGACAGACATTCAAAATATAGCAAACATGCAGCACAGCTTACAAGAGGCCAGCAGCCACCACATCAATAATTCAGAGCAAAAATCAGTAATAATAAATATATTACAGATGTTCAGTACAGAAACCCGTTTTGATTCCAGTTTGGACAGACAGGAACACCTATACAAATAACTAACACCACTCCTGTCTTAGACCCAGGGACGGACCTTCGTTGGTGCGGCTGGTGCGGGCCGCACTCCTTCTCATGCTGGGAGGAGTGCAGAGGCGTTACTGCGGTAGGGGCAGTACCGTAAGTTGTCTCCTGCCCGTCACCTTCGCAGCGCGGAATGGCTCTGATGGCGAGGGGGCGGGGCCTCCTCGTTCCAATTTGTAAACCTGGTACTAGGACGGGGCGCAACTTACGGTACTGCCCCTACCGCAGAAACGCCTCTGGAGGAGTGACATACACAGCCAGCCCTCCGGTGAGTAACAAACTTGCTCTGAACTGGAGAGTGCAAAAGGTTCCTTGCTTGGTGGGGTAGGTGCTGCCAAGGCCAAAGGTAGTACTGGAATGGTCTAGCACGATTGTGCGACACTTCCTCTGTTTGTGCAGGCACGCCAGGCCACTCTGGCAGTACCTTCGGCCTCGCAGGGCCTGTGATACTGTTGGAGCGGCCTGGTGTGCCTGTGTGAACAGAGGAAGCGTCGCACAAGCGTGCCAGGTTGCCTCCGGCAGTACCTTAGGCCTCATGGAGCTTCTCTCTTCACCCAGAGGGCTCCCCTGCCCCCATCTCCGCTTCTGGGGGGTGATGCGCTGACTTCCCGCACCAGGTGACGCATACCATAGTGACGCCCCTGCCTAGACCCAAAGCTAGGTCAGGTATCTGGCCAAACACCTCAACACTATTTTTACTTCCATGAATACAGTCAGAAGGCATTCAGCCAGAAGCGTCGCGGGGGTTGGGGCGGGGGGCCCCAAGGCATAGGACGCCTTGTGTTCGTCCGTCGCTGCCTCCGCCGCTTTCGCCGAGCGGAGGTTGGGCCCTCCCGCCTGTCCTGGTTCCGAACGGCTCCAAAATGGCCTGGAAAATGGTGCGGGGGGAGTGGTCGGAGCCGCGTGACGTCACACCCGGCGTCACGTGGGGGTATAGCATCGGCAGCCTCTCCCACGTGGAGGTGCAGCATCGTCTCTGCATTCAGCTGAATGACCATTGATAAGACCATTGCTAAGGTTTGATGTCAAGAAACACCAATAGAAAGGAACGTGTAGCCCTTTGACAACTTGCCCACTAGCTTTAATACTCCCAGCAACACACATATGTGATTGAGGTGGGTTTGTTTGTTTAGGAAACGTTAATCTATACATTAGTTAATTTCTTTGTACATAACAAGACACAGGCACTGCCAACAAAAAATCCAGTCTTTCCAACATTGTCTGATGAGATTCACATTTATTTGAAACTTTTAAGAGGTTAAAGTAATACTCCAGTTAAGGCAGCATCTGGTCTCTTTAGGACGTTGAAGGGCATTCCATATGAACAGACTTCTGGAGATTTGCTGGCTTGTTTGAAAGAAACATTTAATTTTAGCTTTGCTTTATAGATCTATTGTTTTCCATGGGGCGAGAGAAAGTTATCCAAAAAAGGCAACATTGACTCAGAAGCACAGTTCAAAGAACTGACTTTTGTCATAGCTAACTGAAGATGAAATGTTTGTTAGGGTGTTCATATCAACAACTAAATAAGGGTGAAATCTACCCATTAAAATAAGGCCACAGTGAAACTTCAAATCTTGCTCTGGCCATCTAGTACAGGGGTTTATAATGGAAACTACTTCACTCTAAATACTGTGACATTTATTTTCAAATGTAGGTAGTTAGGACTGAGAAGAAACTGTCCTTAGTCACATTGCCTTTGGTGATGGAAACCTCTACAATCTAACCATAAGTCTTACCTGCTGATGTTCACATCAGTGGTGTCACTCCGGTTCATGAGAACAAGGAATAGACTTTGTCTTGTGGTTACTGGCAATCTGTGAGATTTACCTACATTTTGAATTTAGAAACCTGTGTCCAGTGATTTCAATGGGTGATATCAAATCAGAAGTTGCTTTAAATGATTTGACCAGAAGTCACTTTAAATCCTGTTGGAGAGGCCTAGGCTCACGCATGGAGAACGCCCCCCCCCCCCGATGATTAATTATCAATTGGTGTTGGACTCCGGTATCCACGAGGCACAGGTACTAGGGTCCAGCACCAATCGCGTCTTTAGAGGGGTGTGTGGCATTGTGGTGGGAGCAGACCTCTTCAGGTGCAAGGCTCGGTGTGTGTGGCTTACACCCTCCCAGCCTTGTACCCCACCTTAGAACTTTATTATTATAATTTCCCTCTACCTGTTACACCTGTTTTTATTTAATTGCAAGTACAGTCAATTCTCATTATCCGCTGGGGTTAGGTCCCAGCGGATACCGAATCAGCAGACACTGAATCATTGATCCTATTGGATCAATGGGGTTAGGGGGAGGGGGAGCTAACCTGGTCAGGAATGCCAGCAGCAAATACCTTAGTATGGCCGCGGACAGCTTCAGGATGGCTGCAGAGAGCTGTAGAATGTCCATGGATAGCTTCAGGATGGCTATGGAGAACTTTAGAGTGGCCACAGTTAGCTTCAGGATGGCTGCAGAGAGCATTAAAATGACTGTGATTACAGCAAAGAGCTTTAGGATGTGCGTTAAGCGCCAAAATGGCTGCTGCCAATAGCGTCAGGAGCTTTAGAATGGCACGGATAGCATCCAGAATGGCCAGTGTGAATAGCTTCAGAATAGCCATGGATTCAGCGAATGGCTGCGGATAGTCGAGAACAGGCAACGGATGGTGCAAGGTAAGTCAGCCTCTTATTCCCCACAGATAAACTAATCTGCAGGAACAGAGTGCATGGAGAACGGAAATTGACTGTACATGATTGTGCCTGTTTTTATCGTTACCCTTTCCCCTTTTTATTCATTTTAAATAACATTTACTATTTTTAATGTTAATTGCCCAGTGTTCTGTTCAGAACAAAGAACTATCTTAGTGCTACCTAGGACAAGAGTGGGGACTAAGGAGTGAGGGATGTGTGTGTCAGGTTGGCATCTTAGAAATGGAGTTTCCTGGTAGGATATTTGTTTTTAAATTCTAAAGTCTATGCTATTGTTTGTAACAATGAAAGTTCTTTTTTGCCCTCCCATAAAGTTTGCAGAATAGATAGGATTAATAGATTGAATGCCGTGCATATCTCACGGAGGGGGGGGGAGAGACAGAGAGAGGGGGGGAGAGAGAGAGAGAGAGAAAGAGAGAGAGAGAGAGAGAGAGAGAGAGAGAGAGAGAGAGAGAGAGAGAGAGAGAGAGAGAGAGAGAGAGAGACTTGAATTGTGCAAAGATCTTGTAATAATGGTAGATGCGGCAGTGCCGGAAACGTCCAGGCCTCTCCCTAATGTTGATGAAGCACTACTATTTAGAATGCCACATTAAGCTTGAGTCATTAATACTGTATTATCTACATATCCCTCATAAAAATTCTGGTAAAGTCATTACAAACTTCCTATGCTTTTATTTTCCAATTAAAGAAAGTACAGGTAGTTATAGCCTCTTCAGTCTGTTCTACCTGTCTTGAACTGGGCATAGGCAACTCAAGTATTCCATATTGCTATTATTTATCATTTTCATAGCATGTCAGGACTCTGTCTTTTGTTTACTTTACTTTGTTAGATAGTTGTAAAGTATAATAAACAGCCCAATCCTATTCTTTCTCTCCCCTGTCAATGCAGCAGTGCCAAAATGGCTACGGAGGTCTCCTCTATGTAAGGGAACAATAGTTCCCTTACCTGGGGATAAGCCTCCATGGCGTGGGGGTCTACTGGGATCTGCGCTAAATTGCTGGCGCAGGTCTGCGTGGACCCGTGATGTAGGATCAGGTCCAGGAAGGGGGTTAGGATTCAGCGGCCACTACTGCCACCAACCCTGCCCCCTTCTCGGAGTTGACCAGCCATTTTCCACCCCCGTAACCACCCCATTCCTCCCTCCCCTGCATCCATTGCCACCTCCCCTGCTTCGACCTAGGATGTCATGAAAGTGCCATAAAGCACTTTCGTGGCAACCAGAGAGTAAGTGGTGCTGGCGCAGAAGCCAGCGCCACTCATTCAGACACCGGATGCAGGTAGGTGCTGCGCCAAGTGGTGGGAGGGTGGGCAGGCTGGGGGGGAGGGATAATTGGCTGGCCAGGCCAGGGAGGGGGGCAGGGATATCGGTGGCTTGCTCCACCGATATCCTAACCCCCTTACACGGCCTCCCTGGAGATGCGCCAGCTAAACTAGTGCGTGTCTGAGGAGGCCCATTGGGGCTGCTGGGACCGACACCTTGGGAAAGGGGCAAACGTTCCTTTCCCCTGAGTTGTGGCCTACCCCGACCAGTGGGGGCCGCATCCTGCGTAGGATGCAGTGGCCAGTCGATTAGGCCAACTGGTGCATCTTATGCAGGATTGGGCTGCTAGAAACATACTGTGCAATACAACAATGCTCAATAACTTAATACAGTATTTAGAAACAAATGTATGTGTAGTGTAACTTCCTGGATTGTAAGCTCCTTGGGGTATTGATATGTACAGGTGAGAAGACATAGAGATGTATTATGCAATATAACAATGCTAAACAACTGGAGGTAGCCCAGCCATGAGGGATACCAAAGTGGCCATTTAGAGCAGTGGGCACGAGGAGGGAAACTGAAGAAGGGTGCCCCACAGTCTGCATCTGTCCATTGCCCCCTCCATCCTGCTGCTCACCCAGCTACTTCACCCCATGCTCCAATCCTATTCTCACTTGCTGAGAACAAGCAAGGAAGAGGATTGGGGCAGTGGCAACCCACTTCTTCCTCCAACTCCTGAGTGAGCCTTTCCCAACTGAATGTGGGCATTAGGGTTGGTGAGATGCAACATTTTGTTGCAGGTCCCTTTTGTAACCTATTAATATGCAGTATATTTTGGAGGTCCGAACAGTCATTTATGTGGGTAAATTTTGGAGGTCCTATGGCAAGTACCATCCTTACATTTTAGCTCTATAGTCAAATAATTAGAGGAAGTGCTGCTTATTAGGGAACTGAGATAGCAACATATGTTGATTGATGGCTTGTGTCTGAGTTGTGAAGCTCAACAGTGTCTGGATATGATCCAGCTGGACTTTAATGTCCCAATGATTCCAGGAGCAAAGAGTTAAGCCAAGATGTGCTCCCTCCTTGAAATAAATGGCACATAAAAATGCTTACTATTGGTAGATCATGCAACATGTTTTCTTTCCTTTAGGAGACCATGCCATGTGTTTTCTTTCCTTTAGAATCATGTCATAAACTGACTTACAGCCCAATCCTGTCTAGAATGCAGCAGCAGCGCACCTAAGCTGACCAGGGCATCCTAGGCAGAATTGGGTCTGCGCTGGTGGAGCTAGAGCGCTCCTCGAGAAAAAGGGATGTTTGTCTCTTTCCCTTGGGTAGAGCCCCAGCAGGCCCAATGGGCCTTCCTTGGATGTGCACAGGCAAAATGGCCGGCGCAAATTTGAGGTGCAGGTGCCAGGCTCAGGACGGGGGATAGGATTTGGTGGAGCAAGCCGCCAATGATCCCTTCCCCGTCCCTGGCCTGGTTGGCCAATCGCCCCCTCCCTTTCCACCCAGTCCGCCCTCCCTACACCCTGCCCCTTACACAGGACCTACCTGTGTTCGCAGGCAGTGGCTGTGGCCCGGGGTAGAGTGAACGGCACTGGCCTCTCCTCGGGCACAGCTTACTCACTTCGCCAGCAGAGCCATCGCTCCTCCGGCACATTTCTACACAGGATTGGGCCATTAAAGTTTAAGCATTTTGTCATGCTTTCCTGGATTGGGAAACAGTATAGGAAGGAGGTACACCATGTAATGGTGTGTTTTTCAGTTCATTACTCAAAAGTAATAAACATATCACATTAGAAACAAGGTTTATATGCCTCCCACTGACAATTAGTAGATGATCAGATAAGGTTGGAAAGTTTCAAGAAAATGCAGTGGATTGCTGAGAAAATACTCTGTTGTTTTCAACAGATGGCAGTAGTAAATAGTGAACATATATATGTACTAAATACATTAGTTGGAGTTATTAATAATGTGCAATCACGTAAGTAAACAAATCCATTTCTGTTGATTACAGCTACACTGGAAAGAGTAAATCAACATTTTAAAGAGAGAGCTAAAATCATTTGGGAGTGTATATGATACTGATATTGTGTTTTAATGATCAGCTGCATGCATACTGGCATATGTTGAAATTACTGTACATGGTACATGAGTACGGTACTGTACATATTTAATTATATCATTATAAGCCATTATGATTTTAAAAGTTGTGTAATTAGACAAAATGCAACAAAATGCCCGTTTTGTAAGTGGAAATTATGCACCAAATGCACTACAAAAAGCTCAAATCAGTAATAGACTGCTTTGGTTTTCCACTTTTATGTAAACTACAGATGGTTGGTGGCCGTTATGATTTCCATATTGCTTCACGGTTCATGTCTGTTAAAATCAAGAGAACTCACAATAGTGAACGGTATTTTGTCTCTTTTCTTTGATAAATTCCTCATTCCATTCTATTGTGAAAAATCCCTGATTTCTCACCTGTTTTTGACCTTCCTAACTCTAAAGAGGCTCCTGTGATGCCTCAACATCCTGATGGGGCTGTTGAGTTATTCAGATGCAGCAGCCATGTTGACTCTGTTGCTGTGGGCAGCTGGCTTTCTCCTTCTTCCCCCAACTGACCGGTGAACAAAGGACTTGCCCTTGAGCCAGTTCATTAGACCAGTGTTTCTCAAACTGGGTTGCGACCCACTGGTGGGTCATGACCTGATTTTTGGTGGATAGAGAAACTGACAACCATAGAATCATAAAGTTAGAAATGACCCAAAAGGTCATCTAGTACAACCCCCTACCTGTTGCAGGAAATCCACCTAGAGCAGGGGTTCTCAACCAGTGGTACTAGTACCACCAGTGGTACTTCAGCTGACGGCTGGTGGTACTCGAACTGATGTGGTGCTTTCAGAGGCATGTTTTCGCTCCCAAGAGACTCCTGCCTTTGGCCAAGCCTCTTGGGAACGCTGAGAAGGGCCCTCCCACCCACCCTACTTGCATTTTCTGGCCTCCCAAAACCTGAAATCTCAAAAGTAACTGGCGATGCCAGTCACTTCCAGTGGTACGCAGCAGGTGAGTGGCGCCAGAGGCCAGGCGAAGAGAAGGCCACCAGAATGGTCCCAATCTGATGAACATGGAGCTCAACAAACGCTCCAGAAAGTTGTCCCCTTCACCATACTAAAAAGGCTTGAAACAAAGGCTTGAACAGCTGGTAAATAAATAAAAAAAATAGTCTCATAAAGCTAGGTGGGTCCCGATAGAGTGTCCCTTTAAAAAGTGGGTCCCAGTGCTAAAATGTTTGGGAACCATTGCATTGGGCCAGAGGCAGCTGGTGTAACCAGAACGTGGCGTGCTGTGAACTGTCAGCCTGTCTTGAGTCAGCTCTCCCCCTGGCTCTATACAACTCTATAGTTGTAGGCCAGCCCAGCAGTCTGAGCCACTCATCAGAGAAGCAACGGTTATGCCAATAAAAGTAGTTGAGTGAGAGTGAGAAGCAACTTCCCTTTTTCGGCACTCAGCCTTGCCTTGTCTCTGCTTGACTGTCTCATTTAATAATACCTCAGCCCAGCTCTGTATCTCAACCCAGTCTTGCAGTTTAGGGAACCCTGAAAGATGAGCCATAAGAACATAAGAAGAGCCTTGCTGGCTCAGGCCAAAGACCCATCTAGTCCAGCTTCCTGTATCACACAGTGGCCCCACCAGCTGCCTCCGAGAGCACACAGCTAACAAGATAACCCTCCAGAATGATAAGCCTCAAGACTGACTTGATAGTACTGTTATTGTACTTCTTGGTTTGTATAATTTTTAAGAAATCTAATAGCAACATTGGTCATCACAACATTTTTTTGATAGGGAATTCTATAGGCAGTTTGATAGGATGTAAGAAAAAAGAGCGCTGCCTACAGCCGGTCTCTTCTTGTTGCTATATAATGAGAATAAATAAGCAGTTCTCTTCATGCCACCACACACACTAATGGTTGTGTACCTTCATCATATCTGGCCACCCACTGAGTTGTAGTCATGTTGTTTAGCTGAGCACAGTGATGTTATCTTGATGCATTACAAGTAATAAGAGAAACCGAAAAGTTTAACCAGTTCTACCATGTGATGACTATATACTGTCTTAAGAACTTGTCCTCTTGCTTTTTAGGAAATGCTGTTTATAAATAAGATGCTGACTGCTTCCTGAAACTATATATGCAGCCTTTTTACAAAAGCCAAGTGACCTACATTTAACTTCCACAGATATGATAAAGTGTATTGAAATGAATCAGGAACTTTTCCACAGAGCCAACTATATGAGATGTTTCAGAAATATACAGAAGAAGCAATAGCCTTGGAGTCTGTAGCAAGAAAGAAACATAAGGAACGAAACCATAAATGATTCCAGATACTATAGACCTCCTTATTCATATATATATATATATATATATATATATATATATATATATATATATATATATATATATATATATATATATATATATATATATATTTCTATCCAGTTTTTTAAAAAGTTGCTTCACAATGTAAAACCATAAAAACAAGAACTCTATAAATCAAAAGCAACAGCAAACAAGACAAGAAGCAGCCTAGAAATCAACAGTGCCAGTTATAACTATAAAATAGCAGCAAATACAACTCAATCAAAAGCCATGTCGAATAAAAATTGGTTTTTAGAGGGCCTGATGGACTTGCTCAGGTAGTTCATTCCAGAACCATGGTGCCACCATGGAAAAGGCCGTTTCTGATCTCCACCAATCACACTTGTGTGAGTGATGGACTAGAGCATGGTCTGAAAAGATTACCTTAGAGGGCCCAGGCATGTTCAAATGAGCACAAGCTGTCAACCTTGGATAGTCAAGAACTCTTGATTATTACTATGATATTGCTAAGTATCGGTGGTATGAACTGGTAAAATGTTAAACGCGTTGATTACAATCTTGCACCCTGTTAGCGGGGATGTGGATCAAGTCTTTGACTCCAAGCCTCAAGTCAAGTCCCAAGTCTCTGGGTCCAAGTCTCAAGTCAAGTCTTTGCCCCCAAGTCTTTGGTTGCAAGTTGCGAGTCCCTAGCTATTTAATGGGGAAAATGGGTTTAAACCTGAATAAAATTGGACTTGTCGTAAAAGGCTCCAAGTCTCGAGTCGTGTCTTTCGAGACTTTTACAATTGCCGACTCCAGTCCGAGTCAAGTCATTGATATGACTTGAGTCTGACTCAAGTCCGAGTCAATAGACTCAAGTCCACATCACTGCCTGTTAGGTGGATCAAGATGTGGAGCAGCTTCTCATAAGAATCTAATGTACTCCCTCCTTCCACTCCAGGACACACCACTGCTTGGTATGTCACATTCATGTCAAGCATGCTGCCTCTCACTAGGCCCATTCTATAAGCAAAAGCTTCTCGATTCCTCAGGGTACCAAACAGTCTGCTCCTCCCTTGGTGTGTGACTGTTCCTGGTAAGAGCAGAGCACCATGTGTGGGCCTTGACCCTCTTTCCTGGCCACGGAAGATGGTGGGAGAGAAGGAGGAGGTGGAAGGAATGTGGGTGATGCATGTGAAAAAAGGGAGAGGGGGGGCAGCAAAGGATACACTGCTTCACATGCAAGGCAGCTTGAGCTTACACTGAGAATAGGTCTCTTAAGATGTATGCTCAGTAGGACGCTGCTCTGCATCCTGTTCCACTCACACAGATAAATATTGTTGTTGTAGCCTTTGACTTTAACGGTGCAATCCTATCTAGATTGGAGACCGGCGGAGTCTAGGGTGTTGCAAACCTGCCATAAGGTTTGTGGCACTCAGTGAGTAAGCAGTGTCGGCGTAGTGGCCAGTGCCCACCAGGGTAGGTAAGTTCCCCACCGGGGCAGGGGGAGGGTGGGACGGGGGCATTCCGGGGGGATTGGTGGATTTGGCCTGGGAAGGGGGAGGGATTGGTGGAGGAGACCTCGACTGATCCCCCTTCCCGGGCCTGTTGGGCCTTACACGGGCCTCTCCAATGTATGCCAGCAAAATTGCTGGCGTGCATTCGAAGAGGCCCATTGGGGCGGCTGGCACATTACTCGGGGTAAAGGTGGAAATGCCCCTTTACCCCGAGGAGGCCGCCAGCTGCGCCGGGGCAGGCCCAATCCTGCATAGGATGAGGCTGGCGTCTTATGTGCACTGCCACGTCCTGCTAGACAGGATTGGGTCGTAACTGTCCCAGTAAAATCATTAGACAATTTTGGGTTTGATTGTGCTTATTGTAATGAAGTTTGGGGTTGTTGCTCTGTTGCTACAGTACATTTCTGTTACTTTAAAATAGCATGATCCCAAACCATACAAGGATACATTTAACAATTAGATCACAACAGGGGACCTGGATCTGAATAGATAAGTACCACATTTTAATCATAGAGTAGCAATTTTCACAGGAATAAACTCTCTCTGTATCTTTTGCTCTGTGGCTGACATAATAGATTAGTATTTAAAAAGGAAACATATAAAAGGGAGGACCAACACACGGCCCTTGATGAAAACACGCACACTGATTTTTCCACCCCCACCGCTTCTTGCAGCTGCCCTAGTTTCATTGTTTCTCCTGGAGGCTCGCCTCTAGCACCTTCAGGAATAACCCCAAGGTTAAAACCTCAAACGTTTTGACTGACGGATTGCTCACCCGTCTATTACCTGAGATAAAAGTAGCATTGTTAAGACTTTCTTGATAAATGTTTCCTAACTTTTATTTGGCTGTCCTCCTCTAATTTTCCTTTGCTGGAATGTCATGGCTATTAGTTAAAACCTTCTTCGCTTCTGTTACGTAAATCACAGCTTGCTAAGGTACCTTTTTCAGGGCGTTCTCGTCACTTAATTCCTCTAGTGCAGAGTTTCCCAACCTGTGGTAAAATATATTTTCCCCACTGGCGGCGATCCCCAGGATCGCCACCGCTGCTGTCCCCGCCCCCACAAATACTCAAAGTTCCCCTGCCTTGCAGGGAGAACTCTGACAAACACTGCCTTAAGGAGAGAGCCTTATAGGGAGAGAACCTTATTAGAAGGTAAATACTGAGAAAAAATGTACATTTTCCTTAATTTTTATTGAGGAAACTTAAAGAAGAGGGTTGATATCATTGAGAGTGGCATGATATGGAGGAATAGGCCAAGCTAGTTCAGACCAAATCTGAATCAAGCCCAGATAAGCTAGTTTTAGACAAGCACATTCCAAACTGAATTTAGGGAAGCTTGACTCTCCCTAATTGGCTCACCACCTCTTTTAGCTTTTACATAATGTTCTCTGTTTTTCCTTCAATTATTTTACTGAGGAGTAAAAAGCCATTTACTTTTTAAATGGCTGCATGAAATCTAATCCTCTAGAACTTCAGATAGTGAACATTTAATCTGCTACTGGCAAAAAGATTTATTTCCTCTCCTCCAGATTGCCAGGAGAGGCAGAGCTTAAATATTATGGTGACTATGGCTCTATAAATACATTTGATAGATAAATTACAAACTGCTGTATACTTGAGTTGTTCTGAGATGCTCTCTCCACTTAAGGATAACGAAAACATACACTGCAGCAGGAACAATAGAAGCAGTTTTAAAAAAAACCCCGAGGGCTTGAAATAAGAACAGCAATAAGTTGATGGTTCAAAAGAACCCCAAGGAAAAGTTTTCATTCTATATTACAAAACTGAACTCTGTCATTTATAGCAAGTGTATAGACTAGTACTGTTTTCAGCCAAGAGACACATGTGCCTCTTTTTTATAAACACATTTTAAAGCACTTTTGAACCTCTTTCCAGCTCTTTGTGTGCATGCATGAAAGACAGAAATGCAATTTTCAGATGTGCTTTTATAAGGTTTTAAAATGAGTTATTTGCCATGCAGGAAGGTGGAATTACAATTGCATCTCTCTCTCTCTCTCTCTCTCTCTCTCTCTCTCTCTCTCTCTCTCTCTCTCTCTGTGACTTGAGAAGAGTGCATTCTGTTTGAAATATATTTCTAGTCCTCATCCACCTCATCCATTTCCATAGATTTGTGCTCACTTTGGAATGGTTTTCTTACCCTCTCCTCCCTATAGATAAGTGTCTCTTTGATAACAGCTGTGGCCTTCCCAATGGTCCGGTCACGGTGGCTGCCTGCAAGTAGTGCAGTACTGTGTAAGGTAAAGGTATTCCCTACTCGAAAGCCAATCGTGTCCGACTCTAGGGTATGGTGCTCATCTCCGTTTCTAAGGCCGAAGAGCCAGCGCTGTCCGAAGACGCTTCCGTGGTCATGTGGCCGGCGTGACTAATGGAACGCTGTTACCTTCCTGCCGCAGCGGTACCTATTTATCGACTTGCAATGTCTTGCTTTCGAACTGCTAGGTTGGCAGGAACTGGGACAGGAGACAGGAGCTCACTCCGTCACGCGGCACTTGGGTCTTAAACTGCTGACCTACCGACCTTCTGGTCTACAGTTCAGCGTCGTAACCACTAAGCCACTGCGGCCCTATACAGTACTGTACTGCCGTTTTGATGGCAGCTTGGGAGACTGCTGATTATGTAGTAAGCAGTATAATAACCCTGCTTTTCCTTTTGCCGAGTCTTTTGCTTCAACTTAATTCAATCTCCATATTTCATTCTGTGTAAAGAAGCCTAAGGTTTTAATTGCCCTGAATTCTCCAGGTTATGCTGCCAGAGTAAATTATTCAGATGTGCTACTTATAACCCACTTGATTAAACTTTATGAAAAATTGCTTAATTTCTTGGTCAGTGAATTACAGTTTTTGGGTTTTCATCCTGCATATAGGAATCCTCAACTATGGGCAGCTTTAGTTCCTAGTGAGAGATTCTTATCTACTCTAGGAGTGTCGTTTGGGAAGGTTACGCTGCCTGGATGCAGAGGTGTCGCTCTGGTAGGGGCGGGGCCATAAGTTTCGCTCCGTCCTAGTCCCGTTTACCAAGCGAGCAGGAGGCGGCCCCGCCCCCTCACTGTTGGAGCCATTTCATGCGGAGAAAGCAGCAGGCAAGAGACTCTCTGCCCGTTGCTTTCTCCGCACGGGAATGGCTCCGACAGTGAGGGGGCGGGGCAGCCTCCTGCTCGCTTGGTAAACGGTACTAGGACGGAGCGAAACTTACGGCCCCGCCCCTATCAGAGCGACGCCTCTGCCTGGACGTTGTAGTCAAATGCATTAATTGTGTGGCCCAATCCTATCCTTCCTGCCACCGGTGTAGCTGTGCTGAAATGGCATGCGCTGTATCCAGCCAGGAGAGGCAGAGCCAGAGGATTCTGAAGGGAAAGTGGATTTAAATCTCTTTTCCGCTCTGTAAGCCTCCCACCCAACATTGGCTCTCTTTGGACCTGCACCAGCGATTTCGTTGGTGCAAGTCTGAGGAGAAAAAAGGGGCAGGGTGGACGCTGCGGATAAGGATAGGATCCGACACATGCCATTGCCACCAGATCTGCTCCCTCCTGCAGCCTCCCTGCCCAGTTTCACCCCCTCCTCACTCCCGTTCCGCTCTCTGCCGAAACCCCCTCCTGCCTGCTCTGCACTACCTGCTGGCACTCGGGCAGCATGCGTTGCTGCAGTGCACTTTACGGCTGCCTTATTGCAGCCAGCACTGGCAGAACACTAGTCCCGCCAGTGGGGCAACCCAATAGGATTGGGCTGCTAACGTGTTTCTTTAAAAAGCTTTAAAGTCTAAGCCTTCTTATTCAGCTTGATCTTATGAAGTATAATAGTACAGTACAGGGAGTGTAACTATAGCAATCCATTCTTTTTTATTTGACTGTTAGCAGCAATTTCACTGTAATTACTTAACACAACATATCACTGTGACTAGGTACTGTGGTGCTGTAGCTAACTCAGTCATGTCTGATGGGCCCCCACAATGCTGCATGAATAATCTCCACCATCTTGCCCTGCCGCTCACTGTATCTCCACTTATATATAATCCTCATAATTTAGATCCTTTCCAGTTCTGTAGACTGACAGTGCCTTAATCACCCTGGTAAATGACCTGTGCTGGAAGAGAAACAGGAGGAGTGTGAACCTGTTGATTTTCCTGAACTTCTTAAAGGTTTCTGTGACCAGTGACCATTATATCCTTGTGGGCTGACTTGATCCAAGCTAGAACTGGGGCTGATGTATTATGATGGCTCTGGTTGTTCCTGATGAGGTCTCAGAAGGTGGTGCTGGAAGACTTCTACAGTGGTTCTCAATGTACTCAACACAGCATACCACTGGAAGTTACCGGCAATTATTGTATATCATTGCTGCTTATTTCCGGGTTTTGACCCATTTTCGGCGGAGAAGGATGCAGGAGGCTACACAGGAGACCGCTGGAGGCCAGTAAGAGGTTCCAGGTGGGTGGGCGGGCTGTTTTCTGCACTCCTGAGACTCTTGGCCAAAGGCAGGAGCCTCTCAGGAGCGAAAACATGGCACTGAAAGTTTCGGGTGATCCCGGTGATCTGAGTACCACCGGAGGTACCCCAAAGTACCACTAGTGGTATGTGTACCACCGATTGAGAACCTCTGTTCTACACCTGTGGCTTATGGGGTGCCACAGGATTCCAGCTTGGAAGTACTCCTAAAGCCAATGCTATTCCTGGATGCTTATGAGAAGGTGATGGGTAGGGGTGCATTTAACCCACTCCATCTGGTACAGCAGCTATTCCCTTTGCTGGAACCATCAAACCTAACTCTAGTCATCCATCCTCTAGTCACCTCCAGGCTGGAATACTGTTATATGCTTTACATGCGACTTCCCTTGAAGATAGCACGGAAACTTCAGTTGGTCCAGAATGTGGCGGTTTGGTTTTTGTCTGGGTCAATGAAATCGGACTGTATAAGGACTATGAAATCGGACTATGAAATCGGACTCTACCAAGTTCATGGGTTACAATTTGCTTCCAGGCTCAATTCAAGGTGCTGGCTTTGACCTTTAAAGCTTTAAACACTGAGTTCAGGGTATCTCAGGAAAAGCCTCCTTTTTACAAGACTTGATGAGAACTTTGTTCCACTACTGAGGCCCTTCTCCTTGTAAACCTCTCTCCCTGCCCGTCAGATGCACAGCAGGTATGTACAAGGGATAGGATCTTTTCTGTTGTGGCACCCAAGTTGAGAAATAACTTCCCCCCAAAAGTGTGTTTGACCCCATCATTGTCTGCCTGTTTCTGCAAGCCTTTCAGAATTTGTTGCCTCTAAGATGAATATTTTATTCTCCTGTTGTTGTAAGTGAGGTTGATTTTTTTTAACTTTATGCTTTTATGTAACTCTTTTGTAAGTGAGGTTGATTTTTTTTTTAACTTTATGCTTTTATGTAACTCTTTTGTAAGACACCTTGATTGTACAGAAAGGCAGGATGAAGGTATTAGGAGTAAATAAATAATAATTTTACATCTAGCTGCTATTTCTTGTTGACTAATGGTGGCTTTTGTCCATGCAGCAGTGCATTGCTTCATAGGAATTTGTCCATAGATTGTGACATTAACTTGCTTGCATAAATTGTGCCCAAATATATTCTTATAACTTTCTAGCTGTGTTGGATTAGAGAAGTAGTAGGTCCGTTCTAATAGGAATTCTACTGGACACTGTAAATGACCTAGCCCTAAAATATATTCTAATACGCTGCATAAGCTTCTGTATTCTTGGAACCGCTAACTGAAGCTTCAGTTTATTCTACAACCTTAGAAATACAAACCCCGGAGATATGAACTCACTATGTTTTACATAAAGATTGTTCTAACTCTTCCACCAACAGATTAATCTGGTGAACTGATTAATTTAGTTTTAAGATGTAGCACTCAGTTCTATTGTCATGAAATACAAATTGTGAAATGGAGAGTGATACATTTTTCCACAGTGGTGTTTATCCATATGAGACAGGGTCTATTCTACTTTACTCTTTTCCAATTTTTCTTCAAAATGGAAAGAGGGTTGCTCTCTAAAATCTAAATTAGATCTGTGGAGTAGAAAAATGGTGAGTGAAACCCAGATGATGCATAATTTTTTTTTTAGAACATTCATTAATAAGGATGATATGCCCGTCTAATATTTTTAGGACACTGTAATACATTATTATTGAGCATGACTTGCTTTTTAGCAAGGAAACCAACAAACAGCGAATGCATAGACATTTTACAGTCCCCTGGTGCTGTTATTGTAATTCTAGGTGCTTGCTTGCATTAGCCAAATGGTAGATTTGAACAGTATATGTATGAATGTATGGAGGATTGCTAGGAACAACTAGAAGACAATAAGGCTGTCCAAGATAGAAACTGTCAAAGGACTTCAATATTTTGCAATAAGTTGCAAAATATTGTCTTATTGCCAATTACACGTGTAATCCAATAGCCTTGCCTAGCTCTTGGGGTGCATTTGGTGCTCCGATGAGCGCAGGCAGTGCAATGCAATTGGATTTCCAACATTCACTGCAATTCTGGGAAATGCCCCATTGGCACAATGACCGTTCCAGGCCCTAAAGTGAATGACGCCTGTAGCTGTGGAGAGCGCTATCTGGGCACCAGAACATTGGGCTGGTGGGGCTTATCTAGACTCTTGAGAATGTGTACTTGAGAGCTGGTGGGATCATTTGTATGCTGTGAGGCTTTACTTCTGGGGCTTTACTTCTGGGGCTTACTTGTGGGGCTTTACAACTGGGGAAGTTGTAAGGCTTTGGTGGGAGGGGCAAATGGCAGTAGCAAGTCTTTTCCTAGCATCAGTGTACAAGGACAGATGAAGAACAAAATGAAGCTCGTCTGGGTATAAGAACAGGCAAAGATAAGAAATGGTTCATTTTATGTTACATACTGGAGTGCAAGACAGGTCAACCTCATAGCAGCACAGATGTTATCAGCGAATAGGAGGAGACAAGGTGGATGACAGCCAAATCCACATTGTCAGGGAGCCTATTTAGTATGAGTGGCAGGTGTACCCTGAGGTGTGAGTACAATAACGCTACACATCATCTGGAGAGTTATAGAGCAGAAATTCCAGCAAAGCCATTGCTTGGACATTGAGCATGTCAGATGCTGAACTTAAGATTGTGAGAATGGTAGTTTTAGTACAACTTGATCTAATAGGGAAAAAAAGCCTTTAAAATATTTTGACATAAAAAAATGTATAGGCCTGCAAAGCATGTTTGCTTCATTCAGGAGTTCCTTGGTTCCTGTCCCTTTCAAGTATATGACCAATCAGAGGTGAAACAAGGGTGGAGCGAAGGCAAGTAGTTCTGCAAGACTCCGTTACACTGGAGTCAGCGGCCCCTCCCCCTTGCTGTTGGAGCCATTCCAGCAGCAACAGGGGAGTGTCCTGCGTGTTGCCATTGCCGCCAGAATGGCTCCAACAGCAAGGGGGAGGGGCCGCTGACTCCGGTGTAACGGAGTCTTGCAGAACTACTTGCCTTCGCTCCACCCTTGTTACGCCTCTGTGACCAATGACCCCAAATGGCCGTGCATCAGAAGCATCCATGTAGAACAGTGGAGACCTGATGAACATTGCAGTGCGCAGCATTTCTGATGTGCATGAGCATCTCCTTGCCTTGTTTGGAGCATTTACTTTCTGCCCCAAACGGCTTGCCTTGGAACTCAAGAAAGGTAGTGTATAAATAGTAAATACTGAGAGATAAAGAAACAAAACGAAATGAAATGAAAACACTGATTTGATCTCTGGTGTTGGAAAACAAATATCACAAATATATTCTTACACTTGTAAGAATATGTACACATTCGTTATCAGCAATAAAAAGGTTGAAATGAACAGGACTTTCTTAGGGGACAAGAATAGAATCCTAAACACTGGATGATCATATTCTAGTTATGTGCATAAAAAGCAGGGGAAAATGTTTTCCTAATGAAGACCTGCAGCACTAATGTCTGTCTGTCTGTCTGTCTGTCTGTCTGTCTGTCTGTCTGTCTGATTTAAATAACCATCTTATTACCCACAGTCAACTTGGGGGGGAATCATATAATATTTTCCATTTAAATACATTTTGGGTTGTTGAACCAAGGTTGGACATATATATAATAAATGGGGAATCCTGAATTATCTCTTCCTCTATAGACCTTTTAGCAACCTCTTTTATCAAATTCTTCTGCAGCCTTGAGCTATATCATTGGTTTGCCATGCCAGATAGCATAAATATGTTCAGAGGGTAGCTTGGCATCAGCAAATTTATGTTTCGCCTTAGCCGGTCCAGATTACAAACACACCCTTGGTTTGACTACTCTATTAATTTTACAGTGCTCAGAGAGCCAAAACTGATTGCAGGAGGGACATTTTTATGGACACAAACCAAATTCAGATGAAATATGGATCCTTAGTCCTCTAAAGCAGGCTACTAAATTGACTGATATGAAGAAACAGTATTGCCTTGGATTCAGTCAATGGCCTTGATATAGAGGTTTACAAAAACAGTTGTGCTCATGGAGTGACTGCTCCTTTTACCTGACTTTATTCTTTCAACATAGGGAAGAAGGCTGGGTGTTCTATGAAGGCACTACCATGTGTACTTTCAGATCCATGAATGAGGGTTGAAGCCACATATGAAAAGTCCTGCTGGACCAGGCCTCTCTAAGTCCAGCATCCTGTTTCCCACAGTAGCCCACCTCTGGGAAGCCCACAAGCAGGAGAGAAAGGCACACTTCTCTCCCATCATTGCTTCCCTGCAACTGGTAATTCAGAGGCATGTGACCGCTGACATTGAAGTTGGCACATAGCCATTGTGACTAGTGGCCACTGATAGACCAGCCTTCATGAATTTGTCCAATTCCTTTGAAAGTCATCCAAGATAGTGGCTATCGCCACATCTTGTGGCAACAAATTCCACAGACTAGTTATGCTCTGTGTGAAGAAGTACCTCCTTTTGTCCATCCTAAATCTCACGCCAATCAGGTTCAATGAATGACCCCTGGTGCTAGTACAGTATTGTGGGAGAGGAAGAAAAAACTTATCTCTCTCCCCTCTCTCCACACCATGCATAATTTCATGAGTCTCATTTATGTCCCCTCCCCTTAATTGCCTTTTTTCCAAGCTTAAAAGCCCCAAACTCTGGAGCCTTACCTCATAAGAAATGTGTTCCAAACCCTCTCTGATCATTTTGGTTGCCCTCTTTTATACCTTTTCCAGTTCTAAAACATTTGATGTGGCAGCCAGAACTGTACATTGTATTGCAAATGTGGTCGTTTAATAGATGTATATAGGGCAATAAATATTTATTAGTGGTCTTACTCTGGACCTCTTTCCCAGAGGCGAAACAAGGGTGGAGCGGAGACAAGTAGTTCTGCAAGACTCCGTTACACTGGAGTCAGCGGCCCCTCCCCCTTGCTGTTGGAGCCATTCCAGCAGCAACAGGGGAGTGTCCTGCGTGTTGCCTTTGCTGCCAGAATGGCTCCAACAGCAAGGGGGAGGGGCCGCTGACTCCAGTGTAACAGAGTCTTGCAGAACTACTTGCCTTCGCTCCACCCTTGTTTCGCCTCTGCTCTTTCCTAATAAGCCCTAGCATAGTGGTTGCTTTATTCAGTGCTGCTACACAATGGGTTGACATTTTCCATGAGCTATCTCCACCATGATCCCAAGATTCCTTTCCTGATTTGTCACTGACAGCTCAGATCCCATCAGTGTATATGTGAAGTTGGGAGTTTCCTCCCCTTGAGTTTCCTCCTCTTATGATCAGAGCAGTGCAATTCAATTTACAGCACAATCCTACCCAGCTCCTCCACTGGTGCAGCAGTGGTGGAGGGAGAATGAGAGGCTTTGGGAGGGAAAGGGGATTTAAATCCCAAAGCCTTCCAAAGCCTCCCATTCTGCCCTCCACTACTGCTGCACCAGTGGGTAGGATGGTGCTGTTAATCACATTAAATTTGCTTATAGCTCAATAATGCTAATTTTGCAGATGTATGCAAAATCTTTTACAAAGTGAGCAGAAAACCTTTAACTGTGTGTTTATAATGCAAAACAGGAGGCTGTGTGCAAAGTCAGACAAAGATAACAAAGTTAAAAAGCCTAGCTGGTGAAGATCAGTGGTCTGATGAATATATCTACTCAGATAAAAAAGAAAGGATAACAATACCTCATAATGATAGAGGAGTAGGACTATGGCCAGAATGGATGGAATTGAGAACTGTTTTCCATTCGACTGTTTCTAGTGCTAATGGCTGTTTCAATAAAGGTAGCACATGAGGTCGTAATGTATTATGCACAGTATTTGGCACAGAATCCGCGAAGTGACACTCAGTATTTATAGAACAAATCAGACACACGCAAAAACAAAAAGGGGAAAAAAGCCACAGAGTTTATATCCAAAGTCCGAGTAAGGAAATCTCATTGTAATTGTAAACTGATCTATGCACTTTAATAAGCAAGGAGAGGAAAGGGGGGAAAAACTCAGAAACTGAGGGCACAATGATCTATCCAGCACCAATGCAGCCCTGAGGTAAGTGAGCAAATGTTCCCTTACCTTGAGGAGGCCTCCGAGACTGACCCCCCCCCCCCACTGCAGCATGCAGTGGCACGGCTGCCTCACATGCTGGAACGTTGTATAGGATTGGGCCCTAAATATAGTACATTTGTCTGAATGACAAATCATAGCAAGAACTGGATTTTATATAAGCTATGAAAGATTTGAAATTTTTATGATCTGCTTTGGAAAGCAGAAAGTTTAAACAATGATGCCTATTCTCGTCAGTTGACAGCATCTCATCACCATCCACTTGTCTAATTAAGTCTGAATATCGTAGATAATTTAGCACCTAAGTAGTTTTCACAGTGCGTGGCTGTTTAAGCTCTCAACGATCGGCTGCATGAGGGAGGGCTGTTGCATTTTGCTGCCCTATTTTATATCTGGGAAAACTTTGTAGCCATGGGACTTTGTTATAAAAATGGTGGTATGACTTTAAGGAACCTGGCAAAGGCAGCAGTTAATCTTCCAACTGTTAACAACTTGTGCTAAGAAGAACTAGAGCAGATAGCAAGTTGCTGCACCTTTGATATCATGGTTTAGGAGCGAAACATTAGGACAACCCCTTGTTCTCTTGTTAACTTAATAAAACGACCAGAACAACCTGGAAAATGCTTCCTTTTATTAATTCAAAGATATGTACTGGTTGCGAAAACCTCAGAACATACATTAAGTCTGAATATTTCAGCAGCCTTATTATACTAGTCAGTTACTAATATTTTATTTATTATTTTCTATTTTTGGCTGCAGTGATTAGTAAAAAGAGGGGATGTTTCTTAAAACAAAGGGTTCTGGATTCTTTACTATTCCTGCAATTGCAATCATGTTAAAGGCTCTTGATTCTTCTTCTTACGACGCAATCCTGCACAACGTTACCCTGGCGGAACTAGAGTTCCTCTGGGGTAAGGTGTTGCAAACATGCCATAAGGCATGTTTGTGGCACCGTGTGAGTAAGCGGCGCCAGTGCCAAGGCTAGCACCACTCACTCTGCCCACGGCTGGAGGTCACGCCACCAGACACAGTTAAGTCCTGCGCCGGGTAGCGGGAGGGTGTGGGAGGGGATGGCAGGGGAGGAGCCATTGATGGGGATACTGGAGGGAATGGATCCAGTAGCAATGGTGCATGCCGGATCCTATCCCTTCCTTTTTGAAGCTCCCCACCCATTTCCTCTCCTTGGACATATGCTACCAAACGAGGTGACATATGTCCAAGGAGACCGATACATTTCTATACTTACTTCCCTTTGTAAGCAACTTTGATACAAACAACCCATAGAGAGCCTCATAGACAGCCTTTCTCACAACCCAATTCTAACTTTCCAGCGCCGATGCAGCCGTGCCAATGGGGCATGCGCTGCATCCTGCAGTGGGGGAAAAGTCATGGTGGTCTCCTCAAGGTAAGGGCACATTTGTTCCCTTACTTTGAGGCTGAATTGCGGCTGCATCAGCACTGGAAAGTTGGTTAGGTGGGCTGTCAGTGTCTGTCCCATGAGAATAGAACCCCCTTTGCCCGAAAGTCCATCAAAGTCTAGTCTGAACCTGCAGATTTTCTGTAAGAGCTGTTAAGAGCTTTGTGGAATGGCACTCAATGGCCAGGATTAAGCAGGTGTTGGGTTTATTTAAAAAGGCCCTTTTTGCCGCCCCACTGCTGAATTGCCGCCCTTGTGCACTCCCCGTGTGTCACCCGGGAACCCACCACCCCCTGCCCCCCCTAGTGATGCCTCTGATCATATCTCCCCTTAGTCTTCTCTACTCCAGGCTAAACATACCAAACTCTCTTAAATGTTCTTCACAGAATTTGGTTTCCAGACCCCTCACATTCTTTGTTGCCCTCCTCTGAACCTGTTCCAGCTTGTCAACAGCCTTCTTAAATGTGGTGCTTAAAATGGAATGCAATTCAAATAAGTATTCCAAGTGAGGTCTGACAAGTGCAGAGTGGAGTGGAATAGTTACTTACTTCTCATGATCTGGACTTTATGCCTCTGTTAAAGTAGCCTAGTTTTGCATTTGCTCGATGTGCAACTGTTTAATAGCATTCAGTGGTGATGATTTTGAACCAAAACCAGAAATTCCTGGACTTTCTGCCATGTTAAAATACAAATTAAAAAAGTTAAAAAGATGTTACAGTTCCGACTTTCCTCCTGCACCCATGGCAGACCTTTTCAAGGAGAAGAAAACCTCCCCCAACAAGAGGGAAGATCCTACCAAAATGGGATCTGCCATAGGTGCAGGTGAAACGTCGGAACTGTAACATCTTTTAAACTTTTTTAATTTGTATTTTCACATGGCAGAAAGCCCGGGAATTTCTGGTTTTGAATGGATGGGCCATGAAAGCCTGTGTCTATTTGTGGTTTTGAACCACTGAACAGTAATACCATCACGTGAAACTTTAACCATTGCAGGGAAATGTTTATAAGCTGGTCTGGAGAGCTGTAGGTTGGAAAGTGGGGTGCAAATTAAACGTACTACAAATGAAGAAAATGTTTTGAAAAGTTTAAATAACATCTTCTGCCACAGTTGGCTAAAACATCTAAATAAACAAATGAAAACACTAGACTGCACATCCCACATTCACATTTTTTTTGTCCGTATATAGGATATTCCTTATGGTCCAGGCTTTCCTAAAATATATGATAAACATTCTCTGGGGCGGCAAAAATCCCTTTGTTGCAGATACATTTCATATCCTCTGAGCTGCATTGTATGAGTTTTCAACAAAAGAAGAAGAAAAAGTTTCCAAAATGGAAGTGGAATAAATCACACCACCTTAGAGTGAGTTTCAAAGCATCCATGACATTCCAACAAATATCTATTGAGAATTATCATTCATGTCTAATCTAGTGTCAGCCTGACTTTTGTTGTCAGGATGCCTCCACTGCCTTTTTCGTTCTGCATGAATGTAGTCAATATTTGTCTTCTTTCTTTGTTTCTTTCTAATATTATCACTATTTTCCTCTAATAGTTTGAATAAATGCATTTCCATGGTTTGAATAAAGAGGGCAGAGTGTCTTTCAGTGTCTGTTATCACTTTTGGCATATTGATTCTCTTTCTCTGGATTCCCATCATTATGGCAGTCAGATGCAACTATTTCAAGAAGGGCCCAATCCTATCCAACGTTCCCACGCCAATGCAGCCATGCCAACAGGGTGCATGCTGCATCTGGCAAAGGGGACGCAGTCACGGAGGCCTCTTCAAGGTAAGGGAATGTTTGTTCCTTTACCGCAGGGCTGCATTGCGGCTGCATCAGCGCTGGAAGGTTGGATAGGATTGGGCCCAAAATAAAGCCCTCCCAGAGAGACTTTAGTGTGACTGGCTGGGAGTTAGTTGTTCGTTAAACGCAGGGGTGGTGCCTGTGGTTGGTCAGGTGGGATACTGCTCAAGGGCCTCCAGTCAGAGGGCCCACCTGGCCAGGCCAACCCCTGAATCCTCAGTACAGGTGGCAGTGCCCTCCCTGCGCCATCCAGGGGAAAGGGGGGGTGCCATGGGGAGGCCCAGTGCAAGTCTGGGCCTCCCATGCAACTTGTACTGGCAGTGGCTAAAAGACAGTGGTTAAAAGGAAGTGGTTAAAAGTGGTTACAGAGCCCCCAGCAACCTGTCCCAGCAGTGGTTAAAAGACACATTACACAGGAGATCTATGGTTCAATCGCCCCAATATCTTTTTTAAAAATAAATGTAATCACTGCCTTTTTAGGGGGCTGCCATTTTTGTTAAAGCAACAGTGGGAGTATGGGGTTTTGTACCATTTGCCTAGCAGTGTTTTCACAATCAAAAGCCCCATCCCAGCTGCTGTTTGCCCTGTGGGGGAAAAATGAAAGTGCCTGTATTCCCCCCGGGGGGGGGATGCAAACAACAGCTTGGGAGAGGGGTAATAAGAAAAGATGCACAGGAGAAGGGTTAAAAGAGAGAGAGGTCCCCAGCAGCTGCATTTCAGTTTGTTAGCATTACAAACAGTGCGCATTAGAGTGCAAACCACAACCTGACTCTTGGAGCTTTGGAGTTTAGTGTCTTCTTCAATGTTACACAATGTGCCTTGCCCTGCTAACTGATATTCCTTTGAATTCAAACAAGGATAATGTGAACAGATATCTTATTTCAGTGATAGAGACAAGTTTCTTGCATTGCTTTTTGACATGGTAAAAAGTCACTCCAAGGTGATTTTATTCCATTAATTTCACATGGGGAATAATTCCTTGTGGAGAAAACTATATTTATCATATCAACTAAGAGTTCCTCTTGCATGGAAAATACCTGCTCTCACCATGAGAGGGTACCTTCAAATGAGATACCTATCCCATGAAATTACTGTGGTAAAAATTGCCTTGCTGTTTACAGCACCAAAGACTAATATGCCCCAATTAGTTAAATGTTTGACCTAAACCTGGAAGACCCCAAGTCATGTCTCGCATTTATCCTAGGACCCCCACATGGTCTCGGGCAGTTCTCAGAAGTTGTGCCATTGCTAGCGTGCCCCAGGGGCGGAGCAATGATGTGTTTCGTGCCCCTTGCACTCCTGGAAGACTTCATTTGAAACCTTCTAGGACCTCGGGGCCATCCAATGAGCCAAAAACAGTGTGAAAACCCTCCGCGGCTGCAGACGCAGCCACTCCAGTTGAAAAAAAGTAGCCGTGGAGCAGAAAGCTGCTGTAGCGGCTCCTCCTCGAGAGGATACCGCAGCTGTCACCCAGGGCACAGCATCCCCATGGCTACGCTACTGCTTGGAAGCTTACTTCACCATCCATAAAATAGGGTTAGTATGGAACATGTGTAGAGTATGCCACACATGGGCAGGGGCAGAGGATTGTAGTAAAGTGTGATAAAGGAAGAAAGGTATGTTGGTGAAAGTGGGGTGAAGTATGACAAGGTTAATTTTAAAAGATTTTAAAAAAATACTGTGTGGATGGCACCATGCCTCACAGGGATGTTGAGCTGACAATAAAGAGTATTGTTTTGAAAATTAAAAAAAAAATGCTGCATAAATTATGCATAGTCACAGTAGTGAAAAACAAACCTGAAGAATGTTAAAAGTATGAATAAATTGAAGTATTTATATTCAAGTAAACATAGCTTAACTGAGGCAGAATGAGCAAAGGTAGCATTCCATCCCTTGGGATAGAGAAGCAGTGCCAGAAATAAAATGAAGCCCTTTATATGTCTTTGGTTCCAATCCTATCCACACTTTCCGGGGAGTAAGCCCAATGGAACTTACTTCTGAGTGGACATGCATAGGATTGTGCTATTAGTTGGCTTATCAGCTAAAAACTGATAAAACATTCTCTGATTGCCTTGAATCCTGGGCTCAACATTCATAGCAAACTACTTTGTCTCAGGGGTCTTGTTATTTGAAACTGGTTGCTGATTGAAAAGAGGGAGGTAAAGGTATCCATATTAAGCTTGTCTTACAAGATGCATAGCAGTTTCATCGACACTGTAGCATCTGTTGCTCCTAGGAAGTTGACTTTAATTTTATTTCCCCCTGAGGTTCTAATGAAGTTCATTTCAAATGAGATGTTGATTGAAGTCACAGATTTTTTTTTTAAAGTTGTCATGAGGACTGTGAGGAAAATGAAGATGAGGGTACTATGAACTGACAGTGGAACAACTTTGAGGATGTCTTAAGGCGTGCACAAAAACAAGCACGTGCAGAGTCTCTATGAGGCAAGTCACCACAAAGACTGAGGATTTTTTCCCTCAGAATATGTTTATATATAATCTGCTGTGTACACATACGATATAGCCATATTTCCAAACACCTGTTTGTTGCATTCATACTTTACAGTTTTAGATGTATACTTGACAAATCTTAGGTGTACAAGGGATACACAAATATGGTAGCCAAGTAACCAATAGCAACCAGAAGAAACTTAATTCTTGAACAATAGATAAAGCTCCAAATATAGAGTCTTCCACTAGAGCAGTGTTTCCCAAACGTTTTTGACCTGTGGCTCCCTTGACCATTGGCGACCACTGACCACGGCTCCCCATTACATTATGTTGATGCCGGCTAATTACTGTATTTCTTCAATTCTAAGACGCATGTTTTTTCCCAATTAAGCATTTCAAAAAATGGGGTGCGTCTTAGAATCGAAGGTATCCAAAAAGCACCCCAAAATGCTATCTTCTTACTTACTGGGGCTTGGGGGAGCCTCAGAGAGACCTGCACGACCCTCTGCAGGCCTCCCCAATCTTCAGTTCGGCAAAAAATGGTGATTTTAAGCCATTTCCGGTTTTCGCGAAAACCAGAAATGGCCAAAAATAGCTGGTTTTCACCGAACTGAAGATCAGGGAGGCTTGCAGAGGGTTGCGCAGGCCTCCCTGAAGCTCCCCCAAGCCCAGGTAACGAAGGAAATGGCACTTTCTGACGGGGCCAGAAATGCTATGCAAAGGCAGTGCACTCAGTCATCCTCAGCTGCAGGAGACATGCTGGGGAGAGTTGGTGCTGAGCGGGTAGATTCAATGAAGGGAGGTGAGTCTTACAATCGATGGATTTTTTTCCCCCTGCTGGTGGTACGGAAAGTAAAGGTGCGCCTTAGAATCGATGGCGCCTTAGACTTGAAGAAATACGGTAGCATTGCACTGTTTTCCGAGAGGATTCCGTTGTACTCCGTGGCTCCCCTGGGCTGGTTTCTGTGGCCTCCCTGAGAGCCTCCCAGTTTGGAAAACACTGCACTAGAGTAACATTTTTTTAACGCCACCAGTCAGGGGAGGTGCCAGCAAATGCCGCTTTCAAAACTGTGTTGTACTGAGTCCTGTCCTGGAACACAGCACTGGTATCATGAGTTGGAGGAAAGAAGTTGTCACTAGAAATAACTGTTGGCTAACAAGCATGGACAAAATTAGTGGGCCCCTTGGTGTAGACTTAGGTTTACTTCTAAACATTTAATGTATGAAGAGGTCTTGATGTTGCAATCTCAGAGTGTCAAGTTATTCAGGGAAGAAGCAAGGCACTTATATAACTAGCAGCACAATCCTATGGACATTCCCTTATAGACTTACCAGATGTACCAGTTTGGCCGGGACAGTCCCAGTTTCCTGGGGTCCGAAAGAACATAAGAATCAGTATGCGGATGACACCCAGCTCTTTCTCTCCTTTCCACCTGACTCCAAGGGGGCGGTCAATCGTTGTCTGGAGGCAGTTGGGAGCTGGATGGGGGCGAACAAGCTGAAATTAAATCCTGATAAGACAGAGGTTCTTCTGGTCCAGAAGTCTACGACTCAGGTACTGGATCATCGTCCTGCTCTGAATGGGGTTGTACTCCCTCTGAAGGAGCAGGTCCGCAGCTTGGGGGTTCTCCTGGATGCGCAGCTGCTCCTGGATTCCCAGGTGGCGGCTGTGGCCAGGGAGGCTTTTGCCCAGCTTCGGCTGGTGCGCCAGCTGCGACCGTACCTGGATCGTGCAGACCTGGCCACGGTGACCCATGCCCTAGTGACATCTAGACTAGATTACTGCAATGCGCTCTACGTGGGGCTGCCTTTGAAGACTGTTCGGAAACTGCAACTAGTGCAGAATGCGGCGGCCCGGGTGGTTGCCGGGGCCTGTCGGTTCGACTCAGTCGGACCGTTGCTTCAGCGGCTACACTGGCTGCCGGTTCGTTTCCGGGCACAATTCAAAGTGCTAGTTTTGACTTTTAAAGCCCTTAACGGCTCAGGTCCAGGGTATTTGAGGGACCGCCTCCTTCCTTATAATCCGACCCGTACTCTGAGGTCATCAGGGGGGGCCCCGTTGACCGTGCCGCCACTGACGGAGGTGAGGGGGATGGCGGCGTGGAATAGGGCCTTCTCGGCAGTGGCGCCCCAATTATGGAATTCCCTCCCCCTGGAACTAAGAACGGCTCCCTCCTTAGAGACCTTTCGGCGGGGCCTCAAGACATTTTTATTTAGATCAGCATTTGATGTCTGACATGGCGGGCTGGCTTTTTAACAAATCGCTTTTAACAAATGGAAATGTGGATGACCCACTGGGGCTGTTTGTTTTAATTGTTTTAATTGCTTTTAATTATTTTAATTCTTGATTTTAAATGTATTCATGTATTTTAATGTTTTTGTTGTAAGCCGCCTTGGTTGCCCTGGTGGGAGAAAGGCGGGGTAAAAATTCTATAAATAAATAAATAAATAAATAAATAAAAGAGCCCTGCTGGATCAGGCCAAAGGCCCATCTAGTCCAGCTTCCTGTATCACATAGTGGCCCCACCAGATGCCTCAGGGAGCACACAAGACAACAAGATACCTGTGTCCAGTCGCCACTCCCTTGCACCTGGCACAGAGAAAACCTACTCCTACAACCAGGAGGTTGCTTTTCCCCATCGTGGCTTATAAACTGTGATGGACTTTTCCTCCATAAATCTGTCCAATCCCCTTTTAAAGGCATCCAGGCCAGGTGCCATCACCACATCCTGTGGCAAGGAGTTCCACAGATGAATTACATGCTGGGTAAAGACATATTTTCTTTTGTCTGTTTTAATACTCCCCCTACTCAATGTTAGTGGATGTCCCCTAGTTCTAGTGTTGTGTGAGAGGGACAAGAACTTCTCTCTATCCACTCTCTCCATCCCATGCATAATTTTATACGTCTCAATCATGTCCCCCCTCAACCACCTTTTTTCTAGACTGAAGAGCCCCAAATGCTGTAGCCTTTCCTCATAAGGGAGATGCCCCAGCTAATCATTTTGGTCGCTCTCCTCTGCACCTTTTCCAGTTCCACTATATCCTTTTTGAGATGCGGCGACCAGGCCGCATGTCTTGGAACCAGGACGTCTGGTAAAACTAGGCCGCAATGAGTCCTGACCGGTGAACCTGGCCAGCTGGGACCCGTCATGTGTCTGCATGAGGCTCGTGCAGGTGCTGAAGAACGCGGCTGGAAGCACTTCAGAAACACCCAAGTGCACTCAGAGAGCCATCACCTCCTCATCCCAGCCGGTGTGCTTCCAGTTGCGTTCAGTGCCTGCACAAGCCTCATGAGGAGGTGGCAGTGGCGGCACGCGACAGTGGCATTTCAGCCAGCAGCCAGATGAAAAAACAGGGGGCAAAATAAACAAATAAATAAATATGGGGGGGGGGGAAATAAATAAATAAATTGAGTAATTAAATAAATAAAAAACGCCCTTCCCCCGGCAACACTTCTGCAGTGGAGCTGAGAGAATGTCAAGGCCATCAAGTCAGGAGATGAGCTTTTCTCCTACCTTTTATTTAGCATATAGCTAAAGATGCGTACACAGTGGGTACTATTGATAGAATATGTTTCTTCTATGGCTTCTAGTGACTGGCAGCTGCTAATTACAACTCACCCCAACCTGCTTGGGCAGAGCTGGAGAGAAACAATTAGGAAGTTGGAATCAAGCCAGCAAAATAGACATTTGTGTTGCATCTGGCTGAGGAGTTCTAATGCTATGCAATCTGATTTTGGGGGACCGATGCTGTGGGCTGGTGCTGTGTTAACAGCTTGCAGTGTCTATTGAGTGCTTGTTTGTGTTCCCATGATCAACCTGTATATTTGTAAATATGCAGATATTAACAAAACAGCTAGTGCTCTCTTCTACCCTGTAGTAGCTACCCCAGGAATGTTGTGCGCCTCAAAGAAGTGGGAACACCAAACAATACAACAATAGTGACTTTTTTGGCTGTTTTCAAAGCAAGATGTCTTGTCTTGCTTTGACTGTAATTGATCAGCAAAATGTATTGATTTCAGTACCATGGTTTAAAATACTGTATGCTGTATCTTTTAGATAAGTTTCAAAAGGCATTATCCCCCAAACAGCAGGGCAAATATTAAAGTTTTAATTCTCCTGCTACCTAGTTCCTGGTGCTAATGTTCTGAGGCTTTGCAAACGTGTGTTGTCATCCCAAGCAAATTTCGGTCTTTTGAACCAACATATGTCCAGAAGTCTGAACTGATTGTTTCCCACTCCAGAGGGAGACACCCACACTACACACAGATGGGTAAGTGTAAGATGAAGATCTAGAAAATGAAGTTACAAATGCACAAACAGGTTTCTGTGGATGGCAACCTAATAAAGAAGGCAATTCTCTAAACACATATTTCCCATTTTGCTTCTAATTACAGCTAACTACAAGGTTAGTTCTGCTCTTTAAGTGCACTTTAATTACTCTCCTCAATGTTGACTCTTTGCATTATGATCTCTTTACACACACTGGAGGAAATAGACATTTAATTAACCAGATGGCACTCGATAAATCTTAACTGTTACTTTCCAATCTGAGAAGCAAGGGTAGCTGTTACCTGAAAAGGAGAAATGGCCTTTGGAGCCATTAATTGCTCACGTACCCTTAGGTTCTTGAGAGTAAAGCACTGATGGAAAATACAGAAAATATGTCCAGAGAAAGATTAAAGCAACTTCCCAAAAAATCCTAGTGCTATTAACACGTGATGTAGTAGAACATTCTGAAGCACGTCTAAGTACAAAGAGTTTAGCCAGTTTTGTCTTGACTGTTGTCCTCTATGGCCTATGGGGAAGATAGATGATGGAGGAAGAAAAGTCATCAGAGGAAAAGCAGGATATTGATGAAATCTCAAACAGGATGTCAAACAGGTAACTCTAGCTCTTGCTTGCTCTATGTCTGGACAGTTTTGGGAGCTATGTATTTACATTGTTTTGCTTTATGTATCCCAGAAATACCTGTGTTACTGTAGTATGAACAAAAAAATTCTATATGCTATCAAGACATTTGAGACATGAAAAGCTGACCTCGACCCACACATCAGAGATTTTCATAAATGGGAGCTAATGGTTTTCCAGAGGCGTCACCCGCCTAGCAGTGGTTGAGATGACATTGTGATGCCTCGTGTCACCCCCCACATCACAATATGTCACCCCTCGTGCCTGTGCAAATTCCCTTTGCCTCCGGAATGGCTCCATTTGGAGCCAAACGGAGCCAAGAGCAGGCGGGAGGGCCCATTTTGTGGCACTCGCCGCTTTCTACTGGCAAGTGCTGTGCACTCCCCCCAGCAGAGACCATGGGAAACTGCCAGAACGTCATGGGGGCGGCGGATCACACACTACCACCGCCATCCTGCCAGCTACACTACTGAGGTTTTGTAACAACCTGTTTAGTTGATAATTTCAATTGTAATTATGAGGTGCTTTGAGATGGGGACATTCAGAATCAGGGTGCCTGCCACCCAAAAGCCAAACGCATGTAGGATTGGGTTGCAATCCTATGTACACTTTCACAGGAGTAAGTCCCAATGAACACAATGGGACTTACTTTTAGGGTAATAAAAAGGTAAAGGTATCCCCTGACAATTAAGTCCAGTCGTGTCCGACTCTAGGGTGTGGTGCTCATCTCCATTTCAAAGCCGAAGAGTCAGCGTTGTCCGAAGACGCCTCCGTGGTCATGTGGCCGGCATGACTCTCCTTCCGCAGCGCATAGCATGCGGCTGGAACACTGAGCGCTGTTTACCTTCCCGCAAGCGGTACCTATTTATCTACTCGCATTGACATGCTTTGGAACTGCTAGGTTGGCAGGAGGTGGCCAAGCAACGAGCGCTCACTCCGTCGCCGGAATCGAACTGCCGACCTTTCGATCGACAGCTTATGGTTCAGCGGTTTAACCCGCTGTGCCACCCGCTGGCCTCCTTTAGGGTAATAGGGTGCACCTATTCTGCATTTCCACATGAGTTCTTGCACCTTTGGTCTGGGTCTTATACTTTTTTTGTATCAGTTTAACTGGTACTATGTCAGGGGTGTCCTTAATGTGTTGATTATTAGCCTAGACCAGGGGTTCTCAACCTGTGGTACGAGTACCACTAGGGGTATGCGGACCAATGGCAGGGGGTACGCCAGAGCCTGCCCCTTATCAGCATCAATCAGTAGTTAATTACTTGTTAATTAGAACTTTGCAATCCCCCCTGTCTGTCTGTCTGTCTGTCTGTCTGTCTGTCTGTCTGACACACACACACACACACACACACACACACACAGTTAAGTAAGACATTTTTCACATTTAAAATTGTTTTAGTACTTTATTTAATGATTACTTAGCTAATTAATTAATTGATTAATCCAATTAATTATCAATTAATTAGCAGGGGGTACTTCCGAAAATTGGACCATGATAGGGGGTACCCGGGCCTCCAAAGGTTGAGAACCCCTGGCCTAGACAATCGTTGCTCTAATTAACAGATGAAGAACAAGGCCTCTTAAATGACCCAGGACCTGCTGGTGGCAATGGGCTGAGGCCATTATTAGACAGGGCTGAGGCCATTATTAGACAGCTAATAAACTGAACGGCAATGTAAGTTCTGTAGAAAGAACGGTAAATAATTGTAAATAAATATGTTACGATATTGTTGTGTTATATTCTTTGTGTCATTAGCTGCCTTAGTTCTTAATTTTTTTAAAAGAGAAAGGTGGAGTATAAATGTTTTTAAGTAAATAAATACCAATGGAGTCTTGCTGCTCCTGAGTTTCTTACCCTACCTGCAAAACAATTGTTTCTGCATCTATCTTCTGTATTTGAATAATTCTTTTTTAAGAGAAGCATATACACACTGTTAAGGAAATACTGTACTCTGATGTACACATCTTTCTCAGTATCTCTTGGATTAACACCTAGGGAAATGCTCTTAAATGCTCTGAATGAAATTGATTTAGTTTTAGCTTGTTTAATTGTTTAATTTATTCTGCTTATTTAATTTTGTGTTATGTTTCTGTTTGTGCTTGTGTTTGTTTTATGTATATGCCAATAAAGGTTTTTATTATTATTATTATTATTATTATTATTATTATTATTACCTAGGAGGACTGTGAAGAACTGCCATGGGTTGCACAGTGTCAAGACAATACATTCAGGAGGGCTACTGTAGTTCCATGCACACTAATCACCAACATTGACAATGTTACAGAATCATTTAAGAAAACAAAAAATGTATGACGTATGTGGCATATGTATACGTCTCTCTGCATGCACGCACAGGAACTCATATGAGAAAACAACCTGACATTGAACATCCAGTGGAAACAAGAGTTAAACAGAGGAGCCACAAATGGCAATTCTTCCCACTAGAAAGATGGCAGTACTTCATGGGATGTCACAGGGGTCACCCTGAGATCCAGTCTTATTCAAACATTTGCTGAGTACCTAAAAGTGGGAGTAAACACATTACTGAAATTTGCAGATGGCATTATCTGGAACAAGATAAAAAGCAGCTGAGGCAGAATGATAATGGAAAGAGCTCTAGTGAGATTAGAAACATGAGCAAAAAAATAATAAAACGAGATCAGCTTCAAAAACCTGTAGTGTCTGCATTTCTGAGGCTCCACAAAATAGTTACTCAAGAAGAACAGTAGAAACACATGAGGACATAGCTATGCACTTGATCCAGTGGGCCAAAACGAAGAAATGAAATACTGCGGCCCGTTTAGCAGGGTCGCCGCAAGGTTGCCCGGCCCCATGCGGGTTTCTGTAATTTGGTTCTGATGGCCTTATTTGCATACCTTTGGGCATTTCTCTAGGCTGGGGGGGGGCAGCTTTTTGTTATCTGTTGCACCTTACCTTAAGAGTTCTCCTGGGGAGTCTCCTTAGTATGTGTCTGTCATGGATGCTCTGGTTAATGTTGTATTTTTGTTGCAGGTCACTGCTGTGTGTTTCTGGCGAGCGTGGACCTCATATGCGGACACTCGATCGTTTCTGGGTCAGGAAAACGGCAGCTTCCTCAGAGTTCAGCACACAGCATGGCCTGGGCGACATGGCAAGAGTGCGGTGGGCCACCAAGAGAGGCAAGATCTGGGGCCAGCTGCTTTCCTTGCTTCAGTGGCTTAGCTAGACTGGAGCGGAGGCAAGTAGTTCTGCAAGACTCCGTTACACCGGAGTCAGCGGCCCCTCCCCCTTGCTGTTGGAGCCATTCTGGCGGAAATGGCAACACGCAGGACACTCCCCTGTTGCTGCTGGAATGGCTCCAACAGCAAGAGGGAGGGGCCGCTGACTCCAGTGTAACGGAGTCTTGCAGAACTACTTGCCTCCGCTCCAGTCTAGTTTCACCTCTGCCTTGCTTCATGAGTTTTTGGAAACTTCACCTTGGCAAAAACGACCTAGGCCAGAGGGCCTCACTGTCCTTGAGGCTCCAGGTCCATAGGGATATATCGCCTTTAGAATGTAAGGCTGCCGGGGGTAGCTATTCTTACCTGCTTCCTCGTAGGGTTTGGTTTGGGGCAATGAACCCCCATCATGTAGATACTTCTTGGAAAAAAGGTGATTGTGTACCTGAGGCGTTTCTGTTTTCAAATGGGTGGTGGGGTTATCCCAAACCCAGGCATTGTTTTTTTATGCGCCTCACCTGTTTAGAGGTGATGGGGTGCATTTATCCCCAGCTGGCACTGACTTATTTTTGTCTGATCTGTGGCAGGCTATCTGAAAGTTTTTGATTAGTGGGGCGGTGAGAATTAAGTGCTAGGCTAACACACACACCGGTGCGACAGGTGGTATGCGGGCAGGGTAGTTAGCCAGGGAGGTTGACTTGGCACACTGCACATCCTGAGGTGAGCGGGGGGGGGGGGGGGGGTGAGCCAGAACTGCTCAGATGATGCTGACTCGGATTGGTGAGACTGTTGGCAAATCCGGGCTGGAACAGCAAAGACCATCTTAAGGCTTGTCCTGGAGGGGTCTGTGTTGTCCGGCTGCCTTCGACCCTTTGGGGTTGGCAGTGATAGGCTGACTCGGTCGTGGACCGAGCGTGGTTTGAGCCAGGATGTCATGCCCCTTTAGATCTGGGTGTTCAGGTAAACAGGAATTTGCAGCTTCCTAAGAAGATATACAGCTGAAGTGGCACTGAGAATTTTGGTTAAATATGTTATGTGAATAATTGAACTGAGATGAACTTTCAAGATAATTTGAAATCCACCAAATTTCCAAAAATCAAAGCCTGGTTTTCTAGTTTGAATATTGTCATCAGCATTTGCCATTCAAGTTTTGGAGTTGAAATCTGATATGAACTATGCAAAGGATGTTTCTTTGTTTGAATTTACTAAATACTACTGCAAATCAGCTGTCAGATACATGTTGCTTAATGCTAAAAAACCACTGGATGCCAAATTGCAAGTGTGTATAGCAAATATTCACCCATCAAGAGAATAGTTAAAGACTGCCATCAACATTTGTGGAAGACAAGTTTAAGAAGAATATTTTGGGGTAAATTAATCTGGCCTCTAATTCAATACAGATGGAGAGGGTGCACACAGGATGATTCAATCCACACTGTCCTGAAAGCCATTTTGTGGTGATCGAGCAAACTCTGTATTTACAACCCTAATACAGTGGTAACCTTGAACAATGGGATTGTACGTGGCAAGTATCATTAGGGACCCCAGGCCCCGGGTGCCAGGCCTCTGGGGAGGTGCCATGGGGGGGGTGCGCCATTTAATAATAATAAATTCTTCTTTATTATTTATTGAATTATTTATTGAATTTATATCCCACCTTTCTCCCCCATAAGGGGACCCATTTTTATTAGGGTGTGTACTGTACTGTAATGGTCTGGGGAGGATGAAATGTTACATTTTTGTGAATGCTTTGGGATTATTATTATTCTTTATTAATTATTATTATTAATTAATTATTATCATAGTTAATATTATATGTAATTAGTTTGTTGGGACTAGAGGGTGTGTGTTCAAAACTTTCATGGGCACCGGGAGCACCAGACCCTAGCTCCTCCTCTGATTAGAAGAATAGATGTGCGACAAAGAGCCTAATCCACCCACCTTTCCAGCGCTAATGCAGCTGTGCCAACAGGGTGTGAGCTGCATCCTGTGGGGGGGGGGAGTCATGGAGGCCTCCTCAAGGTAAGGGATCATTTGTTCCCTTACCACTGCATCGACGCTGGAAAGTTGGATAGGATTGGGCCCAAAGTCACTGCAACTCCAGCAAACTGCTGTATGAACTATGGCAGCTGCATGTGCACTGTATACCTTGAGCAGCAGAGTGCTAATAATCTAATTTTTAAAATTCATTTTCTAAGTTGAAATACAGTCTTATAACAAAAACATTGAAGCTGCATTCACTCCTGAACAGCAAACAGCATAGCTCTGGAGATCTAAATTGCTCTCCTTGACATTTTTGAAGACTTTCTTAGGTCAAACAGTTCAAGTACTGACAGCAGAATTGTACTCACAAATCATACTTGCTGCTTCTAAAATATAGATGCTCTAATAATTATCTACACTGTGATTTTTACAAAGATGGAATTTGTGATTTTCTGTTAGCAAACACAGCATTAAGAACCAAGAGCCTTTAAAGTTTTATGAATGGAAAAAAATCAACAATGACAGCATTCACCTAATAGTGCACAGTCTAAAAGGGAGTAGCAAAAGTTAAGAGCCTCAAGCATTAATCAATGGATATATTAGCTGCTAAAGCTTTCGTGGATTAACCAATGAGGTACACATTTCATCAGTGAGTGCTGCAAATTAACAGTCCAAATGATATGATTATTTTACTTATCATATAAAAACAATATATGCCTTTGATTCCTCTGTTTTACTTTAAGAAGGAATGAAAAATTCTCATGGAAAAAGTGTCCTTTTGCCCTAGTAATGAGTGATAGCTTGTATTGGTTAAATTGCAAGTTATAGTACACCAGTTATTTTTACATTACTAGGGCCCATCAATTCCTGGCAAATAGAAGGGGCAGAAATGGAAGCAGTAACAGATTTTACTTTTTTGGGCTCCAAGATCAATGCAGACAGAGACAGCAGCTATGAAATTAAAAGACGCTTACTCCTTGGAAGGAAAGCTATTGCAAACTTAAACAGCATAATAAAAAGCAGAGATATCACTATGCCAACAAAAGTTCGTATAGTCAGGGCGATGGTGTTCCCAGTAGCAATGTATGGTTGCGAGAGTTGGACCATAAGGAAGGCTGAGCGCCGAAGAATAGATGCTTTTGAACTGTGGTGCTGGAGAAGACTCCTGAGAGTCCCTTGGACTGCTAGGAGATCAAATCAGTCAATCCTAAATGAAATCAACCCTGACTGTTCCCTGGAAGGACAGGTACTGAGGCTGAAGCTCAAATATTTTGGCCACCTAATGCGAAGAGAGGACTCTCTGGAGAAGACTCTGATGCTAGGAAAGATTGAAGGCAAAAGGAGAAGGGGAAGGCAAAGAATGAGATGGTTAGACAGCATCACCGATGCAACAAACATGAAAATGAGCGAACTCAGGAAGATAGTGGAGGACAGGAAGGCCTGGCGGGATATGGTTCATGGGATCACGAAGGGTCGGACACGACTTAACGACTGAACAACAACAAGGGCCCTATAGTGAGCCTTAGTGAAACCATCTATTCACAGTGGCCCATTAGGGAGAGTGGCTGCTCTCTCCCCTAGGGGGAGAGGGAGGAAATGGGTAAAGATGCCCTCTAGATGGTCCATCTCCTCTTCCCACTTCCTCCTTCCTTTTCTAGCCCTTCCTCCCTTTTAAAAGGGTGACAGGCAGAGAGCCAGGGAGGAGAAATTGAAGAACAAAAACATAAGCAGGGCAGGGGCAATTGGGAGCCTTAGGAGGATGGTGGGGGTATTGGGGGTGCTACTGTAGATTATTCCTTCAGTCATCTTGAGACTCAGTTTTATATAAAAAAAGATACTGTAACATTTCAGTGTTACAGAAATACTAAAAGCACTCTTGCCAGCAAGATAAATGCAGTTTCCAGATATAAGGTTTTCACTTTTAATTTAGAATCTCATGCAGAATATATTTCATATTTAATCAATGATCTTGTTGCATGTTGTTACCCAGAATAGGCATATTATCTGTAATCTGAAATTTCAAATCAATGAAGGACACTCATCATCATCACCCATGAAATATTTGATGTTATACTATGGATGTGAAGGCCTGTCATTCTTTACAGCAAGGTCTTTAAAGCTGACTTATTTATGAATGCAGGAGCATTGTGCTGACAACAGCATAAAGATCAGATGGGCAAAAGACAGCACATGACTTTCAGCTCTCCTCTTTGATGTCATAAGTATACTGTAGGTCCCCCCCCCCCCAGGTTTTCAGCTAGTGAACACAAACACAAATCTGGCAATTCAATAAAATAATAAATGAGGGTGCAACCAATTTGGAAAGGATTTGGAAAGGAATGCAAAGAGAAAGTCAGAAATGATAAGTGTTGCTTCCTCCAAAGTGTTTACAGCTAAAACACATGCATATGAAACCTGCTGGATTGGAAATAAACAATTACAAACTGACAGCCCAATCCTAAGCGCGCTGCCCAATGGCAGCGCACCTCCTGCACTGGCGCTGACTGCCATAAAGCAGTCAGCGCCAGTTTCAAAAGCCTCCCCAACAGCACGCTGACCATCACGCTGCTGGGGACGTCGATGGGAAGGCCTGTGCAATGGGAAGGCGGGGGGGGGGGAGGCAGAAGGGAGAAAAACTGGGCAGGGAGGGGGCGTAACAGGGGCCGGGAGGGGGAGGATTTGTCACGGAAGGCCCACACCAGATCCTATCCCCCTTCCCTGCAGCTTCCCAGCCCCTTTTCTCTCCTCGGACTTACATTAGCAAACTTGCTAGCGTAGGTCCAAGGAGACCGATTGAGGGCCATGAGGCTTAAACATCCCCTTTCCCTGCAGAAGCCTCCTGGTCCGGCACCCCCTGCACGGGATGCAGCAGCTGCCATTTTGGCGTCGCTGCGATGTTGGGCGGGGCCTGGGGTGAATAGGATTTGGCTCACAGGAGCACTTAATAAGGAGAGTTACCAGCATGGAAAACAGAAGTCCACCCCACCACCATCATCATCTCCCCCTTGCATCATGTTTGATCATTTGTAGGTTCACTGCCCCAGAAATGTCAGCTAAAGAGGCGATGCCAGCCCTGTCTTCCTCCATTGTCATTTAAATGTCAGTTCTTTCACTTCACTAATTAAAGGCTGTTGAAGAGGGTACGATTCCACTGGCTGCTGAACTCCCAATAGCAAAGCTGTTTGAAATCTAGCATCATCACGTCAAAGAAGAAAGCTTATTCATACTTTACTTTCCAAATGGGCACAAAAAATACCTGACTTTAAGTGGCAAAACAAGTATGTTGTGTCATCAGTTGTTAATAGCGCGTGTTTATTTAAAAGGTCATGTTTCTTTACAATAAGCATGGAACAAAGTACCAGTCCTTTTCGGACTGTCACTTCATATTATTTCTCGGAAATCCAACCTTTTAAACCACCAGCAACTGATGATGCCATGCAAGCACTGTGTCATTTAAACCCTGCTACTTCTTGTACCAATTCCAAGTTTACGTTCCAATTCCAAAGAAGTTTACAAGTTTACGTACCAGTTTACGTTACAGTTTAAGTACCAGTTTACGTACAAGTTTACGTTCCAATTCCAAAGAAGGGCAGTGCCAAAGAGTGTTCAAACTATCGCACAATTGCACTCATTTCACATGCTAGCAAGGTTATGCTCAAAATCCTACAGGCTAGGCTTCAGCAGTACGTGGACCGAGAACTACCGGAAGTACAAGCTGGGTTTCGAAGAGGCAGAGGAACTAGAGATCAAATTGCCAACATACGCTGGATCATGGAGAAAGCACGAGAGTTCCAAAAAAACACCTACTTCTGCTTCATTGACTACGCAAAAGCCTTTGATTGTGTGGATCAATTCTTAAAGAGATGGGGGTACCAGACCACCTTACCTGTCTCCTGAGAAACCTGTATGCGGGTCAAGAAGCAACAGTTTGAACCGGCCATGGAACAACTGATTGGTTCAAAATTGGGAAGGGAGTACGGCAAGGCTGTATATTGTCACCCTGCTTATTTAACTTATATGCAGAGTACATGATGAGAAATGCAGGGCTGAATGAATCGCAAGCCGGAATCAAGATTGCCGGGAGAAATATCAACAACCTCGGATATGCAGACGATACCACCCTAATGGCAGAAAGTGAAGAAGAACTAAAGAGCCTCTTGATGAGAGTGAAAGAGGAGAGTGCAAACGTTGGCTTGAAACTCAACATCAATAAAACCAAGATCATGGCATCGGGTCCCATCAATTCCTGGCAAATAGAAGGGGCAGAAATGGAAGCAGTAACAGATTTTACTTTTTTGGGCTCCAAGATCAATGCAGACGGAGACAGCAGCCATGAAATTAAAAGACGCTTACTCCTTGGAAGGAAAGCTATGGCAAATTTAGATAGCATAATAAAAAGCAGAGATATCACCATGCCAACAAAAGTTCGTATAGTCAGGGCGATGGTGTTCCCAGTAGCAATGTATGGTTGCGAGAGTTGGACCATAAGGAAGGCTGAGCGCCGAAGAATAGATGCTTTTGAACTGTGGTGCTGGAGAAGACTCCTGAGAGTCCCTTGGACTGCTAGGAGATCAAATCAGTCAATCCTAAATGAAATCAACCCTGACTGTTCCCTGGAAGGACAGGTACTAAGGCTGAAGCTCAAATATTTTGGCCACCTAATGCGAAGAGAGGACTCTCTGGAGAAGACTCTGATGCTGGGAAAAATTGAAGGCAAAAGGAGAAGGGGAAGGCAAAGGATGAGATGGTTAGACAGCATCACCGATGCAACGAACATGAAAATGAGCGAACTCAGGAAGATAGTGGAGGATAGGAAGGCCTGGCGGGATATGGTTCATGGGATCACGATGGGTCGGACATGACTTAACGACTGAACAACAACAACTTCTTGTACCAAATATAAAGGGTGAATCAGCTCTCAGGAGTAGGCTTGTTAACAGGAGCACATATTATTATTGCCCCTTTGTGATCTTCATGCTACTAACTTTGTGTTATATACTTCATAAATATTGCTCAAAGGACTTTCTTATACAGATTTCAATTTTTGCTCATCTTCTCATTTTGCTGATTAACTGTGGAAACTTTCCAATAATTGTGACTGGTTTGCAAAAGTTTAGATTAAGATTTAAGAGATATGTTAAGGAAATATGTTTTGCAACAATTTAAGAGTTATGGGATTTTCAGCCATGTAAAGTTGAAATGAAGAAATAAAGTTCTTACTAAAACCAGTGGTCTGTAGAAATTCCTTGAGATGAGGTAACAGCTGTAAGCGCTAGTATCTTCAGGATTATCCAAAGCAGCCACAGGCAATGACTTCAAACTGACGTTTCAACCCTCGCTTGGGTTTTCTTCAGAGCAATAACACCAGTCTCAGCTGGTGGATGGTCTGTGCCTGGAGATGTGCTTAACAGGTTTAAATCAACATTGCTGCAGGAAGCACGGGGAAGGCTAATTACTTAATTGATTGCATCCGGAAGCAATCCATTGTGCTGACTGGGGAATAACCTTTACTGCTGTGTAAGGTCCTGCTCTACTTAGAATGGGAAACCAGATTTTATTCACGTAGATTAATTCTTGCTGCCGATTCCTGGGGTTCAGTGATCTCCTCTGAGAAATGGCAATGGCTTCCAGGTTTCTGCGCTGTCTGTTTTTAGCTTCGTTGTACAGACATCGGGTTTCCTGGAAAGCGATGCTGTGTCCGGTCTGAGCTGCATGGCAAGCCACCGCTGATTTCTCTTCTTAACCCAGTTTCACAGCTCTTATGTGCTCCTGTAGTCTGACAGCAATCGGTCTCATGGTGTTGCCCACATATGTCCATGCACAGTCCTGAAGATACTAGCGCTTATAGCTGCTACCTCATCTCAAGGAATTTCTACAGACCACTGGTTTTAGTAAGAACTTTATTTCTTCATTTCAACTTTACATGGCTGAAAATCCCATAACTCTCAAATCGTTGCAAATTGTTACATGCCATGGGAACCTCCACACTCAATTGAAATATGTTTTGTTTTTTTGTTCCTTAGCACAAGATCAAATGGAAGATTTTGATCTTTTCACGCTTTTCTCCTTGGTGCCTTTTCTTCTTCTAAGGAACAGCGCTTGCCCTTCCACCTTCTAACATCTTGGCAGCAGCCACTCCTGTTACACCTGAGGAGGTCCAGAGATTTTACGTGGACGAAACGTTCTGTCTTTAAGATTTTATTGTTTTTAAATGAGTTTTTTTGAGTTTTTAAACGTGTTTTTACTTGGTTTTCAAACATAAAGTGTATACCTTTTTACATGGCTTCTAATCCTGTAAATCCTACCTGTTTGTATAGTCTCTTCACGGTTTGCTACTAATGTGTTTCTAATTAACGTACGTGTCACTGAGGTACTGAAAATCTCCTTAATCTTAAAGAACTTTAGGCCTATAATTACTCTTCCTGTTTCCCTCTTTCGTTTCTTTGTTTAAGGTTCCTTGCCAGAGAGGGATTTTATGTTCTATAATACTTCAAGAACACTCATTCCCCCCCCCCCCATAATGGAATTTCTAAAATATCATGCCCTCAGCTGTGCATGTGAAGTGATCTATTATGGAACTAATTCCATGGAGTTCTCCATCCAGAACAATGAAACCACAAGCCAATTCTATTAAAACTGTTTTTAAAGAACAAACACAGGAGCTGACTTTTAAGGAATAGATTGTAGCACAGGAGGGTTGTATAGAAAAAATTGGTTGAGAATTTCAGGAGTTAATATTGGTACCCTAAGTCTGTGTTGAACCCACCCAAAGATCAAATGGAATATTGTCTTTCAGGAGCTTTTTGCCTTGGGCTCCCATAATGCTGGATATATTACCATGTGTTGCTAAAGTCCAGATCTCACCATTTTGCTGATGACATCTTGTGCTCACCAAGCTTTGGATATTGGTGCCAAAGCCAGCTCATCAAGAGCTTGTATATGCTGCTATGGGACTATCACAGGGACACTGTAATTCGGCAGAGGACGACAAATGTACCTAAATTGCGTTATCAGTTTCTATGAACACATTGGCATGCAAGCTGCAAATGACAGTAATTGTAAGCAATGTTACAATTTCCTGCTAAGAAAATGCAGGCAGAAGCATAAATAGAAGATTAACCTTGAATTTCTTGTTCTTGCAATATGCATCTTCTCTGTGTGTCTGTTTCCAACCCTGCAGCAGGGCCACATTATGACTTTTATAGACCCTAGGCACTTTTGCCTTCGAAGGCCCCTCCTATCATAATATCAATATTAAAAAAATATTTTGATATAACTTTAAATACATTTTTCTTCCGATTTTAAAAGAAATCAAAACATTTTTGTGGACCCCGAGGACAATAATAAATATGTGAGTTAAGGTTATGATGGCTCTAAGCACGTCTACTTGAAACTACAGTCAATCCTTACTACCTTATCCATGGATTCACTTATCCATGAGGAGCTAGATTGATATGTACTTTGTTGAATTCACAGTCTGTTCTTGGCTACCCACAGTCTGTTCCTGGTATCCATGGCTATCCTTGGCATCTGTGGCCATCCTGAATCTATTCACAGGGCCATTTGAAGGTCTCCATGCTATTTGTGGGCACCATTTTGAAGGCCTCCACTGCATTCAGGATGCCAGCAAAGACCTTCAGAATACAGCGGAGGCCTTCAGAATGGCGCCTGAAAATAGTGCAGATAGCTTTAAAATGACTGTGGTGACCTTTAAAATGGCTGTGGGAAGCTTCTAACGGTCTCTGCTGGCATTCTGAAGCTATCCACGCCATTTTGAAGATTCCCACAGCCATTTTGAAGCCATCCATGGGCACCATTTTGAAGGTCTCCGCTGCATTCTGAGGGACTCCACTGCTGGCAGGTAGGCTACCCCTTCCCCTAACCCCGTTGATCCCATAGGATCAATGACTCCATATCCGCGGATTCAGTATCTGCTGAGGTTCCAGGAACCTAACCCTCGCGGATTATGAGAATTGACTGTATATTCCATGCCATTCAAGAAGATTGTGATGGATTCAAGCAGAGGGAAGAAGGATGTCACAAGAGAAAACCTACTCTTGTGCCACAGAGAACAATTCGTGTCCCTTTTCTCCACTATGTAAGGTAAAAAAAACCCTGCTCTGTGGTTAGTGCTTCTTGATCGAAAAATTTCCTAAGAATATTAGACTAGTGTGGAGGAGGGGAAGGGAAATTCTAAGAGGCAGGAAATGGATATGTGCTTCAGGATATTCTTCTAGGGAGATCTCAAGCAACTGTCTGGATGTGAAGCGCTGAAGCAGGAGTGCCCTCTGACTCCTGAAGGCCGGCTGGGAGCTAAAATGCAAAGATTCGTTTTAAAGCCATAGTGTCTACTTCCAACACTGACTGTGTATCCTATGCAGCCTCACAAGCACCCTCCAGGGGAGATTGCCAAACTTTCCCTGTGATCCTGGTCTGGATGCAGGAAGCTCTAGAGTCTAGGTCTTGCATTTTTCTACCAAGATAAAATATGTGTTAGTGATACAGACTCTGGACTCTTGGGTTTCTGTCTAGCAGATTAAGGGGTTTCTGGTAAGAAGGAGGAGGAAGAATAGCCTGAGATTAGCGATTTGCATACCAAAGATATCTTTACTGGAAAAAATAGGAGTGGAAACTCTGACATCACACCTGGCTAGATTATATTGCCTTCATTAGGTGCAGTATGCTTGTGCATTATTGGTGCACCTTTCTCTACTTTCAACAGTTCCCAAGGAGGTTGGTGGCATTTTTTGTAGCTCTCCACCAGGCCTTGTACTGGGGTGGGGGTATAGGCCTGATGAAATACAAATCCCAGGGGTCAATATGATGATGTATGTCAGGCGCGGGGAACCTTTTCCCTGGCGAGGGCCGTTTTAAATATTAGAAATTTGCTTGAGGGCCGGTCGTAAGGCCAGGCGCCATTTTTATTTATTTAATTAATTTTTGCCCCCGCCCCCCATCGGCCTCCACACTCACCATCTGAAGCCGCCGCCGGGTCCGCGCGTCACCTCCGGCGTACCATGCCGATGAGGGCAAGAGGGCAACAGCTTGCCCTCATCGGCGTGGTACGCATGTGCGAAATGGCCAACGGCCTGGTGAGAAGGGGTCGAGGCGGCGGCCGGGGAGGACATGCAAAGGCCTTCTTCCAGCCTCTGGAGGTGACGCGCGGACCCGGCGGAGCCTCCAGGGGCTGGTTGGGCGGCCTCCCGGCAATCTCTCCAGGGGCCGGACCGGATGGCCTTGGGGGCCTTATCCGGCCCTGGGGCCGGAGGTTCCCCACCGCTGATGTATGTGTATGCAGCACTATTGGCATGTATGCACCAACAGTACAGGCTGGGAGAGAACTTTCAGAAAACAGATGAACTCCCCCCCCCCCCATGATCCCCCACCAAAATAATTGAGCTGATGGCAGATCGCCCATCATTAGCAATGAGTAGGAGAAGGACAGTCATAATTCAGACTGTTAATGGTGTAGTATGGAAATTCACAGGAGATGTTTTTGAAGGCTGAATGTTTGAAAGCCAGTACATGGTGACATTTGCAAGGTGGATCCAGAGTAAGCACCAAGATTCTCATGGTTTTTTGTCTTGTCATCACTCCTGCCATGTACTGTGTGGATCTGCGTCATACATACAGCTCAATCGTATTTGGGCCTGGTACTGCCAAAACTCATATTCGTGCAGTGCAAGTCCCTTTATGGTGGTGTGAAAGCCAGGCTGCCGCCACATGCTTCTGACTGCTGTTGCAAACTGTCATAAACAGCACAGCACCATGATAAATGGTGCGGTGCTGCCGAGTATGAGGGAGCTGCCAGCGGAAACAAGCAGCTGCTCCCCTCATGCATGAATGGCTCACCCAGGCAGCACTGGAGCAGGTAACGCGGCAGAGGGGGGTGCAAAACAGGTGGGGGCAAAAGCACATATACTAGATTCTATCCCTGGTTTTCAAACCCACACCACCCCCTTTCTCTCCTTATTTACACCAGCAAAATAGCTGGCATGGGTTGGAGGAGACCCATAGGCAATCAGGTGGTAGGTTTTTTACTTACTCCTGCTATTCATCAGATTGTGCGCGCCCCCATAGCATGCAGCATGCGCTCCATTGGTGCAGCTGCATGCTATCAAATGGTAGGGGGGTAGGATGGGAGTGACTGGCCTAGATCAACCAGAAGGTTTTGTGGCTGAGCAGGGATTTGAACCTGGCTCCAGAGACGATCCTGCCCCCCTCCCCGGGGGGGGGGAAGATTTCACCGCCCCCCCAATAAAAAATGAAAATAAAATAAAATAAAAACACACACCCCAGGGTTTTTTGGAGGTTTACGGGCTTTTTTACTGTAATCTACATGTGTGTATGCTTTGTCCCACTTGGCTTGTGTATCCCGGAGCCGATTTGGAACTTCCCGGAGCCTTCATCCTTTCGTTCTGCCTGCAACCGGGTGGCAGAACTCCGGAAAAGCGCCCAGCAGGGCGCTCTGTCTTTCTGCGCTTGCGCATGTCTTCACAGTTTGCGCAGGCGCAGAACGATTGGAATTTTTGTCGTTCTGCGTCTGCGCAAACTGTGAAGACATGCGCAAGCGCAGAACGATGGAGCGCCCTGCTGGGCGCTTTTCCGGAGTTCTGCCACCCGGTCGCAGGCAGAATGAAAGGATGAAGGCTCCGGGAAGTTCCAAATCGGCTCTGGGATACACAAGCTAAGTGGGACAAAGCTGACACACATGTAGATTACAGTAAAAAAGCCCGTAACCCCCCGAAAAAACCGTAAAAACAGTAAAAATACAGAAACCTAAGTAGGCCCCCGCCCTCCCCCAGGAGCCTCTGCGCCCTCCGCCCGGGGGCCCTGGGCCCTCCGCCCCCCCCTTTACGACGTCTTTGCCTGGCTCTTCTAGATCTAAGACTAACACCAGAACCAACCACTACCCCTTCTTGGCTCTCAGTTCTTTGCTCTATCTTCTTTGCTCTCCTTCCGATGGTAAGACACAATGAAACATTGCTAAACAAAGTAGTTTTACACAAACCAGTGCCTAATTATATACATTTTAATTTCACTGCGGTCAAGAGACTTCTTCAAGAAGGGAACCACACAATTTGCAATTAGCCATCTTTGGCCATAAGTCCAGTTTCTTTAAATTGGGCTCTCATACGAGAGCTTACTGGTTGACGGTCTCATTTGAAAATGAAAAATGTGGGGACGGGAGGGACAGAAGCAGACAAGAGAGATTTAGCTTGGCATAGATTTCGCACCAATTGGTTTTCATCTACTTCCTCAATACTTTCTTGTACATCGTCATCAAACTTTTATTTTTCTTTTTTGTTACATACACCTCTATTCTTTGTACTAATCAAAAAAGGTGATCAAACAAGTCACTTCCACCAAGTGACATTTTCGAAACAGAAGCAAAATCAAGATTGTAAAGGTTAAAATCTGCATCCATACAAATACCACATGGTTCCAAGGGAGTTGAAGATGAGAGACATACTGTATTCTGTAAGGTGCTGCTTTATGATTTGCTCAAGCTTTTGGATCCCACTAATATAACTTGCCTTCTGTATTCTGTAAGGTGCTGCTTTATGATTTGCTCAAGCTTTTGGATCCCACTAATATAACTTGCCTTCTGAGATTTTACAAGTCTTGCTGACTCACTTTCAAGCCTATTATTGCAGCAACAGGGGCTAGAGACTTGCTTTAAAAACAAACAAAAATGAGTATCAAGATTTGGCAAAGGAGGATTGTGCAAGCCTAAGATTGTTCTTCTCAGCTCCACTGGTGCACAAGGCCTCTGCGTTAACGTTGGTGCTTGCTTGCAATATTATTTTATTTGTTTATTTATTAGATTTTTATCCTGCTATCCCATAGGGGAGACTCAAAGTGGCTTACAACAATATATACAATATAAAACTCTTAAAACATTAGTAAAATCTAAAACCACAGTACAGAATATAAAAGCAGGAGTAAAAAAAGTAAAAACAAACAAACACCCAGGAATAAAAGGGGCTGGAGCACTAAAATAGTTGGGCTGGGTGGCCAACTCAGAGGGCTTGTTTAAAAAGGAATGTCTTTAGGCCCTGCTGGAAGGCCTCCAATTATATGCACTTCATATGGTTGTTGTGAAGATAAAATGGGATGACCCACCCAAAAATCCTGGGTCAAAATATGAAGAGCTAGAGGGTTCCCATGAGGAGAAATCTTGGGATTTGTATAGATCTTGAAACCACAAGCAGGAGTGTCATAGAACTCTCCTGGATCCCATCAAAGTTCTTCTTGAGGAGTCTTCACATCTTCAACACCTAGTGGCTCAGGCACTTCACACATCAAGACAATGGGGCCCCTGTATAGAAGCAGAGCACTTGCCCATTTCAGGCGCACTCTGCTTCTGTGCCCTGTCTGATCCACTCAAAGGAAACCCAGAAATCATGCTCCCCTACCCCTCCTTCAGGATTGCCAGACACATACAGTGCAAACAAAACCAGGCTGGAATCACACCAAGTTGCCAGAGTGTCAACCCACCCCACTGCTTTCCCTTGCCCTTTTAAGAAGCTACAGTATCTCAAAAGAAGGAATAGAGCCAGGAGGATCGTCCCTGCCTCACAGGTACTTAAGGCAGCTGTTGGTATCAAACATCTCTGGTACACCAACTGTGTTGTCTATCAGTGCCTTAAACATTACTTGGTTGTGATCACACCGATACCTTGACTCCCACCCACTACAGCTTTCATGGTTGCCTGTCGTACGTTCATGAAACAGGATGTCTTTGGCAGAAGTAACATCAAGCTTAATATCCTTGCCTGTTTCTGTCGTACGTTCATGAAACAGGATGTCTTTGGCAGAAGTAACATCAAGCTTAATATCCTTGCCTGTTTCTGAGCAGTCCTCATATTGTATTGAGCTTCCAAAGGCTGTGGCTTTATTACTGCCCTGTTGGTGACCCATCCTGGCAGTCGAGCTCCTGAAGCATCTGCAGGTGGAGAGATGGAACAGGTGATAAAGATGAAAGATCTCTTGCATAGTTGGTTCTCAGCACATGGCCACAATTCAACTCATGGCATCACTGTGGTGCAAGCAGTGTTATGTGCCACTGACAAGGTAGGACATCATACCACTAGGGCCATTAGAGCATTATACAGGTTGGATTTTGGTATCCACAGGGATTCTGTTCTGGACCCACCCAGAATCGGATACTGAAATCCACATGAAGTGAAATTGCTTTAGCACAGATATGGGAACCACTGTAAAAACCTTAAAAAGAAAAAAAGGTTAAAATAGCGTTCCTTACCCTTTTTGCTGGCAAACTGCTCTGTTTGCAGGGCTGTAGACAGTGAAATTGCACTCCTATAGCCTCTTCTGGATCGCACAACTTCCTCCTCCAGGATCGCCCCAGTGCATTCTGGGGCAACCTTGGGGAAGGGAAGGGGGAAGTTGTGCGAACCAGAAGAGGCTGAAGGAGTCCGATTTCATTGTCTACAGCCTGCAAACGACGTGGTTTGCTAGCAAAAAGGTAAGGAATGCTATTTTTAACCTTTTGAAAAGGTTTTTACAGTGGCCATATCCACGAGCATCCGCGTTGAGTCAAATCTGCGGATGCTAAAATTGCAGATACAGAGGTCCTACTTGTATGTGCAGACAGTCAATACTTCATACTGTCATCTCTTCTGAATACAGAACCTCCATTTCAGGACTGCCAGTGTGGAGCCTGTTGACAAGATTAGATTAAACATATTAATATAAAAACTTGCCAGCAAACCCTAGTCACTCCTGCTTCTTTTCATTGAAATGATGCTGAAAGCTGTGTCTTAAATCTCTGAGGATTTCAGATGTTCCGGAATTTTCCCTTTTACTTGCTCAGCGTTTTCTTCATTCCGATATATGAGAGATGAGCATGAATGATCAATCTTGGCCATTGAATTGCAGCTTTTGAGTCGCATGTCACTGAGCACACAAATAAGCCAACTCATTTTATTGTGTTTAGTCAGATAATTTCTAAAGAGCACAACAAACCTATTAGTCATTATACCAGTTTTTTTTCCTACAGTCCATTAGGCAACATAAATTTCACTGAGAACTCCTTAAACTAATAGCCCCAATTATTTTCTTTAAAGTAAAGTTTGCTGAATGAACTTTAGCAGTGCCGCTTGCCAAAGTGAGGCATAAGTTGGAAATAAAGATCATTCTGGGTTACCAAAGATAAATGTTGCCGATGCTATATGAGTAAACATTCTTGCTACAGATCTGCCATGTTGTATCTTAGTCACATATAATTGGAAGAATCTTTACATCTTCAAGTGAATCTGTGGTGTACCATTACAGTTAAAAGACTGTACTGTAACCTGGAAGCTCTCTAGTTCAAATCGAACCTCAGCTATGAATATAATGGGTAAGCAAACTTATGTGCCTTAATTCCTAATCTACGGCATGAAAATGTCAATACTGAGTTACCTTACTGGGCTATTGTAAAGATTGCTGAGATAAGGTATGTAAGATAATATATGTAGATAAGGTATTACCATTATCCTCTAGGCTCTTTCTGATATCTACCCCTCAGGTTTGATTATTTACACCAGTGGTTCCCAACATGAGGATTGGGACCCCCAAGGGGGTTGCGGGATGTCAGCTGGATGGCCACACCCAAGATGGCAGATCACTTCCCCCCCCCCCCAGAGAAAGAAGTGTCTAATGCTCTCTTGAGGCTTGTTTGCTCAACTTGTGTTACTTACTTTCTGCTTGCCTTTTAGCATCTCTGTTAATATTAGGTCACTCCCCCCCCCCAAGGGGCTGCTTATGAGTACAACTTTAAAAATGCGTTTTATTTTTAAAAGTGTGATTTATTAAACAGTGTTTTTTAAAAACAATGTTTATTAAAACATTCCTGCTTAATGACATCACTTCTGGCCCTAGGTCTTAAGGGGGTCCCGACAGATTGTCATTCTACAAAAGGGGTTCCCGGTGCTAAAAAGGTTGGGAACCACTGATTTACACCATTCTTTGATGTCAATATGCTAGTGGAAGTTTGCTAGTGATTAATTTAGGCTGCAATCCTATACACACTTACTTGGCAGTAGTAAATCCTATTAAATTAAGTGAAACTCTCTTCTGAGTTCTGCGAAGAGAGGAGTCTCTGGAGAAGACTCTGATGCTGGGAAAGATTGAAGGCAAAAGGAGAAGGGGAAGGCAAAGGATGAGATGGTTAGACAGCATCACCGATGCAACGAATATGAAAATGAGTGAACTCAGGAAGATAGTGGAGGACAGGAAGGCCTGGCGGGATATGGTTCATGGGATCACGAAGGGTCGGACACGACTTAACGACTGAACAACAACAACTCTTCTGAGTAGACATGAACTCTGTTAGTGACTCTAAAGAAAACTTCTAATTCTGTAATTTGCTAAAACAGTGGTTCTCAAACCCTCCCCTGCCATGCCCCACCTGTTTCCCAGTGGAGGGCCCTGTGACACACCTCGTCCTGCCGGCAGGCCTCTGCAGGCATCAGAAAGCAACCAGAAGTGACTTCCACAAACCCTTCAAAGCCCTCCAGAGGCTGTCCCAGGCCTGGTGCTATGCAGGAGCAGTAGGACAAGGTGAATCACGACTTCCGGCTGGCGCCAATTTGGAGCCAAATGAAGGCAAGGGCGGGCAGCCCCAACTCACGACCCACCGTTTGAGAAATGCTGCTCTGGGGTGGGCGGGGCTGGGACGACGGACCGAAGACGTGATTCCAGAGAGCTCTCTGGAGCCGCGCCGCAAAGCAGTGGAATTCCCTTGATCCAGGCTGGATCGGGGCCATCTGCATCAGGAGAGATGTAGATGAGAGATTGGGGAGCAAACTGAGGGAAACTGGTCAAGGCATTGAGCCAGTTTCTGCTTGGTATTCCCTTTTCTGTCCCTGCTTTGTAGCAGACACCATTTTGGTGACTGTGAAGGCTCGCGTTGCCGCTCACCCGGACAAGAGGAAAAGATTTATTTTAAAGTAGACTCCTTCAACGTACCAACCTTGGACTGGAGTAAGAGTTTCTCTGCTGATCTGGAAGAGGAGCGGTGAGTGGGAAGACAGGAAGGTTGAAATTTATAGGCATCTAAAAGAAGCTAAGGGGATAGGGGTGGATCTCCCCCCCCCTTACATGGACTCTGCTTCCCTCTTCTTTGTCTGAGCTGTGCTTGTTAAACTGAGACATATTGAATTACAGAAGGAGCTGCATTCCTTTGACTCAGTCTGGGAAGTTAACCCTGAATGTGCCAAGATGTGGTCTGGGACTATGTACTCAGTGGAATTTGGCTTTGAATCTATTATTAGTTTTAATTTGGATTGTGAACTGTGATGCTTCGTGTGTCTTAAGTGGAAAAGTTGGAAGTTGCAAGCAGGACAGTTGCTTTTCGTTGCAGCAGGAGATGATGGAATTTTTGCAAGATATGTGGGCCAGCATTAATCAATTAAAAGAGACTCTAAATATACTTTTGTTAAATCAAAATAAAGCCTCTGGAGAAAGACAACAGATATTGATGCAATTGAAGCAGATGCAGGATGCAAGACTTTTGAAGACACGGGCTGCAGTAATTACAGAGGAGATTGTAGAAATTCAGATCATGGAAGAAGTATATAAGACCTCTGAACAACTGGAGGCTCCAACCTTCAAACGGCAAACAGAAGAACTTACAGTAATCCAGGTTATGGAAGAATTAGACAAGTGGTCTGAACAACAGGAGGCTGCAACCTTTAAATTGCAGATGGAGAGAGCAAGTTTCATGTTTAGAATACAGAATTTTTTTGCAAAGGACCGAGAAGATTTCTATTGGACTCTTATGGCGTGGTTGATAAAAGATTTGCAGATTCTGGAGGCAGAGGTGTTAGAAATTAGGAAGGGAACAGGTTAGATATAAAGTTTTGTGATAAAATAACTGGCTGGGTAAAAACATTAGAAGTAACGAACAGACCACAGTGGATAATAGATTTTCATAATAGACAATATAAAGAATTGATTGTATGATAAATATGTATGAAGTTTATAATTTTTTCATTGGATTTTGAAACAGTTAAGATATTATGATATTGGGGTTATAAATTTAGGTTGAGAGATTTATTTATTAGAGTAAGATTAGATTTGGAACTTAGGTTATAAAATGGTTAAACTTCTATATAAAGGATTTTATATAAAATATTTTATCGAGGGTGGTTAACATCAAAGAAGTTAAGTAAGATGCTGATGAAAGTGTAAAGTATTTGTTGGAAAGTTAATATGTTTTGGAGGAGGCTTCCTCTGATTTTGGAAGAGATATTATATGGCACGCTGTTGTTTTTATAAGATTTGTTTTTATTCAATATGATGATATCAGTAATGTTTTAAAGAGATAAACATATTGTTGTATATACGCTTATTGATATATGCTCAGCAGTGAAAAGTTGAGATTGAAATTGAGATTATACTAGATATTGAAGAGTTAATGATTAAGATTTATATTTGAGGGATTTGGATGTTTAAATTTAAGGTTTAGGAGATGGAAATGTAAAGAAGAGAACAGACTGGTAGTAATTATTTTATGTATTGAGGTCCAGGAGGTGGAAATTGAGTAAATATGGTGCTAACTTAAGTTAGTAAGAGAACAGAGTGGTAGCAATTATTTTATTTTGATTAGATGGAAAGGTTATTATAAAAAAGAATATTATCATTATATGTATTGATGTGCAGGAGGTAGAAATTGAGTAAATATGACGGTAACTTTAGTTAGTATAATTGAATAGTTGAAAGAGTCATTCTATGATATATTGATGTCCGGCTTGTTAGTGTTCCTAATGTGTCATGTTGATATCCCCCAGTTTGTCATTCCCTGTTGTATCATTTTTGTTGTTAGGTAGGTAGTTAGTTAGGTAGGTAGTTAGGTAGTTAGTTAGCTAGTATTTTTATTATTGTATTGTCTTGTGTTCTATTGTTGTTAAATAAAATAAAAAATATATTAAAAAAAAAAAAGAGAAATGCTGCTCTGAAGCAGTGGTTTTCCCCTTTTTAAACAGCTGCTGCTTCATGTAGTTATGCTTTGTTAAGATGAATACAGTACATCCTTGAGGTGCTTGTCAGAAGTGAGGGCTCCCAGGGATGATTTTAGGGCATGAAAAAGCAATACAGTACATGTGGAAGAATGGATATATGCACTTTGCAGATTACATTCACTTTTGCCTGGCACACATCATAAGGATCTCCCGCAACACCCAGTCAGAATTGGCATCGGGGGGGGGGGGACAGCCAGCAGCTCCTGAAGCCCCTGTGTTCCAGGAAGGCCTCTGACCTGCCACTGCTGTGGAGGAGCTGCACAAGTCCTCTCTGCCTGCCCTTTCTTGCGATAAGGATTGGACCCTCTCCAGATGTGTCAATGGCAGCAGCAGCAGCAGCCAGTGGAGGGGAAGATGTGGAGGGGAAGACTGGAAGATGTCTTGCTGAGATGCCTTCCTCCGAAACAGGTCTTAAACCCAGCGGTTCCATTCTTCCAGGGCCAGTCCAAGGCCTCCTGATGCCTGAGGTGGCATGCCAAGTCCTGCCCCCCCTTACCCAGTGATGTACCAGCCTCTGCTCCTCCCACTCTCCAATGTGGAAGCACCATTTCCTCTTCTTCTCCGCTTCCTTCTTCCTTTTCCAGTCCAGGGAGTGGAAGGAGGAGGAGGAGCAGTGGAGGCAAGTAGGTGGACAGAGATGGGCTGCTCTTCATTAATCTGCTGCCTGAAGCAACCACTTCAGTTGTCTTAATGGATGGGCTGGCCCTGTGCTCTCCCATAATTGCTTCATTTATACTTCATGGAAGCATCTAGGTTGGTCAGAAATATATTTCGCGTGATTTGTGAAAGTATGCTTTCCTTCGTGTGCACAATGATAACATACATAGTTAAAAGCAAAATTAAGATACAGCCCCCTTCCTAAAGGCTGCAGTAAATATACCATGGCAGTAACAACAACAACAACAACCCAGTTAAGAAAATTATTTGTCTAACCAGCCCCTTTGGTATTTGACTAGCTGACTGTTTGTTTTCCCACTTTAACCTCATTTTCTTTGCTTACAGCTACAGCGTACGAGAGCAGGGATCTCTCTCAGTTGGTTTAAAATTAAATATTGGAAATCGCTGAGCCTAGACATTAAAGTCTTTGAAGCAGAGACTGTATTTCCATTTCATGTGTGCTAAGGGGCGAGCCCAATGAGCCCTAACAAGACCTTTAGGCCTTGCCTGCAACACACGTAAATAACAGCAACAGTCCCAGGTTTGTGAAGGGCTTATGCTAAACAGAGCAGGAATGCTGCTGGCTCAAAATGGATTAAGGGTAGATTTTTCCTGTGCCAGCCAGGTGTGTACATTTTCTTGGCAAAAGAGGAGAAGCAAAGGCGGCAACAGCACAGAAAAAAGGATGTAGCATTGAAGACAGTTGTGACAACCTATTACCCATAGCCTGGAGAGCTGCTACCAGTCCCTGTGCCAACCTAGATGGACCCAAGGGTTTGACTGGCATCTTCCTGTGTTCCTTTCTGCTGCTACTTCCCAGCAACTAGCATTCAAACAGGGCCAAAGTGATGGTAACATGTATTATGAAAGGGCCCCACATCAGAGTCGCTCTTTGTTAGCAAAAGGCAGCCTTGTCAGAAGTGGATCCTGCGTCAAAATGCAATCTATGCTCATGGCAACTGGTTTGAATAACTAGCTTACTGTTAGCAGACTTCTGTCCAAGCAATGGGCCAAACTACACATTGTATCTTAAATTTGTTTTTAAGAGGCATGCTTAAGGCTTAAACAGCGGCTGGGGGGGGGGGGAGATTTTCAGTAAGAAAATGGTCCAGGGAAAAGGGGGTTAGCTTCAAGGTGCTAATGTCCCAATCAGATGCCTCCAAGGCTGCTTCTGGCTAAAGAAGAGAAGTTGCCAGTCTTAAGCATACATCTTAACCACACACTTATGGTAACGCATACAGTTGGCCCGCATCTTATATGAGGGTTACATTCCAGAGTCAGCATATAAAGCTAAAATCAATATCCACAAAATTACTTTGAAAATTTATTTACATACAATATTTCTATCCTGCCTTTCTCCCCAAAGGGACCCAAGGCGGCTTTCCCTCACATCCGAAAAATAGGTACTCTCTCTTTAAAAACTATGAGAAGAAGACAGGAATTGCAGCTTCAGCTTCCCATCTCAGGCTCAGTCTGGGGCATATATTTAGTAAACAGAATCACCTTCACTATTTAAACTGTTTTTCTATTTTTGTTTATTTGTTTCCCAAGCATGTGCAGCTGAATTCACACAAGTATATAAGATGTGGGGCTACATACTATAATTTGACTCCTATACCACTACAGTAGGGATTCTCAACCAGTGGTACTAGTACCACCAGTGGTACTTCGGCTGACTGCTGGTGGTACTTGGACTGCCGGACCACCAGAACACCCCACTCTGATGCAATGCTTTCGGCAGTGCGTTTTCACTCATGAGAGCTTCCTGCCTTTGGCGGAGCCGCTCAGGAACGTTGAGAAGGGTCCTCCCACCTACCCAGATCCCCCCATCTGCATTTTCTGGCCTCTGAAAACCCGGAAGTAACTGACAATGATGTCATCACCAGTCACTTCCAGTGGCACGCAGCAGGAGAGTGGCACTCAACCAGTACCCAGCGGTACTCAGCCAGGAAGAGGTTGAGAACCCCTGCACTAAAACACACATTACCAGACCTGTCACACTGCCCACAGGGGGGGGGGGGGAGACACTCACCAAACCCAGGCAGTCCCAGTCCTGCACATGTTTAGCTTGCTCTGGACCCATTGGGCCACATAAGAAGAGCCCTACTGGATCAGGCCAGAGGTCCCATCTAGTCCAGCTTCCTGTATCTCACAGTGGCCCCACCAGGGAGCACACAGCCAACAAGATAACCTTTTTCCTGCTGTCACTCCCTTGCACCTGGCACAGAGAAAACCTACTTCCAAAGCCAGGAGATTGCTTATGGCTTGTAACCTGTGATGGTCTTTTCCTCCATGAATCTGTCCACAAAGGTAGAGAGCCACCACCCCTTTTCACCTACCAGGCCTCCAGTCAAGGGGGAGTTGAAGGCCTAGAGGACCACCACCCCAGTCTTTAAGAGTTTACAGCAACACAAGAGTTTACAGCAACACAAGCCACAACACTCTTTGCCCCCAAGGCCCTACTAAAACAGTTAAAAAGACAGCAGTGTGGCTGAAATGATCAAGACTGGATTTAGATGAATCAATTCCTTCTCACAGACAACACAGCTGTAGGTTTTGTGATAGAATCAAGTGTAGTACAGAACTTTAAAAACGTTTAAATAAAATTACAGGCAAAAGCATTTGCAGCAAAATAAAACAGAAATGGCAATAACTCCTAAGTCTTACTTGTCTCCCACCTGTACAGTATAGTTCCTGAGCTTAAGCAAAGTGTAACCCTTCCCTTCTGCAGTACTGCCAGCATCCCATGCAAAGACATGAGAGGGCAACAGAGTTATATGGCTCTGAGAGGCCACCTGGCCCTGGGTTATTCAAACCTTAATCTAGAACAATGATGTCACTGGCTGAGGCAACCTCACTCACCCCCTCCCAAGTGGAGAATCTCAGCTGTAGTCAATTTACTAATTAGCATTCAATTTTCCCCTCCAACCTTGGGGGAAGAAAAAGCATAGTAGCAGATAATGCACAGGTGGCCAGCCTGGGAATCTGCGGATAAGCCCTTCGTCCTACAGTGCAGCATGACATAGCAATTTCCAGCTGCTCAAAATGGTTCCTGGGATGGCCTATCAAAATGGAGCTCAGTACAAAGATGGAATTTCTGAATCTCTTGACAAGACTCAGCAGCAGTGGTCATTACAATCAAGTATCTTCCAAGGCCCACAAACCAGCAAGAAGCTGACTGAAATGAACCACTGTTGTATCAGAGAAGGATAATTTGGTCAAACTGTATTGAAGGCTTGCCCAATACTCAAGGCCAGTTCATATCATTTTCAGCTTGGAAGTTGTGGCAGCCTTTAATCCTGTCCTGTGGTTACTTCAGTGCATCCAGCCAAGGTAGCATTTCTGTTGCTGCTGCATACAGCCTGTATGTACACTGTAGAGAAAGTACACTGACTTGCTCCACATGACATGACAGTTACCGGTACATACGGTTTCTACTCTGCAGCCTGTGTTTCATGTGGAAAGGTTCATCCCTTTAAATGTTTAGAGTGTGTGTATGAAGTGACCTTGGTTTCAGCAGCAGGAGTCTTTAATTGTTTGAGAAGGACTGTCTTCCTCCCACTGAAATGGGTTGGTGAGTAATTTCCATGTGTGGAGTGGAAAGGTTTTCCAGGGTGAATTTTCCCCTCCCCTCCTCTCTCAGGAAGCCTAACTGCAAATCCCCATGTGAATCAGATGGGAAATTAGCATACCTGATAGTGAGGGGGTAAGACAGGCTACTGAAACTGTCTCTTGTCCTCCTAAATGTAGACACTGGCAAAGAACTTCTATGTCAAGTGGTTTCAACATGGTTTCTTCGCGTGTCATATTTAAGTTCTGGTTGTTTTCACAGTTTAGATTGGGCCCTCTCATTAGGAGATATCTGTCATATCCTAGTTTTCTATGTGACTCAGGAATTTAACATGTATTGGATTTCTCTTTTCATTTGGAGGGATATTTCAGTGTGTGAAGTCAATTGTCTCTGCTTTTTGCTCACAACCAGGTGATGAGAATGAGTTGTGAAAAAAGATACTGTACAGTGCTAGCAGCAATGGTGTCCCTCTCACCAGCCTCAGAACTAAGCATAGAAAAAACAACTTCTAACAGGAGAGCCTGGGATAGTAAGGCTAGGCACCAATGCTTGTACAACCTGCCATAATTTAAGGTTACAGTGTTTGTAGGTATGTGGGAAGCAGCCTTGTTATTACAGCACATGGAAACCCTATTTTGAGACCCTTGAATTATTTTGTTAACAACATTGCCATCAGCTGCCAGTTTCCTGGTGACTCACCGAATCACTGGAATCCACAGTGGAGTCCCATTCTGCCTTTTGAAAACCATTGTCCTACTTCTTGTTCTCTATACACAGGAGGAGTAGAAACATCCACGTCATATCATGATGCTGTACTATGTTGCTACTTACTACCAGAACATGAAGGCACCATTTTTTAAGATTATGGAGATCAGAGAGTGTGTGATAATTTGACTGTAAAACATTGGCATCTAAGTATTGAATTAAATAGCTTGAAACTAGGGTTGCAACACTTCATCAATTAGATTAATCAATTAAACATGTAGTTGACTAAAAGGGGGCCCTGGTAAACGTGACAGCAGATTGTATGTATGTATGTGTAATACAACTTCTTATCAGACTTGTAGAGGCGTTCTTAAAAGAGGCATTCCCCCTTCTCCCACATAGGAGGGAATGCCACTTCTGAGCTAATTCCTAGTAAGGACACATTGTGGAAATCACGTAAGATCTGGCAAGGAGATAGTGGTGTTAGCAGTAGTCCCCTGTTTTGATAGATCAGGGAAGGACAGGGTTAACAACCAAAACTTTGGATTGAAGTGGGTGTGGTCCACAGCTGCAATTAATAATGAGGACTTCAAGGATAAAAGCATCACCAGCTATAGCATGCGAACACAGTGGAATAGAGCTATCATGCTGCCGGGAGGAGCCTCTACCACTGTGATGGCGAGCCTATGACACGCGAGGTCATTTTGGGTGACACGCCAGCGTTTCCCCCAGGGCCCTGATATTACATTTTTACAAAAAGTTTTATAGGCTTGTCTTGAACATTTAGGGCAGAGATTTGGGCAGACTTCTTTCAAATTATTATCTAGTAAAATTCAGCAACAAAAAAAGTCACTAATTGATTTTTTTAAAAATGCAATGTGTTCTACTGTATAGTTGTTTTCAGTTCAATTCAAAATTACTATTAAAAGTAGCAATAGTCAAAGTACTATTAAAAGTTCAGGGGGGGGGGGAACACACACACCAGCAGAATCAAGTTAGGCATTTTCAAATTTTTTGACACACCAAGCCCAAATGCTTCGCCATCACTGCTCTACCAGATGCTGCTGGAAGGAGAAACTGCCGGACTAGTTACTGCTGGAAGCTGTGCTGGGAGGAACTGCTGTGCTGAGGGTCAAGGAACTGTGGAGCCAGAGGAATTCTGCAGCCATGAGAGGAACGTGCTGGTACCAAGGACCATGATCTTGTCCAGATAAGTGTAGCCCCGGACAGGGCTTGTAGACATTGGGAATTGCTTGTATAGCAATAACACTTGATGATTACTTTCACAATGGAGTTCAGTAGTTGTTTTGCACACAATTACAACTGTTTCCTGGAGAAAGGGCTAATTAGTCCAAAGTGGGCATAAAGAAATGGTTAAAGGGAAGTTTGAGGGAACACATGTGTGCATTGTACTACTAATCATTATAATCCTACTACATCGTTATGCTAAAACAAAGTATATTTCGTTTCAGAACTATTATTTTTACCCACATGCAGATCTATGTAACTTTAATCAATGGATTACGCCATCAGCTAATGTTATATGATCAATCAACTAACATTATTTAACCAGGTGATAGCCCTACTTGTTGGCATGCTTAAAAATTGGCAACAGAGATTCTTGGGATATCAGGATCTAAAGCAGATGCAGGATGTCATGCTTTTGCAGTAAATTCACAGATGTATAGGATGCAACACCTTCCTCTAAAGCTAATTATTGCCCGGAAAAGAAATATGGATATCTCTTTCCAAATAGCACTTGGGCAATACACTGAAAAAATATAATTATTTCACAGCAGCAGGTAGGGCTTTGGTTTCATGTTTTGTATACTATGTCCATGAAATTTCCTTGACATAAATTTAATTGTTAATCTTTCTCTATAATTAGTTTTGGGTGTGCATAATGTTGTCGGAGAAGGGCCTCCTGAGGCCTTTTGAACAGAGCAGCAGTGCTAAGCTATTGCTGTAATAGCTGACATTTCCCAGAAGGCCTTGCTCCGACACCGCGAGAAGGAGTGTATTTAGGCCACTTCTGTTGTGAGTAGCAGAGGGGGAAAAATGTATTCATTTAGGAATTTGAAAGATACTTTTGAAGTACAGAAATAATACCTCTGCTACTATAGAGCCAAGTTCTTGTAAATTGTCAGCAGTTCGTCCCTTCTAAGGAGCCACGTAAAGCATAGGGATATAATTTCTCCAGTGTAGACGCTTCAAGGGAAATAAAAGGAGGAAAAGGCTTTGCGTTGGTTCAGAAACTTTTGTCTCCTGATCAGCCCCATGCATTAAAAACACCTGTGCATGCGTGCACATCTTCACCCCTCTCCTTAGCTCCCCAATAGGTCTTCCTAATTGTGTAAGGGCGGTTCATCCAATTCAGCACTGACCTTCGCCAGTCTTGCCATGTCTGCTGCCTCTGCCCCTTTTGACTCTTACCGGCCTGCACTGCAATTGGACCCTGCTGCAGCCTGACTTGAAGCCTGTTTATGGCCTCACTACTTGCTGCAGGGAATCTTACCGTTACTTAACTGTATACCCAAACTGCCGCCGTGCTAAAGCCCAGATCTGGCCATTCTGTTAGGTCTAGAAAGGAAAAGGTGATCTAGTTAGGACTGTGGTGTAGAGGTGGAGTGTATATGAAACAAATTGCACCATTGGGGTCGATAGCAGCATCTGGAGGTGGATTTTTGGCAGGAACATGGCACAGACATAAACGCCCCCTACCACTACTCTGTGGTCCTGATCCGGGTAGATTGTGCTGTCCGTATTATTTTCCTTAATTAGAAAAGGCATACATTTTTATTAACACGTTGCAGTTCTTTCCTTAAAAAGCTCTCGGGCCTATGACGCAAGTCACTGGGTGGTTGCCAGTTCACTAATTACCAAGTTGCCACTGACAGGAAGGAATAAATAAAAGTTACCCAAAAACGCCCTGAGTTTGGTGTTGTCATAAAATAAAAGGTGAATTTAGTATGTGTGGGAAAAGGCTGCAACGGTTACCCCGAAAGGCCACACGTGGCCTTAAGGCTGCAGATTCCCCACACCTGGTCTACAGTTTCTTGGTGCCTTGCAGCAAGTATGCTAGTGGACCAGTCACTCTGCAAGCACAGTAGAACCCAAATTGTTTGCAGTTTTTGAAACAGTGCCCCTAAACAGTGGTATCACGTGGGGGGTGCAGACTGCACGGGGTGACACCCTCGGGGTGGGTGACACTATTAGTGCCCAAAATTGTGAAAACTTTGTATTTATGAATAATACCATCATGCTATATATCATTCTATGTACAGTATAATTCCATGCAGAATGCAATGAAGCAAATAGTTTTGAATTACACTGGTCAACACACTTTTTCTGGCATAAGGTATTCCAATGGTTTTAAGGTAATTTTGGGGCGCTGATTCCAAATTTGGCATCAGTTTTTGTCTATCACATCAGGTTTTTGAGATATCAAATATTGTATTTGATAAAATCAATGAAAAATAGCAAATTTATGCTCCTTATATCATTGATGTTGTACTTTAAAGTAGGCAAGATAAACCTTCTTGACAAAGGTATTGATGTTGCGCCTTTAATCCTGCAAAGTGCACAGATGTAGCAGAAGATATCTGGGTCATTACTGCATTTCCTTCTTTTGGATGTTGTAGCCCAGGGGTTCTCAACCTTTAGAGGTCTGGGTACCCCCTTATCACCGTCCAATTTTCTGAAGTATCCCCTGCTAATTAACTGCTAATTAGTTGGATTAATCAATTAATTAATTAGATAATTCATCGTTAAGTAAAAAAGTACTGAAACAATTTTAAATGTGAAAAAATGTCTTATTTAACTCTCTCTGTGTGTGTGTGTGTGTGTGAGAGAGAGAGAGAGAGATATGCAAGGATCTCTTTTTTTCTCCAAGTCACACTTCCCAAAATCAGCTCCTCCCTCCCCCACCCCACCAAAATACATTTTCCAAAGTACAGAAATAAGCCCAAAATCAGAGAGACAGAAGGGCTCCGAAAATAATTACAATTTAAAATCCATGTTAATTAACACTTAATTAGCTGCTGATGGGGCAGATAAGGGGCAGGGCTTGGCCTATCCCCAGCAAGAGGTCTGCGTACCCCTAGGGGGTACCCGTACCACAGGTTGAGAACCCCTGTTGTAGCCATTGTTAGATCATGCCCTGCAGAAGGAAAATATTAAATAAATGTGGATATCTACATAAATGATATTATAAACACACTATCCTAAAAATACAGCACCATATTTTAACACTAAAGCAGTCACTGACTCGCAACAACTTGCAATCATAAGTGACAAAGAGTTAATTTTGGGTAAAATCAATGAAAATGGGGTATGCCGATAGCATAAAAATGAGATGTGATAGAGCAAATCTGAGATCAGATTTGGAATTGGCACCCTGAAATTAGTCTAAAACAGCTGCAAAAGTCCAGGCCAGAAAAAACTTTTTTTTTTTTGTAGACCAGTGTTATCTGTATTCTATCAATTTATCAATTCAGTTCTATCAAGTTATACCTGAGTGCTGCATGATGGAGTGAGCGCCCGTCTCCTGTCCCAGGTCCTGCAAACCTAGCAGTTCGAAAGCAAGAAATTGCAAGTAGATAAATATGTACCGCTGTGGCGGGAAGGTAACAGCATTCCGTTTAGTCACGCCGGCCACATGACCATGGAAGCATCTTCGGATAGTGCTGGCTCTTTGGCCGTAGAAGCAGAGATGAGCATCGCACCTTAGAGTTGGACACAACTGGCTTTTGAGCAGGGGATACCTTTACCTATCAAAAGTTATGGACAAATAATTGGAAAGATAAAACACAATTGCCTTATGTAATAAAAAGAGGATTTCCTTAACTCGCAACAGACCAATGAGGCTGATTGTTCTTAGAGCTGAGTTGGTTAATGATTTGTTGGGTGACCTGTACTGTTATATATTCAAATAAAGTTAATGAGGGTGACACCATGAGTTACCGGACCGGGTGACACCAACCCTAGCGACCACCACTGACCAGGAGTCATCTGTAGAAATGCATAGTCCTGCCTGATGGGCGTCTTTTGTAGAACCCAGCTCAGTCCAACCTTGTTTCTCCCTATTCACCTCTGGGATCCCATCATGGGGGTGATGCGCTGAGCTCTTGCACCTGGTGACGCAAACCCTAGTGATGCCTCTGCCCCTAAGCTCCCTTCCTTTCTTTCTGGGCTGGAATATGGAATATTATTAGCATCTTTAGGGAGATAAATAGTGTAGTATATTGTAGGTGTCCCCTCATTTGCTCACCTGTCTGTAGCTTCTTTATGAATTAGGCAGGGAAAGCAGTCCCACAGCATAAGGCTAGCCTTGCACATTTTAACACCATCTGCTGAACACATGCTTGGTGAACCAGGCGTTGCTTTGTTCAAATTCCCAGACTAGCTGTGCACATTTTCATCTTGCAAACCATTTACAGTTCAAAACAGACAGAAGAAGATACATCACTGACACAAATCATTACCACTAAAAGGAACCTCAAAAGGAAGAGTCATAATAGATTTTACACAAAAAGCTGCAAAAAGAAAATAAACACGAAAGAAATGAATCAAAGCATTCTGAACTGAAGGGAATCCACAGAAAATGTTTAAACAATTATAAGCAGAACCAGGTCATGCGCAGTCAAAGGCATTCATTGCGTTTCTTAGGGCGCAATCCTGTATAACTCTTACACCAGTGTAAGATCTCCTGGTGTAAGAGTACTTATGCGAGTGTAGCTTGCTGTACACAGACGAACACAAGACGGACACTGGCTTAACCCCCCTTGGAACCTCACACACGCACTTCAGACGCAGAATGGACACCGGTGCAACTCCGCTGGCACGGGGCATTTTGGGGGCATTCAGACGCCCCTGGAATGCCCCCTGCGCTGATGGGGTTGTGCCGGCATCCGTTCCGCATCCGAACTGCACATGCGATGTGTCTGGGGTGGGGGGATTAAAGCCGGTGTCTGTCCTGTGTCCGTCGGCGTACGGCAAGTTACATTGGCATAAGTGCTCTTACACCGTGGGATCTACTGTTACACCAGTGCAAGAGTTGAACAGGATTGGGCTGTCAATCTTCTTCACTTTCAAACGTCTTGCAGATTTCTCCCATAAATACAATGAGAAAAATTCCCCTTCCTTAAATGTTATATAATAAACTCTTAAACCTCCAAACACCAGAGTTTAATTAAGTTTAACTCAGGATTCTGGAAGCTTTGTACAATAAGAAATTGGCAGCAGAAACAGAATATAATCTTTTCATTTGCATTTACACAAATATACCTTTTTTTTAAAAAACTTAATAAAACGACAATGATATTGATATCAATCTCATAAAAGGACAATGATATTGAGATGTAGTGAATCTAACTTACAGGGCAATGTTATGATTGTATGCTTGCCAGGTGCACAAAGCCCTTTTGTTTGTAACATTGTTATCGTTATTATGAGATATATAAATAGTAACCATCACAGATGTTTTTCAAATACATTGATTTATTTACAACTTAATTTGGAATATATCCAAGATCAAGCCTTTAAACGTTGATGAGAATCTTGTCCTCGTGTCACACTGAAAGTTCAGCCATTCCTCCTGAAATATATAATGGTGTCCCACAAGCCACAATCTCCCAGCATGAGTCCCACATCTGCAATATGGACCAACCATGAGACAAGGTGGATTGCATCAGCGGCACATTGTGAGGGCTCCAAGGGGGTGGGGGATTTGAGGTGTTCTTCATCCGGAGTCTGCTGCTGCCTTTCTCCAGTCTGTTGCAAGCTGCAATGGTCAGCTTCCCACTTGCCTGAGTGAGAGGTGAGTCATCTGCCTCCTTACCTTGCTCCCTGTGTAGTTTTCTTAAAGTTGGAAGTACAGGACTCCTGGCTTTATGTACAGGGACAGTGTATGCCGTCCCTTTTAAATAAAACCGGAAATCTCACACTTCCAAGTTTAAAGAAACCATGCGAAAAGCACGGTAAGGAGCTTTTTTCTTTTCGTTTTTTTCTATAGCAGCTGTGGTGCTCCAGGATGTGCCACACCTGAATATGGATATAATATTCACCTACCCTGCAGGGTTGTTGTAAAGATGATTGTGTAGTGGATGGTGTAGTGGATGTAGTGGATTGTGTAGTGGATGGTGTAGTGGTTTGGGAGTCGAACTTAGACCTGGAAGATCCAGGTTCAAATCCCCACTCAGCCATGAAGCTTCCTGGGTGACCTTGGGCCAGTCACTATCTCTCAGCCCCACCTACCTCACAGGGTTGTTGTGAGGACAAAAGGAGGGGAGGAAATATGTACACCACTCTGAGCTCCTTGGAGGAAGGGCAGTATAAAAATGTGAAAAAATAAAAAAAATGATACTGTATGTAAAGTGCTCTGAGTATTTGAAACTGCTATACAAAGGCTTAATTTTGCGGATGAGTTTATTAGCTACTGTGATCCATGCAGTAGTGTAACTGGACTCGTGCCAGTGTGGCAGTAGGTGGAGTGACATGTCATCACCCCGCCCACCCCGCTACCGGAATGGCCCTGATCCGGAGCCAAACAGATCAGGGTCATTCCAGTGTCAGGGCAAGCGGGGCAATGATGCATCGCCCCCCTGCCCACTGTCCCACTGGCGCGAGTCCAGCTACGCTACCGGATTCATGGAATTACAGTAGCTTTCTTTGTGTTAACTTCAGTTCATATTAAGATTTCTCTGTATGGCCATGTAGTGAAAGAAGCAGGGATCGCATGTGAAAATCAACCTGACAGGAAGAGGGATTCTTAATCATTTCTCACATTTTACTGGCACTCTGTTTCTACATTTCTTTTCAGAATGCAGGCCTGGCACAAGTGGAGTTCAGTGCATAAGCAGCTGTGGTGGCTGAAAGGTCTCAACACAGAATGTGCTGGCAGAGTGTGTAAGTGCTGAGACTGGGGGAATATATCAGAGCCACCCAAGTTACAGAATCTGGAAAGAGTTACAAGAAGTGTGTTTAAGGGAACGGTTTCCTTTTTAGGCAAATTATTAATGACCATGAGAGAGAAAATGTGATTTGATAACAGAAACTTGCTGAGCACCAGCTGTTGTTTAGAAATGGATTGAACTCACTATAATAGCCAGAGAGCAGTAAGATTACTATATCTTCCTCAGGTCCACATATAGGACAGAAAGGGCTAGAGCTTTGGCTTGTATTCCATAGTGTTAACCTTGGATACACAAACAACACACACACACACACACACACACACACACACACAGAGGGCGAGAAAGTGAGCGAGCAAGCCTGTATTACTGTCAGTACCAGACAGTGACATAAATTTCCATAATCTCTGCCTGTGTGGTCCAGGAGCTCAAACGTTGGCCCTCAGTCATAAAGAGCTGGGTTCAAGGAATGACTGAAAGGAGATTAGGTAATAAAAGTAGATTAGGCTGAGACACTGTGGTTGGTTCAAGGTCACCCAATGAGTTTCATGGCTGAGCAGGGATTTAAACATAGGTCTCCTAGGTGAAGTCTAACAAATAGCCGCTATTCAGCACTGACTCTGGTGGAAATGTGCAACTTGACCCCAATTCTAGGTTAAACCATTCATTCAGAATAAACAGAAACCAGAACTGAAATAGTGTTTAGAGATCAATTAGAATGCTCGTAAAAGACAAAAGTACTGATTCGGGTATAAGTGCGGAAGTCCATCTGAGTGGATATGTCACCCAGAGCTGGATGACTATGGCTGGGTAGAGTTCATCACTAAACTATATCTGGGTCACAAAATCTAAAACAAAATGAAAGCAGAAAATCAGATATATTGTTACTGCTAGAGACAGATCATGAATTTTCGGTTAACTTTCATGAAAGGTTTAAAGATAGGCATTACTTTATTTTCTTGCATAGCTCAATGTGAACTGAAACTGCAAAACTTCAATGATGCTGCCGAATTGTCAACTAACCTCTAACTTCTATATGGTGTTTTTTTTCAGATACTAGAAATAGAAAGACAGTATTTCAGATCTTTATAGTTCCAATGGGGCACATTAAGACATTCTTCCTGTATGTTCCCTATCAGTGACAAGCCAGATGCAGCCTGTTAAGAAGATATATCTGAAAAGTAGAAGACATGATAATGGAAATGTTTAGCCAGTCCAAATGTTACATTGCCATGGGGATCAGTGTCATGGCCCAGGACATTTTTGCATCAGAAAGAAGAGTCCTGAGACTTGAAAGACTCTGAGAATGGACATTCTGCCTGTATCATCTTAGGAAGCAAACTGTACACCACCACAGTTCCTCTGCAGAGATTTCCAGTAATAAAGAGAGGGATTGGACTGGGCCAGCCATCCCCTGCTCCTGAATATGATTCCTTGCCAACATTTTCAGCAAGAATTTCAACCTGGAAGGTTCCTGCCCCCAAACTCCTTCTACTCTGGTGATCTTGTCTTCACTAAAGTACCAGTTGCAGAGGCAGTAGGAGACAAAACAGCTTCACTGGAGTGTGTGCCTTATGCCTCAGAAACAGAGCATGGCTCCTTTAATTGAGATTCAATCACCTCTAAGAAGGTGGAGCCTAGAACACATGCCCTTGCAGCAAATAGCTGCCTGGAGGGAGGGATTTTGGTGGCAAATTGGCATAGAGTGAAAGTGTTAACACCCCTTTCCCATGTACTATGGGTCCAGTCTAGATCCCAACCCCCCACAGCTGCTTTTTTGTTACTTTCTGTGTTAAGTACACGTCTTTGGGAAGGCAGGAAGAGGATGCCTCAAGAAGCAGCCAGTTGAGAGAATGTGGTTCCACTAGTGTTTCCCATAGCAAAAATGGGAAGTGTGAACAACAGACATATGTCCTTAAACATCCATGCACATGTGCACGCACAGGGGAGTTCTATAGCCCAATCCTCTACATGTCTACTCAGAAGTAAGTCTCATTAAGTTCAATGGCCTTATGCACCTAGGCTACAATCTTAAACACACTTACATGGGAATAAATCCCATTGAATTGAATGACTTACTTCTAAGTAGACTCGCATAGGACTGCATTGCCAGTCTAGTTGGATGCGCACATCATTTACATTTTACATACTTTACACATGTTTATAGTGGGAAACATTGGTGTACTTGCAGCAAACACAAAGTAAGGAGGCACCCAAAAGGCATGAGCACAGAAAAACGATGGGCATGGTCAAAATGTGGAGAGGGCTAAATTTTGCATGTTGGTTAAAAAGAACTGTACCAACCAGATTTGGCACTGTAGTTTTACCCTAGAGTAATCTTTAGAGAAATATTTAGTGGACAAGGTCTTTCTTTTGGGACTGATAGGAATTAGCAATCATCTCCATAAAGTTTTATCAGTGTATGAATCTCACGTTATATGACTGACTGCAGTGGCACTTAGCTATACTTGGAAGTAGTAAAACTGAGTAGAAGGTGGTCTGTGTGACAACATAACCAATACAAATTATACAGCTGAAAAGATTAATAGGCAATTTCCTTACAAGCTGCAGAAAATGTAAGCACAGACATTTTCTCTGAAGAGAATATTTGGTTTATCACTGTATGTTTTTTTCTGTTTCCTAGCCAGCTGAAGTGTCTAAGTCAACAGTGTGTTTTGGGGATAGCAAAAAAATATGCAAAATAAAGAGAGGAATGGCGAAAGGCAGTGTCACAAAGTAATGCCTGTGGAGGAGGGCATATTTTAACCCACTTGAATTAACTGCAACAGATTCTTATATTGCTACATGCAAACCTCGGAAAAGTGCCTTCTGGGTCTCAATTAACAAACACACATACTGAGCTGAATGAGAGCTGCCCCTGCAAAGGGTGATTCCACCAGGGTGCGATGTGGCCCCAAATCCAACCACATTGGTGGAGCTGTCATCATGTGGGTCTTTCCCACCGAACTGGCACACTGTCAGCATAGGTAAAGGTAAAGGTGACCCCTGACAATTAAGTCCAGTCGTGTCCGACTCTAGGGTGTGGTGCTCATCCCCATTTCAAAGCCGAAGAGCCAGCGTTGTCTGAAGACGCCTCCGTGGTCATGTGGCCGGCATGACTCTCCTTGCCGCAGTGCGTAGCATGCAGCTGGAACACGGAGCACTGTTTACCTTCCCGCAAGCGGTCCCTATTTATCTACTCGCATTAACATGCTTTGGAACTGCTAGGTTGGCAGGAGCTGGCCGAGCAACGAGAGCTCACCCCGTCGGGGATTCGAACTGCTGACCTTTCAATCGACAGCTCATGGTTCAGTTGGTTAGCCCTTTTTTGTTTGTAACGTTTGTGACGTGTTCAATGAACACATAGGGGGGGAATGAGGGCAAGTGCTGCCCCCTGCTCCTCTGCACATCAGCTGAACACCTAAATGGGGCCCCCATTCTGTAAATAACATTATTTTGCTATTAAAAAGAATATGTAAAAGTGACAATATAAGTAATTACAGTTTCTCCCCATGAGACAAGAAACCACTAGGGCAATTCTGAGAGGCTATTCAAGGTGAGCAAATTGGAGTGTATTTAGCACTAATATCCTGGCACGAATCTCTTAGGGGTTCAGCACTCATTCCCCATGAATCCCCCAGTCGCTCTGAACTTCCATATTCGGCATGGGTGGGAGATTATTGTGCTGAATAACCACTGATTTGCCTCTTGGGTAGCCTTTCTGAATTGCCCCAATATTTTATTTTATTTTCAGTGGGGGAGGCTTTAATACACATTTTCTCCCATTATTTTGATATACTTTTTAAATACAGAAATTGCTATTTATAATGCTTTTCCTACATTAAGAAAAGCAACAATGACTGAAAATTGATAACTTCAGCCTTCCAGTCCTCCCAAAAGAGGGCAATTCATAGAGACCATTCAACAGGCTATTCATGTTTTTCAGCACTCATACCAGCCATTGTGGATAAGAAAATAACAGCCCAGTCCTATCCTGTGCTGCTGGCCTGCATGGTACAGAGCCACAGAACTGATGTGGTGTTTGCTGCATCATTCGAGTGAGCTGGGGACAAGGCCGGCCAGGAAAGGTAAGTAAACAAAAATTTTACCTACCTCCTCAGGCACTGCCTGATCCCCTATGGCAGTAGTTCCCAAACTGGGAGGTGCAGTTCCCAGGGGAGCTGCGGAAACCAGCCAGGGGAGCTGCGGAGTGCCACGGAATCCTCTCGGAAAACAGTGCAATGCCAATTGGCAGGGATCAACGTAATGTAATGGGGAGCCGTGACCAATGGTCACCAATGGTCAAGGGAGCTGCAGATTGAAAAAGTTTGGGAAACACTGCCCTATGGGACTCCCCAAAGCTATGCCAGCTCTTTTGCTGACACAAGTCTTGAAGAGCCTTCTGGGCCTGGGGGCATGTGTGGGCCGGGACAGAGGTTGCAAATTTGACATACAAGGGTACCACCGCGATCTGCCCCGTCTTGGCCTTATCCCCGCCATGATCTGTCCCCATCACCAGCAGAACAAAGTCAGTGACTGATATGCAGGGTGCTGTTGGTGGCGCTTGGCCTTCTAGGCCTTGCACTGGCAGCAGCTCTTCTCAGACAGTGGCAGAGAGGCTGCCGCAACAACATACTGTGCAGATGAGATTGGGCCATAAATCTAGCAAGGAGGTGGCATTCAAAACAGCCTTTGCTGAATAGAACTTGCTTCTGAGTAAGCATTATAGAAGGTTTTTGGCTACAGGAAACGGCATTGCTGAATAACAAAGTACTATTTATAGAACCTTCACTTTAATTCTGCTTGCAGCCAATTGCAGAAAAGCAATACTTAAGGGCTCTAATGTGGATGCACCTTTACAATGCAAGCCTATGCATGTCAACTTAAAAGTTCCATTGAGTTCAATGGAACTTACTCCCAAGTCAGTGTGTATGTAGGATAGCAGCCTTACAGCACAATCCTATGCATGTCTACTCAGAAGTCAGTCCCATTGAGTTCAATGGGGCTTACTCCCAGGTAAGTGTGTATAGGATTGTATAGGTTAGATCTGGTCTGCCAATGACTTTTACAATCGAGATGCCTCCTGTTTGAAATATGGCACTGTTGTTAACTTATCGTATATGTTTAGCTTGGCTCATAAACTTGGTTGATTTATTACGCTGAAAAGCTAGGGATGATGAAATATGCTTGTTTTGCTACATGCTTCTGCTACTCTTTCTTGGAAACATTTGTGGGTCTCCCCTCCTCTTTAGACTAATTATTGGGGATAGTTTCTCACCCTCAACAGAGCTCCTCACTTGCTCTCTCTCTCTCTCTCCATTCCCCAATGACATCATTATGTAGCTCTTACAACCAGCCATTTCCAAAGGGACAGGAGAGAGAGAGGACATTGAGCAGAAAGCACACCAAGTGTTGATAGCCAAAAATAAGCAAGGCATGGGTTACTTGCCAGCTCTTGTTACAAGAAGACACATACTATTACCCCTGCTAACTGGGCAAGAGGCACTGTTTCAATTGGTGCTCCTCTTATATTTAGCAGGGGAAGAGTAACTGCCCCCTTTCACCCCAGCACAGTGTCATTTCTGGTGGCTGTTTGCTGATGGTGTTCTGCATCTTTTTTTAGATTGTGAGCCCTTTTGGGACTGGGAGCCATTTAATCATTTGATTTTTGTCTGTAAACTGCTTTGTGAACTTTTTGTTGAAAAGCGATATATAAATACTGTTAATAATAATAATTATTATTATTTAAGCCCCATTTTAGGGTTGTCTAAAGTGATAACTTCTCATTAATAAATATCAACGGTATTGCATTCTGGCTGTGAGGGGAGATAAATGGTTTTGGGAAAAGAAGCAACCTTTTTAGACCACAGTGAGGTAGATGCAAGTTAAACACATCCTAACTATAAGAATGTCCTAACTATAAGAATATCCTAACTATAATGGCAATGCTGTCATCCGTTATATGTATGTAGATTCCATTGCCTTCAATGGGACTTATGCATGAGTAACACACATACATAGAATGCAAGGAAGATTCCAGCCTAGAAGAAGTTCAGTACTGGGACACGATGCCCAGGAAGGATGGGGATTCCCCTCCGTAGAGGGGAGGAAATCTTGAGTGCATACAGTATTCATCCGTTTTAGAGGAAAATTTGAGTGCATATTCATCAGAACTACTTGGAGGTCAAGGGTGGCGTTCACCCAGGGTGAATGGGAACATGGATTACTACAGCACCTATACTAAGGGACCCTCAATTACATCTCATCCCCAAACTGTTAACGCTATCTCCAAGTCAAAAACTGGCAACCCTAAACGAATTGGTGTAGTGGTACATAAGGCATGATCTTGTAGGATCTGGCAGCCCAGGATGGACTCCTCTGCATTCTCTTCTCCCCTCTAACTCAGGTGACCTTATTGTGAGCAGAATGAACATAAAAGTTGTTTGGCTACCATCAGAATTCTTTTTTTGGGGGGGGGGGGAAACCAGGAGTACCATTTTTATTTCAACAGAGCAAGGAAGAAGAGATCACCAGGTGAGAATTTCAAGATTCTTGGCAAATCTGTTTCAAGATTCTCGGCAAATCTGGATATAATCAAGATTAACAGCCCAATCCTAACTAAATTCCCGTGCAGTGATGCAGCGGTGCTGGAACAGGCTACGCTGCATCCCACAGGGGAAGTTCAGCTGCTGGAAGTCTCCTCGGGACCCTGGAGTAAGTCCCAGCAGCCGCAATGGGTCAACTCAGACCTGTGCCAGCTATAGAGCTGATGCAAGTCTGCATTGATCCGTACTGGCAGATCAGGCCCAGGAAGGGGGATAGGATACGGCGTGCGGCGGTGCCACCAATCCCGCCCCCTCTCAGGCCTGATCCACCTACCCTCGCTGGAAAACTGATCTGGTGACTGTTGCTGTGGTTGTTAAATCACTGCAAAACTCTGACTATATTGTTTTGCCCCTAAATGTTTTTGGCACAAACAGCTCATTTAATTACCAATATTGTAATTATGTGTGTAGAAAATGTAGGTTTTAGTGAGTTTAAAGGCCGGACTGGCGTACATTAGAATTGAATAAACTGTACATAAAGGGATTATGCAAACCCTTCAGTGCTTTACCTGATAGATAGCCAGTGATTGGTGACTGGGCTTTTCTAAAATCAATTTTCCCCCCCTCCCCTTTCAGAGCACCACTTTTGCTGAGAGTATAGCAAAACTGTAAATGTTGGAAGGCAGGAGGAGGGGAAGGTCTGTGGCTTACTGTCTAAACATAAAACTGGAAGGGGTTGGAAGCTGACTGAATTAATCCCTGGAGAAAACTTCAAGAACATGATGTTTTCATTTACTCACAAAGGATCCTTTGAGAATATCGTTCTTTTGAGATGGATGATGCAGCTGGTCTAAATGGAAGGACACAGAACACAAAACAAACTGGCATCTCTCTTGGTAAAAACACTCCGTCTGGTAAGAGCTATTCTCCAAGAAGAATCTTCTTTCATCAAAAGATCAGAAATATCGCCATGAAGCAGATTCTCTCAGGGAACCTTTCCAAACCATGTCTGGTGCATTTTTCATACACAAGGCTCCATCTTCCACTGTAAAGGTTGCTTTCAAAATGTTAAGGGTTTTTTTCCCCTTTCTTCACTGACACAGGCAGCCACTCTGTCACCGAAGACCTCTATACAGCTTCTCACTGTTATTAACTTTGGCGGCCCTGGTGAATATGAGTCTCAGGTATTTTAAGAACAGTTACATGTTTTCCTATTATATAGGCCATGCTCTAGAAGGGAGAGCACGAAATGGATGTAGCAGGAGGGACTGCATGCATATAGATGCCCAATTCTGGAAAAGAAAGATGTGCCCACTGAGTTGGACTGGTTAAAGAAAGAATGGAATTAGTTGGCATGGCAAAGGTAATTTATTATAGAAGGGCAAGGAATAAAGATATAGTAAATATGTTCACAGAAAAGTGGGGTTATATTATTTATTGGAACAATCATTATCAAGAAAATATATATGTATAACTTGTTCTCTGTTTTCAAGATGATATACCTATATATTGTACAACAATATGGCTATGGAGAATCTTTTATAATATAATCAATAATGTATTATAATTTCTAATAATAAATATATGGAAAATTTTAAAACACATACACTACATAGTAGGCCGGCAATGTTTAGTTTATGAATCTGTTCTTTTAATTGACTAAAACGTGCCATCTATTAAGCAGGCACCAGTCTTTAAAAAAAAAGTTAATTATTTTTAATACATCATTGAGAGCCATCAACCTACTTCCATTTCTGCCTTGGGGACACAGGAAGAGTCTTTGATAGTGTGTAAGGTTTTGAATAAGTTCTGTGTGGATTTTGAGTTCTGCTGTAGTGCTACATATTCCAAAAAGATTGGAACTTCTATATACTGTGCAACTGAGCATGTGCATTTTCAGTCTTGAGTGCAAATAATGGTGAGGAAATAATATAATAGCAATTCCTGTTTGTTGCAAGTGCTGCTGAGTACAGGTGGGCCCCCATATCCACTGATTCGCTATCCACGGTTTCAGTTATCCACGGATCGTGGGGACCCCCCCAGGCTTTTACTTTTTTCCCAGTAAGCTTCGTTTCTTCCTTAAAAAACAGGAGAAGCAGCCTCTGGCTGCTTATTACAGGCAAGTAGAACGAGACGAAGTACTAGAGAGGCTCTGCAAGGTTAACAGAAGCATGCCTGCCTGCAGGGGATGCAGGATGGGGGGCCCCTCAGGAAACCATGGAGGGGGTGTTCGCTCTTATCCACGGTTTCAAGTATCCACGGAGGGGCCTGGAACATATCCCCAGCGGATATGGGGGCCCACCTGTATTTTGATAGTACAGGAGTAATATGGCATGCATTACATGGGAACTTGCAGACACATGAGTCTAGCATAGTAATCTGTAGGGAGAAGGAGTAGCAAGATGTTGCGAGACTGAAAAGGACTAATAGATCATCTAGCTTGTTTTGCAGTCTCTGTAGCATTGCTCTGTGTATACTAATGCACAGTGCTTATATATTGACTTCCTTTTAAGAAACGCAGTGTATGGGGCAACAATTAATCAGTCTGTCCTTATAGTACCATCCCCTCAAGACACACATGTGCGTGTGCAGGAAAAATGAAAGGGAACTCATTAGGGGAGTTGGGGTTAAGTCAGTTTCGTTCACTATCTGTCCCCTCCCACAAGGTACTTGTGGGGAAGGGGGAGAAGGGAACAGATATAGCATAAGGCTGGTAGGGAGGCAGGTGGAAAGTCTTTCCAAGATTTCAGAAAACTCTTGAAAAATGCCCAAGATTGTTCTAGGAATTCTCTGTAAGAGCTCAAAAAGAATGAATCTATTGATCATCCATCTCTATTCAACACTGTAGCATAAAGCCATGAGAAGCCAAAATGCAATTGAAAAAGTAGCCTTTCCTTCAGACACCACCGTTCGTTATGGGAAACTAGCAGTGATGTAGACTTGAGTCTATTGGCTCAGACTCGAGTCGGACTCAAGTCGTGTCAATGACTTGACTCGGCGATTGTAAAAGACTCGAAAGACTTGACTAGAGACTTGGAGCCTTTTATGACAAGTCGAATTTTATTCAGGTTTAAGCCCATTTTCCCCATTAAATAGATAGGGATTTGCAACTTGCAACCAAGACTTGGGGGCAAAGACTTGGGACTTGACTCGAGACTTGGAGTCAGAGACTTGATCCACATCCCTGGAAACTAGCCATGCTGACCCTCTGTCTTTCCTGTTGCTCTGTGGACTGCTGGGGGACCTCCAGGCCAAGACATTCATCACTGAGTGTACAATGAGGACTGGATGCAGTTAGTTCCACAAATTGCTATGGTCTGGTTGTGTCTTGCTAGGCAGTTCCCTTTAACACAGTACTGTAGGTAAAAATCATAAAATGTGAGAGACATTTCATTCAGTGATGTAGGGCTTCTTTACACAATACGTAAATTGATTTTTTAGATTGATATAGATTTTAATTTAGTTGAATTATTGTATTTTTCTATTGTGATGTAAGCTGCCTTGGGGGGCCCTTTTGGGGACTAAATGGTGGGATATACATTCCCAGATAGACAGATAAATAAATAAAATAATTGGCACGGATTTTGTAAATGGATAGGTTCCCATGTACAATAAACAACATCTGAAGCAAGCCTTAGTTGGAAAAAGCTGGGGAGAAGACAGAAGTAATGTTTTAAGAGCAACAGCCGTGTTTCTTCCAGTTGAAATGCACCATTCCTCTCTAGGTTTAAAGCTGAAGCTGGTTGCATGGTGCTGGTTGGTTCAACAATGTCACCAAGATCCTTCATCTCTCCAGGCCCTGGAGCAGTTTTGCGTTTTGAAAAAGCTTCCTCAATAAGGTGATGATTTAACAGGTAAATGCATGATCTTTCATGTGGTGCTGTTAAAAGTAAAAAAAAAGACAGACAGCTCCAAGGGGGGGGAGAGAGACTGACAGAGTGCCAGCTTTCAATTAACAGGTATACATCTCTGTCATTTCAGCTGCAAAGTCACCCTCATGGACACCTTTTGCCCAATCCTATCTGTTGACAGTGCCGGCAGAGCATGCACTCTGCCAGCTCAAGTGGGCGCAAAAGTGTCGTAAAGCACTTTGTGATGGTGCACCTTCCAGGAGCACTGGCAGGAAGGCCAGAGCCCTCCCGCTAGCCAGAGCAGGTAGGTCTGGCGTAGGGGTGAGGGGAGGGCGGGGAGGGGTGTAATGGAATGGGGAGGGCAGCGACGGGCGAGGGGTAGGTGGATTGGGCCTGGGAGGGGCAGGATTGACAGCACCAGCATGCGCTGTATCCTATCCCCCTTCCTGGGCCTGATCCACTGACACGATATCACTGGCGCAGGTCCAAGTTGACCCGTTGCACAGACTGGGGCTTACCCTGGAGCAAGGGGACAAATGTACCCTTGCCCTGAGGAGATTTTCCACCTGCTATGGGATGCAGCATAGCCCATGCCGGTGCTGCTGCATCGGCACGGGACAATTTAGGTAGGATTGGGCTGCCCAAGTGCTCCCTTTTTATATTAGGTCTTTCTTTACCCTTAAGAAAAACCCCAGAACTCTTGGGTCTTCATCTGTAACCTCTTGATCACTCTGTCATTTTATATTGATATGGGGGACTCTCATTTTCTGAGCATGCTGATACCAGCTCATCATTTTTCCAATTCCAGAAGACAGTTTAAGCAATAGTCACAGTAGCAAAAGCATTTTTTGACAAATGGGTAACCTCTTAAGTCTCATGTAAGAAGTCGCTCACTGCATGTGTGTCATGTAAGAAGTCGCTCACTGCATGTGTGTGTCATATAAATGGGATACACCCTATTCCAATTTGCACTAGCAAAGTATACAGTCTTGAGATATGTAGCCTGGCATGATGAAATCCCACCCTTTTAATCACCTTTACAAATTCTTTTCAAAATCAGACTTTGCAATCAATCCATAAATCCTGAGAAGGTATTCATTTTGAGACTGTGATTCATTAGTGCCTCAGCTTGAGCGATCATTTCCATCACTCTTGGGAAATCATTTAATTGCAACACTGAGTTTTACCTACAGGTTAGATTTATGGGGTGTTCTTCCTTACCCCCCTCCCTCAGCTGCCTGCTGCAGTTCTTTATCAATTCTTCTTATAAGTGAAAACGCAACTGTTGATGACTGTGCTCCACAGGATATTGTTAGGTCCGTCAAAACCTTCGATCCATCATTCTCCCACTTGGGAATACTAAGCCTATTACCAGAGAATTCAGCTCTTGTTAGATTTTAAGTGTGTATTTGAAAAATAGGCTATTAAAATAATGGATGAGTGCGGTAGCATGTTCACCTTTGGATTCAAACCAAGATGTGCTAAAAAAAGGAAAAAGCTTCCAAACGAGGATAACTGTGCACAATTAAAGTATTATGAATTTGATTAATCTTCTTCAAGCTTATTTTTAGAATGTATTCATTAAGTTTGCTTGCAGCATTGAGCAAGATGCAAACAGCTAATCTCTTTTTATTAGACTTTTTTTTCAAAGCACAAGAAATTACCATACATGTCCAGGGAAGTCATTGCAGCATTGCTGAACTTTGGAGTGTGGGGTGTTTTTTTTCCACACCATATACTTGTCACTTCCCATTCCTCCTCCTACGGGATGTTTGAATGTTCCCCATGGCCATGGAAAAACCACCAAAGCCTCTCTTAACATTAACCCCTAGCATGTTGGGAAGTACAGTACTATTCAAGTATTGGGTCCCCTCTAGGGATGACTTCTGAACACAGCCTCCATTGGTCTTTTATTAACCTGCCCCTATCTAAGACCACCAGCAGGTGGCACAGTGGGTTAAACCGCTGAACCATGAGCTGTCGATCGAAAGGTTGGCAGTTCGAATTCGCGACGGGGTGAGCTCTCGTTGCTTGGCCAGCTCCTGCAAACCTAGCAGTTCCAAAGCATGTTAAACCCATTTCGACCCGAGGCCATATTTCCCCAGAACTTCCAAATGCCAGTTTTTGTCACATGTTTAAGGTACCCCCAAATAGAGAAAACCACCTGCAAAAAAATTCCCAGGTGTGCCATATACCTGTAGCATGGGTGTTGTAAACACCACTCATTGGGTTTAAAGTTAGCAGCCAGTCATTGAGGTTTAAAGGGACGTTTTCCATTCATTCGTATGTAAATCATAGACCTGACATAGAACTGACAACACAAGATCTCAAACAAACATAGTTGTGCTGTACACACAGCTTCTGTACTTTAGGGTTTGTAGGGGCATGTCCCAGCATAGTGTACCCCAAGTTACAAGTTCCTGCCTGCCCTGGTTTTTTTTTTAATGGCCATTTGAACCTTTTAATTGCTGCAGCTGAAGTTGTGAGTTCACCACTACAACGCTCAAAAAAACATAGTTGTGTTCTGCACACAACCTCTGTGCTTTAGGGGTCTGCAGGGGTATGTCTCAGCACGGTGTACCCCAAGTTACAAGTCACTACCTGCCAAGGTTTTTTATGACCCTTCAAATCCTTGAAATGCTGCAGCTTTAGTTGTGAGTTCAGCACAAAAACGCTAAAAAAAATAGTTGTGTTCTGCACACAACTTCTGTGCTTTAGGGGTCTGTAGGGGTATCTCAGCACTGTGCACCCCAAGTTACAAATCACTACCTGCCAGGGTTTTTTTATAGCTCTTAGAGTTAGTTTTTGCAAGATAGTCTTCGTTCTAGCCCTTTAATTTTTTTAAGGGACATTTAAATGTCTCGGCCATCAAATGTAATGACAGCTATCAGTTACACAAAGAGGCAGCTGTTCCCCATTTAGCTGCAGGCTAGTTCCTGACCTTTGAATGCACTTCTTAGTAGAAGAATGTCAGTTGAAAATTACTATATTTTACAATGATATATATCTTAGCAATGAGCTCACCGTAGCTGTATTGCTCAAAAGCAACAGGCACCTTGCAGTAGCTGCATGAGGCTGGAGACAGAATTCTGATTACTCCAACCTTCACCCCCTGTCCTCAGCATGCCCTGGGCTCAACCTGGGGGGGGAAGAACCCCCCCCCCAGAAATAAACAGCTAAACTGAGCTCCCTGCCACAATCCAGCTAAAAATCAGTATATAACGACAGCTACCTGCAAGGTACTTGCAAACAGTCAGTTTGAGGCTAGAGACAGAATTCTTAGTACCCCAACCTTCACCCCCTGCTAGGCTCAGCCTGAGGGGGGAATAGAAAAAAAAACACCCAGAAACAAACAGCCAACTTACAGGAACAACATTAGATTTCCCTATAAGGACCAATGAGTGTTTTGAGCAACGCCTTGTGTTGCTCCTAATTACAGCTCTGTAAAACTGATCACCTGCACCTGAGGTGTTGGAAACAAAGTGGATTCAAAAACCAGGGCCCTGGCCCTGAGAAAAAAGCCAGAAATCCACTCACAAAGTATAGGAAATGATGCAATATGATGAAAATGGCTGCATAGGTCTATTCTGTTACCCATATAACCCCAATGAGGGCTTTGAGCAACGCCTGGTGTTGCTCCTGCTTACAGCTGTGTACAGCTGATCACCTGCACCTGAGGTGCTCCAAATAAAGTGGATTCAAAAGCCAGGGCCCTGGCCATGAAAAAAAAAGCCAAAGTTTCATTTCTAATTTCAGTGAGGAGGGGGTACCCTGCAACCAATTCCTGCACCTCATTTCCCCTAAAAACAGTGATCTTTGCTCTTCTGGGGTTTCAGTGGGGTGACCCCAGAACTCTGAAAATTGTTTTAAAAAATAGTTTCACCTGTCTAATTTCCACAAAAAAATTCCAGAAAAATTGGGGGAAGCTCTTTTTTAAAAAACTGTTTTCTTTCAGGTGTTGCTCGAAGCACTCACTCGGGTCGAATTTAACATAAGATAAACGTCAGATGTTTGAGAGCCGCAACATCTAAGAAACATTTAAATTCTGAAATATATTTACTCACCATGAACACTAAACTTATGTTTTAAACCAGTGGACTCTCAGTTTGCACCTGGTAAATAATTATAAAAGCTTGAAAAATTCTTATTTACCTTTTATATTAATTGTGATGCAAAAAGGAGCTCAGCCAACATATTTCCAAGAGCTGCACATTATATGTCAAAGAGCCGCATGTGGCTTGGGAGCCACAGTTTGGCCACCCCTGAACCAGACCATTCTGGCCATTTCGGGATCTGTCAGTTGGCTTTCTGCAGGTTCAAAAAGGCAAGAGAACAAACTTCTGGACCCATGAGATGCCACAGAGGAATAAATCTGGTTCCTTCCTATGAACATTCTGGGGTCAATTTGAATGATACTTTGCTGCCTGAACTCCCTCTCCCCCCCACCACCATTAACATACCAAAGTATTGTCCAAACTGGCTCCTAGATCTGTTGAGGCTGGAGTAATTCATGACACTATTCACTCATTCTAGTCCATGATCACTTTATAAGAAAATATTTTGTTATACTGCAGCAAACAACATATGGTCTTCAGCTTTATGATATTATATATTACTTTGCTGACCAGAACGTAGTTCCGGCTTCCCTTCAGTGAAGCAGAAGAACTATTAGCACAAGCGCCCATCTAAGGCATTTTATGTCTTCTAAGTAGGTCAGTGCTGCCGTTAATGTCATACTGGCTTATTGATAAACCTTTTGTGTTGGCAAGAAGGACTGTCTGGGTGCTCCTGTTGCAAAATCTGTTCCGCTGTGATAACATGAATTCTGCTTGTACTAAAATATTCGTCTATTTTAATTAATCAAATTAATTAATTTCCGGATCCAAAAAACCGGAGGAAAAAAACCTTTGTACATTGTCATCATTTAGGAACATGAAAGCCACCTAAAGAACAAGGTCATTGGAAAAAGCAACCTGTTTAATCCTAAAAAACGTTCCAAAATGCTATTGGGTCTTTTTAATGAACAAGGTGTTTTCTGCATGAAGGCTGCTGGTTGACACACCATTTATGGCAAAGTGACGCTGACAGTGCAACCCTATGCATGTATTCTCAGAAGGAAGTTCCACTGTGTTCAATGGGACTGACTCCCAGGACAGTGTTTTTAGGACTGCAGCTTAATTAACGGGCAACCCAATTCTACCAAACTCCCCGTGTGCCGATGCAGACATGCCAACGGGGCACACGCTGAATCTTGCGGGGGAGTTTCAAGCTGCAAAGTCCTCGAGGTAAGGGAACATTTGTTCCCTTGCCCTGGGGTAAGCTCTTGCTACCACGCTAGGCGGGGAGGGGGATAGGATATTGGCGGCGGTGACAGAGATTAGTGTCTCTTTAAATCTTTAAAACCCAGCCAGGCTGGGTTAAGGGGCAGGGGCGGGGGACTGAGGCAGGGATGACCAGGAGGAAGGGGGTGGTGAGCGGCCACATACCTTTTAAAAATAGTCACATCTTTTTTTTTAAAGCCTCCATTTTTTAAAAAAAGTGTGGGTGTATGTGTGATGTCACTTCTGGTTGTGCATATTAACCCCTAGCATTCCACCACCCCACTGGCGTGAGTCCAGCTACATTACTGCTTGAACATAATCTGAGAACAACATGGTGTAGTCCTACTGTTGAAGCTACAAGGCGATCTGGTTCAGTAAGATGTTCCACCCTAAGGGGGTTCTGGAAGGCCATGTGGACGGAGGGTACACCCAAGAAACAACCTGAGGCCACAGCCAGTTAATCAAGGGGCTTTATTGCCAAATAGAGAAAATCAACAAAAAGGAAAGGGTCTTCCCTGTTTTGTTCCCCCTCTTTTGTTTCTGACATCCTGCTAGGTCTTAGATAAAGGTAAAGGTGACCCCTGACAATTAAGTCCAGTCGTGTCCGACTCTAGGGTGTGGTGCTCATCCCCATTTCAAAGCCAAAGAGCCAGCGTTGTCCGAAGACGCCTCCGTGGTCATGTGGCCGGCATGACTCTCCTTGCCACAGCGCGTAGCATGCAGCTGGAACACGGAGCACTGTTTACCTTCCCGCAAGCAGTACCTATTTATCTACTCACATTAAGCAAGGGTGGCCACCCCTTTTCTAGTTGTTAAGTGCCTTTCGGAACCTAAAATTTTAGAGCTAGGTTATTGCCACTGTGGCCCAGTTGGGGCTATACTTACCCCCATGCAACTGGCCCTATGAGTTAAATGATGTGCACACTCATGGCATGTGCACATCCTAGCCCTCCCCCCACTTCCCCCGCTTTCTTTAAAAATCTCTTTAATCATTGGAGGGGGACGACGACACACTGCCGGCCCAACCATGAGGCTGGCTGAAGTGAGTTGCATCAGTGGCTGATTGCAAAGTGTCCATGGGGTGGTGGATCTGGGGTACGCTTCACACCAAGTCTACCAGTACTGCTGCCTCCTCCCTCCAGCCCGCTGCTGACGTGAACCTCAATGATCCACTTCCCGCTCACTCAAGCAAGAAGCGGATTCTCCCCTTCCTTACCTCGCTCCTCATGCAGTTTCCTTAAAGGCAGAAGTGCAGGAGTTCCAGTTTTATTTACAAGGACAGTGCAAATGAAGGAGTGCCTTAATTTGTGTTGTCCCTTTAAGGAATTTTAACCCAAGGGTGTGTGTGTGTGTGTGTGTGTATATATATATATATACATACACACACACACACACACAGGAGTTAAATACGTACACCTGTGGGATGGGAGAAAATTAAATAAAACCAGAAGTCTTGCACTTCCAGGTTTGACCAAACCACATGAGAAGCACAGTAAGGAGCTATTTTTCTTCTTCTCTAGCCTAGAGCACCATGGCAGAGGTGGCAACTGTGGTGCCAGCATGAGGTGGTGCTCCAAATCATGCCACCCCTGGTGGGGACAGTTCATCTGAACTGCTACTCTGCATGTGCTGCTCAAACCACTTAGGTTCTACTTCCATGCAGTTAGGGAGATTGCCACTCCAGGAGCTCTCCAGGGATTAGTGGTCGCCTTGCTTTCAGCAGGGAGATGTTCAGCCTTATCCATCCTAAAGGTTCTCCTGTAACAACACCAGTACCTCAGTTTGGCATGTGGATGGTGATGACCTTAATTGATAATTAGCTAGAAACCAAAGACAAGAACATGATTTTCACAGGCATAGAAATAAATGTGAATATGTTCATAGCAAACTACTGGCTATGTGCAGTGTAATTCTGCACTGGATGTCTGGCTCAGTTGGTAGAGCTATCGTCTCATAAATACCTGAAGATCTGAAGGATGGCAGCTCAAGACGGCCAGAAGTGTCTGTGTCTGTCGGAGAGCTGCCAGCACGCTGAACTGATACGTTTCAGAGCCTCTGTGGGGGAGTGGAACTGCAATTGCACTTGAGTAGCAGTCAGTGGCGTCACTGGAGGTGGGGCAGAACGCTATGTTCCGCACCGCACTGACCTCCGTTACTCACCGCCCCCACCCCCTTGCTGTCGGAGCTATTCTGTGCGGCGAAGGCAACAAGCAGGGAGTCTCCTTTGCCACACTGAATGGCTCCAAAGGCAAGTGCCCGGGACCACCTCGTGCCGGTGAGTAATGGAGGTCAGCGCGATGCAGAACTTAGTGTTCCGCCCCACCTCCAGCGACGCCAGTGGTGGTAGTCAAGGTTGCCTGTCAACTGAAGCGTGGTGAAGTGAACGCCAGAGAGAGAGAGAGAGAGAGAGAGAGAGAGAGAGAGAGAGAGAGAGCTGTACTGTGAAAGCAACATCTAGAATGAAGGGTTCCACAAAAGATTAGAACATCATTGTATTGTAAAAACCCCTTGGGGTTTAGAAAGCCTGCCCATGTACACCGCCTTGAATTAAAGTCGGAGGAAAAATCCAATGACCAAGAAAGGCGATATATATAAATACTGTATATTATATTACAGAGCAAGCCTATGTGTGTCCCATTAAGTTCAATGGGACTTATTCCCAGGTTAGTGTGTATAACAGAGGTGGCCAACCTTTCAACATGAATGCTCCTGGCCCTTTAATGGCTGTATAAGTGAGGGCATTTCAGCAGGTGCAACTGTTTTAGCAGCACCATCAGCAATTGCAGCTGCCAAGATTCTGTTTTCTACACAACTCTTAAGGCCGACCCACACAGCACGATTTCCAGCACGTCTCAGACACGCACGGAGCTGTGTGGTCAGCATTCTGGAAGAGAGCAGCTGAACACGGAGCAGCTGTGCTCTCCTGAGTTCCGGCACGAGTGAAATTGTTTGTTGCCCATGATTTTCAGGGGGGGGGGGTACACAGAGCTACTGCAGCCACCAATCGGATAAGAGGGCGGCATGAAAGGGGTTGTTTCTCTTGGATCCATTTCTCCTTCTCACAAAAGTTAGCAAGATGAATTCTATTCCCGGCACAAATTGTTTTGTTAGTTTTCTCTCCTTCCTGCCCCTCTTCTTTCGTCTATCAGACTGCACTTGTGCTTAGGGAATCACTGCTGCGCTTTCTAAGAAGGCGGGACAACAGGAGGGACTATTCACTGAGAGACACTCGTGGAGATGAGGTAAGTGCGCGGAGGCGAGCGGCCAGGCACCTACGCTCGCTCGCCTCCGCGCCAGAGCTCGTGCAGTGTGGGTCGGCCTTTAAGAATGCAGAGGCCCTAATGGTGGAAGGTTGGCCATCCCTGGTGTATAAGATTGAAGCCCTAACTATGTTCAAATGCTGGTGAATTATTTCAATTGGGGTTTCTCCCAAGTAAGTCTGAACAGGATTACAGCTTGGATCTCATAGTAGCACAGAGGGCATCATGCAGTACGGTATTTGTTGTTCAGTCGTTAAGTCGTGTCCGACCCTTCGTGATCCCATGAACCATATCCCGCCAGGCCTTCCTGTCCTCCACTATCTTCCTGAGTTCGCTCATTTTCATGTTCGTTGCATTGGTGATGCTGTCTAACCATCTCATCCTTGGCCTTCCCCTTCTCCTTTTGCCTTCAATTTTTCCCAGCATCAGAGTCTTCTCCAGAGAGTCCTCTCTTCGCATTAGGTGGCCAAAATATTTGAGTTTCAGCCTTAGTACCTGTCCTTCCAGGGAACAGTCAGGCTTGATTTCATTTAGGATTGACTGATTTGATCTCCTAGCAGTCCAAGGGACTCTCAGGAGTCTTCTCCAGCACCACAGTTCAAAAGCATCTATTCTTCGGCGCTCAGCCTTCCTTATGGTCCAACTCTTGCAACCATACATTGCTACTGGGAACACCATCGCCCTGACTATACGAACTTTTGTTGGCATGGTGATATCTCTGCTTTTTATTATGCCGTCTAAGTTTGCCATAGCTTTCCTTCCAAGGAGTAAGCGTCTTTTAATTTCATGGCTGCTGTCTCCGTCTGCAGTGATCTTGGAGTACGGTATACACTTATTTAAGTCCCAGATTACATGATGTTCTCTCCTTTAGGACAGAAACAGAAGCAGGTTTTCTGTCCCAGAAATGCCTCTGCCTGATACATTGATTTGCATGCCCTAAACTGAAATGCCATGGGCAGAATTAGTTCTGCCTTTTATGCAAACACGTATCACAAGGGAGGCTAAGACTGAAAACAATGGATTCTCTTTGTCATGTGACTTATGTCTGAGTCTGATCCACCCCAACAAACAAACAAACATCAAATCAAAATGCAAGTGGAAGGCAATTGAAACAGAAAAGGCATCATAGTGCTTGCCTCAGCTTGCCTCAGCAAGGCTACCTCCAGACTGGTGATCTGCCTTAATTGGCTTAAAATTGTACTCTTAAGAAAACAAGAAAATTATGGCTACTTCCAAAACAGATTCTTGCAATATGTGTGAAATTAAAACCTTGTTTTGCATGAAGTTAGGTCATGACCCAAAGCCAGTCTTTATGGCTATGGCTAGAGAGAGACAAAACTATAGTGCTGCTGTTCAGTATTTTTTTAAAAAAACTTAAAATCTAGGAATCGTTTAGTCAGAGGTATGACATCCATATATGATGAGCAAGGGTTCTATGCAGCTTGCTAGGACTGGATGTTATTAATTAAGGCAGTGGGTTAAATCCCCCAATTGGTCATGATTTTACACATACATCTCAATCAGGCTTTCAAGAACCCCGTTGCATCAGTCTGAGCCATTTTTACAGAACTCTTTAAATCAGAGTAATTCTTCCTCTGCTCCCCATAATTAAAAAAAAAAATTAGTTCCAGTGCCATATATCCTGCTCATTCAGTTTTGCTACTCAGTGTTTGGGAAGCTAGATACTGAATTTAAAAGAGAAACCCACTCATATTTCTGTCCATAAAATAAGACAATCTACAAATGATGTTTTCAGTATTTTCTCCCTCACACACACTTCAGGCAGCATCTACTTGCCCTGTTATATATATTTTTTGTTCTTCCTTATCCACAATCACATCAGCTATTTTTATACTGTGTATATAAGATTGCTAGGTGATACACACAACCATTGTTTATCAGTTTGTTTGGAGGAACTTTCCATTCCAAATCAAGAAGTTGCTTTCACTCATACAAATTTTTTTGCAGTGCTTCCTAATCACCTCCAAAATTTGTTCTCTCTTTTTAATAACTTTCATAGCAATTAAATGACCTTATGCAAAAACATTTGAACCAACACACCTAAACACAGGGTAAGAAATGTACATGCTATTGTTTACGTGACTTACCTCTCTGTCAGTGAGGCAAGGAGTAGTTTTGAATCAGTGTTGTTCAAACCAGAAAGAATAATGTAACTAACATAAGAACATAAGAAGAGCCCTGCTGGATCAGGCCAAAAGCCCATCTAGTCCAGCTTCCTGTGTCACACAGTGGCCCCACCAGATGCCTCAGGGAGCACAAGACAACAAGATAATCTGTTTCCCGTTGACACTCCCTTGCACCTGGCACAGAGAAAACCCACTTCTAAAACGAGGAGGTTGCTTATGGCTTGTAACCTGTGATGGTCTTTTCCTCCATGAATCTGTCCAAACCCCTTTTAAAGGCATCTAGGCCAGGTGCCATCACCACATCCTGTGGCAAGGAGTTCCACAGATGAATTACACGCTGGGTAAAGAAATATTTTCTTTTGTCCGTTCTAACTCTCCCTCCACTCAATTTTAGTGCATGTCCCCTGGTTCTGGTGTTGTGCGAGAGGGAGAAGAATTTTCCTCTATCCACTCTCTCCATCCCATGCATAATTTTATAAGTCTCAATCATGTCCCCCCTCAGGCGCCTTTTTTCTAGGCTGAAAAGCCCCAGACGCTGTAGCCTTTCCTCATAAAACTGTAACACACACCCTCTAAGAAGCTTCCCGTTTACTCATTCATCCATATCTACCTCTGTGTTTGTCCTAATGGTTATTCAGCGGTGAAAACCATTTATCAATTAAAGCTAGACAGAGTGTTGGATTTTGATTGCATGTTCTGAATTCTTTGAGGCCATCCTCTAAACTGGAGATGACAGTAGGGTAGAAACGTAATGGTCAGTTTCACTAGACACTCTTATTCCAGTTTTATTGCTAAGATTTCATTACAAAATTGTTGTTTGAAGTACTTGCCAATGAGAGAAATGGGCAGCACTCCTAAGCAATTGAAACCAGACCTCCAAATCCTAGTCATAATAACGAAACCGTTGTTTCGTCTTTGAGAAAGACCTCCAAATCCTAGTCATAATGCTTATACAGTGTTTAGTTCTTGCCCCAAAGAATCATCCGTAATTAACTGGTGGAAAAGGCTATAAAATATTATCATTAAACATTCATTAATTTTGAGCAAGTCCTATAATTAAATCCAGTCAATCCTTTTGTTTGTTTTTTATAAACTAGATTTTAGGTATCTGAATATAGATACAATAACAATATTTAGCTGATGTTCTAGAGCAAAATTCTGTCATTACAAGTTTTATATACAGTACTTCTAAACAATATTCTGATAGCTAGCTGTGCACAGTTTAGAGGGGAAAAAAAAGATTTATAATGTGCCATGATGGCTTTTAGCCTTCTCAAAAATTCAGCCTTCTCAATGTATCATAAAAGAATTATCCACAGCTAATAATTAAGTTATTAAGCCTTCTTAATGTAAGTATTAATCATACAAATCCCAGAAAGCCTAATTCCAATTGCCCTCACAGTTTTTACCAGCAAATCCTGCTCCTCAACAAAGGAGGAAGTAAAAGAAGCTGTGTGTTGCCAGCTTCTGTGGCTCCCCCAGAATTCTGTGCAAAGTGCCCGGAGTTTGTACTGTAATGATTAAACAACACTGGGATCAGTTGCAATATATTCTTTTACCTAATTCAGATTGTTTGCAGACGCCACAAGGCCACTACAGTATCTTACTGGCTTCACATAGGAAAATAAAACAATTCAAGGCCAAATGGGAAAACTGTGTCTCTGAATTGTCTCTTCTGAAGTTTCAGTTATAAGCATTCTCCCACAATGGAAATTTCTTTCCCTTTGTTGGGGACAACCATTTCTGGCTGTGCCATTGTTTTCTAGCACCAGAGGCGTTTCTACGGTGGGGGCGGAACTGTAAGTTGCGCCCCGTCCTAATCCCCGTTTACAACCTGGAACGAGGAAGCCCTGCCCCCTTGCCGTTGGAACCATTCTGTGCGGCGAAAGCAACGGGCTTTTACTGCATGGAATGACTCCAACGGCGAGGGTGCGGGGCCTCCTCATTCTGGGTTGTAAACGGGGACTAGGACAGGGTGCAACTTACAGTTCCGCCCCCACCGTAGAAACGCCTCTGTCTAGCACAACCTTTTCTGTTTTTTACTTAACCTTCTGTAGGCCACCTGGCTGCCAATGGGTCTCTTTGGACCTACGCCAGGTCTCCGGCTAGCGTAAGTTGAAGGAGACTCATGGGGGCAGCCCAGGTCGGGAAGGGGGTATAGGATCTTGGCATACGCTGCTTCTGCCAAAATCCTGCCCCTCCCATCCCCAGTTCGGCCCGCTCCCTGCACTGATCGTCCCCCAAACCACCTGTGAACTGCACCCTCTGCCACTTCAAGAGCACTATTTAAATACTTATACGGTAATTATTGCACCGATGATGGAAGTGGGCACCGTATTCAAGTATTACAAATTGATATGTGCTAATAAGTGAGACGTATTACCCTGTAAAGGAATGTACTGTATTATTCTCAGTGGATGTATTATTTTATTTTATTGAGTTGGTATCCATGCATAAAGAGGAATTGATAAAAATACTGGATAGATGGCCTGAAATATCAATAGGTAAAATGTCAGCTTTTCAGGACATCTTTGAAGAATTTGGGTCATGTTATGCCACAAGAAGGAGCTACTACAGACCCAGTTAAGATTTCCGCTCTCATTAACTTGCCTGAACCACATACTTGCAAGGAGCTGAAAACTTTCTGGAATTTTGTAGTTATTACTGGGGATTTGCAAAGAACTATGTTAGCATTGTGAAACTCTAGAATAATCTTACTAGAAGGGAGCAAGACCTCGGAGAGGTACACTGCAAGATACAAAGAAGGGTTTTCTCAGGCAGATTAATGTGATACTTTTCAGCACTTTATATCTACCGGGAATGAAAATTGTGAGGTCTTCTGAGAAATGATTAATTGTGTCACACAGTGCAAAGATGTTTTTACACATGAGGCTAAACATTCCAGAGGGAGACCTTTTTGTGTTGCAAAAAGAAGTCTGAGCACCTTAAACCTATTACTTTTTAAGGTACTGTCAAGGCTGTGCCCTTTTGCCCCTCATCCCAAGGGGGTAAGTCTATATCTATAGGCTGAGGGTGGGACATAGAGCACATAGGCTTGTGACTATTTCCTTTGGTTCCTTTACCCTTATACAACAACGAAAGGTCTACTCCTCGGTGGGAGATAACAAAAGCGAGGTTGCTTCACCTGTCCCACAGTCTATAACCTCAAGGTGCCCACCCAAGAGCACCTCTTGAAGTCCAGGCTAGGCAGAAGCCTTATATCTAGGTTGCCCTTGGCTGCTCAGGGGAAACAGAGGGTCCAGTTGGTTTGCTGGATCAGCCTGCTCAGAGGATTGGCTGGTTGCTCTGGATCTGACCAAGGGTGGTGGGCTTACACAAAAGGGGGTCCCCTTCCTCTCCCTCTAGGCAGTGAGGGTCACTGGACTGTTCTCCAAACCTGCTGGACCCCCCCCCCCCCGGGTACCATCTTGCTCTCTGGGGGAGCTTTTCCTTCTTTCTCCTTTTCTTCTTGACCCTTTCCTTGTCCTCCTCCTCCCACTTCCTTGCCCCCTTCTTGCCCCCTTCCCACTTCCTTCTTGCCCCCTACTTCCACACCTTCTGCTCCTTTCTTGCTCCTTCTCCCATCTCTGCTCTCCTTGTCCTTCTCCCCTGCAGTCTGCTTGTGACTTTCTCCTCTGCCCCAATGTGGGGTTATTTAAGCTTCCCCACTGCTCGCCAACTGATTGCCCTCCAGCTGATTAGTGGTGGGGAAGCTGTCAGTCGAAGCTGGTCTGGGGAGACCTGATGGTGACATCACTGCTGATCCTTACACAGGCTGAGTGAGATGCGCCTCATTAGCCAGAGGCTTGTGCGAGGCTGCAAAGCTCCGCAGCTCGACACTAGCGCCATGAGATTTTTTATTTTTGCTGAGCAAGCCTGACTCGGAAAAACAGTCCTTTGTCCTCTGGCTGTTGCCACTACCCTCACATGTGGAGGTATATGCCTCTGCCTCCTGTTCTTCAGTAGAGAAGAGCCAGTGGTGTCCTTCCCCCTATTATTTTTGCTGTATTCCCCGCCGCCACCTCTGCTTTGCCAGCCCACCCATTTAAACTAGGCTGGGCTGGGTGAGAAAGAGGATGGACAAACTGCACCTCCTTGCCTTGAGCTCCCACTGCTTCCCTCCCAACCACTGCTTCAAACACACAGGCTGGGTGGAGAACGCCTAGAGAAGGAAGGAAGCGGGAATGGTAGGCTGGATAGGAAGAGGGAAGGAAGGGGGAATGGTAGGCTGTTGGAGACCTAGAGAGGGAAGGAAGGGGGAAAACACCTAGAGAGGGAAGGAAGGGGGAATGGTAGGCTGGATAGGAAGAGGGAAGGAAGGGGGAATGGTAGGCTGTTGGAGACCTAGAGAGGGAAGGAAGGGGGAAAACACCTAGAGAGGGAAGGAAGGGGGAATGGTAGGCTGTTGGAGCGAGGGCACTGCCAAGTCACCAGATGTGTCTGTTGCTGTGCTTATATGTCTGTATATTTACAAATACCAGCTGCAGTTTGAGTAAATGCATGTTTTTTCTACTTTTTGTGCTAACATTGGTGTATTTTAGGTACGAGTGCTCTGTGCAATATAGATTTCAGGCAGCTGAGATAATTTTTCAGCAATTCAACACTTGTAATTTGAAATGTACTATACTCAGTAACAACTGACAAGCAGCCCTTGGGGGGAAATCTGGAAACTGAGCCCAGGGTTTCTGTCTATACTTGGAATTTGCTTGTTAAATTCCCAGTAGATCAGTGATGCAGTGTCTTTGTCTAGATAACCAGTGACAGGGAGTAATGAAAATGATGCCTCATGACTCACAGAACCAAAACACAGGGAACAATTAGGTTTTATTTTTCCTCCTCCTCTTATTGGTTTATCTGCACCAACTCCGAGCTCATTTTTCTCTGCAGCCCTGGTGCTGACAAATAACATTATATGTGCCCCTCTTTTGTTTTATTTAATATGTTCACTATGTCACGCTAAAATATGTGCAGCCCTGAAGCTCATCATTAAATTCTGCTGATAGTCACCAAAGGTGGCGTCAAAGGTTGTCCAGATTGGCTGAGGGCACAAGAAGGCCCACCTGGCCAGGACAGCCCCTGAATCCTCAGGACCAGCGACGGTTAGTGGCACCTAATGTACCAACGGGGGGGGGGGGCAGCTGAAGGGCACCATGTGAGGCCCAATGCAGAGCTTTGCCTCAGGGCTCCCAGCAACCTGACATATTGGCACTGACAGTCACATTGACCACAATGGGTCAGAAATACCTCAGTCCTCAAATACAAATAAAAAACCAGTTAAAACCTGAATAGAAAGGTGCCAATTGAATGTATTGGCCCCAATTCAAATGAAGTTAGCTGTGAAGAAGTAGGGCTAATTAGTTTCATGGCACTTGCGCCACAATCCTATGTGTGTTTACTTAGAAGTAAGTCTCATTGTGTTCACTGGGGCCAAATTTGGCATACAAGGGTACCACCACGATCTGCCCCGTCTTGGCCTTATCCCCGCCATGATCTGTCCCCACCACCAGCAGAACAAAGTCAGTGACTGATATGCAGGGTGCTGTTGGTGGCGCTTGGCCTTCTAGGCCTTGCACTGGCAGCAGCTCTTCTCAGACAGTGGCAGAGAGGCTGCCGCAACAGCATACTGTGCAGATGATATTGGGCCATAAATCTAGCAAGGAGGTGGCATTCAAAACAGCCTTTGCTGAATAGAACTTGCTTCTGAGTAAGCATTATAGAAGGTTTTTGGCTACAGGAAACGGCATTGCTGAATAACAAAGTACTATGTATAGAACCTTCACTTTAATTCTGCTTGCAGCCAATTGCAGAAAAGCAATACTTCAGCGGCGCTTAAGAGCTCTAATGTGGGTGCACCTTTACAATGCAAGCCTATGCATGTCAACTTAAAAGTAAGTTCCATTGAGTTCAATGGAACTTACTCCCAAGTCAGTGTGTATGTAGGATAGCAGCCTTACAGCACAATCCTATGCATGTCTACTCAGAAGTCAGTCCCATTGAGTTCAATGGGGCTTACTCCCAGGAAAGTGTGTACAGGATTGCAGCCTTGGTCACGAACTAACTGTAGCTGGATTGGGACCACCAGCTAACATTGTTGTATAGTGTAATAAAAGTATAAATAAAATAAAATATAGTATAAAATAAAATATAGTGTTGTATAGTGCTTCCTGACCCAAGGAAACAAACTATTTTGATGATGCAAGAAAAGGAAGCAGACAGGAGCAACATGAGCAGGTAGGGAAAGAATATAAGTTCTGACTTGTAGGAAGATCTATGACACTATATTTCTATATTTCTATGACACTATATTTCTGAGGCACCCCGTGGGGTGTGGCGGGGTGGGCAGAGGGCGTATATTGGTGGCAAAGGCTCTGCCGATATCTTCTGCTCCGTTTTGACCCGGACACGCCCCCTTGCCTGGGAGGGGGAGGTATCAGCGACGCCGCAACACACCATATCTTATCCCCCTCCCAGGCCCTTTCTGCCGACATGGAGTTGCTTGGTTCTTTGTCGGCTAAACAGCCAGCAGACATCGAATAGCCCCATTGCGCCAGCTGCGGGTTTACGTAGGCCCTTCCCTGGATAGGATGCAGCATGGGCTGTCGGGCCCATGCTTCATCGCCCAAACGGGAGATAGGATTGGGCTGTCCGTCAGGTTGCTACAGTATATATTTTTGTCTCTTACATTTTAAATGTTGTACTAATGACACCGCTCATTGACTTCTTTATTAGTACATCTAAATATTCTCATAGCATCATTATGTAATAAATGACTTTGTTTTCCATCCTGCAGGAGTTGTATTCAATAAATTTTTGCACACATCTCCCTATAAGGATCCTTAGTTTCAACAGATGTAGCAGAAGCATCATGAATCAAAGTGTAGGTAATGTGCATGTTTATTTGCTTTGTGTAGTCTGTGGTTTCTATGGCTACCGCACATCTGTTTAATGAAGTTTGCCATGCATTTTTGGTAGCTGTCTGGGACAGATACTTAAAGCATACAGTACCCATTTGGCTGAACACAGCAACCCACCTGATGAGAAAACTAGGATTGTTCCAAGTTATACATTATTCGCGAACACTTGTGCTGAGTATTTCAGGACTCAGGTGCTATTCTTGAGCTGTGAGACAAACTCCATCTTTGTCTCGAGTTCTTACTCTATCTTCTGTTGCTGAGAGACTGAGGTTGCTTGCTTTCATACCAGGACCCTTGGTCACTGCTGAGACATTGCTCTGCCCCATTCAGCTGGAAGCAGAATGACAGTAGCGATTCCACAAGGCACTGGTTCCACAGTGCTACAGTACCCATAACAATCCTGGCAATGCCTGACTCAATGTGAACAATCCTAATATCAGTTGATTACTCAGAAGTAAGTCTCATTCAGCAAGGGTTCTGCTTCTCTCTATGTTAGTGGTCCTTCCTTGTCCCTGCTACTGGCCCTTTAATTAGTCATTTCCTGATAGCTCCCAGCCATAATGGCCCTTTAATTAGTTGCTTCCTGTTTGTAACCCTTCACAAGTTTGACATGTCCAGCATCTACTATCCAAAGAGAATTAGTATTAGGTGATTTTTTTTCTAGAGTCTAGACAGGGTTTTCTTTTAAATTCACACACAACGAGAAATTACAGTATTTTGCTTTTCCCACATATATTCCCAGATCTCAAAAGTATGGGTTAAATTGAGTTGTGGTGCAGTGGTGCATTGAACCAGTAATACATCTGACCTAAACGTTGTGAGTCCTCTGCTTTAATTTGGCAGCAGAATTCTATGGAAGTTGCTTTCTTGTTGTTTGCAATTTCAATATTTGTTGTTGTCTTGTCACTGAGGATTTATTATCTTGGGTTAATTATTTCTCATAATTAAACTCATTGGTGGATGGCTTCCTTTGTTCATAATGTGCTTGCATTCCTCTGGTTCTGATATTATGTTTGAACAGTCTCTAGTGATCCTCTTGAGCAACTTGCAAATCTGGAAGGCATACAGAAAAATGGGCCCATTCAGGAATAATTATGACTGGGCTACGAAAAGGCTCCTCTGCTTTCAAAACATTAAAATCAGTGGAATTTATGCCCAAGTAAAATATAATTAGATATTTGGGATAAAAATTCTTCCCCCAAAAATGTACTGAACACATTATCCAAGAGTCACCCTATTAGCACCATCTCATGTGCTTTGAGAATGACTCTTCGGCAGTCCTGTCAGCAGATTTAGCTCCACTGATTTCAGTGAGGACTGTCATCCTAGCCATAAAGATAGGCACTGCAATGGCAAAGAGAACAGTGCACTCTGGCGTAGCTGCAGCTACATCCAATATGAGGCAGTAGGATTATCCTGCTAGGCTGCAGTGTTATTTCCATCCATCTCCGTTCCATGGCTGCATGGCAGTGCAGCGGCGTCTCTGAACGTTCGGCGATGACATCATATCATATGTCATTGTTGGAATGCTTGGAAAGCCAAGCTCCGGATTGTGCAGAGTCCTGTTCCAAGCTGTGCAACCATGTAGCTTAGAGGGAATACTGAATGGAAGATCAATGAACTATTATTAGTCATTAGTGGCTCATTGCTAGAGTTCGTCGGTTTGAGTCTGTTGGCCACTGCTCCTGCAACTGCACTGATTGCCAATTAATTTCTGCACCCAATTTAAAGTGCTAATGTAACTTTACGGCCTGGGACCAGGGTACCTTAGGGACTGTCTGCTCCCATGTCCCCTCAGGTCATGTAAGGCCCAGCTTCGGGTGCTGCTGTTAGTAGAAGTTAGCGGGATGGTGGTGAGCAGCAGGGCCTTTTCTGTGGTGATGCTATGGAACTCCCACCTTTATGGGTTAAGAACAGCTACCCCATTAGAGGTACTCCAGTGGGGGCTGAAGACATTTTTATTTCAGCTAGCAATTTAGGGTGGGTGGGTTGTTTTTATTCTTGCTGCCGGTGGCGTTATGATTTTTAAGTTTTTACCGTAGTACTGTTTGGGCTGTCTTAGTTTGAAGGCTTATTTAGTAGCTTATATTGTTATTAATTTACGTTCTGCTCTATGCTGCTATGGTGATTTAAGGGGTATGCACTGATGCTTGGGATTTTATTGATTACTTGTGTTTTATTGTTATGTATATGTATGTATGTATTATTGTTATAGTGTTTTATGATGGTTGTGTTTTATTGAATATGAATTTGTTAGTCGCCTTGAGCTTTGGAAAGGCAGGATATAAATCATTTAAATAAATAAATAAATACATAAACAATACTTGAAGGGAATAACCAGGCTCAGAAACAGAACATGTACTATTGAAAATGAGAATCTGGGGACAAAGTATGGGAGACAGTGATCCCCTTCATGCCCTGCCAAGAGAAAGCAACTGATGGGCCACTGCTGAAAACAAACTGCAGGACAAAATGGGCCCAGCAAGGTAATTCTTACGTTTTCATATTACAAGTCTTTTTTTTTTTTTAATAGTGGAGATAAGGCTATAGTTCAGTGGTGGACCACCTGCTTTGCCTACAGGTATTTCCAGGTGGGACAGGAAAGACCCCAGAGCCTGAAACCCGGGGGAACTCTTGCCAGTCAGGGGAGACAATGCTGAGCAAGGGGGACCACTTGTCTGACTTGGTATAAAGCAGATCAGTGGCATTGCTGGAGCGGGTGTGGCAGTGTAAGTGGTGCAAGGCACTGCACCGTGCCTTGAAAACCGGTGTAACGCAGGCCGTCCCACTCTACTCTGGAGCCATTCCGGCAGCGAAGGCAACACACTGCGCACATTGCCTTTGCCGCCAGAATGACTCCAGGGGTGAGTGGGATGGGCCTCGTTACACTGGTTTGCAAGGCGTGGTGCAGCGCCTTGCACCACTTACACTGCCGCATCCCCTCCAGCAATGCAACTGAGGCAGGTTTAAACGTCAAAAAGTGCCTTATTGCACAATTGTTTGCATGCCTTCTTCTTCTTCTTCTTCTTCTTCAGACCACCACCAGCAACAGCCACCAGAAAAGACACACTGTGCTGGGGTGAAAGGGGGCACTTACTCTCCCCCTGCTAAATATAAGAGGAGCACCCATTGAGAAAGTGCCTCTTGACCAGTTAGCAATTACTTGGAAGTAAGTGTTCCCCTGAGTCCAGTGGGGCTTGCTACTACTAGGTAAGAATGTGTAGGATTCCAGCCTAAGTGAACTGTTTCCATTTCTAGGTCTTGTGCAATGCTGCAACGTTCATGTCATGTAATAGTGGTTGTCCCTCCTATAGTAGTGTGTCTCTCCTCCCTTCATCACCACATTATTGTGCTGGGTCTGCTCACAACGTCTTCCCTTTTATCCTCACAAGAACCCTGTGAGGTAGGTTCGGCTAATAGATGATGAATGGCCCAAGACCACCTACTGAACTTCACAGATGAGGAGGGATTCAAACCCAGGTCTCCACCTATCACCTTAGCCACCACACCGCACTGGCTCTCATAATTGAGGGTTTGAACACCGTGTGTGTATCTTCAGAGTGAGAGCAAACAAAGGCAGAGCACAGCACAACAAGGAAAACAGTATAATTTAAAGACATGAGTGTGGTCTGCATGCAACAACAGATCTCCACATGAACATCACCAGCTGAGAATACGTATTTTGTGCTCCCACAGATTGTGTGCATTGCTGAATAGAGGGTCGGCATTAAGAGCTACTGGTGGGTGTCATTGTGAACAAATAAACCTGTCGTGGCCCGTAGCTCCGCACAATTTTCATGGGGCCTTGAGAGCACCCCCAGATCCTTCTTCTCCCAGCCAAATTGTGTACCAGGCCCAGAACATCTTCCTGGTGGCCCTTTTGATAAATCTCAGGCCTGGCAGTCCCAGTTTCCTGTTTTGGGGGGGTAGGAATGCTTCCCTACAATCCATTTCCCTTTTCCCTCAAGCAGCTGATTGACGCTGTCAGAAGTGACAGCAGCTGCCATCTGCCTGACAGAGGGAGTTCCTTACGTGAAATCACCTGCTCATAGTGCTGCGCTGCTCTCTGAATTGGCGTTGCCGCCTTAGCTAGGAAAAAAAACAAACACACACACAGCCCCAGCCTTTTGTCAGCTAGCCTGGAAGTTAGTATTTTGGGGAAGTTTTTTAAAGCTGCCAAAAAAAAAAAAAAATGATCATGGCAAAATAGACAGGCAAGCATGACTTCTGCTGTGTAAAGCACCCTGACAGAATATATGATTGATCATTTTTTTCCATTTTGCTCAGAAGAGTACCTCATTTGTCATTTGCAAAAGTTTCTATGGCTCCTTTCCAGCAGTTTAGCACCTTAATGGGGTAATAAGTGTGTCACTCTCAGCCTCTCTCTAGTAGGGCTGCTGGCAAGAATTGCACAAAACGCCTCGTTCCCCAGAGACTGGAAAGAGAGCCAGTGGCTGCAATGTAAATACAAAGCTATTCTCCCACTGAGGGGCTGCTAAATGGCTCCCTGGATCACAGCAGGTGACCCCTTGAAATAGGAAATGGCTAGGAAATGTTTCACATCTTCTCTCTCTCTCTCTCTCTCTCTCTCTCTCTCTCTCTCTCTCTCTCTCTCTCTCAGAAATGGGCACTTTTGCTAATGCACAAATGAGAAGTCCTCGGAGTTCCATTATGCTGGCAAAGAGGCAATTTCAGGTTTTGCACAGATCCCTTGAAAGCTACTGGTTGTAGGGCAAGGGTAGCTACCTGAAAGTAGTCCTTGCTGGTAGCTAGGTTGTCCACGTACCATAGCTCAGTACATTTACTGAAGAGCACAAAGCCTGTGGCTATTTCACGCTTGCCAGTCTGGAATGTGCTAATATAGGACAGGTCACCAAGCACAGGGCCAGGGATGCCACTTCTGAGTGACCATTGCAATGGACTGCTCATCAAAACCATCCAGGAGCTGCAGCTGGATGCTACTGGCCACCTCTTGTCAAGGATACAACTGGTGCTCTCTGAGCTGTAACTGGCTGCATATTAGCTTCTGGGCACAATTGGAGGTGCCGGTAATTACCTATAAAGACCTAAGTAGACAGAGCCCAGAGCATTTGGCAAACCCTGCCTCCCAACTACAGTAGTATTCCTCCTGTCCGTTAACAGCAGTGGGAGAGGACCTAGTTAAGGTTTTGTTGCCCTGTGAAGTTAGTCTGGTTAAGAGATGAAGCCTTCATGACCATGTCATCGTTACTCTAGAATCCCCTCCCCAAAGAGAGGAGCTTTGCTATGGTAATCCATATGTGACTCCACGGGGTAAGCCATATCCTTTCTGGCACCTACTGCATTATCTTTCTGCCTCATCTTGTGCCCACAGGAGCCCTGTTCAACAGGTTTGCTCCCCCAGGGTGCTGGGCCCTCAGCAGCTACCCAAGGATACTTCCTTGTAACACCAAACCTGTTCCACAGCAACAACTGTCAGGAGCATGGGAGAGAATACTACACTTACAGCGCAATCCTATTGCCGGCTTAGGCCAATGCAGCACCGCTGTGCTGGCCTAGGGTGTCTCAAACTGTAAGGCACATTTGCTGTAAGGCACATTTGCGGTACCTGGTGAGTAGGTGATCTGGACCAGCCGAGTGGCAGAAGAACCTGCACCATGGAGCGGGTAAGTGCCTGGGGGAGAATGGGCGTAACAGGGCAGGGGAGGGTGGGCAGGTCTGGCCTAGGAGGGAGAAGGAATTGGCAGCGCCACAGCGTGCCATATCCTATCCCCCCTCCTAGCCTTTGCAGCTGACACGGTTGCTTAATTCTCCACCAGCAGAGCTGGCGGAAAACCAAGTATCCCCATTGCGGCGGCTGGGCGTTTACCCGGGGTAAGCGGGCAAATGCCTTCCCCGGATAGGATACCACAACTTATGTAGATTGTTGGCTGAGGTCTTCTCCTTCTTATCATTCCTTTGGAGTTTACTGAGAAGTAACCATTAGTTGTGACTCCCATGAAGCACTGTCATGGTGGAAAATCATTCCCATGTGGAAGTCTGAACATTGCAAATAAACATTTATCTAAAAAGAGTGTACCGTATATCTTTTCTCTTTTCCCCTAACAACAGCATTATCATTTACCTGGTTAATATTTTTTTCCATGAGTGGGCTTCCAGCAGCTTGTGTAAATATATAAAGATAAAGGTGCAAACGACCTATTATGTATAAATTACACATTTTATAACAAAGGCCATAGGAAATTAGGAAGAATCCCTTTCACAAATTCTAGGTTGGCTGGTTTTTTAAACCCTCCTTGCACAGAACAGTGTTGCAGAGCAGTTTTAGTTGGGTCAGTTCCATTAAAGAAGAGCACACTGGAGCCTGGTGTCTTTGAGAAAAGGTCTTTATCAATGAACAGATGAAGAATGAATCAAAAGAGCAGCAGGAAGCTCAGGTCCTGTTCACCCTGTGGCAGAATCAATTCAGCCCCCCCCCCCCCCGGGGTCCAGCAATCACACAGAACACCAGGCTGCCTTACTAGAGAATCTCTGGTCCACCGAAAAGCTTAATGACTACATCGTAAGCAGCAAAGTGAGACCAGGCTCCAGCTCACCCCATAGTTAGCCCTTTACTACATGTCTTTGCCAGGCCCTCAGAAAGAGGACTAGTGAACACACTCACACTCACACACTCATTCACTCACTCCGCTTTCTTCTAAAACTGCCAAATAAAGGAGCTCTAATAGCATCCTTTATAGAGTGGTGACTTTTCCACTCTGGACTCTCAGAATCTCACAACAATCTGCTTAGTTTTATGCTTTATTAAAATAATTCATCAGATCACCGTGAACTCCTCTTGTGGTGGCTCCACAGAGTGTCCTTGCATTCTGTTCTTTCTTGCTTTTAAAGGCAATTGCTTCCTAGCAAAACAGAAACTGGCTTGACGTACAGTATGTTGTCGTTCAGTCGTTAAGTCGTGTCCGCGACACTTCGTGAGCCCATGAACCATATCCCGCCAGGCCTTCCTGTCCTCCACTATCTTCCTGAGTTCGCTCATTTTCATGTTCGTTGCATCGGTGATGTTGTCTATTTATTTATTTGTTTGTTTGTTTGTTTATTTATTTGCAGTATTTTTACTGAGTGATGGCAGTGAGCGGTGGCTCATCCTCCCACCCCTCTCACTGACAAATAAGGGGAATCTGTGGTGACTGACTGGTATTGGGCGGTTCAGAGGGTCAGCCCAGACAAGTCAGCCCTGACCCTCTGTTCCAGAACAGCAGTACTTGACTTTGCCTCACAGCCTCCAGCAGCCTGGTGTCAGCAGTGATGCTTCATGTCGCATATGGGTGATTTTTTAGGTTTCCGTGCGGTAAAATGCATCAATGAAGAAGATTTGACTTTCAGGTTGCAGCTGGGGTTGCCAATTCTTCTATCATCCCCTTCTTCTGTGCCTTTTAATGGTGGCTTGTTCTGAGACATAAACAGGGAATAATGCTTTTTTCACTGCCATGATAAGTTTCACCTGCTGGTTTTTGCAGCACAAGTTGCTGTTAAGGCTAGAGGAGCAGGCTACGTCAGTTTTTTCTGGCAAGACCAGACCAAAATGCCTCCCCACCTTCCCTAAAAGGCACCCATTAGTTAGGATTTTACACTGAATCCAGGGTAGTGCTGGATCCAGTTACTACTGCCTACTGTAGTTACTTCCTAAAAAGTACAAAGTAGTACAATGTTCTTCCCTCTTCGTGTCACACCTGACCAGCGAGTAGTGCCAGTGTGGCTTAGGGGTTATACTGAAACACAATCCACGTGTACATTTTCTGAAGGGTTTTGATCAGCTTTGGTTGCCTTTTGAATCTGGAGGACTAAATCTTGGTTGCCTTTTGAATCTGTTTGTGGTTTGGTTTGCTGGACTTTCTCATCCCTCCAGAAGATGCAAGCAAGATCACTGAGTGCACCAGTTCATGCTTCAAAGGTGACTCACAAAGGCTGGCAATTCATCACGGGTTCCATTGCAGCCCTATTTTTGGTCTGCTTTCAACACACAGCCTCATTGAAGAATCCCAGGTGTTCTTGCTCCGAGCAAAGCGAACGTGCGAGGATTGCCCTGAAAGGAGTGAATGTGCTCATTAAAAACGATCTCTGGGAAGGGATGGAGACAACTGGTGGTTTGAGCTTCTCCTTGCTGTAACCTCAAGAAGCAGAAATGCACCTGAGAATGATGAACATTAGGTCACCAGGGAGGCTGAGGGACAGCTAAAGGAATTGTGGGTGATATTGATAAACTACCTGAGGCAGCCTGCCCAAGTTTCATTAGTCACAACGACTGATATTTTGCAGTCACGGCCTTGACGGCCTGACAAGAAAACATTTGCGGACGCTGGCTAATTAATCAAATTGTATCAACACTGGCTATTTGGTCATAAAGACGGCTAGAGCGTCTCTTTCTGCCCCCCCCCTCCATTGTGGGATTATCACGTTGCAGTCAACTGAAAATAATTTCAGTATATCCTCATCTTCTGCATAATCAGTTGACTAGACACAATGGAGGACAGAGCAGCTGCAACTTTTAGCATGCGTTGAAGAAGGAATTTCAATTTTCAGTTTTTCCTGTAGAGATCATGAGGGGTGACACAGCTGTGCCTCCTGAAACATCCTCTTCTGTACAATGGTTTTATTCCTGTACAGCAGGGGCCCCCAACTTTCAGCTGCCAGGGACACATCACTCAGTCTTGCACTTATGGTGGGCCAGTGCAGGTCAATTTTAGAAAATAATATCTACATTTTGTGCATGATCACACTCAGAAAAACATGTTTGCAAAATAATTGCAATATTTGCAGTGGCAGAGCTGATTGTCTCCCCCTCTCTTGCAGTAAGACAGCTCAACCCAGCAGTCACTTCACCCAGCAGAAGTAAGAAGGTGTGAGGTGGACAGATAGTGGAGGAGAAGAGGAAGGGGTGGTGGGGGCACATGTAACTATGGTGCTAATGGGCTCAATGTGTTGGTGAAAATATGTTGGTAAACTGGATGTAGCCCACGGGCTGTAGTTTGGGGACCCCTGCTGCAGGAATGTGTGGTGTGGGCACGGCAGGTGAGGCAGCCCCACCCCATCGTAGTCCTTGGGATGACACCACAGCCAAACCCGGAGATTGCGCGCACATGCTAACCGCTTGCACCTGCGTAAGGGGGTAGTGCGCATACGCAATCTCCGAGTTTGGCTGCGGCTTTGTTCTGAGGACTACAATGGGGCGGGGCTGCCTCACCTGCCGCGCCCGCACCGCATGTCCCAGCCCTGCTGTACAGGAATGCTGTTTTCCTTTGTATCTGGTCAGCAAGCCATAACCACAGTTTTGTCCTGAGCAATATGGAAATGAAAGTGACCGTTAAAGTGAACTGTAGTAAATATCATTGTCAAGGATTCCTTTTTTTATAGGGTTGGGAAACAAAACATAAGGATACATTTTCAAAGCTGAGTCATGCTGCTTCTTCAGGCTTGCTTTTTTTTGGGGGGGGGGTGACCCAGATATAGAGCAAATGGAAAAAGACGCAAAGGTGAAGACATATACTGACCAAAATGACTTGCACAACAGTGGAATGTTGCCAGAGAACAATCTACATATAGAAACAAGAGCGAAATAGTGTCGATTCCCTTATTGCTTGTGCTACAGCATTCCCCAGTGCATTGCAGTCGCTATAATTACTGACAATAATAACTGTCGTTATTGGTAATTTATGCATCTTTGACAAACATGAGTGAGCCCAATGATGCTATGAAGAATATATTTGTGACTACTGGCACTGTGAGAGAAACCGAAGATGAAGATAGTGTGCGACAAGGGTCCAATGATTTTTTGAACAGACTGGGAAATCATTATTGTTATTATGTATTTCAATTTCTAAAGTATTATGAACTGTGCAAATTCGTTGGAAAACAAGGCTACATAGGAATACAGGCCGTAAGGTGCAAGCCGAGACCAGTGTTCTGTTTGGGAGGGTGTGCCAAGAGAAATGAAAATGATGCCAGTTGAATTTGGTCAGAGGCAGAGAAAGAAGTCTGAGTTTTTGCAAATGGCTGTCAAGAAACATGTGGCAGAGACACGTGATAATCTTGATCAGAAAGTGTGTAAAGACATGAAACAGAGATACAGCATCAATGTGGTGGCATGGGATTTCCCCCCCCCTTGCTTACCTGTGTGGGTTATTGTGCTTGCTCCCCCTGTTGGTGTGGGGAGGTAGAGGTTCCAGTTGGGTATTTGTGCGTGGAGTAATCCTGGGGCAGAATACCTGCAATAACAATTCTGAGAAGACAAGTGTTCACAAAATATCTCGCCATACATGTTGTGAGGATATCACTGGTGTAGGTTCAAGTAGACCTGGCGGGCCAGTAGGGGCTTACCCTGGAGCAAGGGAACAAATGGTCCCTTGCCCCAAGGAGGCGTCCGGAGGCCAAAATTTCCCCATGGGATGCAGCGGGTGCCATGTTGGCACTGCTTCATCGCCACGTGGGGAGTTACGGTGGATTGGGCCGTTTCCTTAAACTTAGTGGAGCTTACTTTTGAGTAGACATGATTAGCTTGCTTGCACTGTTAGCCACTGCACTATTCCAGCTCTCAAAGAAACCTTAAAAGATGATACTGTACTGTATGTATAAAGAAAAATATCAAACATGATCCTGAGACATGCACTCTTCCTTGGGAACATAAGAAGTGCCTTGTTGGATCAGCTCAGGCACCATCTAGTCTAGCATTTTTTTGCAAGAATCATAGCAAGCAGCAGATGCTAGTTGACCTACTAGTGGTTTGCTGATGTACCAGAATCTACCTTCTGTCCATCCCTGCTGTCCAAGGCTTCCCATGGAAAGCACTTCCTGCTGTTTTGGGAAATGAGAATCACAAAGCTGAACTTATACTTCTAATTCAGGGGTGGTTCAACAAGACATTTTTTAAACCTGTTATTGTGAATGAAGTAAATGGATTGCTCTTCTTCAGTGATCTCCCTTGTCGTGTGTTCACAGGATCTGTTTCTTACGCCAAGTCTTGTGCCGCAAAACACAGAACATGAAATGGACTCCATGGGAGCTCTTCTTTGAAGAATGGCTATCAATATTTCATATGGCAACTCAGGGTATTGTGTTGTTACCTCAAGAGGCCTGCACCTTGGTGCATGATTTTCCTGCCCGCTTTCTCATCTTACCGCCTTTGTCAGCTAAACTTTCTTTATGGTATCTGTAAAGTAATGAATGTTAATGAAGGCAATTAATATAATACGAAGAACATGTATGCTTACAGTAATGCTGACTTTTCTAGAACCAATGTTTTTCTGGGGATAATATGCACACCTCTGCTAAGTATGGGTAGCCCTAAGTAGTGTATTATATTTCATTTTGAAAGCTCTCTAATGGGTTTGTATTTAAACAACTAAAATTAATACCTCAGTATGCCTGTCCTTGCTTACTAATGTACTAATACTGTGCACTCCTAGGGTTTCTTCTGTATACAGATGCTCAAATAAAAGCTCTCTCATGTTGAACTAGAAAGTTAATTCTCAAATGTAATTTCTTTACTTGAAAACTTGCTGGGGCTGCAACTGCAATCTCAGGCCAGCATCACAAAGTTGTACCCTCAAACAGCGGCCAAGGGCCTAGTAGTCCCTGTGGAGGCCCAACCACTAATAACCGTCCTGGTCCCCACCTGACGGATTAGGCCCATTCAGCCAACAGTGGCTGGGTGGGTCCCCCTCCTCTTACTTTGGCAGTACAGTGGGTTTTATTACTATAGTGGCCGCAGAAGTAGAAGTGGAAACACCATCATTCTAACTAATAGGCACCTTGCACCCACCATCACCCAGTTCCACAATAATGTGTCCCCCCCCCCACATAGCGTGGTGACACATTGAGTGCTGGGTGAGGAGGAATGGAGGGTGCAAGGTGCCAGCTGGCTAGAGAACAATACTGTTTCTACTTTTTCTGCCATCGCAGCAACAGAAATAAAACCCCACTGCACCACCAAGGTAAGGGGAGGGGACTCCACCAAGATAGGAGGGGACCCACTGGAGGCCTCCTGTCCAGGCTCAAAACCTTGCCCCCCCCATGCAACTCTTTTCAGAAGCAAAATGCAAATCTATGAGGCGCATGCCCCGCATCAAGGGTGTTCTCCTCTGTTTCAGAATTAAGGGCCTTGGCAGAAATGGCAAAGGCTGAAGGCTTCTCCGCCTCTCACAGTCTTTCTGGAGAGTCTAAGCAGAAGCATTGACAAGTTCCAGATGAAGCTGCAGCTAAGCCCTCCTTTCATCCCATACAACTTGTTTGTCACTATGTGATCAATCCATCTCAAACATCTTGGTCCTAGGGTGAACTAAGGGAAACTTAGTTGCTGCCTTTTCCCCCGCCACCAGTCTCCAGAAAAAAAAGTGGCTTTTGCCGCTTTTTCGCTGGAGACTGAGGTGGCAGTGGCAAAGAAGGCAAGTCGTTCGTCACCACCCGCTTACCACCCAGGTCACCCCCCGGGTGCGTTTGGCATGGCATCTGGGGGCACAGCACCTCCCCGGGTCCCCTTTAGCTACACTACTGGGAGGGAATGCAAGTAGTTAGCCTTGCCTAGGGCGCAAAATAGCCTGGCCCTGGCCCTGAAAGCACCTTGCAGTTCCGGCAGCACAAGGCTTCAATAGGATTGGGGTCTTAATGTATCAGTTGCTAGGACTCAAAGGAGGCTTCACGCTAGTTCAAGATGCTGAGATAGATCTGTTATCACAGCTTTCACCTGTAAAAACTCCCGTTTCTGATCTCAAACTCTTCTATTGCCTGTTGCCTCATCAGGTAGCAATGCCAGTTCCTTTGCCTCCCATTTTAAGGTTCTGGTCCCTGATGTGTTTGTTCCTCTTTGGGTCTACATGATCCTCAGTTCCAGACTAGTGATAGGCTTGTGTTTTGTTCACCTTCTTTGTTACTGCTGCTTCTCATAGCCTCTTCTGCAGATCTCAGTGCCTAGTATAGGACTATATAGACTTCTTTTTCTCCTGATAGTTGCTTTAAGGTTCTCTGCACTTTCCTTCCCATCGAATCTCCTAGCTGTCAGAATTCTTCATCACCCTCCCTCCTCACTTTCAGTCTCTCCAGGTTTGCTTCAAGTGGCATCTCACATACCGATTTCAGTGAAATGAAGATGGCTCTGGCAGCTCCTATCCACAGGTTTCTGTGACATCAAAGCAGTCTGGCCTTTGGCCAGAAGTGACTTGAAGAAGAAAACTAACCACCAGTTATTTGTAGCTCAGATTTGCCCTTTTTGTGCTCCTATAATTTATGGCAAATCGAATCTATAAGTTCTATGTTTCATTTTGACTTCCTTTTGTTACAACCATGAGTCCTCTAAAATGTCACCCCCTCCTACTGTGTAGGAGCTAAAAATAGAATATAGTAGAAGTTAAACTTCTTAAGAAAAGGACTGTATCTTTCTCTACACCCTTCTCCTGCCCCACATCCGTTCCCTTTTTGAAGTGATGGACTTTTGGCATCATGATCAGCTAATGAGTTATTCTCCATTTGTTTGTATGCTGCTATAGCAAATGGGGGGGATAATAAATCTGATGGCAGCACTTGTTCGCTCCAATACAGAGCTTCCCTGGAGAGCTGTTTGCTGTTACCCTGGCATAAATGGCGCCTGTTCAATGTTCAAACAAGGGCGGCATCTGTGTGCTTCTGTTGTGGCAACAGGGGTCTGCAAAGAGGTGAAAGGCTACTCTAAGCAGGCATGAGGGGCAGATCTACTCCAGGAAGAAAAAGAAACAACGTAATCATGATGTTTTCTCCTGGTTATCTTGAGCCCTATGACAGCATCATACCATTTTTGGAACTGAGCTTGTCAACAACACCTGATAGAGTTCATTGTAGTCCAGTTTTCTTTTTTAACGACAGCAAATGTAGGACGGTCTAATATAGTCTCATGAGGACAGAACAGTTGTGCTAGATTGCAGGGTATTTGGGGATATGATTTGACTGTGTTGAATAATTGGCATTTTTGTATACATATGTTTGCATTTATTAATTGATCTGTATAAAGTGATTTATTGTGTATGTAGTCCCTGGTTTCTTTTTCTTGTGCATCAGTATTTGGGGTACCCTGTACTTCTTTCTCTAGTATGTTTTAACTGGGAAGAAGCTGTATAGCTCAAGAACTTTTATTAAATTGTTACAGGTCAGAAGCATGCACTCGTCCACAGCCATAAAAACAATCTTTTGTTTCAATGGAGTCTTGATTTCAATGCATATTTCAAACTGCTCTCTCTCCCCCGCCTTTCTCCATCATTCCAAATTCTGAATGACTACAGTCTCATAAACACAACCATTTTTGACAGCGGTTTTAATACAGGTAAGTTACCTTCAGCATTGCTGTCTCCTGTCAAGAATGTATGTATAACCAATCACCACAACAGTTATGAGCAGTGGTTGTAACGACTGTAGTACATGGGCGAGAGCATTCTTATTTGAGAAGATCAGCTATTTTAGTCTCATGGTTACTGTACATAAGCAAAGGATATTTAAGGGCGGAAAGCATGTGAGCTTTAGAAATAAAATTCATTGACAGGTTTGGCTCTATCTGGTTTGAATAAAGCTTGGGGTTAGGTAAGCTAGAACATGTGATGGGTGTTCTGCCAACAGCACTAGCCAGGATTGGGTATACCTATTTACATTGTGTCATGGATTGACTCCCAAGCCCTGCTCACACACTCCTCCATCTAGAAATGAACATGGGAGGAGAGGGGAAAGGGGAACCTGCTTGCTGGAACTTCAGTCTATCCAATCATGTGTTCATCCAACCTGCTAATAGACCTTATCTGCATACCATCTGTGCTCTGCTCACAGGTTTGGATGTCACTGTTGACTTCAACTGATTGTAAGGTGTGTGGTTGGGACAGGAAATTGTCCTGGCAATTCAGTATGGCCCCCAACACATCTTTCAATCTCAAGAACATCTCCCTATAAGGCAACCCAACGGGTTTCTCAGAACCTTTTTCTTTTCGTTTGGAGTATACTGCTGAAATGCACAATAAGAAAGATGTGGTCTTAACCCAACACTCTATTGTTGCTCACATTAGGAAGACTTTTCCAGTTTGCTTTCAGGAGGTATTTATTATCTTGTTTATTAATTTGAAAACATTTATATCTTGCCTTTCCCCTTTTTGCAAAGGTGCCCAAGAGCCTAACAATGTCAATACATACAATAGGACAGTGGTCTTCAACTTTTGTTGTGCCATGACCCCCCCAATAAATAAAATAAAGTATGAGGCTGAGGACCCACCATTGATTTCACACAACCCCCAGGACCTGATCTTCCCAACCCCTGCCCCTGTCACCACCCCCAGCACCCGCAGCTTTGTCCTGCCAAGCTCGCCCGACCCACACCACCAGCAGCATGGTCATTCCGGAACTGGAGAGCCGAGCCACTATTCCCCAGTGCCACCCCAGCAAATCAAAAGAGGGAGGGGGAGGAGGGGATGAAATCCCTGTGGAAGCCTCCCCAGCAGGTTTCCCACTCAGCATTACTCCCCCAGTGGCCATTTTTGTTCCTGTAAGTTGCCGCCTGAAGAACAGTACAATAGGATAAACACAGCAATGTGAAACACAGGTACATTCTCTCAGTGTACCTGTGTGATAGATACAGTACAATACTTCCAACACTATTCACTTCAAGCATTTGATGAAATAGTCTGCTGCCTAGAACATTTACTTTATAATCCTTTATAATTTACTATGTATTACTTTATAATTTACTTTATAATTTACTATGTATAATTATATACATATAATTTATAATCCTTTGTTTTTTCTACACCCAAAGGTGCTCCTCTGTTACCTGTGGTAAAGGACTGTCACCGCAGAGGCGACCCAGTAGGACAGCTGTCATACAGCCTTTAGTGTGGACTCTATTTGTCAATGTGCTCTACTGTGTAAGGCAGAGGTTCCCAAACTCCTGGGAAGGCCCTATGCTGCTCTAAGTAGCAGCGGGGCCTTCCCAGGGGTCGCGATGACGCGCCCGGGATCCCGCCGCCACCGACACCGCCGCGCCCGGGATCGCCCTTTTTACCTTCATTGGTGGGCAGTGGGTGTCCCTCGGGGGGTGCAGGGAGCCTGCAGACCCCTCCGCAGGCCTCCCCAAGCGTCGGAGCAGCGCTCCGACACGATCGCAACTCACTTCCGGTTTCGCCATTGGAAACCATGGCTCCATTTGAATGGCTCCATTTGCAGCCATTCAAGGCAGCGAAAACAATGCGCGGGAGGGGACGAACGTCCAATTCCCCATGTAGACCTCTGGGCCGCAGCAGCGCGGCCCAGAGCGGGGATAGGATCCGGCGGGCAGCCCTGGGCCGCCGGCCGGACCTTTAGTCCGTATTTCACCCTAAGTGGCAGTGAAGTAGATAGGGAAAGAACTCTCTTGGAGAGCAGAAGCCACAGTCTGGAGTACTGTTGGGAATTATTCAGACACATGCAATGTATTTGCACATGAAACAGTTTTGCCAGTGAACTCCCACCTTTCAGAAGGTTTTATGCAGGACTTGCCTTCACTTACGAATGCACAGGCTTTCCTTTTAAGGCTGTTGGGTATTTTGGGACAGACTAACATCTAATAGCAGCTGTATCAAGGATACCTTACTATTATAGAAGGGGGGGAGGGTGATTGCCAGCAGCTGCTGGAGGTGAAATTGCAGATAGCACACCTTTGTTTTTTTCCTACAGAGAGGACAGGAGAAATAAATTGCAGAGGCACAATAGATTGATACTGATATTTTCAAGTGAGGATATTAAATAGCTAATTGGGCAAAAGCTGCCGCTTGAGTAAAATTAAACACTGGAGAATATAAGAAACTGACAACTTCTGTAAGAAACTGCTCCACTATCCTCTTTGGAATTTTTAACCTTTCCAATTGATTCTCTAGTGACTGCAAATAGCCCACAGACATTCATTCTTTTCATTTTATTTTTCCCCCTTAAGAGCAAATGCATTTGCTTTCCTTTAGCACACTTGTCTAAAATACATCACATGTGTATTGAAGGACTAATCCAGAGGAGCACTCACTACATATTAACCTTTTCATGGTAGTTCTACAAGTCCCAGCTCAGAAACCACAGAACAGGATCTAATCCACCTGTAATGAAAGGGCAGGAACTGATATACTGCTGATTCCCACTCCCCTGGAGTAAAACCTGGTGTTTGCTTCAATACTGGAGTGGGTGGATGCACAGCTTTCAAAGAATAAATTAGTCTTACAAAATTACAAAGCTTATGTAATGGGGAGGGTAACCTCACTACTTGTTTCCTGACTAGTTGGCCACTCCTACAATGGACTGATGTACTAGAGAAGCCCCTCTAACTTCTGAACAACAAGAAAACAGGTCACAAAAGAGTGCTGGGACGTTGCGTCACTCAAATTCAAAGAACTTTATTGGCATAAATCAGAGGTTCCTAACCTGTGGTACGTGTACCACTGGTGGTACGCGGAGCGACCGCCGGTGGTACGCAGCAGGTTGGCCGTTATCAGCTTCTCCGATCAGGAGCAGTTGATAACTCCCGTCTTTTTTCCTGGGCTGCGGAGTGTGCGGAAATGTCCTCCAGTGCATGCCTAGATCCAGCAGGGCTGGAGCCTTTCTCTCCGAGTTGCGGTGCGGCCAGGAGGATCCTCCCGGATGCCCCACAGCCCAGGAAAAAAAAGGCTCCAGCCCTGCTGGATCGGCAGGGCTGGAGCCTGTGTGTCTGGGCTGTGGTGCGCATGGGAGGACCTTCCCACATGCTCTGCAGCCTGGGAAAAAAAGGCTCTAGCCCAGTCGGATCGGCAGGGTTGGAGCCTTTTTCTCCAGGTTGCCGAGCATGCGGAAGGATCCTCCTGCCTGCTCCACAGCCCGAAAAAAAAAGTCGCTGGCAGACTGCCCCCCCCAAGAAAGTGCCAATGACATCATCAGCACTTCTGGTGGTATGTGGGTGGCCGGAGGCCTGTGTAGGTGGTACACAAGCCTCCGAAGGTTGGGAACCTCTGAGCTAGAACATTGCCTCTGGACTGGTTTTACCACAGCAACCCAAACTGTCAAAAAAGACAAGGTACTGAAGAGATGAGTGAAACAAAGGCTGCTCTTCAGCACTGGGTCCTGCTGCACCAAATTCTGGTAGCAAAAATCCATTTGTAAACATGATATTCTCCTATACATGCATGCATTTTCTGGATTTCAACTGTCATTTACTTTGCTGTATTTACAACGAGCTTTTCTTATCACTTGTTGGACTAAATAAGAAACCCTAGTGAATTTTCATGTAAGCTTCCTCAAAGTCATTTATTCCTTGTATGTTCTGATTTGAAATGGTAATGCATTGTTTTCATGGTTGCAGATTAACTAAAGCTGTGGTGAGATAACCGATTTCATAGTTAAATGAGGAAGCACTGAGCGATAACCTCTAAAATTACTATTTCTTGGAGCAGTCTCATACTATAAATAGGTCCACAGAATGTGAATACAATATAACTGGTAGAGGAGAACTGAAAATGTGCACCAAACAAGAGCAAAGGTGCTGTATGTGGTACCCAAACATAGTTATAGTTTTTAATAGCCATCCACCTGATAGGATCTGAAGAGAAAAGAGCAGGGTGAATGAAGTGTAGAATATGTTTCACACGAATACCCAATACTTCAAAGCCCCACACAGCCCCTAGACAATTTGTGCCTTTGGAACAGCATCTCCCTGTGCTTTAAAGTGAGTCAAAGGAAACTTGCCCCAGCAGTCATCTTTGCAGTAAGACCTTCTGCCATTCAAAGGAAGACCTTCTTCATGATGGTGCCATAGGGTGCCTTCTTCCGGGAGGCTTGCAGGTAAACCCTTCTTTGTTCTTGATGGCGTCTTCATCATTTCAACCATCATATTCCCTAGTTGCTTCTATACATTTCAATTCTGTTCTAAACTATTTGGATTGATGTCAGTGCTATATACATATTTTTAAATGATGGTTAGCAAGCTTACTGTTGGTGACGAAATAAATGGAAATACTCATGCTTCTCTTATCTCCCAGGTTATAAAAGCTTTAAAAAAAAAACCCAACCACAACTCAGTGTGTCACATTTTTCAGATAGCAGCTTAACTACATGAGGTTGGGGTGGGGGAAAGACTGGAGGATCTTATATGCAGAGAGCTGTAGGGCCTCATGTCAGCAGTTAGGGTCCATGAACAAAGATGGGCTGATGCCAAATGAGTAAACAAGATTAACAAAGGACATAATTGGGCAGTGTCAGAGGCGTTGCTACGTGGCCCCCCCGGTGATGTCACCACTGGAAGTGACGTCACTGCTGCCGCCGCTAAACAGCCCTCAGAGGTGCAGGGTGGGTGGGAGGGCCAAAACAATCGCCGTCTCCGCTGCTACCGCCCACTCTTCGCACCACCGAAATGGCGCGGTTGACACCCCTGCTGGCCACTTTGTCTCCCCCCCCCGTGTGCCGCCCAGGGGCCCACCGCCCCCCCTCCAGCCACCGCTTCTGGGCAGTGTAATCCCGAAACATGCCTTTTTTTTTTACTACTAAGCAATCCATTTAAATGATTGTTGTAAGGAACCCCACCTGAATGTCAATTATCCTGGGCTAACACTTGCATAAGAAAGAGAGAAAAAAATTCACTCCAACTCTGAGAATTGCATCTATTCACCTTCCTATTTCTTTACCAACAGGCAAGAAGGCATTCCTTTCTGGGGTCCATAAACAGTTTAGCAGATATGTCTTCTTTATTTCAACCTCTTATTTATTTTCCTCTGTATTATTCTGAATGTAATGTGTCAAAGTAAGACTTCTGATTTAGCCAGAATTCTGAATAATACAAGGCAAATAGCTATTAAACAAAACAACACATTTAGGAACAAAATTTAACCATGCGAATTATACAAAAAGGAACATAAAACATGAACATTGCTACTCCAGTTCTTCTAAACAAACACTGGATATTCAGGCTTACTATCTTAGATTACAGATGTGTACAGTTTAATCCTGTGCATGTTTACTCAAAGGTAAATCCCTAAGTTCAGTGGAACTTATTCTCAAGGAAGTGTATATAGGATTTTAGTCTTAGGATACAGTTCTTAACAGTTGCTAGAAAGCAATGTAAGCTTTCGTAAGCAATGGAACTGACTTCCAAATAAACATTCTTAGGACTGATCTGATAATAATAATACTGCCACTTAACATTTACATAGTGTTTTCCGAGTATGTAAAGCCCTTCAAATGTATTGTCTTGATGCTATCCTTACAACCACTTTGTAAGGTATTATTATCCCCATATTACAGCTAAGGCTGAGATGGAGTGGTTTTCCTAAGGCCATCCAGTGAGTTCATGGCAGAGGCAAAATTCACAGCTCAGTCTCTTACAGCGTAGTCCTATGCATGTCTACCCAGAACTAAGTCCCATTGAGTTCAATGGGACTTACCGCCAGGTGTGTATAGAATTGAAGCCTTAGCCGCTATGCCAACCACAGCAGAAAGGCAATTCTGTTCTGACACTCTCTGGCAGATTGTCCACAGTGAACAATGAAAATCAGTGAACAATGTCAACAAAGATGAATGACCTTGAGTCAGTATGCCCTTATACAAGCAAAAGCAGCAGCATTTGAAAGTGAAGGGAGAAAAAAAAATCGCAAGCCCTAATGGTCGCTTTATACCAGATTATTTTGCAATGAATATTGATATCAGGTCTCGTATCAGGTCATATCAGGTCTCATTGATATCAGATATCATGTAACTGCCCTTATCAGGTAAGGGCAGTTACATGTCTAGGAATCTTGTTAGCATGAGGCACAACTGTTGGAGCAGACAGGCTTTACAGTAAAATTCATAGTGTACAGAGCTGAGAATAGGGATGACTCCACAGTAAGACTTGTATTTACCTGGACAACCACTCTTGCACCAACGTACCAACACAAATGAAGGCCCTGATGTCTTGCATTGTCAACCAGGCTGGGAGATTCTGTGTTTTTGAATATTCAGCAATCACTAATTTTTAAAGTTTACAATGTACTGAACATTAACTGCCCTTTACCCTTAAAACGACACTGACGAATGAACAGAGGCGGTGCAGGGGTTTTTAACAAATGGCAAACCATTCAGGCCTGGGGCACATATTACATTTTACTTTTTATTTGGCTCTATTGAGAGGAAATTGCTGGATTAACCTTTATATAGCTTCAAACCTACCTGTAAGCAATGGCTAGAGACAATTCAATAGAATTAAGCAAGTTCTACCCGCAGGTTCAACCTGCTTTCAGTATGATGTAGGGACCAGTGGCAATTATCCCTGGGGTTAATGCCATAAAAATATAATGTGCGCACATTCATCCTCAGGAGGTTAGAACTCTGGATAAATAACAGGACGAAAATTGCATGCTTCTGAACAGAGGAATCAGACTTTCAGACAATTGTAAATTTGGCATCCCAATATTAAATACTGATTTAAATGGGATTTACTTTTATATAATCGCCTGAATGAATGAGCCTCTTTAGGCATGCACAGGGGCTTGCAATAACACAGTGGGGATCTCCCCACATAACTCAGGGAATGGAAAATTTAAAACAGCTTACAGTATGGGCTGGCTAGTCTTTGTGGGGACAAAACCCACAATGAACATGTGGATCCTACCTTGAAGTGATTGGCAGCAATCCAGAAAGGTACAATCTAGCAGGCAGGCGTCTATGGAGAACTCCTGTTGCCTCCCCAGTGAAGTGGAGAGGAGTGAGGACTTTTGGTACAGAGTGACAGAAAGATGTTCCATGAATTCCTGGGGGCGGAGGTGTTAGATACATGAAACTTGGGTTCTTCATTATCAAAGGTCAATTAGAGTAAAACATGAATGAAGTCACAGTCAGGAAAAAGCAAAAAAACAACAATGAGGCCACATTCATTTAGCCACTTGCCAAATTTACTTCTAAAAATTATTTCAGCAATCTGTATACAAAGTTATTCGCAACAGTTAACGCATGCACCAAGGCAGTGACAGTTTATTAATATTATTAAAAATACATTTGATTCAAAACTACAATACAATATCAGTCACGATGAACTGAGCTGCTCAAGCCAAGGATGTGAATTGCAAGAAGTTATCTCTAAGACAGGACACATCTCCTTTCTTCCATAACTATTCTTTCACAAGTGTTAGCTTCTTGTTATGCATGTCTACATCCTGGTAAATATGGTTGATCTTCACATGCACATTTTTTTCCAATCAATCTTATGTAAACCTGAACAAATTTAAAGACTTTTAGACTTTCAGTACTACGCTGGCATTAGCTAAAATGCTTGGCTTTTTCAGACATTGAAAATGCAAATTTTCATGCAACATTTCTAAAGGAAGCGCAAAGGTACCGATGCAACATTTCGCCAGCATGCCATCAAGCAACTGCATCTCTGCAAAGGTGAAAAAGGCATTGGTTACAATCTGCCAGGAAACTGGACTGTGCAAGCCCTACTGAAATTAAATGGGAGCTGTGCAAAGAAACGGTAATGCTCTTGTGAAACTGCCATTCATTTCAATAGGGCTTGTGCAGGAGATGTTCCCGATGAATCGTGCTATTTATCCATTATGGATAATTTTATAATTATTAATTTTACCCAACACTTCTATTACAATGTCTTGAATGCACTATTTCTGGAAAACTACATGAAGGTTAACAAAAGTTATTGAACTTGAGTTAAATACTGCTATATTCGGTCTGTCACTTGATTTTTCAAGCTGTATGTGTACTGTGGAGCTGGAGGAGGCTTGGGTGGGCAGAGCTGAATATGGTTCACAACACAAGTGGAAAAAAGAACAAAAGCAAAAATGTTTTACATGACTGTGGCCTTGACACAAATGCATTTCTCCTGGCACAAACAGCAGTAATGAGGAGGCCAATCTGGAGTGGGACTACTGTGGAGGCAAAGAGTTAAAAAGCCCTGCCATCATGGTGATGATTTGGACTCTGCCCCCTCCCCCCACCCAGTCATATTACCTCATAAAATCAAGTTCACAGGCCCAACCAGGAGTGTAACAAGCTCCCGTGCCACGGGAGCATGCTGCGCACTGGATGTGACATCACGTGACGTCCAGGTTCAGGTGCTATTGGTAGCCCTGGCGGTACGCTTGGAGTGCTCCAAGAGGAACGCTAGGGCTGCCGATTGCCTGCTGCTCCCATGCGCCGCTCCTTCTCTTCACGATCGTGAGAAGGGGCAGCGTGAGAAGGCAGCAGGCGAATGGCTGCCCTCGCATTCGGCTCAGTGCAAGCTGAACGCGAGGGCAGCCATTAGATGGTGGAGCCTGAGGGTTGTGCCCTCCCCTGGCGTGCCCGGGGCAGCTGCACCTCAGGCCCCACTCTTGTTACGCCCCTGGGCCCAACCATAAAATAGGTTCATCATCTAGTTTAGCTCTCTTATGCGCATTTACCTGAGAGTCTGCCCCACTGGACACTAAACATAATTATCATCAAGCCACCAAGCACTTAGGCATAAATTTAACTTTAGGCGTGACAGTCTACACAGATAACTCATGACATTTTATACCACCCTTCCTCCAAGGAGCTCAGGGTGGTATACATGATTCCTTCCTTCCTTTTTTCCTCACAACAACCCTGTGAGGTAGGTGAGGCTGAGGGATAGTGACTGGCCCATGGTCACCCAGGAAGCTTCGCGGCTGAGCAGGGATTTGAACCTGGATCTCCCAGGCCTAAGTCAAACACCAGAACCACTACACCATCCTGGCTCTCGTTAAATGTGTTCTCCTGAAACAGAACGACACTACTACAACTTCACCTGATCAGAATTTACATTTAAAGACGGCAGGATATGCTACAAATTTTTTTGATTCACAATGGAATACCAGTGCTATAGGATATCACTATGGAATCCTGCCTGCCCAGATTGAAATGATAGTTTCTGTAACATCAGCAGGGTTTGGGATTGGAACAAATAAGAGACTGGGAAGTATATTTTCAACCAGTCCGAAGATCCAAGCTGATCTTGCATCCTGAATAGCCTAGTGAGGGAACTTCAGAGTTAGACTAGCACGAAGATGAAGTTGTTCCCACTTGATCACCTTCCAACAGTTATGTACACTGCAAGTCTAGTTTTAGTTTCAAAGTCACACAACGGGTTTCCCTTGCTGCTCCCCTATTTCAACTTGTGTAATCTCCAAACTGTGCAGATGCCAGTTTAAGGCACTTACCAAGATCTGGCACATGTGGTTCCTGTGTTGTTAGAAAGTCCCTGTGCTGTTTAGGTTAATGGAGTTGCAAGAAAAGACAAAAAGACCCACATTCCAATCCTAACCAACTTTCTGCGTGACAATGCAGCGGTGCCAATGTGGTGCCCGTTGTATCCTGCAGGGGAGTTTCGGCCTATGGAGGCATACTTGGGGTAAGTCTATGCTGCTCCGCTGGGTCTACTCAGATCTGAGCCAGCTATACAGCTGGCGCAAGTCTGCATGGACCTGGGTTGGGGGATCGAGACCGAGAAGGGGGTTAGGATTTGACAGGCGCTGCTGCCGAAACTGATCACGTCCCAATCTGTCCTCCCCCCACCATCCTCGTCACGTTCTGCTTATTCCCTGCACACACCTACCTGTGCCAGGCGTCCAGAGGCCATTGGCATGCGGAGCTGGCTGTTTGCCACTTGTGGGGGCGGCCAGGCTGTGCCCTCTGGTGTGTTGCTTTTGCGACAGCCGGAAAGTGCGTTACGCACTTTTATTCGTTAATCAAACTTTTACACTATTGATTAGAAATTGGCTGTTTTAGCAGCCAGCTAAACAAGTGCGTTGGGGTGGGTGGGTGATATGAGTGAGATTGCTTAATGTATCTGATTCCAGTGGCTAAAAGAGGAAGTGCATGAGAAGCTGTGCATCCATAGATGGATGGCTTGAAATAACACCACCCAAAGAGGTGTCAGCTTGCTTACTACAGGAAAATAGCTGGGACTAACAGCTCTCAGAAGTTGGGACTTCTACATAAGAAATCCTGTAAATTGCAACCCCTATGTCAGAAGTTGGATGATGGCCATCTGGGTGAAGGGGTGTCTGTAAGATTGTACAAACAAGCGTGTCACCAGCCAAGAATATGGCTATAAGACCGTAATACAGTGTTTCCCAAACTTTTTCGACCTGCGGCTCCCTTGATCATTGGCAACCATTGGCCGTGGCTCCCCATGACATTAAGTTGATGCCTGCCAATTGGCACTGCACTGTTTTCCAAGAGGATTCCGTGGCACTCCGTGGATCCCTTGGCTGGTTTCTGCAGCTCCCCTGGGAGCCGCGCCTCCCAGTTTGGGAACCACTGCCCTAATACACAAGATGACTTCAAAGGGGTTATATAGTTGGGGACCACCTTCTCCACCTTTCTACCCAGCAGAGGAGACCACCATCAGCAACAGGAATCCAGGTCCTGGTGTGTTGCCAGCTTTTTGGCCTTCCATTGAACCTGCTCCAGATCAAGCAGGGCATTTGACTTGTCCGCAAATACGTGAGTATGAATAGGGAAGCTGCATGCTTGTTGATGGGCACTTTAAGGAACTGTGTAGATTACTGGTGGGCATGGTCCGATGAATTAATGCTAATCAATCAACTGTAGCTACTACTCTGTATTTTATAAGTCTAATAAATAAGCTTTGATTGACATTTTGGTAAAATCTCTGCACTCTTCCTCTAAAGATACCTGCTGTACAGTGGCTTGGTCACCCACTGGCCTAAGCATAGGTGACAATGACACCTATGTGCTACCTCTCGGTTCAGTGACGACGAATGCGTTTCTCTCCTGTTTGTGAGCTTTCCAGAGGCAACTGGATAGCCAGTGTGGGAAACAGGATGCTGGACTAGATGGGTCTTTGGCCTGATCCACCAGATCTTTTCTTAAGTACAGTCCATAGTTTATCACCTTGTGTATCCCTAAGGATTTGGCATGGAAGAGCAAAGACAAACAGTCAAAAAAGAGTCTTTACATTTATATAAAGGGTGAGAAGCTGAATAGTAACAAATTGAACTGGAGATGAATTGGTTTAGAAGCAGCAGAGAATCACCAACATCCCAATCCTATCCTTCTCCACCACTGGTGCGGCCAGTAGGGGAGGGCAAAATGGGGAGGCTTTGGAAGGGAAAGGGGATCCCCTTTCCCTTCCAAAGCCTCCCATTCTGCCTTCCTCCACTGGCTGCACCAGTGGGGGAGAAGGATAGGATTGGGCTGTAAATCATATACCTGTAATGCCCGACCTTAAGCCAAGATGCTCTGCACACAGGAATAAAAACAATTTAGAAGGAGAATGCATGATGGGTAGTCACAGGAGCCAATGACAGGCCAGGGGACAGGGGATACACAGATGGCTGGTACTAGTGGGAAGAGATGTCCTGTGGATATACCCCTCATGGAACCTGCTCCCATTTAAATGAAATGGTGTAACAAGAGTGGTGCGAAGGCAAGTAGTTGCGCAAGACTCCGTTACACTGGAGTCAGCGACTCCTCCCCCTTGCTGTTGGAGCCATTCCAGCAGCAACAGGGGAGTGTCCTGCGTGTTGCCTTTGCTGCCAGAATGGCTCCAACAGCAAGGGGGAGGGGCCGCTGACTCCAGTGTAACGGAGTCTTGCACAACTACTTGCCTTCGCACCACCCTTGTTACACCACATCATCAGCAACATGGTTTGCACATGTTCACTGCACCAAAGGGGCCTGCTGTACACAAGGCTATGGAAACACATACCGGTACATACAACACCCCCCGCCCTTAAAATAAAGCATTAACCCTCTTCTTGTTGCCCACCATCTTAAATGTACAGTTAGGCATGTCTGAAATAGCTCCAACCCTGAGTCTGCAACGGCGCCTTGGTCAAAGGTGCCATAAAAACCATGACTGTCATAACTGTCACCGAAAGGAGAACGGCATCTTCCTAAAGCCCTTTGGCAGTGAGTCAGTCCAAGTTTGAGGTGTCTCCCCTTTCGCTCCCTCCCATTATTTCAGTAAAATATTCCATTTCCACATTGTCTTCTAATAATCAACCCTGTGCCACTGCAGATGTATCACAGCGAGCACAACTGAATGGCAACCCCCAAAGCACACATCTTTTTATTTTGTGCAAAAGCCCAGGGATATATTGTTAGAAATGCATCCATAAGGACATCTATACAAGTTTCTGTCCACTACACAACAGGCCACAACAGGTCAATCATAATGTCTGTCTCAAGCAATTAATAATACTTTCCATTAAGCAGGTTGTAGTTCTCATTACTGCCAAGGCAACGGTGAGCTCAGTCTTGCTTCTGTAGTATATAAAAAGGAACTCAGAAGCGTGGAATTGAAAATGTTCTCTTACCAAATCTTATTTTCCTTCATCACATGCACATAGTTATTGTGTAGCTTGAGACCACTCAGCTGCCGAAGAGAGAAAGAGAAAGAAAAAATTAAGTTAGATTTTGATCCAACCACCTTTGACTGAGGTCCTTAAATGCCACGGCCTAGGAGGAAATTAAAAATAATACACATCAACGTCTTGTCAAGCCGACTGATTATCCAGTTGGCAATAGATCAGAATATTATATATATATATATATATATATATATATATATATATATATATATATATATATATATATATATATATATATATATATGTATGCGCTAGAGATTTAAAAAAGTTAAAAAGAATACTGTCATATTGTTAGTTTACAGTGAGTTGTTCTTGACAACCTACTGTTGCGAGAGCTTTAAGCAATAATTTTGCCTGGGAAATATTTGATACAGCAAATGAATAGTGCAAATGAAGGGGTTGTGCTGTTGATCAGTACATGGATGAAAAACCACTGAAAACCTACACAGGATAAAGGTTTGAGCACAACCACTGCATCCAAAACATAGTTTCAACTAAAGGACCTCTTTATTCGGTATTTTGTAATATCGTGCATAGTTTGGGCATGTATAATCTAGGAATCTACTTAGTAATAAGGTGGGTACCATTACCTTACACTTTAGGAAAGAAACAAACTTTAGAGGAATCACAGGACCAGCAAAATGGTCAAAGGTTGACAAAGTCGGTCTCAAGCAGTGATTGAATTACAGTGGTCTGGGCCCCGACCACCTTAGCTATGCTCTTGGAAGGCTTCAGAGAGCATGATTTGGTTAAAAATTGGGCAAGTCGGAGCAGGGCTTTTGGCTATCATTAAAGTCCTCCTCCTCCTCCTAATAATAATAATAATGTCCTCCTAAAGTCAGACCTAATAATTCAGTAATGCTGAAAAATTACCGTTTAGCTTAAAGAAAATGAATGGTACATGAGCACTGTTTTCAAGTACTGTATAGTATATCGAGCAGGTTGCTATATATGGAGAAACAACCTTTTGTTGTGGCCTCTAATGGCACGACACATCAGATGACACCATCTAAATCAGGCTTGTTCTCTCGCATGCATAACTTGCGTATGGCAGGGAGAGCCGGGCAGAGGTGTAGCTGGCAGTGGCTCTGGACTAGCATCCGAAGGGTTGTTGGCATGGCCGTGGGCACCCATCATTAGGCAGCCGGGCATCATTCTGCTTGTGTATTTTGATTGCAAATGCAGTATAGGTGGACATCCATCTCTACCCAGCTAAGTGCAAGATGCCACTTGAGTTACTATGGCAGCTGAAGAACCAGAGGGTGAAGGTGAGCACAGAGTTGATTTAATCTGGAGTGCCAGAAAATATTTACTAGGTTATGTACATTGACTAAGTTAAATTATGATTTGGCAAATAGAACAGGTTGCCTTGAGGACCCGCAGGGCCAAAATACATTGCTCGGAAGCAGACTAGGTGACCTCAGATATCCTTTTCAAACCTATAGCACTATGAGCATGGTATCTAGTGTTTCATGTTGCCTTAATAGGAGACTACATCGGAACAAAGACCTAGAAACTCCAGCCTGTGCTGGTTGAGGTTTTTGACATTTGCAAATTCACAAATGAATCAGATTTCCTTCAGTTATACAACATAGACAAGGAGGTTTGAATTTTGTTACATTCCACAAGAGGCATAAATATTCTCCAAAAGATCTACAGAATGTCGTTTACAACTTCCCTTGCAAATTGGATGCTACACACCTTATATGCCCCTCTAACGTTTATCTCCTTTGAAACGAAAACAGGAACACAACTTTCAGTGTGTGCCACAACATGCTGAACGGCAATAGCACTGGAAGTCGTAAGCACGAGGAACAAAAATCATTGCAAACTCCACTTCAGGGGAAAAGTACAAATACTTTTAAAAACTGCTGTAAAAACATATTCCATATGTTGTCATTCTGTTTCATAGTAAGACAAGTCAGCTCTCCCCCATTACTTCACAGAAAATATAGGAAGTTCTATAAAATATCAGACTACGGATTATTAGGCAAACGGTTCCAGGCACACGCACCTCCTTTGAAAACAATAAAAGTGAACATGCCATATGTTACATTCACAGAAAAGCAAAGGGCAGAACTTAATTCTAAGACAGAAGTGAAGAGTTCTTTCATTAAACTAACATCATCATTCATCTCTCTTCCTTTAAGATGGCTATTCTCATTTCAGTCTGATACTTGCTTGGTACCTTAATGAAAGGCTATTTGATTGAAATCAGTCCAAGTCACATATGCATTTTATTGCATACTACACTACTCAAAGCCTCTGCTCAGCAAGCTGATGTTTCATTGTATAGTACAGTATATATTTTTAACTTCTGCTCACACATGCATTTGTTTGACTGATACACATTTTATATATGACAAATACGTGCACTGTATTATTGCTTAAGAGAAAGCAGAGAAACTGCAGCCCAAAGTACCAAGTACTCCCTGGAACAGAAAATGACAGTTACTGAAATCAGTGCAGAACCATAGCAAAAACATAGATTTACAACCGTTGAAAGCATCTTTCCAACAATACTTTTAATTTGTTCAGCAATGGCAGTATTCTTAAAAAAAATGTTTTTAATTTGTACCTACTACATTTTAAAAGGCAATTTCCCATATCATGTACTGCTGTTAAATTAGGCTTAGACAAAAGTGATTGCAGCAAAAATAAAGTTTATTGTATTTGTTTATTTACAAAGAACTGTAGTATAGTTCCTAATTTCTCTCAGGGCCCAAACCTATCCAACTTTCCAGCCCCGATGCAGCTGTGCCAATGGGGCGCGCAGGGCATCCTGCGGTGGGGGGGGGCTGTCACGGAGACCTCCTCAAGGTAAGGGAACAAATGTTCCTTTTCCTCAGGGCTGCACTGAGGCTGCATCGGCTCTGGAAAGTTGGATAGGATTGGGTCCTTCATCTCCAAAATATAGAGTTGACTTTACATTATTAACTGATAAGCTAACAAAAACAAAAAGAAACTTGGTGTACCCTAAAACAAGGCTATAAATATATTTTACGGACAGTGAAGTGGCTGGCAGCTGTGAAGTTCAGCTCTACATAATTACCAGTGATGATAATTAGGATACAACCTTATGCACACATGCCTAGAAATAAAGGACACTGAGCTCATTGGGGTTTCTTTCCAAGCAAACATGCATAAGATTACACTGTTAAATTGTCAGTGTTTTATCAGATCAAGCTGAAACAATTTGCTTTCATAAGCAAAACCAAGTATTGTACTTACCACACAGATTTCAGAGCTTAGAACATGAAGAACTGGTAAAATAGCTTAACCGAAACTGAGCTCAGATATCAGTATTCTGTTAAGAGTTGGTACACAGATTGGAATGTTCAGAATCCAATGCCAATTTATTTCCTTCTACTGCCTAAGTTCTTGGTCACTGACAATGTGTTTTCCACACTTCCTGCATAATGTCCGCATCATCCAAAGTAAATTGGATATTGTGGTTTTCAGAACAGCTTGTGATACAAATGTGCGTAAAACAGTCAAGCACAGCCATAGCCGTGCACAGATTAAAAGCATAAAACAAGCATATACATGGCCTAGGAGGTAATTTTGAGGTTTGCCATCTATATCACATATATTTACAGACTTTTCTTTTAATACTGCCTTTGGAATGACATTTCAACTACAAACAATCATTCATTCTTACCTACAATTCAAACCTACAATGCAATCCTATGCATATTTACTCAGTAAGCCCCACTGTGTTCAAGAGGATCTATTCCCTGGTAAGCATGCAGCTCTAAACATATTTATTTGCTGTGGGTTAATCCTCATCCTCACAAACAGCAGATGAGGCAGTAAATCTGAGCCTGGACCACTATTCCCTCTAAGCCGCGCAGCTTGAAGCCAAGCTCCGCGCACCTCAGAGCTCAGCAACACAGAAGTTCGACGATGACACCTGAAGTCATCACTGAGCATCCAGAGATGCCACCATTGAGCGCCCAGACATCATCACGCCACCGCACAGCCATGGAAGAGCTGTGTGCAGCGGAACGAAGGCATTCGAGGGAAGGCTGGTCTGGACTGTACCACTTCAGACTACAGGTGGGGAGAGGTTAATATTATTGAATGTTCTGTACATACCAAAAAATGTCCTGTATGCAAAAGTAGTCAGGGTATAAATTGTTATGTATAAACAAACTGGCATATCAGAGAGAAGATTTCACTACTACACATAATATTCAATTATGTGAGCCCCTCCCCTCTGCCCTGGCAGTCTGAGTCTAGAAAAAGGTTTACTAGCTCATCTGTACGCTGTGAGAATAAGGCCTAAGTCATATTGAGTTCAACAAAACACACATCCTAGTTAGGCTGCAATCCAATATATACTTAGTACAAAGGAAGCCCCATTGAACCAGCAGAACATACTGTTAAGTCAGCATACGTAGGACAACTGGGCCGTAAGTACGCGTACGACCTCAGCCTATCACTTCAAACTTAGATGCATTAGGCACAATCCAGCCAAAGTTAAGCCCTTTTAAGTCCTACTAATTTCAACAGGAGAGGGTTAATCACATGCTTAAGTTTCTCCATGGGACTTTAAGAATCCTATGTGTACGTGGGAGCAAGCCGCACTGAACATATTCAGGGGTTTGCTTCCAAATAAATGCACACAGGATGGGACTGCACAAGTGTTTAACTTTGGCTGGATAACTCCATTAGCTGGTAATTAGTTCCACTGATTTCAGTTACTGTTCTAAAGCTTCACATTTAGAACCATAGCAGCAATGTAATGGATCCTCATCTGCATGCTTAAGGAAGTCAAACAACAGCCACTTTTAAGGACAGGCCATTTAAAAAAATAACATTGAATAATGATGTAGATGATCATTTGCGTGCAATTTAATAAACAAGTGCAAATTAGTATAACTTTGTATATTCCTAGTCTCACTGAAAGATAAACTTCATTGATGAAAGCACTTTCAAGCAAACATGAATTATCTTAACAATTAAAGAAGAATTTACACTTTTGCTATGGTTTGTACCGGGAAAATTAGTTTATCATAGAAGGAACAATGTTTATCCTATATTGTGCTTCATTTCCAGATGAGAACATGAAAACAGCAAATTTCAGCAAAACAGAAGTTCTTGCAAGAACATTTATTGAATTATTTAACAGTCCAAACTGGTTCATTTGCAGGTTAGGAATGGGGGGGGGGGGGAGAGAGTCCTTAAAAAAATCCTGTTTTCACATAAATTGCAAACGCTTGTACCTTTTACAAACAATAAATGATATACTGAGGAGTTGAGTCTTTCCCTACTGTGTCAAATCACCAAGTATTTGCATGTTTGCTATTTTGCTTCTTGGTACAGAGAAGTTTTTAAAAAGGAGCGTTCTAAATATGCTTGCAGTTTATTGGAATTCTTCACAATTAAGATGCATACAAATAAATTAGGACTGATGGATAAAATGTTTCGCCTCAAACAACAAAACAAAACACCGTTGAGGCAGGCTTTGTTGAACGGTACATTTTAAATGGTCCAGTTTCACCATTTGGAAACGTCAGAGAAAGCAAAAAAAGTCCCTTTTCTTTTTAGACACTGAGATATCTCTCCAAGCAAGGGGTGATGGCAAGTTGCAAAGCAAACAGGCAGGGAGACAAACAGCAGCATGTTTTGTACATACAGCCTGATACCATGCACAACTGACTGTAGGCAATAATCATTTAAAAAAAACTCAAAAAAACTTGTGAATGTTGTGGTACAGGTAGGCATAATTCTCTGCATGGCACAAAGTCAGTCTGCGATGTCTCTAAGGGGTGTGTGCAGAGGGGCCGCAAGCATGTGTGTATGTGCGTTGGAAAGGAAAGCTAAAGTCTACACTTCATGCATAGCTATTGTGCGCTTGGCCTGCTATCCCACTGTGCTTCTTCAAACATCAGAATTGGAGCTGAGGTTTGTTAGCCTGGGATCTGCGTTGATCTCATACCTGTAGTGATATCCCTCCATGTGGTCTCTACAAGCATCCCTGATATTGTACATCCACTTTTTGATGCCTTTTCGGTTCAAGTATAAAACCAGGAGGAAAATGGCACCGATGAGGGCCAGAACTATCCCGAGGAAAACATAAGATGTCTGCAGCTGAGCTTGGCTATCTGTTGGCTCAGAGCAGTTCAGATCTGAGAGGTCTATCTTGACTAAGGAGCTGTTCTGCATCTGGTCAGGAGAAGAGCACTTCAGCGTCTCCTTGGCCTCGACCTGGTTGCTCTCCTTGAGCCAGGTCACCAAGTCCTCGATGTTGCAGTCACACACCCAGGTGTTGTGGCTGAGGCTGAGGGTGGTGAGGCCACGCAGCTGCAGGAGGGTGCTGTTCCTCAGGTGCTTGAGGGAGTTGTCGCTGAGGTTGAAGCTCCGCAGTTGACGGAGGCCCTGGAAGGACACGTTATGCAAACTCACCAGGGAGTTGTTCTGCAGGTCCAGGTGCTGCAGGCTGGGCAGCGAGGAGAACATGCCCACTGGCAGGTAAAGCAAATGGTTATCGGACAAATCCAAGCGCCTCAGGTTTGGAAGGGTCCCCTGCTGAAGCAGGTTGGCAACGAGGTTCACAAAGCGATGGTTCCGGAGGGAGTTGCTCAGGTTCAGCTCCTCTAAAGGGCTGCTGGTGTTGCCCAAGGCCATGGGGCTGAGCAGCGTCAGGGAGTTGTCACTGAGATCCAGCTGCTTCAAGCTGGGCAGCCCCGCAAAAGCATGAGGCTCCACACACTCCAGCTGGTTGCCTCTCAGGTTGAGGTGACTGAGCTCCAGAAGGGGCCCGGAGAGGAGAAACGCTCCAGGCAGGAGGCTGCTGATGTTGTTGCCAGTAAGGAAGAGGTTCTGCACGTAGTGGGGCAGGTCCCGCGGCACCTCCGTCAGGTTTTTGTTGATGCACTTCACTGTCCTGGCTGCCTCTGAACACTCACAAGACTCAGGGCAACCGACGGGCTGCTGAGCCAAAGTCCAGCCCGAGAGGACTGGCAGGAGCAGCAACAGTTCCACCCACCCAGCTCCTCTCCTCTCCCCGGTTGGTGTGGGGGGTGCAGAGCCCCAAAGAGAACACCCCAGCATCACCGCCTTGGCCAGGGGCTGCTCTGCTGCGGCACTCACGCTGTTGTTTTGGCCACCGCCACCAAGTGTGCCCCTCTTCTGCTGGATTCACCGCAACACTGATGCCCGTGTCAAGCTGGCAGCAGGGGCCAGAGAAAAGCTCTTCAGGCATTCACAGCTCAGCACATTCAGCGCTCCAGGGAGAAGAGGAGCACAGCAGCCCCTTCTCCTCTACCCCAGTGCTGTGCCCTCAGTACCGAGGCAACAGCACCACGGTGGCCAGGAACCCACCACAAAGTGCCAGGTCGGTCCCTTCGAGCGTTTCTGGGAATACCTGCGTCAGTCTTTCGCTTCTTCCTTCTCACATACAGCCGCCCCTGAAAGAAGCAGCAAAAGGAGGGATGAAAGCAACAGAAGTCGTTTGCAACTAGCTTCGACAACACTGCCTTTCATTCTTTTTTCGACCCCCCCCCTCATGACTATCACCCATTTTCTCTCCTCCCTCCACACCCCTGCCAAGCCCTAAAGACAAGCTCATCCCCTTGAATAGAACCACCAAGCTGCCTGACTGCGCAAGGCAGTTTGCGGTGGTCTTATTTCTCCTACCTTGCAAAATAGGTACAGTGAGGGATCCTCTTGTTAGACCAATTTCTATCAGCTTATCAATGTCTGACAGATCTAGCCTTGAAGGGTTCCCCCGGCTTCTCCTTCTCTCAAAAAAGAGAGACCTTCCACTCCACCCCATAAATATGCATCCACCACATACAAAGGCAATATACTCCTTGACTCCAGCTGCACACAACAGAGGACAATCACAGCTTTTGCATGTGGCCAGCAATCTTTCAGAGGAATCTGGCTGACCCCTGTTGGATACACACTGCTGGACTAAACTGAGCTTGCTCTGGTCCAGCAAGGGAGTTGTTATGTACCTCATGTGCCTCTTTTTCATCCTGTCCCATTGATGGTCCCTAATCTGTCTCAAGGGCTGCATCCTCAAGAAGAGCATCTAATACCAAGTCCTTATACCTCAACGGAACTCCCAATTACTGAAGAATGGATTCCCTCCCTCCCTCCTTGTCAGTGCCTGTGTACAGGTGAATTAGGACTCTAATCCGCATTAGCCCAGCTAGCTGCAGAGTCCGGGGTGTTGCTTTTTCGGAGCAAGTTGCACAACGTGCGTTCCCGGGTACGGGGCACAAGTTTTAGCAACTCCCTATCTGTTGTAACCGCGGCAAGTACCGGTTTCCTTTCCTTCCCTTCCAACTTTTTTCTCCCTCCACAGTATCCCTTCCAAGCAACGCAACTCTTTGCCCAGATTCTAGAGACGCCCGGTTCGGAGGAGAAGGTGGTGGGCCTTCCTTCCGATCTTTTATGCAGAGGGGCAAATCTTCTAAACACTTACTTGAGCGTCCCACTGAAGTACTCAGTGCCAGTGGGGCATATTCACTTCTGAGTGAATATGCCTAGGATCGGGCTGTGCCCGTGCCTCAGTCATTCATTCTGCGCACATTCAAACAAGAGCAGGTCACGCTACCACAGAAACACGTACTGTATAGGTTCACGTTATTGTATATGAAATCCGGACTCCGGTTCTCGAGATCTCTCCCTCTTTCATCCTATCTGGAGCGGGATGGAGATCGAGACCACGGTTACCACCTTAGCCCCCCCCAGCAAAGCAGCACCACGAGGTTCAGTCCCCTCAGGAGTTCAAGACCATCGCCAGCGTTCCCCCCTGCTTACCTTACCTCCTGCGCCCGAGGCTCCCGCGCCAAGCCGTCCCATGCAAACTCCGCCGCCGATTACGAAATGCATGGCGCAGGCGAGAACTTTCCCTCCCACTCCCTCGCCGTGCCTGGCCCAGCCCTCGCTACCAGGAGAGACCAATGGCAGCCCCGGCCGCGGGATACCGCCCGACCCCGCGCACCACGCCCTCAGTCGCATCGGGATCCTGCGCGCCTCCCCCCGGCTGTGGGTTTGTGGCGCCTTCCCCGAAAGAGGCTGCTGGAGCTGGAGGCGCTGGCTCTGGTGGAAGGAAGGAACGGCTTTGTTTGGCGGCCTCTGTTGGATTAAACTTCCAAGCCGGAAGTCCTTCCAAAAAGGACGCACAGTTCTGCGAGACATCGAAGAGTAACCGGCTTCTTTCTGCGTGGACTGCAGTCCGTGGCAGCCGGGATAGGGATGCTGCCAGTGCCTTGTATTGTTCCTGGTCAGTTGGGAGAAACAGTCGAGCTGCCAAGGGTCTTTCGCCCCTGAGACAAATCGATGGGGTGGGGAAGCCCTTGGTGGCAAGGGAAAGGCACTCTGTACGCGCTCAGAAAAAAATGTGGCTTGGGTTTTTTTTTATTGCTTCATGTAACCTGGGGCTGAAAACAAATTCTATTTGTTACATTTTTATCCTGCCTTTCCTCAGCAGCACACATGACCCCTACTTTTATCCCCATAGCAACCCTGTGAAAAAGGTTAAGAAGCTGAGAGGGAGAAAGAGACTAGTCCAAGATCATCCAGGGAGTTCATAACTGAGCAGGGATTTGAACTCTGGTCTCCTTGGTCATATTCTAGCACTCAAGTCACTACATCAGACTGGCTTGTACAAGAGCTGCATCTGGTGAGCTCTGCTTTAAATGAACTCCTGGCTGTGATGGTGGCTACAAACTTTGAAATGGTATTTAAAATTGCATATGAGCTGCATATGAACTGCAATTCAGGATCTCTACATCCCATGCAATTATGTGGTGGCAGGACCCTGGGTGGGAAGGAGACATATGTGCCCATGGTTTTCCCTGCAGAATTTGGCCAGGCTGATCGGACACATAGCCTGTTCAGACTATGGCTTGGGCTAACTGTTCTACCACTTTACACATCATTGGTTCTGAAGTCCTCACACTGCAGTCCTAGGCATGGCTACCCAGAAGTAAGACCCACTGAGTTCAATGGGACTCCCTCCCACTACAGCCTCAGTCCCTTGTGATGGAGGGCTTGAGCCTCCATTCTTCTTCCTTAAGGTAAAAGTGACCCCTGACTATTAAGTCTAGGGTGTGGTGCTCATCTCCATTTCAAAGCCGAAGAGCCAGCGTTGTCCGAAGACGCCTCCGTGGTCATGTGGCCGGCATGACTCTCCTTGCCGCAGCGCGTAGCATGCAGCTGGAACACGGAGCGCTGTTTACCTTCCCGCAAGCGGTACCTATTTATCTACTCGCATTAACATGCTTTGGAACTGCTAGGTTGGCAGGAGCTGGCCAAGCAACGAGAGCTCACCCCGTCGCGGATTCGAACTGCCGACCTTTCGATCGACAGCTCATGGTTCAACTGCGCCACCCGCTGCACTTCCTTAGTTCATTACTATTGCTGCTTTCATTTGCTTTTAGCATCCTGGTGCTAGTTTCCTGAAATAAAGCAGTGGTAGAAACATGGGGCTGAGTCTGAATGAAGAAGAATGTTTACAAGCTTTCTGGGAGATTGAATTGCACAGAGGGAATGTGAGGCAAATGGACACCGAGGAAATGGATGTGGATCTTCTACAGTAGGTATGACGTTGATAAGCTGGAGCAGGTTCATAGGAGAGCAACTAAGATGGTGAAGGGTTTTGGAAGCCAAGTCCTATGATGGTTAAACAATCTTGCTAGATGTAGCCTGGAGAAAAGAAGGGAGATACGATAGCCATTTTCAAGTATCTGAAGGGCTGTCAAGCAGAAGGGAGGACTTACTCTTTGTGGCTCCTCAAGGCAGGACTAGAACCAATGGGATGAAACTGCAGGGAAGTAGATTTAGGCTAGACGTAAAGAAACTGTAACTCGGCACTGGAGCAGCCTGCCTCATGCAGTAGTGGGCTCTCCCTCATGGGAGGTTTTCAAGCAGAGCCTGGATAGCCACCTGTCAGGGATGCTGTAGCAGTTGCCTGCACTGAGCAGGGGGTTGGACAATATCAGTGGTCTTCAACCTTTTTTGTGCTGCGACCCCAATACACAAATAAGTAAAATATGAGGCAGGGGACCCACCATTGATTCCACCCTCCTCCCAGGACCTGATCCGCCCACCCCCTGCCCCTGTTACCACCCCAGCACCGGCAGCCTCGTCCTGCCAAGCTCGCCCGGCCCGCACCACCTGCAGTGGGGTCATTCCAGAACAGGAAAGCCAAGCCGCGGTTCCGCCCTCCCAGCAACATGAAAGAGGGAGGGGATAAAATCCCTGTGGAAGCACCCCAGCAGGTTCCCCCGCTCCCCCAACATTAGCCCTTAGCAGCCATTTTGGTTCCCGTAAGTTGCTGTGTCCCCACAAATGAGGCTTCACAACCCCATTGGGGTCCCAACCCCAAGGTTGAAGAACAGTGGACTAGATGACCTCCAAGGTCTCTTCCAATTCTATTATTTATCCTGAGAGGGAAGGCTAAAGAGCTGGCTGCTCTTCCTCTGAGTAGAGCCTAGGCCAGTGATGGCGAACCATTTGGGCTTGGTGTGTCAAAATTTTTGAAAATGCCTAACTTGACTCTGCTGGTGTGTTGCCCCCCCCCCCAACTTTTAATAGTACTTTGACTATTGCTACTTTTAATAGTAATTTTGAACTGAACTGAACTGAAAACAACTATAGAACACATTGCATTTTATTTAAAATCAATTAGTGACTTTTTTGTTGCTGAATTTTGTTGTTGTTCAGTTGTTAAGTCGTGTCCGACCCTTCGTGATCCCATGAACCATATCCCGCCAGACCTTCCTGTCCTCCACTATCTTCCTGAGTTCGCTCATTTTCATGTTCGTTGCATCGGTGATGCTGTCTAACCATCTCATCCTTTGCCTTCCCCTTCTCCTTTTGCCTTCAATTTTTCCCAGCATCAGAGTCTTCTCCAGAGAGTCCTCTCTTCGCATTAGGTGGCCAAAATATTTGAGTTTCAGCCTCAGTAACTGTCCTTCCAGGGAACAGTCAGGGTTGATTTCATTTAGGATTGACTGATTTGATCTCCTAGCAGTCCAAGGGACTTTCAGGAGTCTTCTCCAGCACCACAGTTCAAAAGCATCTATTCTTCGGCGCTCAGCCTTCCTTATGGTCCAACTCTCGCAACCATACATTGCTACTGGGAACACCATCGCCCTGACTATGTGAACTTTTGTTGGCATGGTGATATCTCTGCTTTTTATTATGCTGTCTAAGTTTGCCATAGTTTGCTGAAGTTTGCTGAATTTTACTAGATAATAATTTGAAAGGTCTGCCAAAACCCCTGCCCTAAATGTTCAACACAAGCCTGTAAAACCTTTGCAAAAATATAAGGTGTGTCGGTGCCCTGGGGGAAATGCTGGTGTGTCACCCAAAATGACCTCGCGTGTCACCTGTGACACGCGTGTCATAGGTTCGCCATCAGGGGCCTAGGCTGCGCTGGTGCAGGCCACAATGGGCCTAGGTTACAGGCCTAGGATTACACAGCCCTGACATTGCGATTGTTTCACCTAGGAAATAATTAGATCTGAGATTAATTATTCATTTAAAATTTACCGAGAAAATTATGGGCATCTCTGGGTCTCAGTGCGCCCTGTTGTTTTCATTTTATGGCAGAAGAGATGCTTGTCCTCCGTGGCTCTGTGAGCTGCTTTCCTAAACTTTCATACCGCTAAAAGCCAAAACATATTCCACAGAGCACTTTGCACATGAGCTGCTGCAACCCAAGTTGAAGGATGTGTTATGTTGTAACTATCCAATACCTCTTCCCCCGTTGACAGGGCAAAAGAAACTTCCCCCCCAAAAGAAATTTTATTAAATTATAAAAATAATTAAATTTTTTAAATTAAAAGTAATTTAACCCACAGAGTTCTTCTTGATCAGGGCTGGCTTTAAGCCAATTGGATCAATTGGTTCCAATTGGGCCCCACGTCTAAAGGTCCCCCGCACTAGGGTAATCTACTCTAGTCTTGTCAAATACACATGACAACACGTATTTTTACTAAATCATTCTAGTCACTTACAGTTCAACGCAATCCGACTTAACTTTTGTGCCATTTTAACCAGCAGCACAGCGAGAACGGGAGGCCCCAGAATGGAAAAGGGATTCATATCCCCTTTGAATTCTTCTCTGGGGCCTCCTGTTCTCGCTGCGCCACTGGTTAAACTGGCACAAAAGTTAAGTCGGATTGCGCTGTAAAATAAGTGGTTTTGTAACTATTTACTTTTCAAAGGTAATCTACACATTTTGTTTGTTTACTTGTAAACATTGTAGGCTTACATTATGCAATTTTATATTAAAATGTCGCCTAGATCCATTTGGTCCATTAATTCATATACACTTTTTAGGTGCACATTTTGATTGCTTTCCTTTCTACCATAATAATAATAATAATAATAATAATAATAATAATAATAATAATAATATAACCAGTATATATTTATTTTATTTATTTACAGTATTTTTATCCCGCCTTTCTCCCCGAAGGGACCCAAGGCGGCTTACAACAAAAAAAGAAAATACAATACAAAAAATACAATATAAAAAATAATCACATTTTAAAACAGTAAAAAACAATTAATGAAAATTAATAAAAACAGTATCTAAAAACTGATTAAAAAGATCATAGCACAATTAAAACAGGAGCATAAAAACAGCAGCACCCCCACCTGTACCAGCGAGATGTTAAAAAAAAGGCAGGGGCTCAGAAGGCTTCTTTGAACAAGAAGGTTTTTAGGCCTCGCCGGAATGTGTCCAAGGAGGGAGCAGTTCGTAAGTCAAAGGGGAGGGAATTCCATAAGGTTGGTGCCACTACTGAGAAGGCCCTGTTGGCCGCCTCCCCTTGCACCTCCCTGGGCGACCGCATCCGCAAAAGGGCCTTCTCTGATGACCTAAGGAGACAAGCCGGAATGTATAGGAGTAGGCGGTCTCTCAAATATCCTGGCCCCAAGCCGTATAGGGCTTTAAAGGTCAAAATTAGCACTTTGAACTGGGCCCGGAAACGAATTGGCAGCCAGTGCAGCTGTCGGAGGAGCGGCCCGACGGAGTCGAACCGCCTACCTCCAGTGACCAAATGGGCCACCGCATTCTGCACTAATTGCATTTTCCGAACGGTCTTCAAGGGCAGCCCCACGTAGAGCGCGTTACAATAATCTAGTACCGCCTTTTCTTTGGTCATCGGATTTCTCCTTTAATTAAAAGGCGGTTTACATAGGCAGGCATTCTAAACCCCAAGGGTTTTTTTACAATACAATATGTTCCAGTCTTTAATAGAACCCTTCATTCTAGATAGTTTCTTTCACAGTCCGGCTTCTCACTGGCATCTGTCTCATCACGCTTCAACTGACAGGCAACCTTGACTCCCACTCAAGGTGCAGCTGCAGCTTCTCTCCCTCACAGAGGCTCTGTAGCTTATCAATGGCATGCCAGCAGCTCTCCGACAGACTTCCAGCCGTCCCGAACTGCTGTCCTTGAAATCTTCAAGGCATATGAGACGGCTGCTCTACGAACTGAGCCAGACCTCCTGCCCCTTTATTATATAAAGTCTATAATAAATTTTATTTACAGTATAACTCTAGGATTCTACAGACCTTGGCTATGAACCTAAGGCCCGGCAAAAATGTTTCTAATTGGACCCCACAACTCCTAAGGCAGGCTCTGTTCTTGATACCTTGACTGTTGACTGTTAAAGTTGGCAGTTGACTGTTAAAGAAAGCACTCCGAAGAGTCCAACAGGGCTAAATATTGTGTGGTGACTGTTGATCTTTAATTTTGGGCTGTCCATCTGTAATCTTAGGTTGGATTGCCAGTTGCACAAAAGCCCATTATTGCTGTTCTGTCAGGATTCTGGCCCACTGAGAATACTAATGGCCTTTGTGGTTGATGCAGAACTGACACCAGAGAACATCTGTACTGGCAGATTGGGGGCATAACCTTTGAACACTGCACAATTCTTCTCTTTTCAGGGCCCATAGGAATAAGGGGGGGAGCAAGGTATATGCTGCAGAAGTACTTCTGAAAAGGGTTCCCCGATGGAGTTCAGAGCACAGGGTCCCATCAGTTGGACAAGAGAAGGAATTTTGGCCCCATGATCTGACCTGCTGAGATTTCTTCTTCTCAGCTACTGAGAGCACATGAGCTTTCTTTCTTTCTTTCTTTCTTTCTTTCTTTCTTTCTTTCTTTCTTTCTTTCTTTCTTTCTTTCTTTCTTTCTTTCTTTCTTCTGGACTTCAGACTAATCTGACTTGGCCCAAAGAGTCATGAAAGTTACGAACAGGAAATCACCCTATGGTGAGGGCTGATTTACAATCCGTTTCTGAATGTTTCTGAAGTTCAGCTGCTTTGTGGTGACTTCCACACAAGTGCCTCATGGTGCACACTGGCCACCAGCAGGGTGTCCTTGCGCAGACGCGCCATTTGTGAGGACTGGCATTTCTGTAGGAGGGCTGTAGAGCAGTGGAGTACCGTACACAGAGGCACTTGGTCCCACAAAGGGCGCCTTGAGGTGAGCAGCAAAGCATGTGAACACACACACAAAACATGAACTTTAAACGGTTGGGCTATAAAGCTAAAGAGCCCAACATTCGGATAACATAAACAGTGAATGGGGGGCGGGGGCATCCAGGACAAAAACAAATCAAAACAGTTAGTGTATATTTGAGAGCCATAATTTCCATGACTTGCTTCCTTATGAGGTCCAAAGCCATTTGTTCTTTCCCACCCAGCTTGGCTTGAAGTTCAATCCAACCAATAAGGTGCCTTTTGTGGGGTATTTATCACGCCTGCACCATTGATTTCTTATTCTGACATACTTCCTCCGGTCTATTCTTCTGGCTTCCCTTTGTCCCAAGTATGTCCACAGAAAGACGCAAGAGGATGTGTTGCATTGCCAGCATACCGGTACGACAGGGTTATGGGACAAGTTATGTTCTACCTTCCACAGAGTTGCACTAGAATTATCTAAGAGCCATGCATGGATCCTGCACCTCTGTTTTGGCACTCTGCAGTAAAATAACTAGAAGCTAAGCTTGGCTGGCATGCTTGAACAAAAACCACTGGCTGTTTGAACAAGAAGCAAGATGGTGTAACTGCCAATAACTAAGTAAGGACGTGCTGCAATCCATACACACTTGTGGGAGTAAATCCCTTGAACTCAATGAGGTTTCTGAATAGATAAGCATAGGATTGCACTGTAAATAAAAGTTAACAATTTGCTTTAGTCACCAGCTGTTGCAAATCAGTCACACAGTTCATGAAATTCCCCACAAACAAATACAATATTACAAGATTAGGTTACTTAAAATGTATGTATAACACATGCTTACATCTTATCCATCTGACTAAAAACAGTGACATTTTAATAAATATTACCATCACTGAAATGTTCAGGATTAATTATTAGCTTTCACAATCTGTTCAAGAGTATCCAAAGGAGTGCTCTTATTTCTGGGAAATGGAAATGAGAGATCTGATCCAAATGGCACATACAGTACATTAAAATAGCATATAAATACAACAAAATAAGTACTATGAAAGTTGATAGCTACTTGACCTGAGCCACAGTAGGAGATATTGATGAGTGAAACAGTATTGATGAAAAATCCAGCATCTCTGCTTTAATGTTCCAGGCCAGAGAAGAACACAAAATGCATGAAAAACAAGGTCTTATGTCAATCGTCACCTTCATGGATCATTGCCTTGTCGTGGCGAAGGGGCTTGCGTAACTCAATGAAGCCATGAGCTATGCCGTGCAGGGACACCCAAGACGGACAGGTCGTAGCAGAGAGTTCTGACTAAAAGTGATCCACTGGAGAAGGAAATGGCAACCCACTCCAGTAACCTTGCCAAGAAAATCCCATGAACAGTTCCAAAAGGCTACAAGATATGACGCCGGAAGATGAGCCCCTCAGGTCGGAAGGTGTCCAATATGCTACTGAGGAAGAGCGGAGGACTATTCCAAGTAGACCCAGAAAGAGTGAAGCGGCTGGGCCAAAGCCAATAGGACGTCCAGCTGTGGATGTGTCTGAGGTTGAAAGGAAAATCCAATGCTGCAAGGAGCAATATTGCTTAGGAACATGGAATGTGAGGTCTATGAATCAAGGCAAGCTGGATGTGGTCAAAGATGAGATGATAAGATTGAACATTGACATCTTGGGAATCAGCGAACTAAAATGGACGGGCATGGGCGAATTTAATTCAGGTGACCATCATATCTACTACTGTGGGCATGAATCCCTTAGAAGAAATGGAGTAGCCCTCATAGTCAATAAAAGAGTGGGAAAGGCAGTACTGGGGTGCAACCTCAAAAACGACAGAATGATTTCAGTTCGAATCCAAGGCAAACCATTCAACATTACAGTAATCCAAGTGTATGCCCCAACCACTGATGCCGAAGAAGATGAAGTTAACCGGTTCTATGAAGACCTACAACACCTTCTAGAACTAGCACCCAAAAAAGATGTCCTTTACATCATAGGAGACTGGAATGCTAAAGTAGGAAATCAAGAAATAAATGGAACAACAGGCAAGTTTGGCCTTGGAGCGCAAAATGAAGCAGGGCAAAGGCTAACGGAGTTCTGTCAAGAGAACACGCTGGTCATAGCAAACACTCTTTTCCAACAACACAAGAGGCGACTCTACACCTGGACATCACCAGATGGTCAATACCGAAACCAGATAGATTATGTGCTTTGCAGCCAAAGATGGAGAAGCTCTATACAATCAGTAAAAACAAGACCTGGAGCTGACTGTGGCTCAGATCATGAGCTTCTTATTGCAAAATTCAGACTTAAACTGAAGAATGTAGGGAACACCACTAGACCAGTCAGATATGACCTAAACCATATCCCTTATGAGTATACAGTGGAGGTGAAGAATAGGTTTAGGGCACTAGACCTCGTAGACAGAGTGCCTGAAGAACTATGGACGGAAGTTCGTAACATTGTACAGGAGGCAGCAACTAAAACCATCCCAAAGAAAAAGAAATGCAAGAAAGCAAAGTGGCTGTCAGATGAGGCTTTACAAATAGCTGTGGAAAGAAGGAATGCGAAAAGCAAAGGTGAAAGGGAAAGATATAAACAACTGAATGCAGATTTCCAGAGAATAGCAAGGAGAGATAAGAAGGCCTTCTTAAATGAACAATGCAAGGAAATCGAGGAAAACAACAGAATGGGGAGGACTAGAGATCTCTTCAAGAAAATTGGAGATATCAAGGGAACATTTTGTGCAAAGATGGGCATGATAAAGGATAAAAAAGGCAGAGACCTGACAGAAGCAGAAGAGATTAAGAAGAGATGGCAAGAATACACAGAAGAACTATACAAGAAAGATCTTAATGTTCCTGATGACCACGCTGGTGTGGTCACTGACCCAGAGCCAGACATCCTAGAGAGCGAAGTCAAGTGGGCCTTAGATAGCATTACTAACAACAAAGCTAGCGGAGATGATAATATCCCAGCTGAGCTACTTAAAATCCTAAATGATGATGCTGTGAAAGTGCTGCACTCAATATGCCAACAAATTTGGAAAACTCAGCAGTGGCCAAAGGATTGGAAAAGGTCAGTTTACGTTCCAATTCCAAAGAAGGGCAGTGCCAAAGAGTGTTCAAACTATCGCACAATTGCACTCATTTCACATGCTAGCAAGGTTATGCTCAAAATCCTACAAGCTAGGCTTCAGCAGCACGTGGACCGAGAACTACCGGATGTACAAGCTGGGTTTCGAAGAGGCAGAGGAACTAGAGATCAAATTGCCAACATGCGCTGGATCATGGAGAAAGCCCGAGAGTTCCAAAAAAACACCTACTTCTGCTTCATTGACTACGCAAAAGCCTTTGATTGTGTGGATCACAACAAGCTGTGGCAAGTTCTTAAAGAGATGGGGATACCAGACCACCTTATCTGTCTCCTGAGAAACCTGTATGCGGGTCAAGAAGCAACAGTTCGAACCCGCCATGGAACAACTGATTGGTTCAAAATTGGGAAGGGAGTACGGCAAGGCTGTATATTGTCACCCTGCCTATTTAACTTATATGCAGAGTACATTATGAGAAATGCAGGGCTGAATGAATCGCAAGCCGGAATCAAGATTGCCGGGAGAAACATCAACAACCTCAGATATGCAGACGATACCACTCTAATGGCAGAAAGTGAAGAAGAACTAAAGAGCCTCTTGATGAGAGTGAAAGAGGAGAGTGCAAAAGTTGGCTTAAAACTCAACATTAATAAAACTAAGATCATGGCATCTGGTCCCATCAATTCCTGGCAAATAGAAGGGGCAGAAATGGAAGCAGTAACAGATTTTACTTTTTTGGGTTCCAGGATCACTGCAGACGGAGACAGCAGCCATGAAATTAAAAGACGCTTACTCCTTGGAAGGAAAGCTATGGCAAATTTAGATAGCATAATAAAAAGCAGAGATATCACCATACCAACAAAAGTTCGTATAGTCAGGGCGATGGTGTTCCCAGTAGCAATGTATGGTTGCGAGAGCTGGACCATAAGGAAGGCTGAGCGCCGAAGAATAGATGCTTTTGAACTGTGGTGCTGGAGAAGACTCCTGAGAGTCCCTTGGACTGCTAGGAGATCAAATCAGTCAATCCTAAATGAAATCAAGCCTGACTGTTCCCTGGAAGGACAGGTACTAAGGCTGAAACTCAAATATTTTGGCCACCTAATGCGAAGAGAGGAGTCTCTGGAGAAGACTCTGATGCTGGGAAAGACTGAAGGCAAAAGGAGAAGGGGAAGGCCAAGGATGAGATGGTTAGACAGCATCACCGATGCAACGAACATGAAAATGAGCGAACTCAGGAAGATAGTGGAGGATAGGAAGGCCTGGCGGGATATGGTTCATGGGATCACGAAGGGTCGGACACGACTTAACGACTGAACAACAACAACATGTCAATCGTCTCCAGTGTCAATCAGCACAAGAAACTCAAGGCTGTGACACACCAAGCACGTCCACGTTCGTCTCGCGTGCGTCTTGTCCGATGTGGCCGACGTGCTGAAACCTTGTCGCTATGAACCCCAGGCACACCAACAAAAGCCGCACGGAGAAGGAAAGATGTTCTGCCCTGTCCATCTCTCTTTTAGCCAATCAGAATCGAGATTCCTCAGACTCGATTCTGATTGGCTACCGTGTTTGCTCCATGTTCCGCCCCCAGAGTTCCAAATATGGGCTCTGATTGGCTGAACATGGCACAAGTCAGCAAAAGAAGAGCATGGGTCTACGGTAGCGTGAACCGGAACGTGCCTTCTGGCGCCTCCTGGTGCCCCTGTGCGTTCCGGCCAGAGGTCGGACACACCAGATGAATGCGGGCGCCGCTGGGCACAATGCACGTGGACATGCTTGGTGTGTCACAGCCTTCACCCCTCATGCTGCACTGATGCCCAAAGGTGAGAGAGCAGCTTAGCAATTTACGTGCTGGCTCACGGCACAATCCTCACTAACACAGGGCAGGCGGAGCGCATGGCGCTGGGTGTTGTAAACATGCCGTAAAGCATGTTTACGGCATTTGGAGAGTACGTAGCGACGGTGCAGAGCCCAGCACCGCTCACTCCCCCGGTGGACACCACCTGCGCTGCTCGGTGCAGTGGTAGAAACGGGGTGGCGAAGGAGAGAAGCCATTGGCTGGCTCAGGCTGGGAGGAGGCGGGAATATCAGCAGTGTGTTCTGCCAATATCCTATGCCCCTTTCCAGCCTGGTTGGCCTTACCTGGCCTCCTCAGTTGTGCACCGAGGAGGCCCATTACGGCTTGCGTGGCTTACATTGGGGGAAGAGGACGAACGTCTCCTTCCCCCAAGTAGAGCCCAGGCAGCGTCGGGGCAGGCTGCAATGGACCATAGGATAAATCCTTTTAGGCTGGCCCTTTAGGTTGGCCATGTATATAGGCAGGATTGTGCTGCCCAATAAAGGAGATTTGGAATGCTTAAGAATACTAGATAGCACGCCCATTTTTTATTAAAGGCATAGCTTTATTAATTCTCATGTTTTTGGTTCTCCAGGTGTTTTTCAAACCTTGAAAGGGAGAAATGAAAGTTCCCTGCAGTTATGGTGCCTCTGCAGCTAGATGAAAGACTGCCCATGTCAATCCACCAGTGTCTTGAAGCAGTCATCTCAGCGCCTTGAAGCCATTTTGTAGCAGATGTATTGTTTAACATTAAACAGCCAGCTTTCTTTCATCTCTAGTTTGGACCTGCCTTTTTCCACACACAAAGCCTACGAATAAGATTGAGTGGTGGGAGTGGAGGTTGGACTGGAGGCATATCCTAGTTTCCTGCTCTTCTTCTCAGAAAGGAGTGCCTGCTGAGAACCATCAAGGAGGTTATGTTGTTATTTTCTTAATTTTAAAAACTCCATATGCTAATTCCCACCAAGAATAATATAGACATTTTGTTTAATGAAACCCAAACCGTTCACCTTAGTCTGGAATGTTGACAGAATCTACTAGGAAATGCCAGTACCAGGGATGCTTCCAGATGACAACAAAAAAGCACACACACACACACCCCGAATGCTATACTAGTGCTAGCCCTGTGCAGTGGGGGATGTTCATGTTAATTAGGGAAGGCAGCCCTCCCACCCCCAAGCACGCTTGCTCCTCTTCTATTGTAGCTTGTTTTGTGCTGTCCGTATCATTGGTCATCTCTTTGCTGCTTTCCGTACATTTGGAGTACATATTCTCTTCCTTGTCTTGGGACTGTTGGTGTATAGTAGTTGGGTTTATTTGAATAATGCTAAAAATAAGTGCAAACTACAGTTGGGTCTTCTTCTCCATAGCTGAAGATCGCTATATATACTCCAAGTGGGCAACACATTTTTAACAGGAATCACCCAATTCTCAACTGAGCAAGGGTTAACGTAGCATCAATGTTGGCTCTTCCTGCTGGTTTACTCCCTGCAAGCCAAGTCACAGGCAGAGGGTCCCAGCATTTTGGGGAGCTAGATTTGGTCTCAGGCCTCAAGCTGCATATCCTCACCCACTTTGACTTGACAACAAACAAACAAACCAAAGGGGACCTTGAGATGCTTCCATGGGAATGTGAGTCTCTGCAAGGTCACTAACAATCCCTGTCCGCTAAGTCAGTTAAGTCAGGTGCTGCCTCGGGACCACCACCTCTACACAATTAGAAAAAAGCAGCTGCCTACTGCACGCCTCATACGGCTTCCTCAGTTGCAGAAGTGCAGGATTTCCATGTTTGATTTAAATCATCTGAATATTGGCTGTTCTGGATATACCCTGAATTAGGGACTAATATAATTTTGAGGAAACTTTCTTTCTTATGCAAGCCTATGGCCTTCTTGGTTCACTGACTCTCCCTACTGCCCCAGCAGTGAGCGATTCCAGGGGCAGACATTTACAGTGCCAATTTTGTTGGAATGAGAGAAAACTGGAGACATGGTATTTTTGAGTATATGTTTCTCTGCAAATATACAAGTCCAGGATGGAGATGAAGAAACAGGCCAATACCCAGGCAAACGTCAAACAAGTCAGTCTTCTGCTTCTTTGGCTGCATTATGAACTTCATTTGCCCTGAGCAAGTGGTATCCAGCAGACACCAGCCATCAAAGGTAATTAAGCAAGGACCAACAGCTATCAAACTATCCAGAAGCCCCAAGAATGCCTGCAATACTATACTGGGGGACCCCCATTTTCCACTGCTCACAGGCCCCCATCATGGAAAGTAAAAAAGGGTAGGGAGAAATGTACACAGGAGAATCATAGCTAAGACATTTGAGATGAAAAATATATGATTATAAATTCAGTGTGTCAAATTTCACAGGTCACATTGCGAACAAAAGATCTGCAGCTGCTAAGCCTAAAAGGGTTGAAAGGGATTGTTGAAAACACACTGGAATGAAATCACACTGTAACACGTTAATGTATATTCCATGGCCCGCAGGCCAGGTGTAGTAGGAATCTGTAAAATTTTGTAAAATACAATGTCAGAGGATATTGCAAAACAGAACAACAAGATATGAAATATTTTCCAGTGTCTCTGACTTTTGTGCAGCAATACCTGCTATAACACTTTTGTTAGAGCACTCTTTCTCCTAAGTGTAATTTTACAGCATTATAAAATAGAAAAAGGTTAAAATCCAGAAAAGCGCTCAAATAAGCGCTGCAGAGAAGTACAGCAGTCTGTGCTTTCATTCAATGGAAGTTGTGTACGGTGGCTAGTGCTGTGTCAAGGAGTGTGCTATTCTGGCTAGCACGGAACCAATCACTTGCTACCATGAAATGCTTTGGGACAGGAAACAATGGGCAAGGCAACCTATCCTAGATGCCTGTACTTCCCAAGGATGTCACAATGTGACCCATCCTCCTGGGCATAGGTCCTCCCATCCTCCTCCACCACTGCCATGTAGGAAGCATGACAGCAAAAGTGGTCAGTTACATCACAGGCACTGGTGAGCTCAGTATTGTGAACACCTCTACATTAGAACAGTGCTAATTATTTTCTGTAGCACATGCTGTTTCACACAGCACTCTGTTTTCTAGGAACAGCATTATAGGAGGTAGACAGAAGGATCTTAGAACAGTTGCTAAAGATTGTGAACAGTGCAGTGAGAACTTAGCATTTCTCAAAAGTCAAACTCAATGTTTCTTTACTATAAAACTAAAATAAATGTGCCTTGGGTACATTGTCCTGCTTAATCCCCCCTCCTATTTTCCTTTCCTGCCTAAAATATCAAGAATGCAGCTCATTAAATCAGCTTACTACGTTGACAAGATCTCTCTCTCTCTCTCTCTCTCTCTCTCTCTCTCTCTCTCTCTCTCTCTCTCTCTCTAATGAATGGGTCCATCAAGGACCAAACAATGTCAAGGTTTGAGAGGGTTTCCTAAATTCCTTTTTCTAACATGCCATATCTCTTTCTACAGTAAAGATCTTTGCACACCAGCTGGTGTGGTGGCACAGAGGAGTTAGTTGATCAATGAATTAAATGGCTTACAGTCCAATTTCTATGAAGGAAGGGAAATTTCTCAGTTTCACTGGGATTAAAAGTTTCTTTGTGGGTAGGCTGGGGACTGTAAAGCAGTCCTGGGACATAGGGAAGCTAAGAGCCCAAGGGTAAGGAGGTTGAAAGAAGATTGTAGAGTATGGAATGAATTGACTGAGAAAGAAGAATGTTAGGAAGGATAAATGGCTTGAAGATAAGAGCCAAGGAAATGAAATTGAGAGGGACTCTGAAGGAACTCTGTGCAGCATGCACAGCTCTTAATGTCAAGAGAGGCTGAAGAGGATAAGAAGAGGGGGAGAGAAGAGTGCTAAGGGTACTGGTCATGAGAAGGGGGGGTAACTAAAGAAAGTGGTTGTTGGGCCCTGATGGGAATTCTGCCAGTTGTGGATTGTGCCAGTCAGTGTCACTGCAGTGTTGTAACCTGGCAACCCTAAGGGGAAGATGAGGGTCAGGAGGTGGTGGCAATGAGCTGAAATTCCCATATTTATTTGAACTAACCAGCCAATTCTGTGGTTGCAGACTTCTAGTCAGTACAGAAGTCTTCCAGCAATGAAGAAGGAATTTCATATTGTTGACCTGTATTTTTCTGCACTGACATCTCTCTGTACTGAAGGGAGGAGAGTTAAGGACTAGTTAAGTTCCATTTATTTATTTATTCATTTATTCAAAATATCTATACCCTGCCTTTGCCCCAATTGTTGGGGTGCCCAAAGTAGCTTACAAAATTAATAACATCGCATAAAAACAATGCTTTTAAAAAAATCAGACATAAAAACAACCAGCATTAACAATAAGAACATTTAACATCCAAAAAACAAAGTAACTAAAATAAAATAAAAACCAGCCAAACGAAGAAGAAAAGACTAAATGAAAGGGAAGTTTTCAGCCCCCAACGGAAGGCTAATAGGGAGGGCATAGTTCTTAATTCAACTGGGAAGGTATTCCACAATAACAGTGCTGTCATGGAAAAGGCCCTATTTTATTTATTTATTTATTTATTTATATCCCGCCTTCCTCCCAGCGAGGGCACTCAAGGCGGCTTTCTATCTGCTTTCAGTCAAAGGCAACACTTGCAGCAGCAGGACCCCCTCTGATGTCCTCAGGAGATGAGCTGGTTCATGTGGAAGAAGGCGGTTCCTCATGTACCCCCCCTCCAGCCCCAAGCCAGAAAGAGTTTTGAAGGGTCAAAACCAGCACCTTGAAGTGGGCCTGGAAACAAATCAGCAGCCAGCGCATCTGGTCGTGATCTGAGAGAATCAAATTGCTAAGCCCCTGAGACCATATGGGCCATCAACTTTTGCACTAAATGCAATTTCCAGACAGTCTTCAAGGGCAGACCCACCTAGAGCATGTTCTAATTGTTGAGTCTTGAGTGATGTCACTCAAGTCCTAGACCACCGTGATCAGGTCTTACTGACCCAAGTAGCTGGCATACCAGGCTCAGCTGGGTAAAGGCCCCCTTGGCCATCACTGTCACTTTGCAATCCAGGAGCAGCAGACAATCCAGAAGGGCCCCAAGCTGTGAACCTGCCCTTGCAGAGGGAGTGCAACTCTAATCAAGACAGGCTGACTATCCAGCACCTGAGTCATAGTTTTCCAAACCAGGAGGGCCTCCGTGTGTGTCCCGATTTAATTTCAGCTTGTTAATCCTCATTCAGTCCCAACTAGCTCCAGAATTTCAATGCCCTCTCTGCAATTAAATGACATAGACCTGGGGGTCATCTGTATATTGGAGACACTCAATCCCAAAACTCCAGATTTTCTCCCCCAGCAGCTTCACATAGAGGTACTTTAGAAAATTTGACTGTGACAGGTGATACACCTGGCGACAAAGGTTGGGAACCTCTGACATAGACTTTAAACAGCATGGAGGTGTTATGGCATATCTCTATAGTGCTTCTGTATGATTTTCCACAAATCACACAATCCAGTATGGGGTGGAGTTCTGATCACTGTTGGTCCAGATGAACTGGCAGGTTCAGCATGGGCAACATCACAGTAAGCAAGGAGTATCTTTAAATGAGCGATGTTCTGTTGCTGGCTAAAAAAATTGTTGTTTGGAGTGATGTACACAACCACCTTCAAACAACTGCAGCAGAAACGAGAAGCAGTGAAAGGCTTCCACAGGTATAACTAAGGATACAGTATGGCTCTAGTAAAGAGTCTCCCAATTCCACTTTGGTCCTTTAGTACCAAAATGAAAGGATGAGTGTGGATGTAAGAGGAAGATTGAGGCTTACCTGCCAGATGCGAGTTTGCATTCTCAGCTCTTTTAAAATAGAACATGATGTTTTACTGAGACTATTTTTTTTCATGCCAAAACTAATTAAGCTTTTTTGTTGTTGTTTCTTTAGCTTCTGGGGGGGAAAATGAGTAAGCTATAATGGCAGCCTATTGTTCCATATGCCGAAGCAGCATTCCTGATGAGCTGACCTCTGCGCACTTGATTTTGCCTACTCTTTATTTCTGGACCCTGTGTTGTTGTCGTGCTTCTTGGCTTAACGACGTGAAAGTGCTAAAGGAATTTTCTCAAGCTCCTTGTATGACAGCGACTTGCTAAGAAAGCTGGGCAGAAAAATATGCACGAGACAGTGGCATATAATCTGCAGATGGGGAGGCCAGGACATAGACCTGCATCGCAGCTCCCTGTGCTTCAAATTGATTTGTTTTGTGACTGAAAAAAGAAAAAGAAAACGTAGTTGTGTTATGCTCTGGTGGGAGCTCCTTTGCTAACATGGAACATTGTTCCTTCTGCATGGTGAACTGGACTGATCATTCCCCATCTATCCTGCAGATATCACTTAACAAAGCCGCAGTATGAATGGAACCGAATTTGTCCAGTCTCAAAAACTTCCCTGGGCAAGTGGTCAGCTAGGAGCAGCTAGAGAACTGTGTGTACTATGCATTAGCATCGCTGGAGGTGGGGTGAAACGCTAAGTTCTGCACTGTGCTGACCTCCCTTATTCACTGCCCCCTCGCCTTCTGAGCCATTCAGTGGGGCAACGTGCAGGTCTCCTGCGCATTGCCTTCTCCCCACTGAATGGCTCCAAAGGCGAGGTGGTGGGGGCCGCCTCGTGCTGGTCAGCACGGTGTGGAACTTAGTGTTCCGCCCCACCTCCAGTGACGCCACTGGTACTATGCCGAAAGGTTTGCAGGATCTATTTGGAGGTGGCATCCAAGGAAGGGCACTGACCAAAGACCATGACAGCAGAGGGACCACCTGGTCAGGCTGACCTCTGACTGCTCAATATGGGTGGCAGTGGACTGACCTTGGGGCGGTCCAGAACAGGGCACGATCCCAGGTGTGCCGTTGCCGTCTTAGAGCGTTCCCCCCTACTCTCTAGTAAATGTTTGAGAACAGCTGCACTAAAACATTTTATTGTAGTATCTAACTTCAAACCTAGCATATTTATTTTCCCTTTAGTTCATCTAAAAATGCAAAAACAGGACCTTTTACTAAGCGCTTTAAACAACTCAGCAAAAATGTTAAATACTGGATGGTAAACTTAGTACAGTATTGGAAGCATCTTCCACATAGTAAATCTGAAGGGGAAATGAAATTTATCTCAACAGTGTCATCTAGTGGCAAAAACATCACTCGGCTAGACACTGGTCTGATTCATATGTAATGGTAATGTGGAAGCTGCTTCCCTGTGGCTACTTTCCACACTTCTCCAGAAATGTACAAATATGGAGGAACCAAGTGGGAGGGTCAGAATGATATGGGAGGAAGATCTACAATGGGGGTATGGTTCTTCTCCATGCTGTTCTGGTAAATGTGCATTGAACCACTCTTCCACGTTACCACGTACATTTTTAAGAATCAAGCTATAAGGAATAATACAATACTGTACAACTTACAGTACAGGTACTTGGATGTTGACTTTCAAACCCTTAAACAAAAATTACAAAGACCTGAGAGTAGCAAAAACTGGCCTCTTAAACTGCAACTGAATAAGCTATTCTGGTGCAATGCTATACATAGATGTGCTTCATTTTTCAGATCTATTTCCATAGCCTTCTACATAATAGTGCTAATTCTGACCTCTAGTCTAGAATACCCCTATATGCTAATTTTCTCATCAGTTTTCAAAGCTTTTGCAGTGGCTCAACACTCAAAACCAGGGGGTATGACCACTGTGTACCATTCCCCTTTACAAACACAGGCTACATTTTCTATGACTCATCTCCACTGAAGGTCTCCAATAAAGTCATGTTAAAATAAGCAAGGAGCTTCGCTACTGGAGTTAGCCTGGATTTCTGTAAGCTTTGTAGTGGAAGAGGCTCAACCTTTTAATTTGTCATAAAACTGATTGGATGGTGTGCTAGAGCTGTGGGGGAAGCTGATTCAGTGCATTTTTTAAAAATTTCAGAAAATATTTTTAAAATCCAAAACAGCACTAATTAAACTTTATAATAAAATAAGGTTATAGTTACTCATTTCACATGCTAGCAAGGTTATGCTCAAAATCCTACAAGCTAGGCTTCAGCAGTACGTGAACCGAGAACTACCGGAAGTACAAGCTGGGTTTCGAAGAGGCAGAGGAACTAGAGATCAAATTGCCAACATGCGCTGGATCATGGAGAAAGCACGAGAGTTCCAAAAAAACACCTACTTCTGCTTCATTGACTACGCAAAAGCCTTTGATTGTGTGGATCACAACAAACTGTGGCAAATTCTTAAAGAGATGGGGGTACCAGACCACCTTACCTGTCTCCTGAGAAACCTGTATGCGGGTCAAGAAGCAACAGTTCGGACCGGCCATGGAACAACTGATTGGTTCAAAATTGGGAAGGGAGTACGGCAAGGCTGTATATTGTCACCCTGCCTATTTAACTTATATGCAGAGTACATGATGAGAAATGCAGGGCTGAATGAATCGCAAGCCGGAATCAAGATTGCCGGGAGAAATATCAACAACCTCAGATACGCAGACGATACCACCCTAATGGCAGAAAGTGAAGAAGAACTAAAGAGCCTCTTGATGAGAGTGAAAGAGGAGAGTGCAAATGTTGGCTTGAAACTCAACATTAATAAAACTAAGATCATGGCATCGGGTCCCATCAATTCCTGGCAAATAGAAGGGGCAGAAATGGAAGCAGTAACAGATTTTACTTTTCTGGGCTCCAAGATCACTGCAGACGGAGACAGCAGCCATGAAATTAAAAGACGCTTACTCCTTGGAAGGAAAGCTATGGCAAACTTAGACAGCATAATAAAAAGCAGAGATATCACCATGCCAACAAAAGTTCGTATAGTCAGGGCGATGGTGTTCCCAGTAGCAATGTATGGTTGCGAGAGTTGGACCATAAGGAAGGCTGAGCGCTGAAGAATAGATGCTTTTGAACTGTGGTGCTGGAGAAGACTCCTGAGAGTCCCTTGGACTGCTAGGAGATCAAATCAGTCAATCCTAAACGAAATCAACCCTGACTGTTCCCTGGAAGGACAGGTACTGAGGCTGAAGCTCAAATACTTTGGCCACCTAATGCGAAGAGAGGACTCTCTGGAGAAGACTCTGATGCTGGGAAAGATTGAAGGCAAAAGGAGAAGGGGAAGGCAAAGGATGAGATGGTTAGACAGCATCACCGATGCAACGAACATGAAAATGAGCAAACTCAGGAAGATAGTGGAGGACAGGAATGTGGTTCATGGGATCACGAAAGGTCGGACACGACTTAATGACTGAACAACAACAACAACAACAACAACATAGTTACCTCCCCATGCAAAAGCAATTTATTTAGATACCAATAGTTGCTTTTGATCATGAAAACCAGTGTGGTGTAGTATCAAAATGTTGGCCTTAGTTCAGGGGTCAATGCCCCACGCAGCCACAAACCATAAGGGTGACCTTGGGTCAGTCACTCTCTCTGACCTGACCCTACCTTCCAGGGTTGTTGTGAAGATAAAATTGGGGGGGGGGAGAAGTAACTCCTCAATTCCTTTGTGGGAAATATGCTCATGGTTGTAGCCTTTACATATTTAGCTAATAACCAAAATGAGATTACTGTAGCATCTATTTAGAGAGCAAAAACTACCAAAATTGCCATTTATGGAAAAAAACTGTGGTTATATTTTTTCCCAATAAAATACTTTCTGTAAATGGAAGTGAAATTACTAAAGAATCATTAGGTGAGTACAGGGACAATGTGATTTTGAGTGTGTCCGTGCTCCTTCGGCTAGTGTGGCCTTCCCCCCCCCCAAGGGCCGACTGTTGGTTCCCGGTGGGCCGCTGCTGACGGCACCCATCGCCCCTCATCCTGGTGGTGGAGAGGGCCCAAGGGGTGTGTGTGCAATGTGCGAGAGGCAGGTTGGGGAGGTGGCTATGAGGCCTCAGACAAGGTCCAGGGGAGAGCCACGTCCTTGATCCTTCTTTCGGGCTTCCCCTCCTTTTGGGGGTGGTCCAGCGGCTTCCCTGCTGGGTGAATCGCAGCTGTCAGCATCACTGATGTCCTGAAAGAAAAGGGTTCCAGATGAATGTTTGGCTAGCAGTGGCAATGGTTGGAATACCTGGCAGTGTATTCACCAAGGGAGAGCAGACACTCACTGCTACTATCTGTTGCAAAAGCAATAGATGGTTAGGCAACGGGCAGCCCAATCCTACCTAACTCCCCGCGCAGCGATGCAATGGCACCAACATGGCATCCGCTGTATCCTGTGGGGGAGTTTCAGCATGTTGAGGCCTCCTCGGGGGAAGGGAACATTTGTTCCCTTCCCCCTGGATAAGCCCCTGCTGCTGCCATGGGTCAACTTGGTCCTGCGCCAGTGATATCACTGGCACAAGTCCACATTGACCAGTGAAGGCGGATCAGGCCTGGGGAAGGGTGTTAAGATTCAGTGGGCACAGCCACTGCTGCCAAACCTGCCGCTTCCCTGATCTGCCCACCTGCCCTGTTCCACCTTCCTCCCCATCCCCTGCACAAGCTTACTAGCAGTGGAGAGCGCCTACTGTCCATCATCACATGGACCTGGCCGCTTGCTGGTGCTGTTGTGTTTGCGACAGCCGTAAAATTGTTTATGCTGCCGGAATGCTCGTAAACAGCCCTTAGGATTGGGCCAACAGTTTATACAAAGACACATTTGACAATACTTAAGAGTCAATATTTGGGGGTAAGGGAATAGGGTCATGAAACAGATATCTGAATATGTTGCAGCATGGGATTCCCTCCTCTCCGCTACTTACCTATGTGGGTGCATTGTCCTTGTGCTCCCTGTTGGGGTGGTGAAGCTTCTACTTGAGGGCATGTGTGGAGACTTCCTGGGGCAGAGACCTTGCAATAAGAATTCTGAGGAGGCAAGTGTTTAAAAGTGTCTTTCAATACATGTCATGAATGCAGCAGCAGGCTGTTCATGCAAAGTGCTCCCTTTGTGTGGTGCCCTTTCTGTATAGTTCCCATCACCATTGTTTGTTTGTTTGTTTGTTTGTGTGTGTGACCAGAGAGGTTTAGCTCCACCATGCCATGTGCCCTTTCATCTGAGTTCTGGTCTCCCTGGCAAGGGCTTTAGTACTGGGCTTAGTGTGACTAGGTGCAAAGTGTTGTGTGATCCTATGCTCTGCCATAGGCAAATGGGTGGAATAAGAGGGTAGCAGCGGGAGTTGAGATTTTGTTCCCCCCCCTTTCCCCTTGTCTCCTATGGTTTTTTTAAAAAATTCCTACTACACCAGCACTGTCATCAGTATAATGTTTTACTGATGCTTGGGGAATGTCTGCCATCTGAAGGGGTTTAGGATATGGCATACATCAACTCCTCCACATTCCACTCATGTCCCTTCAACATCTTCATCCCATTTGGAGATTTCCATCAGCTGCAGTTGTGCTGGCATTGGTGATATGTTGGTGCAGTGTTGCACTGGCATTGGTGGCACCTTCATTAGGGGAACCAGGGCTACAATAGAGGGACTGTCACTGTGCTTGCGTAGCTATTGCTGTGCACATGTCTGACGGCAGATACGCCATATCACATGCAGCTCAGTCTGGTATTTCTGAAGTACAGTACTGTACTGTATAGGATTGCACTCTTTCTTCTCCTTCCCCTCATCCCAGGCAGGATTGTTTTTTCCTTTAAAAAAATTATTCATATTTGCAGCTCCCTCTACATTTTGAACTTGCAGTCAGGTCCCTAGTTCAAATATTGTACAGCATCAATTTCTTACATAAGTAATAGATATTATGTATCACTATTATATTAGACTGTTCTAACTTGCATGCAGATTTTCATGGCTTGTAATTAAATACACAGTTTGAATATTTATGGGATTTCCAGCCATTTTTTTTTTTTGAGAGAAGAAATAAAGTTGTATCTTACAATTGACTGAAGACACTTCCCTTTCCTGTTTCAATTGCGTTGACGAGATTGGATGCACAGGAGCGGACTATCCAGGGCAGTCAGAGATGAAAGCTTTAAATCTTCAATTTGCTTTTACGTTTCTTCCCACTCCAGGGATTTCTTCAGAAAGCAGATAGAGATTTCAGATAGTGTCTTCAGTCAATTGTAAGATACAACTTTATTTCTTCTCTCAAAAAAATGGCTGGAAATCCCATAAATATTCAAACTGTGTTCTAACTTGATTAAAGCCTAAGACTCCACCCTTTTTTTCCATCACCAAGCTGCTTGTTTCAGTTGCACAACGGAATGTTTAAAGTTACAACCCTCTGCATCCTTACTGGAGTGTAACTGCACTAAACCCAGTGGGGACTTCCTTCCAATTACACATGCTTAGAATCGTGGGGCATACTTGCCATGGACGCTTCCTTGGAAGTGAGTCCCCTCGAAATCAGAGGGTTTAGGAATAATAACGATTTGATCAGAACTACATATGCTTTTCAGCTCTCTGACGCCCTTTCTTGCAGGTGGGTGTAAGCCCACTGAAATCAATGGGTCTCGTCTCTTCGTTCCAAGGGAGACGCACGGACTACCCCTACAAGCCCACCAGTTCTACCGATGACGCAGCAAGAGGCTCGCCCCCTAGCCCCGCCCCTGGACGGCCGCTTGTGCGTCAGTCCCTTTTAAGCTCTTGGCTGAGCCAAGAGGCAGGCTCAGAGGCAGGACCTGGAGTCTGGGCTCCTGCCAGCCAATAGGTGCTCAGGATACTCATCACGTCGGCCAATCCCGCGTTCCTTTGCTTCTGCGCCCGAGCGCCTACGTTTCGTCGCCTTCAGTTCCTCCTGTGGGGTTGCAGCCGTGGCGGCTTCTCTGGCCGCCTCTTCTCCTGGCTCCGTTCGCAGCCCTTCAGACTTGTCACTGAGGATGTGCTTCCCCGTCCTCCAGCGCGTGTCCCTTTGCGACCGGCCGAGCCCATTCATCTAGCGACTGGTGAGGGGGGATGGAGCAGGGCTGGGAGGGAAGGAAGAAAGAAGGATTGGAAGCGAGCAGGCAGGCAGGTTGCCACCCCGTCCCCGCCACCATGGCTTTTGTGCATGAACAGCTGCTGCACAGGCAGAAATTCAACAGGTGCAGACGACCTCCCGCCGTATGGGCAGACGTTGAAGTGGGGGAAAAAAAGCTGCCGTGGTTGAATTTCTCTTCGTTGCGGGTTGCAGATCCTCCGTCGGGGGCGGGGAGAGTAGCAGTCCTTGAAAGGAAAAGGCAGATAGTCGTCTCCAAGGTGGTGGCAAAATGGCCTTACCGCTGCCAGGCAAGAGACTGGGGCTGCAACCCTATGCACGCTTTCCTGGAAGTAAGCCCCATTTAACACAATGGGACTTATTTCTGCGTAGAAATGCATAAGATTGTGCTGTAGGTGTGTTAAGAGAAAGGTGTGGGTGGATGAGCAGAGACAGTCTCTGAGAGACTAGTAATGGTGGGGGACCTTGTAAGGAATACAGTACTGGGGAAAATAGAAGAGAACTTCTACCCTCAAAATTCTCATGCACCAAGATGTAGCTAAGACAAGTACATTTTCAACCCCGCCTTGGGTCCCTTCGGGGAGAAAGGCGGGATAGAAATATTGTAAATAAATAAGGGGCTTAGGCCTAAACTTACAAAGACCCAAAGTTAACAGGACTGGTTTTCTATGCCATCTTTGTTCCAATAGTTCCTTAATATTTTAGTGATAGGACTACTGGCAAATAGAACTTTGCTTTTGCCCATGGCCCACCCTACCCAGATGCAAAATCCCTTCTTGCACTCCTGCATTGCTTCTAAAATAGCTTCTTGAGGACCTGTTTACATGATGGTTTGTCTCAGACTGACAATGTTGAACACACTTTACCCACTGATAGCTTACCCTGTCTAGGTCAGGGGCCTTGCCTCTTCTTCCTTTCATCCTGGGATCACTAGGTACACAGAAGCAGGGTGGTTATCGCTGGTGGAGTGTACAGTTGGAGTACTGACCACATTAAGTAAATAAGAGGTCTTGTCTGAGAATACTCGTGACCTCTCCCTATCCAAATAACCTCTAAATCTTGAACTCATGCTAGAGTACAAGGCCAATGCGTACAACATGAGATAGGCATCATATTGCTTTTATTTATTTATTTTTATTTTTCACATTTTATACTGCCCTTCCTCCAAGGAGCTCAGAGTGGTGTACATATTTCCTCCCCTCCTTGTTGTGAGGACAAAATCATGTGAGGTAGGTGGGGCTGAGAGATAGTGACTGGCCCAAGGTCACCCAGGAAGCTTCATGGCTGAGAGGGGATTTGAACCTGGATCTTCCAGGTCTAAGTCCGACTCCCAAACCACTAGCTGTCAATCAAAGAACGTGAACATTGGTTTTCTATCTCATGAAGAACACTGATCTTCTAGGCAACTATTCAGGGGATTGACATGGCAGTTATATGACAAAGGAGAAGGAGCAGACTAAAACAAAGGAACCCTGGAAAGAAGCAGCATCTTCTAGGGTTGATTACAACCCACATCTGTCTGCAAAAGTTGTCATGGCTATAGTTGAGAAGAGATTGCATTTGTAAATACTGTACTTTGAAGAAATTCCTTTGCTGTGTAAAAAGAAAGTGTGACAGATGTAAACAGTGCAACAATGAGATGCAAGGCCTGATAGTCAGATGGAAGCAGCATTCAATCAATATGTTTCTATGGCTATAGCAACCAACTAGTATACACTTTTATGTAGGAAGTGTCTAACAAATAAATGGAAATGTTCAATTTAAATTTGTCTCTTCATTGGTGACTTAAATCAGTTAACAAAAAGTAGTTCAGGGAGAAGTAAACTGTGAGGCAGTTGATAAACTGTGAGGCAGTTGAGCCGTGGTCTGGCCTGCCATTGCCTTACCTTTACACCTGTTACAAGTGTTTTAGCAAGAAGTAATGGCAGAAAAATATACTTAGCCATATTTAATGACTTAAATGGTATCCTGTAAGAATCATGTGTGGGTGTCCCGGTTATTTTTTTGCCATTCCCCTCATAATACTTAGCATTCATTTAGCATGCTTTGACTGTCTTAAGTACCGGTATGTTTGATATGTTATCTCAGTACCCTGAGGTTACCATTGAATTGATCTAAACGCTGTGTGAGGGAAGAAATGAGTGAATTAGAGGTTGCAGGGAGGGATGGCCAGCTAAGATGCCATTTTTCTTCCCTTGGGGTGTGTGCTCAACTTAGAAGCAAGCAGCACTTTGGGTATAAGCTGCACCTCTGGAAGTGCATCATTATGCCCGACTTCAGCAATCTGCATTTCTGTAGGATGAGAAGCAACTATGTATCTTCCAAAAGAGGTCAGGAAGGTCATCTTTGTGGAGGTAGCTCTCTAAAGCTACATCGCGGCTGCCTCCAAGATCCTGAAGAAAGCAACTGCTATGTTGTTTTCTACAAGGATGCTGCAGACCTGAGCTACTTTCATGTCATAATATGTATGTTGTGATAAAGTCGATGCAGTTCTGATTAGTTCATAGGTACTGTGGGGTCCCACAGAGAACTGTTGCTTCTGCTGCACAAGTACTTGTGCTCATGCTGGCTATTTGGCAACCCATTCTTAGTTGGGTTCCTGTGGCTTATCATGGCAAGAGCTTTGCTGAGAGGGCTCTTTGTTCACTGTCCTTGCAGTGTTCTCTTCTTGTTGTTTGTGAACATCTGGATGTCAGAGGGGCGGAGTCTCTTTGTCAATGCCTGCTTATGTCATTGTTCTGCATGGTGTTGGTTGTTCTCAGTAGGGTGTCCACCTGGAATCAATGGGAGCAGAACTGTGGGGTTGGCACTTTTTAGGCTTTGGGGTTCATTCTCTGTTTTGTCACTGGAATGCTGCATTAGCACACTGAAGTGTTCCTGGTCCTTCTAGCATGTATAGGATTGGGTTTAGTGGTGCCAGCCCCCTTGTCTATTCCCACAGTGCTGTTTGACTTTTGCAGGCATTAATTGTAAGTAATGATGCTTATGTTTAGTTCGTATAGCATCTACTACAAAATAATTATTTTAAAACGTTGATTGCTTCTAGGGGTGTGTGTTCTGCAATACAGCAGCAGGAGTCAGATGAACATTAGCTGATTATTTAATTAGCTGGGAGAGGAAGCTCTAGGTCAAGTATGTTTTGAAAAATCCAGAGTGTGTTACTAAACAGGATAGGTATCAGTAGGTGATTTTGATTATAGTGGTTAAAAATAATAATACACACAAATGGTTAAGCCTACATTAAAATCTCTTAAAACTAAGTCATGACAAGCTATTGAATAGGTTGCATTACTGGTTGCTTTTCTATTTAACAACAGCAGCAACAGCAACAACGGGGGAAAATATGGGGCATCTGGGGTTAGATATTAAGTAGTTATGTATTGTACTATTGTGGGCTTCCTACTGGACCCAGAATCTAGCAAGCCATTACAGGTACATGCTAGGATCCAAAAGGTGCCATGCTGTATATACCAGGTTATAATCTAATCCAGTGGTTCCCAAACTTTTGAGCACCGGGATCCACTTTTTAAAATGACACATTATCGGGACCCACCTAACTTTACAAGACTTAAAAAAAAGTGATCTAGAAAGAAATTATATATTTATTTACAAGTAATAGTTTATTTATTTATTTGCAAACCCCCCCCCCCAACAAACTCAATCCATTTCTCATAATGAGGCAGTCCTAAGAATAGCCTCAATGCTTGATGGGCTTAGTTACGTGACCTAGCCTTCACCTGCCCGCACTACCTCTCATTGACAAAGTTGGGGGGGGGGAAACCCCAGAAAAATGCTCAAACATTTTATTTATGCAAGCTTGCAAACTGCAGGAGCTCAGCTGTTTTCAGGGCAATTAGCAACTATCTGAAGTTTGAATAGCCTCAGGGCTTGAAGCAATTAGTTATCTAATCTTTCCATCACCCCTCTGTGGGATTCTCCAGAAATCAGGTCGGGACCCACCAAGTGGGTCCCAACCCACAGTTTGAGAAACACTGATCTAATCTAAGGAGTTCATATGGGTGATCTTGTACATCTTGATTGATTCAACAATTTTTCTGCAGTAACTATCAGCCCTTGCTTTTGGAAAGTTCTGGGCACTGCCTTAAAGTAACACATCTTGCTTTGTAGCCTTGCATAGAGAACCAGGCAGAAATCTCTTGCCTGCAGAAATAATTTTGCACTGTATGTCAGCTGTATGACTTAGAGGCTTTGAATTATACTTCTAGGTCATATAAGGGTTTTATTTAATTGCAGACCAATATGTTTTAGTTGTTATGACTAGAAGTTAGTTTGCCTAGAAGTTAGTTTGCCTAGCTGTTTGGCATATACAGGTACATATAAATTTAAAAATGGGAAACTGTATATGTCTGCTTCTTGTGATTTGTATATGCCCACCCTATCAAAGAAACTTGCAGCTCTCCTTTACTGCTGTAATGGTAAAACATACAGAAAATACGTGTCTATAAATGACTGATACTATTGTGGTGTAAGCAGTGTTGCTGTGGCATGAAACAACAACAGTGGTGTGTGAGACAGACAGACAGACAGACAGGTGAGGCAAAGCATTGACTGGCTCTTAAAGAGATTGGTTTAAATTGCTCTTTCAGTTTTACAGGTACAACTCTGAATCAACTTTTGGTGGATAGACCCACTTTCTTGCTCACCTTGTTATTGGTTGTGGGTCCAGACCCCTTTCCCTCTCTGCGCTTTCTATTCTGTTTGGTGCTGTTTCGGAGGGAGAGTTCGATATATTCTCTTATAGAAGCTGGGAGTTCTGCCCCCAATCCTGTTCGGATGCATACAGAATGGCACAGGACCAGACTAGGCATTGGGGGCTGTGTGTGTATATTTTAAACAGCTACTTGTCCCATTTGCCTGTAAAGTGGGTGGAGGTTTACTTTTTATACCACAATGAGTGTGTGGGGGAGTGAAGCTCTTTGCCCTGCTTTACCTTGCCATGCTTGGCGGCTTTGAGCAGTTTTCCCTGCTTGACTTGCTTCTAATATTGGAGCTTGGATGGAAAAAGAGATTGGGTGGGTGGAGAGTGGGATTTCCTCCCTTCCCCATGTGATCCTGTTTGTCTTAAGAAGTAGATCTCCCATCCTGACCCCTGCTTTATATGTGATTGGGGCAAGGGCTTGTTTAACAAACACACAGTTGTTACAAATGTCTAGTTTGGCCTTTAGAGACAAAACACAGAGTTGGAAGCCACTGAGTCTATAAAAGACCTTGCTATGAAATAGAAATCAGTCCATCCAGATATGCGTACTCATTTAAACCCACTGCATGCCATAAGCAGAAAGCAAGTGCTGTGAAGGAAGAACAGTACAGAGCAAATGTACCCACAAAATTGGTCTAGAACACACCAAGGGGACATTGCCAGCCATTGTCACTGTGGAATCGAAGTCGCGACTAACGTGCATGATTTTAGTTGCAAAGTGTTTTGCAATAATGTCACAGCAGACTTCCGTGGATTCCTCCTGATCTGTCAGAGGGAGTAGGCCTCGAACAACACGGAATAATTCTGCTGGACAGTTCTCTGCAGATGTAATGGTAGCAGAGAAGAAAATTTGCTTCACTGCCATTACCGCCACGGAATAGGCTCTAAAGTGAGCTCTAGCTTGTGTTCGATCAGACTCCGCTTGAATTTTCCGCCACCATCGCTTGAGATGTCTACGCTGTCACTTCATCATTTGTAGCTCCTCAGTAAATAGAGGAGCAGCTCTGAGTCTGCGACATGGCAGAGGTCACTCAGAAGCAATCTCATCCACTGCCCTGGCCATATTCCCCTTCCAGAGGTCAACCCTAGCTTTAGATGAGTCACCAGTCTTGGCAGCTGGAAAATCCCTCAGAACCTTCAGGAAACCTTCAGGATCCATCAGCTTCCAAGGGCGGTAGGTAGGGGCGGATCTACCTCTGCGGAGGTAGAAAGCTGTGACAAGCTGTGACAAGCCTAAACCTTATCAGGAAGTGATCTGTCTATGACAACGGAGTGATCGTAATCTGCCCATCCAGATCCTTACCCACTTGTCCAGCTGTGAACACCAGGTCCAGCAAATGTCCCGCCTCGTGTGCTTGGAGCCAAGATCTTCTGGGACAGGCCCATGGTTGTCATGCAGCCATGAGATCCTGATCCACACCTACCCCAGGGGCCTCAGCATGAACTTTGAAGTCCCCCAGCACTAATAGGTGGGGCGACTCCAATGCCACTCCTGAGACCAACCATGTCAGCTCAGGCAGGGAGACTGTTAGGCAGCAAGGCGGGCGGTACACCAACAGAATCCCAATCCTGTCTGGCCTTTCCAACATGACATGCAGACACTCAAACTCAGTGGACTGCTGAACAAGGTACCTGGCAAGGAAGGGCCTGCCTTCTCAGACCAATCTATCCAACCATTCAGCACAGCAACCAGACCCGTCCAATCACCTTGATCAATTGTAAAAAATGACAGGAGAAGAGTGCCAATTTGCCAATGAGTAACCATCAACCCTCAATGGATCCAGGTCACAGGGACTGGACATCTCAATCTCACCCCATGTCAACCTTAACCACCCTCACCCCTCTCTCACAGGGGCTCAGGCTTCACAACCACCCTCTTTCACCCCCCTCTCTTCACCCCAGTTGCCTTTCCTAATTATTTTTGATTGTGCTGTTTTGTCTCATTCTTTGAATGGCTGTTTTGCTGATCTGATTTTTTTATTATATTGTATTTTTATATTAATATTTTGTGTATAATCCACCTTTAAATCATAGAGAAAGTCAGGATATAAATCTTTTTAAAATAAACTCAGTCCTGATTTGTGACAGATGTAATAGAATTTAACTAGCTTCATGTCTGACTGTTTCTAAAATCCAGCCAGAATGGGTAGGCTTAAAAAAAAAGGAAAAGTTGTGTTTCTGAGAAACTTGCCTTGTGTAAGACTGCTTTCCTTTTCTGATGTCCTAACAAAATTATTCTTTTTTAGCCTTACCATGAAATATGGCTATGTTGATGTGAAATAATAACCTATTGCTTATTTCTGTGCCCAAAATGCAGCTTTGCGTGCAGTAAAACATATGTTTAGGAAAATACTTGCATGTTGAACTTGTCTATCGTTCTTTCAAAGCTTGAGAGGTAACAGATAAGAGAGAACTGCTGAGTCAAAAAGCACTTCGTGATGTTGGCAATTTACTTTTTTTATAGCAAGTTCCTAAATAGTACTCTGACTAATGTTGTCCTGCCCCCTATTTTGTTCCCTTTTTGCCCTCTGCTGTCAGCTTGATAGGTTAAGTAGCTGCTGCTAACACACTTTTGGATTGTGGTGGTTGACAGTTACATACGAGCCTTATGTTTCATGTGCCCCTCCCCAGCCCATAGAGAGCTAAGTGCCAGGTATTTGCACTTTAATTTTCAGCCATTAAATTTGACTTTCTGGAAAGGAAGAAAATGGAATTGAAAGAAACATGCCCTTATACATCTTTCTGCTGTAGATTTTGATACTGGCTATCTGCCAGATAATAAAGATCTGATGCTTAGTTCCAAAATGACGTTTGAGGACAATTTCTAGTATTTGAGTATCTGTTGTTTTATCAGCAGTAGTATTTGACGTATTCTATACGATATCAGTTGTTTTTAAATTTGATAGATTGATAGCAGGTATTCAGTATCAGTATTTGGTAATGTGTTGTTGTTGTTCAGTCGTTAAGTTGTGTCCGACCCTTCGTGATCCCATGAAACATATCCCGCCAGGCCTTCCTGTCCTCCACTATCTTCCTGAGTTCGCTCATTTTCATGTTCGTTGCATCAGTGATGCTGTCTAGCCATCTCATCCTTTGCCTTCCCCTTCTCCTTTTGCCTTCAATTTTTCCTAGCATCAGAGTCTTCTCCAGAGAGTCCTCTCTTCGCATTAGGTGGCCAAAGTTTCAGCCTCAGTACCTGTCCTTCCAGGGAACAGTCAGGGTTGATTTCATTTAGGATTGACTGATTTGATCTCCTAGCAGTCCAAGGGACTCTCAGGAGTCTTCTCCAGCACCACAGTTCGAAAGCATCTATTCTTCGGCACTCAGCCTTCCTTATGGTCCAACTCTCGCAAACATACATTGCTACTGGGAACACCATCGCCCTGACTATACAAACTTTTGTTGGCATGGTGATATCTCTGCTTTTTATTATGCTATCTAAATTTGCCATAGCTTTCCTTCCAAGGAGTAAGCGTCTGTAATGTGTACAGTCATGTATTTTGTGTTCTAAATTATTTCAGCCAATGCTTTGCAGTATTAATAGCAAGCTTATTTTTACTGATGAATATAATTCTTCACATACTTCTCACCTTTGCCATAACTGGATAATAAACCTTTGAAAACATCACAGTTGATGGAGGAACTATTTCTGGATCAGTACTACAAAGCTTGTGAGAGTGTGAGCATAGCAAAAGGGAACAGGTGGCCACAGGTGCTGCACCTGCATGTGGTTGGGTCAAGCGTATAGATCTCTAGGACAGTGGTTCTCAAAGCTCTCCCCACGAGGCAGGGAGAACACTGAGTGTTTGTGGGGGTGAGGCCAGCGGCAACCCCAGGGATCGCCGCCAATGCTGGAAAAACACCTCCGAAAACGCCATTTTTGGCCTTAACCAGAAGTGCCTGAAAATCGCTGTTTTCTGGCGATCTGAGGATTGGGGAGGCCTGCGAATGGTCGCGCAGGCCTCCCTGAAGCCCCCCAATCCTCGGTAAGCTCCCCAAATTGGCATTTTCGGGCACTTTTGCGGCAGCAACGATCCCCGGGATCGCTGCCACCGCCACCACCATGCTGTCCTCACCCCTTAACGGGCAGGGGACAGATTTTGTTCTCAGTGGTGGGTCGCGACCCACCACTTTGAGAACCACTGCTCTAGGAGAAAGAAATGCAGATAAAACCAATCTTTACTGCAAACTAGAAGCTTCTGTTTATAACTTTATAACCTAGTAAGAAAGGAGGGAACATGTGAGTTTCAGGCTCACTGTGGCTTGTTTTCCATAAAAACCAATCCTTTGAATGGAGTGTGGAGTGTCCTGCATTATTTGAATGCAAATGCAAGTGTCAAAGCTCCCAGTTTCATGAACCTGACCCAGTTGGAGTTGCTGGTGTCTGCGTCAAAAGTTAAATGTGCCCATAAGACAGAAGCATAGTGTGTTAAAATATGGTTTTTTTGGGGGGGGGGGGTTCATTTGAGTTGTACCCACTACACTGTGCTCATCTGTGGGGATTTGTTTTTCTTTTGGCAATTGGTAGCGTCATACAAGTGAAGGATAAGAGAGAGCTGGGAGGAGGGAGATATGTTGAGAAAGAACAAGGGAATGTGCAGGACTCAGAAGCCCATCTTTAAAAAAAAAAAGAATTCTAGCCATTTTCTGAGGACTTGAATCTGATGTTCATGAAAATGAGCAGCATCAACATTCTGTTCTGGGTAGCATGTGCACAGAATGTAAACCCTGTATTTGTTTTTGTGCGATAAGCATAGTGCTGTCTCTGTCCACGCTGGGCGAAGATAAAGTTTTTCATAAGTGCCCTCCTCTCTGCAGAAGAAGTTAATTTCTTAAATGTTTTGCAAATCTAATCTTTTCTTTCTCTCCCCTCCTCTTCTTGCAGGTCTCCCTTGCAATTATGGCGATTTAAAAGAGCTAGAAAGTGTGGAGGGGGAATCCCCCTCCCCACTCCTTTGGTTGCCTTCTGGAATCTCCCCCTCCCCTTGGACAATTATACAATAATTTGTAGATAAAGAAATGAAGACTTAAAATATAAATTTATATTGGTGAAAATATTTATTTTTTTAAGTGTCAAGCCTTAACAGCACAATGATTCTCATGGCAGCTGTCTGAAACTGAATTAAGTACTTGGAAATCATGGCCGTCTTGTGAAGAAGAAGAAGCAAAAGCAAAAGAGAGTGCCCTGGTTTGTTGACAGGGGCTTCTCTTACAGAGGGGAGCAGTTTAGGAAAGAGTAAGATGAGTTCTCTGGTGCCTGACTGCACCCTGAGGTGTCGATCCCTCCAGCATGCTTTGGATATTGTTTCTGTCGTGACCCGAGGAAGCGAAGGCCAGATCAAGGCCTTTCTTACTTCTCACTGCTACAATGCAGCAACAAGCAAGGACACCTTTGGCAGGAATGCCCTCCACCTTGCCTCTTCCTGTGGTAAGAAAGGTGTACTGGATTGGCTGGCAGAAACAAACGGAGTGGACTTGTTGGCAAAAGACAAAGAGTCAGGATGGACAGCTTTGCACCGAGGCATCTTCTATGGACATATCGACTGTGCATGGTCACTGCTGAAGGTCAGTAGTCATTCTACAGTCAGCAACTGTAGGATGTGCCTAATGTCTTGAGAAACCAGACACGGAGGAAAAAGAAAACTTGGCATAATTGTCTACACCAGGGGTTCCCAAACCCCTTCCCAGCCGAGTACCACCTCTGGCACCACTCTCCTTCTGAATACCACCAGAAGTGACTGGCAGTGACATAATCACCAGTTACTTCTGGGTTTTTAGAGGCCAGAAAACACAGGGAGGCAGCTCTGGGCAGGTGGGAGAGCGCTTCTCAGCGTTCCCAAGAGGCTTGACCAAAGGCAGGAGCCTCTTGGGAGCAAAAATGTGTCACCAAAAACTCTGCATTAGAGCTGGGTTCCAGCTGTCTGAGTACCACCAGCAATCGGCTGAAGTACTACTGGTGGTACTAGTACCACAGGTTGGGAACCCCTGGTCTACACTACTACAAAATCTCATCACACACACGCAGTCTGTATCTATTTATCCTGATTTGTTAAAGTCATTCTAGATTGTCCCAGTATCAATAATGAGACTTTGCAGCAGGAAGCCTTATGTAGAGGGATTGAGATTGGCTTCAAGCGAATAAATCCTCCCTAAAACAAGCAAGATGAAGGAAATCAAACCCATGTAAAACAGGAGGTGCCTGTGTGTGTTTTTTCTCTTAATTTTCTTGAACTAGAAAGCAATTAAGGATTGTCCTGTGTGTGCACCATTGCTGTGGCTGATTGTCTCTTCTGTTTGTAGTTTTTGGGATGCAGTAGTTGAATTTTATGTATGAGGACTCAAGACGTGCACTACTACTTTTTTCCTTGGACCGTCGGGTGCAACCTGACTTAAGACGCAAAGTAAAACCAAGGAAATTTGTGTAACTGTTTAGAAAGTACAAATAAGTTTTAAAAGCTAGCCAGTTAAAAACCATGCATAGGAGTAGTATGCATACTTTTAATATCAAAAATATGTTTTTGGTTTCAAAAAATGTAAATGGAGCAAAATGTGAACCGTAACGTGTTCAATGTCTTCGACTTAATTCACACGAAGACACACAGAAGCAGCCTTCAGTTTGGGCTTCTGTAATGTCAACTGTTTAGTAGTTTTGAAAACCTGCCCTAGTGGCAGCATTTCCCCAACAGGTCACATCCGAGAAAAAACTTGCACATTAGACACTCGAGCTAAACATCCCCTCCTGGAATGTTTCAGACCATCTTTTTTGCAGGCGCTTCTTAATGAATTTTCTGAACTTCGGTTTATTCCTGCATAAAATCATTAAAGCTAGTTGATGAATTGTATATAGACTAATTGAAATATGTGTTTAGATGCTTTGCTCTCCTTTTTATCTAAACATACCTGATATACCGTATTGTCCCGAGTATAAGACACACTTCGCCCCAATTTAAATTTTTTAACTAGGGGTGCGTCTTATAATCAGGCTGTTGCAAAAATAAAATAAAATGGTGATGCTGGGCCTAGCCAGCATCGGGTTTGCAGCTGTCCCTCCCCCAGGCTCAGCAGGGGAAGGGCGGCAAAATACTCCTGGTCGCTGCTCAGCTGTGCAGTGAGGGCCTTTGAATGATGTGGGAAATTGCTGGGAGAAGTGGCAGGGACTGGGCTAAGGTTGTCCTTATCTTCAAAGCAGCTGCACAAGCTTAATTGAAGTAATTATCACTGCTTTTGTTTGTTTTTAGAGGAGATAATGGCTCCTTCTCTGCCCTGCAGGGCTTAAGGTACAGGTGGGCCCCCATATCCATGGATTCGCTATCCACGGTTTCAGTTATCCACGGATCGCAGGGACACCCCCCCCCCCCAGGCTTTTACTTTTTCCCCAGTAAGCTTCGTTTCTTCCTTAAACAAACAGGAGAAGCAGCCTCTGGCTGCTTATTGCAGGCAAGTAGAATGAGACTAAGTCCTAGAGAGTCTCTGCAAGGTTAACAGAAACCTTGCAGAGCCTCTCTAGGATTTAGTCTCGTTCTACTTGCCTGCAATAGAGGCTGCTTCTCTGTTTGTTTTAAGGAAGAAACAAAGCTTGCTGAAAGAAAAACAAGAGCTGGGGGGAGGCAGGGCGGGGGGGCCCCTCAGGAAACCGTGGAAGGGGTGTTCGCTCTTATCCACGGTTTCAAGTATCCACGGAGGGGCCTGGAACATATCTCCAGCGGATATGGGGGGAGTACTGTATATCCTTTTTGTTTGTTAAAATAAGAGCATACATACCTCTCCCCTCTCCAGGCTGTAACCCTTTCCAGGCTGTAATCAGTTGTTAATTTTCGTTCTGTTCTGCTGGGTTTTGTAGGCTGCAATCCTGTGCACACTTTCCTGAGAGTATGCTCCATTGAGAACAGTGGGACTTGCTTCTGAGTAGATCAATATCTTTATTATGGTCAAAGACCAGCCCAATGCTTCTGAGTAGACTGCACAGGATTGCACTGTTCGTTAAATCACTGGCATATATTTAATGCCAGTGATTTAATTAAATTTTTATAGCACCAAACTTTAAGGGTGCGTCTTATAATCAGGTGCGTCTTATACCCGGGACAATATGGTATTTAAATAACTCTAAATCTAATTTTTTTTGGATTTCTTGTGTGAAATAAAAATAGAAATGATCTAATGAGAGTTGAGGATGAATAAAATTATTGATTTTTATATTGCTTCTCTCCCCTGCCCCACCCCTCTTCCAGCATGGTGTGAACTTGTATGTGCCAGATAAAGAAGGCTTGTCTGCTTTGGATCTGGTAATGAAGGACAGACCAATCCATGTTGTGTTCAAGAATACCGGTAGGTCATTATATAAAATAATCATTAAGTTTATAGATATGTTTAAATATGTAAATAGAACTGCCTTTTAGAACATACGTGCTGTTTTAAAATGCAATGCAACATGTGTGTTTGATCATGCTGAACTTCTGGAGTGTGTTTGTGTGTGTGTGTGTGTGTGCCATTCGGTGCTGGATTAACCCCCTACCTGCAACACCCTCTCTTGCAGATCTAGGAGGACAATCTGTGTAGTCAGCTTGCAGATGCCTCGTCAACTGCTGTCACTTGCCTACTTTTCAGCTCAAAAGTTCCAGCAAGCAGACGATGAACTCCAAGGGTTGGGACTTAATTGGGCTCATTGGGGTTTTTCCTCCCAACCTAAGGCAATAGCGCTTGGCAAGTGTAGCCTGAGGGCATCATTTGCTAAGTGCAGCTGATTTGTTTAAGAGCTGTCATAGTCAGTGTCTTTCCCCCCCCCCCCCCGAAGAGCAATGGGCCAATCATTTTCTCCCTCCTGTCTTTTCCTCAGCAGTTTTTTTTTCTTAGTGAGTATATGAGAATCTCAGCTGCTAGTACAGTCTTGATGATTTGTGTGCCTGTGTTGGCCATGAAATGGTTTGGGTGGATTAAAATAGGAACCCATCCTTACCCTTTTTTCAGATATTGTCAGTAAGCCTAGAGCAGCGGTTCCCAAACTCTTCTGTAGAGTTTGTGTCACTGTAAGTTGTTCGGGGGGGGGGGGGGGATAGCAGCAACAGCACTCTTGGGATCGCACACCTGCCGCTGGGGGAAAAAATGGGGGTTGTTTTGTCTTACCTTAGGGTCTTGCCAGCCCTCCGGGGGTGTGGGGAAGCCTGCGGAGGGGTCCGCAGGCTCCCTGCACCCACCAGAGGACTGGCCAGACCCCCAGGTAGCGTGAAAAACCACTTTTTCCCCTGGCGGCAGCAGCGTGATCCCAGTAGCACCGTCACTGCAGATCACTGCTCCCCTTAAAGGAGTAGCGACCCATTGTCCCTGGCTGGGGTGTCGCAACGCCCCAGTTTGGGAACCTCTGGCCTAGAGGATTGCTCTGCTTTGTCTGGGTGTGTCCCTCACAAACACATAGGCACCTGCTAAGATTGGTGTTCCAATGCCTTTGAAATTTTAAAAAAAATATTTCAAGGGAATATTCATTTGTTTGATTCTGCTCAATAAGATTGAATTATGATGTTCTCCAAGGCTTTGCTTGAGCTCGTTCATAAAAGACTCGAATGTTCCCATGAAGATTTGTACAGTATATTGAAATGCATTGAGAACACCAATTCTAGCAGCTGTTCTGGCTGTGTTCATGTATGTTTAGAGCTGTTCTTGATCTTCGTTGCCTGCAACCCTCGTATCATGCAGTTAAGATAAAACTTGAATTGATAATTTGGAATTGTAAATTCTTGTATCATGTCGTCTGAATTTTTGTTTTTTAGGTACATAATTTTGTCATGGTAATAAATTGATGTACTGGAATTTTGTAGGATTAATACCCAAAATGTAGTTTTGTAGAATATCTGGAGAGTAGCCATTCAGCAAAATGCAGAAGTGAAATTAAAATCATGCATTTTCATATATGATAATACAAATGGCATTATCACTTTGTTAGATCCTACAGATGTCTATACTTGGGGAAACAACGTAAACTTTACTTTGGGGCATGGCAGTCAACAGAGTAAACATCATCCTGAGTTGGTGGATCTCTTTCCTAGGAATGGTGTTTATGTCAAACAGGTAATTTAGACATATGAATGGCGCTTTAATTTTGTTAGTGTGTGTGTGTGTGTGTGTGTGTGTGTGTGTGTGTGTGTGTGTGTATATGTGTATATATATATATCTATATATTCCTTTTAGAATTAAGCCACTATGTAGAAGAGTTTAGGTACTGGACTTTCTTTTGTATACCTTCTGCATGTTGAGATTTTTGCTTTTAGGCATCTGTATTTCATGCATTTGCACATGAAGATGACTCTGAAGTAGATTGTCTAGCGATCTTAGCCTGCCTTAGTTGGTGGAAACTGTGCAAGGTGTAAGGTGATATGAGTAGGTCAAGCATGTGACATTCCCCCCCCCCTTCAATTCCAAAAATGCTGTTTCTGTTTGGAAGTACCGGTAAGTCTTCCCCCCCCCCCCCCAGTTTGTGATACAATGTAATACTGGCAGCAGTTGAACCGTGAATAAGTACAGTGTGACTGTTTAATTATATACATAAATGAGACAACTATATTAAGAGAGAAACAATGTCATTTGCCGTTTGAATTTCAGATCCCTTATTTTTAACCCACTTGGCAATATGGACTTACCATTTTTTGTAACCTCACGTGAAGATTGGTTAATCTCTTATGTTCTGCATATTTTGTTAATGTACAGTTGTCTTTTTAAAAATGGCAGTCACTTACTCCTTCCAAATTCATTTATCACAGAATACTTCTGTAAAGACAATAGGGCTGTTCTGGAACAAACATGGGTTTGGTCAACATGAACAGAGAGCTGCTTCTCACACTACATTTTGTACTTGGCTGCACTTCCTCATACTGTATACAGAATGAAAATTAGATATAGATATATAGAGTGAGTGTGATTGATTTTAAAATAATCATGAAGCTGACGGTTGGGTTGTCTGCTTTTCTAAAACAATTTTTAACAAAAAGGATTCACATGGTGCATGACTTCTACATTTACAAAGCAAAATGCATAGGAGTTGTAAGGCAGTTAAATTATCCTGTGCGTGTGCGTGTATGCGCACACACTTTCTCACGAATAGTAGAGCCTAGCTGGATCAGGCTGAAGTCTATCTAGTTCAGTATTCTTTGCAAAAATTCCATTAGCTATCAGGTTCTAGGAAATGGTCACCGAGTGAAACATGGTCTGTTCTCCCCGCCCTGAAATACGTGTCCGTAATTAAGGGTTAGGAATATATTTGAGACCCTTGTAAGCCTCTGTTGTAAGCCTCAATGAAAAAAAGGGGAAGATGTTAAATAGCTTTAGCACAGTTCTAATGACTTTGCCCTATTAGGCTTAAACTAGCATAAAGTAGACCAGATCAGATACAGTTTAAAGGAATACTGAGGCATGAGAAAGTGCGTTGTTAGAACAAAGTAAGCAGTCCTCTTATTTTTCTGAATAGCGTATGTCCAGAACAAGATATGTTACCTATGCCTCACTTGGGAAGAATGCTCTATTGGCCACTAGTCAGTTTGAATTTAAGACAATTTATTATATATTAGAGGATGAAATAGATTTACCATTTCAAAATTTTGACTTCATGTATAACATGGGTTGTGATGGAATTCCACATTTATTCTATGTCTCGTTGTGAGTTGAGAATTGGTGGAAATATTTGTTTTTTCCTGTTCTTTCCTATTGAGTCATGTTCTTGCAAAAGATTACTAGGGGTTCTGTAATCAGCATAATATTATAAACATAGTAATGTGCAGTTTCTTCAGACTAGCTTTTGTATATATTTATTAATGTTAAAATGATTGAGTCCTTTTCAAAGAAGATAACATTAACCTGCAGGCAGATTATCTCTACTCAGTGCCCTTTTTTCTCTCCTTAGGTGGTGCTCTCTAAATTCCACTCAGTGTTTCTTTCCCAGAAAGGACAAGTTTACACCTGTGGACATGGTCAAGGAGGACGTTTGGGTCATGGTGATGAACAGACTTGCTTGGTATTCTAAAACCAATATCTTGAACTGTGAAAACTAGTATCTGATCTCCTCAGCCTTGTATTATGCATATATTGGAGTTATTTATTTATAGTAGCTGTCCTGCAGCACTTCAGAAGCTGATTTTGACGTGTTGAGAATTGGAAACTGCTTCTGCTTCAGTGCAGGGAACTACTGTGTTTATAAGCTATAAAATGTAAAAAAGGCTAGTTCAGGCTGATGTTTGTTGGCTGTGTGTGGTGAAGAGTAAAATAAGTAATAGATTTCACATTTTTATTCATACATTTTCTGTTTTAACAGTAGAATCGTTTGCACTGAGACTTTGAACAGAATGGGACATACATTTTAAATTTAGTTGTCCCAAGTAATAACAACATAGTCTTGTTGACCACCAGAAAACTAAATCAGTGCAATCTTAAAACTCCAGTTGTACAGATCATTTTTTTTTTCATAGTGGTGATTATTGCTGTGGAAGTGCATAAGCAATAAACTCACTTTCCACTAGTGCAAGACAAGACAAGCTGTTTTTAATTCCTTTCTTTGGTATAATGGTGTTCTTTCTCGTTCATGGGGATGTCTAATGGACTGAAAATCAGTGCAAGTTTAATACAGAAAATTTGATAATGGAGATTCCCTTTTCAATGAATAGATTTTCACAAATGCACTTGCCAGTGTGGTTCATACCTTTCTGATGTATTCATTTGTAGTGCCTGCCTAGTTTGTTTAAAACGTTTTTACCCCAGTTTCTTTCTCTCTCTCTCTCTCTCTCTCTCTCTCTCTCTCTCTCTCTCTCTCTAAATAGAGGTGCCGATGCTTGCTTATGCATGAGTAAAATACAATATAAAAACATCACCAAACTGAAAGTGAGAGATGGACTAGAGCTTGTCTCCGCCCTTGCTTTGGTGCATTTGGAAGAAGTGAGATTTTTGTGCTGCCAAGTACCCCAAAGCACAGTGCAGCTACAAAATGATCCCTCTTTGGGGTCTGGTGGGACCATAAGAAATGACTGACTACTAAGGCTGCACAAAATCTGTGCAACAGTGTATTTTAAAATATACCTTTAAGCATAAAGTAATTGCCAGGTAGCCTAGGTTGCATATGAACCAAATTGTTCAGCATTTGGATCTCACTATAAGAGATTGTGGGTGTATAAAATACAAGATTTATTGAAAGGGTTTGCTTTGATTTTGATTGCAGTGGTAAAACTCCTGCTTGTGGAAAAAACATGGCAATTGCAAGTGTTTCCCATGTTAACTTTTCTTAGATTCCTCGACTGGTGGAAAGCCTGATGGTTCATCAGTGTTCTCAAGTCGCAGCAGCTAAAGATCATACCGTTGTGTTAACAGAAGATGGATATGTGTATACCTTTGGTCTGAATACTTTTCATCAGCTGGGTGTTGTTCCTCCTCCCTCCAACTGCAATGTTCCCAGACAGGTAAAAATGACCTTTTAGTAAGTTGGTAGGCGTGTAGCTTAACTACGAATTAGAGGTGTGTGTGTACACATCCTCAGCTACAGACTTGGGTATACTGGACATAGTGCAGCAGATTTATTTACTAACTGAGGCCTCTGTTGAAAAAAATATTTTAGATGGTTAAGCTCCAAGATGGCCACATGCCTATAACCTTCCCAGTCTTGTTTATAACCTATCTTGCTACATGATTCTTCATAGGAGTAAATTGTGAGCAGTGGTCATTGCCTGCAGTTGAACCAAGAAGTGAAAAGCATGTTTATAAGGGACTGATTGGCTGAGCCCCTGAAAGCCAATTGCAGGAGAACCACGGCAAGAGAGGGATGTTTTCATCTCCTGCTTGTGGGCTTCCTAGAGGCAGCTGGTGGGCTACTGTAGGAAACGGGGTGCTGGACTAGATACCGTGTTTCCCCGAAAATAAGACAGTGTCATATTAATTTTGGCTCAAAAATGCAGTAGGTCTTATTTTCAGGGAGGTCTTATTTTCCCAACCTATGGCGCGACAACCCCCCCCCCCTGCATTTACTTTGACCAATTAAAGCTTCATTTTTTTCCCAAGGGTGCAAGGCTCTGCAAGGCCTGCATGGCCTGTACTTGAGTCCTCCACCATAGACACGACATGCCAGAGAGGCCTGCAAGGAGGCTGCAACCTTTCAGAGCCTCTCTAGCATGTCGTCTCTATGGTGGAGGTCCTCCACCATGGAGACGACGTGCTAGAGAGATTCTGCATGGTTGCAGCCTCCTTGCAGGACTTGCTGGCCTCTCTAGCACTTCGTCTCTATGGTGGAGGACTCAAGTGCAGGCCTTGCAGAGACTTGCACCCTTGGGAAAGAACAAAGCTTAAATCAGCCGGGGTGTGTGTGTGTGTGTGTGTGTGTGTGTGTGTACACTGGGGGGGGGGGCGGGCTTTGCATCCATCTGGCTGATGATTCTAGCTAGATCTTATTTTCAGGGGAGGTCTTTGACCTGATCCAGCAGGGCTGTTCTTAGGTTCTTACATTCTTGTAGTCATCACTTTGGGAGGACTGTTGCAGTGCAAATAAAAATGAATCTCTTTCAAAACACAGTTGAAACTGCAGATGGAATTCCAGATGCAAGGTTTTTGGAAAATGGGTAAAATGTCGTTTATTGGAAAAAAAACAACAACTCTGTCCCACTTCATTCAAAGCTCATTTTAGCATATGAAAAATGACTGGATATACATAGTTATAGTTTTGGTTTTATTATCTCTCTAATGCAGTGATGGGAGGAGAAATAAATGTTGTTGGGATTTTATGATTATACTCCCAAGATATTAGAGTGGGCTAGGTTGTAACGCAAATCTGTATTTTCAGAAGTTAAAATGGTGTTGAAAAGGCTACAGAATATGTATTTATATTCTAAGCATAGCTTTCAGTCTCAGTGGCTGAACAAGCATTTTGTTTCTCTTGTAGCATCTTTGAGCTCTTGAACTCAGTGTTTAAGTGAGCAAAACAGACTTCAAAAACAAAATATAAAAACACTTTGTAGTGTTAAAAACACATCCAGAGCAATCCAAGTGTCAGCAGCAACATTGTGAAAATAGTTGTGAAAGCACACTATATGTTGGCTATAACAATTAGAGCAATAGTTCAGTAGGCCACTGAAAACAAATAAAACCTGATAGAAGAATAGCGTGGACTTTACTGAGTAGAGAATACCAGAGTTGCTGCTGTTTCCACGGTTGATGATATTGTGTGTGTGTGTGTGTGTGTGTGTGTGTGTGTGTAAAAAGTGTTCTGGTGGCGCTGATGCTGTAATCCTTCCCCCAGATCTGTCCCTTTGCCCAGGGTCAAAATGGTAGACTGTGCCGCCACCATGGGGTGTGTGTGTGGAGAGAGAGGTAGGTGGAGAATTCCTAAAAAGGCGATGCTGTGGCATGTAGCCAGTGGTCAAGGAGTGGTAGGACAAAGCTCTGGCTGACAATAGGCAGATGACTAATTTGAAACTTTTTTTTTAAAATAAAGGGCTATTTTAGGTTAATAAGAGTAATATGAAAAGGACGAAAAAGAACAAGCGCACTTACAATAATGAGTTGGACAGTGGAAAAGCCCAGTTTCAGACCTTAGCAAAACTTATAGCAGGGAATTGCAGCCAAACCTTGCAGCAAAAGAAAATCCCTAATGGGATCTTTCTCACTGACCCTGACTGTACTTATTGAGACCTCAGCTGTCTGGACTCCATTGCATCCCTCCACACACAGTAAGTTGGGTGGGCTTGATCATGCACCGATGAACTCTGAGGGATCCATCAGAGCATATGCAAGATTGTCCTTTGAGTTGACCTTCAGTCAAGACCTAGGTTCACTGAGGACATTGTCCTATCTGACTGGATGTTCTAGGATTACCTGGGCATTCTACTCCACCCTCTGAACTGGTCAGGTGAGCTGGAATACCCAACAGACTAACATATGCCAGTCTTGGCAGGTAGGCTGACTAGGATCTGTTGACAAGCAATCCACAAAATGGCCTGCCTGCCTAGCATTGCAATCTGTGCAATGGTGATGATTTCAAATTGTCTTAGAGAAGCCTTTTTCCTCTTGACTCTTACATTAAACTTCCCTTAAGTGGAACAGACAGGGAAAGAGAGGGGAGCTCAGTCGTTGCACCATCACTGTATAATTTTAAAGACTTCCACCTAGTTCTCCCACGTGTCTTTAAATCTTTTTTTTCCAATCTGTATTTGTTCTGTCTTTGGAAATTAAATTTAAAATATCAACATGTTCATTCTGTCCTCTGAATATGTATGTACCCTGAATACTAACTCGGTATGTGACACATGTGTATGTTTGTGTTTTTCATATAGGTTCAAGCAAAAAATCTTAAAGGAAGAATGGTGGTTGGTGTGGCTGCAGGCAGGTTTCATACAGTCCTGTGGACCAAAGAAGCAGTGTATACAATGGGATTGAATGGTGGACAGCTAGGTGAGAGTTTTAAATATGATGGCTTTTTGCTGGGGGGGAGGGGAGGAGTCCTTTTTAGAAGGAGTTTAAAATCTATTTGTTCTTTTACCATTAAGATACAGAACTTGGAGAGTGACTGAGTAGTGCTGGTAAAGGCTCAGACAAGAAAAAGCCTGGGGAGATCTCCCTACTCTTTTAGCTCCGTGTCCCTCCTTATGACAGTTTCCCTAATTGTCATTCTGTCTCTTATCACTACCCAGCTCTTCTTGCTTCCTGCATTACCAGAGAGGGAGACCATATGTGTATATTTTAACTAACATAACATGACTTATATGGAATTTAGTTTTTCTCTTTGTGATGTTTGACATTTGAAAATCCTTAATATGAATACATAATATGAGTTCTGTAGTACGGTAAACTTTCCTAAATGGGCTTTAGCATTTGATTTCAAGATGTTGATAATGACTAGAATTTGTACCCCAACTTTAGAAACAGTTATAAGATTCCCTGAAATAACATGTAGTGTGCAAGCTCCCCATGACTTGTAATCTGGAGGAAACGTCCATCCAGAGGCATAACGTACCTCCACAGACAGTGCCTGGGGCAGTGCCTGGGGAAGTGAGAGAACCCGGGGGTTGCTTGCTGTGGCCGCTCTCTGCACTGTCTGAGTGGCGAGAGCAGAGAGTGGCCCCGGCTTCGCAATGGGGCTGTGGCTTCCACCTCTCATGACCTCCTCCTCAAGGCATGCCCTGAGGAGGAGGAGGTGGCCCAATCAGCCACGGCTTCGCAATCAGGCTGTGGCCACCTCTTCCTTGCAAACCTCCCTGGCACGCCCCGAGGAGGAGGCGGCCACGGCCTGATTGCGATGCCGCTGCTGCTCTCTGCTCAGAGTGGAGAGGGAGGGTGCCTGTGGCTTCACAATCGGGCTGTGGCTCCTCGAGGTGCACCGAGGAGGAGGTTGCAAGGAGGAGGCAGCCACGGTGGAGCCTGAGGGGTGCGCCCAGATTGCACATCCCTTGGCGGAGCGCCCAAAGCAGGTGCCCCTCAGGCTCCACCATAGTTATGCCTCTGCATCCATCATAGGTTACAAGTCATGATGACTGTATATAACTATCGGGTTTTAGAGGTAGCCTCTCTGAATGCCAGATGCAAGGGAGTGGCAACAAGCTACAGGTATCTTGCTGTCTTGTGTGCTTCCAGAGATAACTGGTGGGCCACTGAGATGCAGGAAGCTGGACTAGATGAGCCCTTGGCCCGATCCAGCAAGGCTCTTCTTGCGTTCTTAAAACCATATAAGATTAAGACATGATTTCAATTAAATGTGCTACAGTGTGGAGTATATGTATCATTTGTAACATAGTGATGCTTTTATAAATAAAATAGAAGGCTGCAGTCCAGAGCACATTTCCTAGGGTGTAAGCCCCATTGAATGCACCGAGACTTGCTTTTGCTAAACGTTTATAGGATTGCACTATAAGCGTCTGTAATCCTCTGTACCGAGTTAGATCTGAATGCCGTGCTAAACAGGGTAAATTGAAGTTTGTATTGTGTGGTTATTGAATAAACATGCTTTGTTGGTCTTTTCTACAGAGTAGTCCAGAATTCCACAAAAAATGTCCACGGCTTCATTCAAAGTTTTCTTTGTTAGTCTGCTTTGACAGAAAAGACCTTGAAACAGTGCTGCTGGTCAGAGGATACAATACTGAACTAGGTGGGCCGGTGGCCTGACTTGGTATAAGGCAGCTTCATATGTTGGCCTAGCTTTATGGATAGTTTCTGATCCTCTGGAGATTTTGATTCTGTGGTGGGGATGGGCATGTCGTCCATAACACCGATTTCTGCTTTCTCTCTGAAATATTGTGTTCAACTGCCAAGTAGTTTTGGATCTGAAAAGATTGACATTGAGGGTGTTCTCTTGCATTGTAGGGTACTTGCTAGATCCTAATGGAGAGAAATGTGTAACTTCTCCTCGCCAAGTCTCTGCTCTGCATCACAAGGACGTTACTATGTCCTTTGTTACTGCAAGTGATGGTGCCACAGTTTGTGTTACTGAAAGAGGGGATATCTATTTGCTCACCGAATATCAGTGCAAGAAGATTGCTTCCAAGTGAGTGCTTTTCTTCAGAGACACCTAGAAATGTACCCTTACCAGGGGCGACTCAGCCATGAGGCCATTTGAAGTGTTTATGTGGAGTGACGCCCTTAGAGGGGCACCAGATAGACCTCAACCCATCTGTCTGCTGCCTTCTCCAGCCCACTGCTCCATTGGGCACACCAATCTTCCAATCCTGGACTGCTGGAGGAGAAATCGGGGGTGGGGGAAGCAGTCCCATGTTATATCTCCCTGCCTACTGAGTGCTTACAAATCACCAAGTAGGCAGGGAAAGGTGATTTGGGGCCTACCCACCCCTTCCCTGCCATTGCTAACATCCTGATCCTAAACCACTTGGACCATGATTGAGAGGCTGTAAGTGGAAGGGTTGGTTCTTGTTCTGCATGTGCAAGGCTTTGCAAAAATTATATATGCTTCTGTTCTAGGTACAGCTTGGTTTTCCTTATAACTAGGCTTACCAGATCTCCAACCGGGACAGAGTGCTAGACCTTTAGGAGAAGTAATGTGGACAGGTGTAGCTTGCTAAGCCCTTAGAGCACAATCCTAGGCATGTCTACTCAGAAGCAAGCCCCATTGTGTTCAGTGGGGCTTGCTTCTGAGTAGACATGCCTAGGATTGTGCTCTAAGGTTTAAAAAGCTACACCTGCCCCCACATTCCTTCTCCTAAAGGTCTAGCACTCTGTCCCGGTTGGAGATCTGGTAAGCCTACTTATAACACAGCAAGAAGATAGCATGCAATGAGCAGAGGCCAAGAAGCAAATGTACTTCATACAAATAGATATTTATGGGGTAACCCAATGTATTTTGAGCTTTTGAAAGCTTATCTTCAGGGAGAAAACTTAATTCTGTGAATTAATAATAAATAAAGACTCTTTTTCCAATAGTATAGCTGTGTACCTCCTGCAGAAAGTTCCTTTTACTTACTGCCCAAGTTAATTTAAAAACCTTTTATAGTCTTGTTGTTGCATGGATCCTGAATCACTCTCATAAAATGTTTTCATAGTAATAGCATTTGTGTTGTGCTTTAGGGTGCCCAGTATGCTTCATGTACATGTAATCCTTACAATTTGCTCAATAAATGTAGGTGTTGGTTGTGTGACATTGTCACCATGTTGCAGATTTGAGGCCCAGACAATAGTGGTTTGCCTATGACCACTTGCTGAATGAGTCTGTTCAATTTTTATCCCGCTTTTCTCCTGAAGGGCACCCAAAGTGACACAACGAACTATTAAAAACACATACATCTAAAACTGGGATGGCCAACCTTTCAGCATGAATGCTCCCGGCCCTTTAACGGTTGTATAGGTGAGGGCATTTCTGCAGGTGCAGCTGCTTTAGCAGCACCATCAGCACTTGCAGCTGCCAAGATTCTGTCTTCAACACAACCCTTAAGAACATAGGGGCCCTAATGGTGGAAGGTTGGCCACCTCTGATCTAAAAGAAAACTACAGAATACAAAATAAATATCATATACATATAAATGTTAAACAGCCAGCAGCAATCAGTCACAAACGTAACAGAGGAACTCATCTCATTCCTTTAACCACCAGCTAATGTAGTTGGGATTAAAGATTTAAGGCTGCAGTCCTATACACACTTACCTGGGAGTAAGTGCTATCAAACTCAATAGGACTTTTTAGTTTGCACATGTAGGATTTTGCTGTGATTTTTTTTTAGTGCTGTATTAAGTTTTGTTTTAGTTTGTTGTCTTTGTCTGATTGCCAGTTTTGTGAACTTTGAATGTCATCTTTGTTTTGGGTGTTTTATGCTGCCTTTCATTGCTTTGCTCAGATTATCATGTCCTATTCAAATTAGTTTCTTCTAATAACATAGCTTTATTTTATGTGTGTAGTAATAGGGATGTTTCACATGCCCTGTGCTCAATAGGAGCCATATGACAACATGTTGGTAAGAGGGTGGGGTAAAGTGACACTCTTTGCATCAACTCTGTGTAGACTAAAGTTTCTACATCAGAGAGAAAGTTGATGCTGTTTCATCTGCTAACTACTGTACATGCAATTGTGCTGAATCTTGCATTAGGTCAGTGTTGCGTTAGGTCACCAGGCTAATCTGGGTTTAAATAGCTGTTTTGTTTTGTTGGTTCTGTAACTGTAAACGTTTTTGCTTTCTTTTGATGATGCCCTTTATTTGCACAAAGTATAAACTTTTGTGTTTAATTGTTCAGGCAGCTAAATCTAAAAAAGGTTCTTGTTAGTGGAGGTTATTTGGAATACAGAGTGGATCCTCAACACCTTAAGGAAAATGGAGGTCAGAGGACTTGTATCCTTGCCCTGGATCAAGCTGGAAGAGTAAGTGGTCTGCAGGGTGCCGTACATCTCTTTAACACACTTTATTTAAAACTTTATCTAAGATCTGTCCTGTCCGTCTGTAACATAGTTATACCGTTAGGCGCTAAATGCAAATTCATTTTCTAGCAATAGTAATATACACATACAATCTCTTTTCAGGCCCCTTCAGACATTATTATTTTTAGAATAAATTTTCAATGAAAGGAATTTGCAGGAAAATTTGCAAGAAAATAAATTTGCAGTAATAATAAAAAAGAAAAATAGTTGTGAAAAACGATATATTCATAACATATTTTATGTGCTGTGCCTGCCACAAAAGGGGTAAACGTGCATTTGTTGTGTAGCAGCTTATGTGTCTTGATAACTATATGGCTTTTAGAATAATACGGATATCCATATGAATGAGGTTCCTTGCCTGAAACATGCATGATGACTGTAACCGGATGATGAATTGCTGTCTTGTCTAGTCAGGACTGCCTTGTACAATTTTCCCCACAATAACATTGGAGTGAAGCCCTGTGCACTCACTCACAGCGCAATACGGTGCTCCAGAGAAGCGTGCGCTCCCCTGGCACAGGGTGTCAAACGCACCGTAAAGTACGTTTACGGCACCCGGCGAGTAAGGACAGCCGGCGCAGAGGCCGGCGGCCCTTACCCTGCATCCCCGCCAGAGCAGGTAAAGCCTGCACCGGCAGAGGCGGGGGGAGGGTGAATTTGGTGGTGAGGGGTGTGTGTGGCCATTGGCCACCCCAGGCCTGGAGAGGGCGGGGATATTGGCGGAGATATACGCCAATATCTAAAGCCCTCTCCAGTCCCAGCGCGGCCTTACATGGCGGGCACAATTGTCTCCTTCCCTCGAGGTGCACCCGGGCTGCCCCGGGGCAGTCCAGAACCTGAATAGGATATGGTGGCCAGCCCTTTAGGCCGGCCGCCATATCTTACACAGGATTGGGCTGTCAGTGTTGAGCTTCTCTATGTATGCGGTGATGGAGGATAGTGACTGCAGCAGCAGACCTCGCGCCCAGTGCAGTCCTAATCTTTTTATATTACTGTAAACCTTTTGGCCCAGTAGGCCCCTGCAACAAAATAGTTATTGCTGTTGCAATTTTCATCTTGAACAAAAAATTTCTTTTTGTTACCGTTTTGAAACTTTGATTTTAAAAGAATGGTTTTGTACAGCTTCATGTTAGTGGGAATGAAGCATCTAAAAATCACCATTAAAAGCTTCCTAAGACGAGATCTTGTAAAGATAAACCATGTTCATTTTGGCCATTTAAAAAACTGACAGGTGACTGAGCAGCAATTCAAAGACAGACCCAACTCTTCACCTCCTCTCCAGCTCTTAGCAGACTGGTACAGATATTTGCAAGTAAAAGAAACATAAAGTTTTTTGTATCTCGGTCGTAGAGCACTTTAACAGACCAGCCTATCTTTTTTCCATAGAGCTCTCTGTCACCTGGGAGGTGGACTTGTTAAAGTGATTAAAGCCAAATCCTTTTTCAGGAAATGGGAAAGCTCAGGCTAAACACTGTGAGCATCTGCAAAGAGGATTTGTTGGAACGAATCATAGACGGAGAGCAAGTCCCAAAATATGTTGCTAAAATAAGAGTAGACACTTGCAGCTCCTCATTGTAAATTAAAGAGTCCCCAAAGTATGGCCCATGGACAACATCCAGCTCACCAACACACTTTGACCAGGTTGCTGAGACCAGTGGCACTTATAATTACGTGCATACCTCCCTGCACTTCCCATCCATCCACCTTGGCCCACTACCACACGCCATCTTTCTCATGTTAGATGAAACAACTGTTAAACCGGATTGCTTTTGCTGAGGATCCAGCTGAGTGAGAGAGACAGCAAGCAGCGCTGTAGCAGTAAATATTACAATTTTTTTCTTTCTATTGTGAAAATTCTTAGTTATTTAAAATTGTATGTATATATTTTCTGCAATTGACTCGCTCCAGGTCACCCTAAGAGCAAGACTGAATGATATGACCCTGACAGCTGAAAGTTTGGTGACCCCAATCCAATTCAAAGTACTTGAATAAGATGCGAGGTTTCACTGCTGTAGAAACGTGGGAATGTTAACTTCTTCTCTTCTCTATCCTCTGCACACTGCACTAATGTCTTAGGTGTTTTGCTGGAAATCTGCTAACAGCCCTATGAAACAGTGCCGCTGGGTATATGGCCGCCAAGTCTACATGTCAGATATTTCTTTAAATAAGAATGAAATGATGTTTGTTACTCAAGATGGTGAAGCTTTCAGAGGAAAGTGGATGGATGGGAATAGAAATTTGGAAAAGAGAGGTCAGTCGTTTGACTTTTATGCTTAATGTTGGCAAAACTGAACCATTTGGGGTGAGCATGCACAAACTCAGTTCTGGGTCAATCTGTTTAAAACTGATCATGAACACACAATAGTCTTTTCATTTTTATTTCTTAATTCAAGAAGCAATACATAGTTGTGTTGGCCATACTACCCAAGTTATTTCCAGTTAACTGACTTGAAATTATCTATTCATAATACTGTATAGTCTGATTTGCCACATTCATCCTATCGCTTTCCCATGGAAATAGTAGTCAATCGTTGAATATGTTTTCCCGAAAATAAGTGTCTTATATTAATTTTGGCTCCAAAAATACTTTCTTTGAAATTTTTGAAAAATTGTATACATGAAAATTCTTCTACATACTTCAGGTATGCAGAAAGCACAGCCTTGTCTGCAAGTGGTCCTGTTTTGCTGCCCAACTGATGGATAAGTTACTAGTGTGTTCTACAGTAGATTAGAAGAAATCACGGTTATGAATAGACATAGTTTCTTTAGTGCAACAGAATAAAAATAACTAGGTGGTGCCACCTAGTGTCTTCAAGTTGGAGTCAAAATTACATAAAATGGAGTGGCAAAGGATTAAGCCTGCATTTTCTTTAGTTGTCAAGGGCCCACTTGGTTGTAGTCAGAGGTGTAATTGCTGCATACAAATACAAACTACAGACTGGTTCTGTTGCTTTAGTATCTATTGTACTTTCAACTGAAAGATGTCCACATCAAAGACATGTTCTAAAACTTGTAGTGTATAAATTTTAGTTGTAATTTGAAGAGTTTGGGCAGTATAGGAGATTTGTACAAAGCATTTGAGTTAACAAAGCATTTTGAAATTCTTATGGGGAATGTTTCAGTCCTAGGACATTGAGACGATCTTGTTCACACTCAGATCATGGCTGTCCTATACCCAGGTTTTTCCTACAGGGGAATTATTTTCCTGATAGGCTTGTCCAGTTACTACAAAATGAACACACATGCTGCAAGTACCAGTAAAACATTGTACTGTACATATTTTTTTCCCACATGAAGATTAAAGGTACGGTCTAGAAAGTACATCATCTATGAGACAGCTTTCAGCGAATGAAACCAAATACCGTATTGTCCCGAGTATAGGATGCTCCTGATTATAAGCCGCACCCTTAAAGTTTGGTGCTATTTTTTAAAAAATACATTTTTAACTTAAATATACACATTAGTAGTAGAACAGTAAAACAGTACAGCTTTAGTACAGTTAAAGGCATAGGCACCCTGTCCCTTATTGAATCTGGGGCACCCTAGTATAAGTAGCTTTCCCAGATCCAAAGGGGGACAAAGTGCCTACCTTTAACCTTTGGAATTTGGGCAGGTGCAGCTTGTTGCACCCTTCCATGATGATGAGCTGCACCTGCCCAAATTTCAATGGTTAACAGCAAAATCCTATGCATGTCTACTCAGAAGTAAGTCCCATTGCATTCAATGGGGCTTACTCCCAGGAAAGTGTGCATAGGATTGCAGCCTAAAGGTTGGCACTCTGTCCCCCTTTGGATATGGTAAGCCTATGCAGGAGCTCTTACTCTCAACTTTCAAACTGCAGGATCAATAAATATCTTAGTTTCCACAGAGTCCTGGGGCTGGAACTTAAGGGTTAATTTTTTCAAATGCTTCCATCCTGAGGCTAGAGGTTGCTAGAGAGATCATTGTTCAGCCATTTAGCAAGTGATTAAGCTCTTTGCAGTTTAAAAAAAGAAAAAAAAAGCCCTTTGAAAGAGACTTGAAAACAAAACTCTAGCAGAAAATGCTAGGCTTTGATTGTAGGCCGCACCCCTACTTTAAAGACTTGCTTTAGGGGGTAAAAGTGAGTCTTATACTCAGGTCAATATGGTACTTTACTATTTCAACCTTAGGTTCTCCAAATAATTTGAAGTATTCAGCATTCTTTTGCTTCATCAATTAAATTCCAGTTAACTCTCCATGTTTATTTTTTACAGAAATTGTGTCAAACCTTCAGAGTCCATCAGATGATGTCGTATCCTATGATACAAAGAATGTATATGAACGAATACGGCTTGAGAAGCTTGCTTTTGTTCACAGAGCTGTTAGTGTTACTACAGATTCTAATGGAAGTAACTTTGCTGTTTTACAGTCTGACCCTAAAACAAGGTATAATTCCACTGGTAATAACTTGCACAAAATTGTTCCTGTTGCTTAGTTCTTCCTCTTGACATATCACGTGAGGGGTTATGATGATGATCTTGAGAAGTAGTGCCTGGTCAGGTCTTTTGCAGTTGGAAAGTAGCAAACACTCAACAGTTAGTGATTCTAATACTTTGACCTTTTAGGACATTGTCACTGGCTACCTGATATCTCCTAAGGCAGTATTTCTCAAACTGTGGGCCAGGCACCACTTGGTGGGGTCGCGCCCTGATTTCTGATGGGTCCAGCAGAGTCTCCAATCAGTAGCGTCGTATGATGGGGGGCCCTATGGCCCTGGGCCCCAGGTGCCAAGTGGGCGTGCTGCTTCCAAGGGCGCCAATATGGGGAAAAACGTTTTAAAGGGCAGCTTGAGCCAGCTGCTGCTCTGCTTTTTTCCCCATAACATGAGGTGGGGCAGAGGCAGAGGCTGCCGCGGAGGGCGTTAGCGTGGATCCTGCTTGCTCGCTCGCTCTGCATTTGCAAAGGGCTGAAAAAGAAAGATGGAGGACTTGTTAAAATCAATACCTCAGCTGAGGATACACAAGGGGAGAGAGAACGGTCGTCTAAACTAAGGAGCGCCAAAGAGAGACAGCCGCGTTAAAAGCAAGAGAGTCTGGAGGCTTGTGTGGCAGTGTGGAGAGCCCAGGAGAGCCCATATCCTCAAAAACAAGTAAATCTTTGCTTCTAGCATTCGTTTCTGTCAATATTCATTACTTTTACTGGGTCACTAATTTAATTTTCCTATTTTACTGGGCTGCACTGTCCTGAAAGATCTAAAAGGGATGCAGTATGTCTACTCAGAAGTAAGTCCCATTATAGTCAATGGGGCTTACTCTCATGTAAAAGCACTGGCTCTTGATGAAAGGACATTAAATCCGTTTAAATAAATAGCTTGCACTTGCTGTAACGGAATATGTGAACAGTAACACCACTGGCGGCAAGGAATATAGAAGGGGAGCAGGGGGGCAGAAAGTTGAGGGTGTTCCCCTAGTATATTTTGGGCTAGAGACGCCACTGTCTCCAATGAAAACATGGGTGATGGAAAGATCAGATAAGTAATTGCCACAAGCCCTGAAGCTATTCAAAAATCAGATAGCTATTTATTGCGCTTCAAAGAGCTGAGCTCCTGCAGTTTGCAAGATAGCTGCTAATTACCCTGCAAGCAGCTGAACTCTTTACTTGTAAATAAACTTATTTATTTATTTATTTCTAGATCACCTTTTTTTAAAGTCTTGTAAGACTAGGTGGGTCCCGATAGAGTGTCATTTTAAAAAGTGGGTCCCAGTGCTATAACGTTTGAGAACCACTGTCCTAAGGAAAACTTATTACCGTTAACAATTTCCTTCATATGAGTTAAAAAGTGCCTGGGGTACATTATCCTAGAAATGAGTTGGATTCCCCATTGGGGTAACTTTGTACATTGGCTAAGTTTCATTAGTTTATCTCTGCTAACTTTCATTTTTACAGCTACTTTATATGTGCCAGCAACACTATTTCTTTGTGCTAGAAAAGCACTTTAAATACCTTCTGACTGCCCTTCTTTCAAACTTCAGCGATGTGAATGGTTGCCCGAAAGCGATCTATGTAAAGATAAAGAGAAGCTCTAATTTGTAGGCCTTACTGAATTCTATATACATTTATCTAGGAGTAAGTTCCATTGAATTTCATGGGACAGTTCCGGGTAGACATGCATAGAAGTGCACTTTGAATGTGCATAAGGAGCACAAATGTATTTCTCAAGACATAGGGGTGTGTGTGTGTGTGTGTGTGTGTGTGTGTGTGTGTGTGTGTGTGTGTGTGTGTGTGTGTGTAAAACATGTGGCTCACGGTATATTATGACATATGCTAACTTCTACTGTAAAATTTCAATTTTCATAGGTTCACTTGTAAAGACTACAGAATCTCTCTGGGGTAACCAGTTGCCCTTCTAAACAAAAAATGTTTTCCAAATGAGGGTTAAGCCTGTGCATGTATTTATTTAAAAACTTTTGTTTTAATAAAATTGGATATACATATGCATTCTTTCTGATGTGCAGATTCTTCCTTTGAATAATTACCTCTAAAATGAAACTGAAGAAAAGGTTGATTTTGAAGTTGAAGTAAATCATGTCTTGTATAATTACCATTGGTGTTTGTAGTTTCATATATGGCTTAAAAATTATTCTGTTTTTATTTAGCTTAGAATACAGGAGACGTTTAAAATGTTGAAGTTGCATCAGTGTACTTAAAAATGAAGAAGAACTTAATGTTAGTTCGTTAGTACAGACAAATGGTGGCGATATGTAAAGATACTTGAAATCAACAGTTAAGTAGATGGTGTAGTACTGTACAACATCTTGTTAAAGAGTTTCTGCATCACTCCCTTTTCCTTTTTTAGGGGTTGTTTGTATGCTGAGGGTGTATTAACCCTTCAGCTATCCAATTTGAGTTAAAAGGTAGTGATGTATTCCTTCAGAGGGTTAATATTTGTTTGAAAGAAGAGAGAGAATTCACTCAGTACTAGTTAGAACCTTTCCACCTTGCATTAGGCATGAAAAGTATAAAGTCAAAGCTAAAGTAGACCTCTTCGAAAATAACTCCTCTAACTTTGCTTGTCTTCCAGTCTGTATGAAATTCCAAGCGTGTCAGTATCTAGCTTTACTGAGGACTTTAGCAAATTGCTTGGGGAAGCGGAAGTTATGGATACCATCCATGATGTGACTCTTCAGGTTGGCACCAGGATTTTTCCTGTGCACAAGTATATTTTGGCAATGCGGTCCGATTTTTTCCGGAAGCTCTTTGGCTCAGATCATGATTGGCTAGATTCTGCTGATGTTTATCGTAAAGATGAAGATGACATCGGTTGTGATCTCTTTGTGATTGAAAAACTTCACCCAGACTTGTTTGTGTACCTTCTGCAGTACATTTACACAGACTCTTGTGATCTCCTGATTCATGGTCACAGGCCCAAAATGGTATACAAAGAAAAAATGGAAGAGAATCAAGACTCCTTAACTACAAACTTGAATAAAATAACAATTAATGAGGATACTAATAATAAGTCTGCATTTGAGGTTTACAGAAGTAACCAAGTGCACATGGTAAATGAAAAACAGAAGAGCAAATCCAAATCTGTTTCCAAGAAATGCAAGGGTGTTAGAGAAGAAGTGAATCTCATCAAAATGTTGCAGGTTGCTGCAAAGAAATTTGGTCTTGGCAACTTAAGCTCAAGGTATGTGATCAGCTATTCCCTGGTAGAGCAAGGAGGCATTCCTAACTAAATAGGAATGTCCTTGCGCCAGCTCAAGGTAGGGTCAGCTACTTAATGGCTAGATTGGGTTCTCAACCTGTGGTACAGGTACCCCTAGGGGTACGCGGACCTCTTGCTTGGGGGTACGCCAAGCCCTGCCCCTTATCTGCCCCATCAGCAGCTAATTAAGTGTTAATTAACATGGATTTTAAATTGTAATTATTTTCGGAGCCTTTCTGTCTCTCTTGGTTTTGGGCTTATTTTTGTACTTTGGAAAATGTACTTTGGGGGGAGGGAGGGAGGAGCTGATTTTGGGAAATGTAACTTGGAGACAAAAGAGACCCGTGTGTGTGACACACACACACACACACACACACACACACACACACACACACACACACACACACACACACACACACACACACACACACACACACACACACACAGACAGTTAAATAAGACATTTTTTCACATTTAAAATTGTTAGTACTTTTTTATTTAACGATTAATCAACTAATTAACTGATCCAATTAGCATTTAATTAGCAGGGGGTACTTCAGAAAATTGGACCGTGATAGGGGGTACCCGGGCCTCCAAAGGTTGAGAACCCCTGGGTTAGATCATCTTAGGAATTAACCCTATCCTGGTTGGACAGCATCACAGGTTTCATCATGGCTTGGCTGGCATCTTGCAATGCTCACAGATGATCAACTCTTTAATCTCATTTTGGGAAGTCTAGCATACACACACCTGGCTCTGATAGGCTGGTTTGAAATTAACATTCAAATTTTCTGCTTCTGAGTTGGGAGAGAAGACTGGCCCTATACTGACGTGAGCTAAACTTGGCAGGGATCCAGGAAGGTTTTGGTCAAGCTTATTGTGTTCCTGGTGACACCAGGGAGTCATGAGACTCCAATGTACATTTTGAGGGGGGATGCTATGTGTGATACGTAGGCTTACCAGATCGTCAACCGGGACGAAGCGATCTCCCCTTAAGGGGGCGGGGCGAGGGGGGCAGAACGCAACGCGTTCTGTCCCCCCGTGCCCCGCCCCCTTAAGAGGAGATTGCTCCGTCCCGGTCGATGATCTGGCAAGCCTAGTGATACGTAATCTGGGGCTCTGAACAGAATGGAGACTGTGTCCCTAACTTGGTCTTGATGTATACAAAGTGCTGTCATTTTGGGGGAGAAAGGGGGCAACCGCAGGAAAAGGGGTGCTTGTGACAAATTTGTTCCCAATTCTGTACTTTCAGAAGGGCTATTTGAACTTATGACCTTCTTATGTATTTTCTTATGAACTTCTAGAGGAGGTTGCTACTGCATGGAGTTGCAGTTACTCTGCCTTGGCAGGAAGTATCTTTTTAAGGATAGGGGAATAGGCACAACTACTGTTTGAACCCTTTTAGTTAAAACCAGTTCCAAACATTAAGCTTTAAAAAGGCAAACTGTGGTTTGCGACATCACACTTAAAGTGACACCCTGTGCTTGCCCTGTAGAGGTATTTAATCTGCCACTTACAGTACACAAGCCTAAATGAAGATAAAACAATCCCCCCAGATTGTTGATCTAGCTCCTGCGCTCTTAGGATGTTGTGCAAAAGAGCTATGTCCAGCCACAGCTAGTGCCCCACAAATTATTTATGACACTCAAACCTTCTGTTGGTACTCTGTCCTACAAGGTCACCTCTGACTTAAATCTCTCCAGCACCACAGGCTACATCTTTCAGTATAATTGAAACTCTAAAAACAATTGTTCTGTCCCATATTGGAAAATGATAAATGAATGCTCACTCTCTGTTTTCTGGACTAATATGGTATGTTAAAATAATTAAGGAATGCAGAGAAGTTGAATAATCTTTCTCAGTATTCATCTGGAACAATTACCCTTCAACAGTGGCTCTAAGCACACGTATATCATTGTTTTCTTCATTTTGTGGTGGGGTATTATGTCAATATGGCTTTCCCTATGCTTTATGTATGCATGAAGTTGTATGGTAAACATTTTTTCCTGTCCCTTACAGGCTAGACGGAGTCAGAATAGAAAATGGAAAAATTAATGTTGTGAACAGAAAAAATGGCAACAAGCCAAAGCTAAACCAGAAAAAATTGTGAGTTTCAACTGGTTGAGAGTGGTATTAATAAGACAATCGTACAAGGCAGCCTTGACAGGCTTTACTTTATGAACTCTGCTTGAGTGAAATAAAGCCTAAGATTAGCACACCCTTTCATCCTTAACCCTCTTACTTGACTCTCCCTACTTCTGACCCAGTTGGTCTTCTTGAATGTGCTCTTAATGGGGTGTGGCAAAAATTGTGCAGTAAAGCAGGGGTACTTTGGCTGACTGCTGGTGGTACTCGGACTGCCGGAACCCCACTCCTACGTGGTGGTTTTGGCAGTGTGTTTTCGCTCCCAAGAGACTCCTGCCTTTGGCCGAGCCTCTCGATAACGCTGAGAAGGGCCCTCCCTCCCACCCGCCCAGAGCCTTCTACCTGTGTCTTCTGGCCTCTGAAAACACAGAAGTAACTGGTGATGATGTCATCACCAGTCACTTCCGGTGGTATGCAGCAGGAGAGTGGCGCTGGAGGCGACTCGGAAGGGGTTGAGAACCCCTGCAGTAAAGTATAATGTAATACTGTTAGAAAATTATCTAGCAACACTTGTCTCATGAGTCAGGCTTTTTGACACCACAAACATGACTGCCATTTCTTACATCAGGTGTTCCCAACCTGTGGTCCATGTACCCCTAGGAGTACGTGGACCACAGGCTGGGGGTACGCGAAACACTCCCTTATCAACTGCTGCGATCAGTAGCTGATAAGGGACAGCTGCTAAAGGGACAGCTCCTCCCACTCGCGCCGCACTCGCGCTGATAAGGGACAGCTCCTCCCACTTGCGCTGATAAGGGACAGCTCCTCCCACTCGGGCCGCAACCTGGAGGGAAAGGGTATGCGCGCGGGGTATTTTATTTTTTATTTTTCACATTTTTATACCGTCCTTCCTCCAAGGAGCTCAGAGTGGTGTACATATTTCCTCTCCTCCTTTTTGTCCTCACAACAACCCTGTGAGGGAGGTGGGGCTGAGAGATAGTGACTGGCCCAAGGTCACCCAGGAAGCTTCGTGGCTGAGCGGGGATTTGAACCTGGATCTTCCAGGTCTAAGTCCGACTCCCAAACCACTACACCATCCTGGCTCTGGTATGTGTGTGTGTACACGGGGCCTCCAAAGTTCTGGGGGTATGCGGGGCAGCTGTAGGCCCACATAAGGGGTATGCGGCCCTCTGAAGATTGGGAAACCCTGTCTTGCATCATAGACTCAGAGAGTTGTATGCAACCATTGCCCTTGCTGCTCATTTTTTAGTCCCTGTTGTCTACCTTCATTTTTTCCTGCACGTCTTGGATTGCAAATTCTCTGGCTAGCAACTGTGTCATTGTTGTGTGTTTCATGAAGTCCATCAATCTCTTTGTACTAAGAAAATGTAGAGGAGGCACAAATTAAGACTGTTTACAATCTGATGCAGCTGTCTTATGCAGCTTTTTATTTTATATGCTCCTGTGTGGGCTGTCATTGTAAAAAATGATGAAGATGACTGTTTTGCATTTCGTGATGGTAACAACTGTTTTTAATTTTCTTTGAAACAGAACAAAATTAAAAAAGAATCCTAAGCTTGCATGTTAAACACAGTGAGGACGAAACTACAGAATTTGATTATCAATCTCGTGTTTAATATTTTCAACCCATTACCTTTTTTGTAGCTCATACCTCTGTGATGTAACAATGAAGTCTATAGATGGAAAGGAGTTCCCCTGTCACAAATGTGTACTCTGTGCAAGACTTGGTAGGTGTAATATAAAGTGTAATGGGCACTTGGTTCATAATTCTTGCTTTTTATGCATGGCTAAATGAGTTTTCTTTCCTCTTCAGACTACTTCCATAGCATGCTGAGCAGCTCGTGGATTGAGGTATGTGTGCCATTGATGCATCTGTTATCTGAGCTGCCTCCAGTTCGATGCCTTGTCTTGTGGGCTCTCTCATGTATGTGCCCTCTCTGCGGTTGTTACCTCGGTTGGCCTGGCCTTGGTTATGAGGCCACTGATGCGGAGGTGCAGTGTCGTTAATATATGCTTTCAGGCATATGCAATTAAAGATAAATAGCAGCAATTACTAATAATTCAATATACGTGGGATAAAATTTGAGTCTTCTCAGTGCCAGGCAGAACAGTAACCTTCGCCAATCTTAGACAAACCAAAACTGAGTGGTTCTGGCAGATCTTTCTAAGCAGCAAGTTCCAAACTGAGAATGCTCTGGTCCTTAGGCTGCCGGGCACAAGATTGGAGAATGTTGGTGCTTGGAGTAAGGTGCCATCTAATAACCTCACAGGGAGGAAGATCATCAGGAAGACTTTTTTCTGAGAGTTGTGTGATGACTTACGAAGTGATTTACAGTGCAATCCTGTGTAAGGATCTGGCCGGCGGCCCATGGCAGAATGGCCGCCAGGCCAGTGGTCTACTCGAGGAAGGGGACGCTCGTCCCCTTCCCCGGGTGTAAGTCCAGGCCGGCCCCATTGGCCACCTCCTGATTTCTGTCAGCTAAATAGCTGGCGCAAGTAGAGGAGGCCGTGTAACGGCCTAGCCGGCCTGGCGGAGACTGGGATATGGCTGAGACCATCCCCCGCCCCCTCCTGGGCCGGCTAGACCAATGGCCCTCACCCGCCAAACCGCCCCCACGCCTGCTGGATCCCGACTCACTTCGTCTGGTGGACGCACAGGCACTCCGGTGACGGAGCAAGGGAGGCCAGCCTCTGCGCCGACCTCCCTTGCTCCAGAGTACTCGTAAACGTGCTTTCCGGCACGTTTGCAACTGCTGCCGGTGACGGAACACTTGTTCTGTCACCAGCTTTTTTTTTTTTTTTTACAGGATTGCGCTGTCACAGTCTAAAAATACTTACCTATTCTGAATTGTTTACTGCTTTTTATATATAGCTGCCTGTGGAAAGTGCTTGGCAAATATATTTCATTCATCCTCATGATGCCCATATTGTTCAAGAACACAGCTAAAGAATTACTGTTCAAATATGGTAACTTGGCTTAAGAATATCTTGCAGATCTGACTAGCTGCAGAATGATTCTAGAATCCGTCTTGGATTGAATTCAACTGGGGTCAGAAGTATTCTGTGCATGCTTCTAAAATATCACTTCACGCTGGACAGCGCAAATATCACTGTTTTATAGTTAACTACCTGCTTTTCTGATGTTTGGCTTTCAAGCATTTATACGTTATGTATGTGTGGAACTCTTTTGGTCCAGAACTGCTGCATTTACAACCTTCTTAGCTTTACATCTGCACAGTTGGCTTGGCACAAAGATACAAGTCTGTTTTGAAAATGTTAGTAAAGGCAGGTGCAGTGAATCACGCAGAGATGCAGAAAGAAACCTCTGGGTAGGGTGGGTAAGATAGACTCACCGGGAACTTTAAACTATTTTTCCCCCTTCTGACATGCCAATATTTTTCTTATGATAGACTAGAGCAGGGGTCGGGGACCTTTTTAGCTATTACCCCAAAATATATTTGTTGACGTCAATATTACCCCCTCGAACATTACTGTTCAGTTAATGTTGTTATACGAAAGCATATACTCTACCTACTGCATATGAATGATTGTGTATCTGTTTCACTCTTAGGCCTTGTCCAGATAACACGATTATTGCCATGATTTACATATGAGTGCCAAATATATGTTGCGTCCAGATACCATGTTTCCGACGCATTTTATGTGTTCGGGTTTATTTTAGTTTAGGAGCCAGTATTCAACATGGAGATGATTATTAAAACAATGTCCAGTCACGCCACATGCGCTGACGGTCAATAAGGTAGGACGCTACAGTGACCCACCGGGTTTTATGCACAAAAGCGAGAGTCTGGCATGTGCACGCGATTTACTGCCCGATCCTCAGGCAGATGGTGCCGTAAACGCCAAGGAGGCCCATTGGGGCCAGGCAGCCCTACACCGGGTGAAGGCGACAAACAACCCCTTCTCCCGAAGATTCCCTGGGCCGCACTGGAGCGGCCCAGGGAGGACTCAGGATCCTGTGGCTGGCCCTATGGGCCGGCCGTGGATCTTTACGCAGGATTTGGTTGTTACACGTGAGCAATAATACGTCGCGAGTGCATGTGGACAGCGCAAATAGAGATCCTGTACCGCACAATCATGTGAGTTGTAATGCCTCATCTGGACAAGGCCAAAGATTTGTTTCACTTGTTAAATAATAGGAGTCAATTTTTGTACAATTATATTTATGTTTATTGAGCCTTCATTACCCCCAAGATTTCCATTTTTACCCCACTTGGGGTAATTTACCCCTGTTCCCTGACCACTGGACTAGAGGTTCCCAACCTGTGGTACACGGGCTGCCATCCACCAAGATGGCAACCGCCATCTCAGCCACGTGGTGCTGCGACCGAGCCCGAAAAGTGGCGCTTTGTGCTCTGCTTAGCTGGCAGAGCTCGAGCGTGCGGGCTGTAAGTGCTAGGGATGCCCCTCCAGCCCTTCCCTGTGTCTTACCTTTCTCTCCTTTTCTGAGCTCCAGCCAGCCGAAAACTTAGAAGAAAGTGCTGATGACTTCATCGGCACTTTCTTCCGGTGGTACACTGCCAGTCAGAGATCTGCCTAGGTGGTGCACGGGCCGAAAAGGTTGGGAAATGTTGTGGTAAACTAATGTGCCCCAGTGCACAGTTTGGGATTGGCTGTTCTTTTCTGAAAGTAGAAAAATTGTGCACATGCAATTTCAAAGTATATGCATTATGGACACACTGGATCAGAGCTTTGCTCTTCCCAATGTGCCTTTCTGAGGGTTTTGTGATCAGGGCTTGATTGAATGTTTTGCCAAATATCTACCTTGCATTGGACTCTTGCTTCTAGATGTTTTGTTGGCCATGTACAGCATGCAGATGTTTCTGTATGCTGACTGTTGTCAGGACTCTTGGGTTACAGGCAAAACGTGAAGAGGTTCTTTAGGGGGAGCTTTTTCAGATTTGTCTTAGATTGAATCTGAATTGCATTGTTGGTATTTCTAATAGTTTGCACAAAATAATAGGGCTAAATGTATGCAGGGGCAGCTGCTCCTGGCATGAGTTGCTGCTTGACTTTGCTGCTTTCCAGTCAGTCTCCTCTAGAGGTCAGTAGTTATGCCACATACCTTCATGAAATAGAATGGCTTGATTGATTCAATGATCACACCTGATTCAGAGATGAGGCCGAATTACCTCTCCTTAGGAAGGCTGCCAGTTGCATCTTTGTACAAGTAACTTCTTGGGGTTACCGTCTAAATGAGAGGTATGCTATCACAACCCACATAGGAGGCAAGTGGGTAATGCTTCTGCTTCCTCTACATTGCATCTTTTGGGGTGCCAAAGTGAAGTGTGCCTCCAGTTATTCAGAAGAATAAAAAGGTGCACCTTGGACTTTCGAAGGTATGGAAAACACTGTTCTACATCAAGAATGATTCCCTGATAGGCTCCTTTTGAAGAAGGGCTATGATTCCGACAATCTCTTTTCAAAAATATTACTATAGAATGTAAAAATATAGTAGAATGCAGCAGAGTAACTTGCTTGATTATCTGAATAATTGTAACCATAACCATTTGGACACAATCAAGGGGTTGTGTATTATGCAGGGTTTGGGGTTGGTTTGTTTTTTTGAGATGCTGGTATACAAGAAAAAGTAGGTATATATCGTCTTTGAAATCTGAAGACTTTCTTCAAGGTTCACAGGAAAGTCCTGTTAGGTTTTAAATGGGTTGAAATGTCTGTTTAAACTTCTTTTATTCAGGCATCACGTTGTGCAGCTCTGGAAATGCCATTCCCCTCTGACATCCTGCAGGTCATTCTGGATTATATTTATACTGATGAAGCTCTTGCAATAAAAGGTGAGGTCATTAAACTTCTGGCATGCATTGGACAGGAAATGAATAGCATGCTTGGGAGTCTGTAGCGCCTTTGAGAAGAGCACCATGAGTATGGGTGTGGACACTATAGGACGGGTGGCCAAACTTGCTTAACGTAAGAGCCACATACGATAAACTTCAGATGTTTGAGAGCCGCAATATTTAAAAAGCATTTAAATTCTTAAATATAATTACTCACCACGATCATTAAAACATGTTTTATTCCAGTGGACTCTCAGTTTACACCTGGTGAATAATTATAAAGCTTGAAAATTTCTTATTTACCTTTTATTTTAAATGTGATGCAAAAAGGAGCTCAGACAACATATTTCTGAGAGCCACAATTTATATGTCAAAGAGCCGCATGGGGTTCAGGAGCTACAGTTTGGCCACCCCTGCTGTAGGAGCTGGGGTAGAAGGAATATTGGTAGGCAAGGTCAATGGAGTCAAATACATGGGCTGAGGTAATGGCATATACATTAACTGTAGGTGAGAATTGGTATGCTGCTGAATGTTTGAGCATAGCTTGGAAATCCAATCCAGCAGGTTCATACAGCTCGCCTTCAACTTGAGATAATGACTCAAAAGCTCTTGCGCAGCTCGGATTTTAATCAGAGCTGCAGAGGAACTTGAGGCCCACCTGCCTCTTTTCCATTTTCCCAGCTCTCCTCACATCCAAGCCCCTTCCTACCTCTTTACCTTTCTTGTTGCTTTTGCCTTGGCAGCATCGCTCCCATCTCCCCAACACAGCACGCTGCAATGGCTGCATGTCGGACGCGGGGAGTGCTGGCAGTTGTACTTTTCCCAGTGCCATTGACGTGTGCCAGTAGCACTGGAAAAACTAACATTCCCACACGCCTTGCATCTAGCATGCAGCCATTAGGAAGGTGGGAAAGGAGACGTACCTCCATTCTGTTGCTGTCATCCCCAGTGGAGCAACAAGAAAAGTCAATAGGAGAAGGAACGTGGGAGCAGGCAGGCAGAGTGCTGTGTATGTTTGAGAGAAAGAGAATCCTATCATGCCCCCAGTGACCATATTTGAGGCACAACAGATAAAATGAGCTGTATTTCAGGTTGGTTGGTAGATTGGGTTTCTGAGTATGGGGAGGGGAGGATTTTGTTCATCACTAATGAGAATGAGGTTGCTAAGAATGGGTCCAAATTAAAGAGGGGAGGAGATCTCATAAGAACATAAGAAGAGCCCTGCTGGATCAGGCCAAAAGCCCATCTAGTCCAGCTTCCTGTGTCACACAGTGGCCCCACCAGATGCCTCAGGGAGCACACGAGACAACAAGATACCTGTGTCCAGTCGCCACTCCCTTGCACCTGGCACAGAGAAAACTCTCTCCCCCCCTCCCCAAAAAAGGTGCCATCCTTCCTTTCTAAGAACTTAAACCCAGATAAGAGTAGAGATGGGAACTGGAAGTAGCAAATCTAGAAAGGCTGCCAGAAGTTGAAATGAGGATGTCTTGTGTGTGAGCTTGACATGCAAGATGGAGTAGGAGTAGTGGTTTTGGAGAGCACTTTCCAGTCTAATCATTTGAGTGGTGCTATTTAGGGATGAGTGTGTTGACTCATCCTTAAATTTGTTAGAATGTAATCTTCGTTCAGCTAAGAGCTAGCAGATGGACAGTAAATGGAACAAGTTGGACACCTGTCCTCATGTAACTTTCCAATGATTTCTAGAATCTCAAAATGTGGAATTTGTCTGCAATGTTCTTGTGGTAGCAGACCAGCTCCTTATGTCACGACTGAAAGAGATCTGTGAGGGAGTCATTACAGAAAAACGTGAGTTATATTTTGTTTCAGAATTATGTTGGAATGACTCTTACAATGCTATCTTTTTTTTTGTAATTATGTAATAGCTTACATGAGTATCAAGATGTGAAACTTCTTTCACATTATTGAGTGCGTGTTCTTAAAACCTGCTTTCTGCAATACACTGGGGTTTGGGTGCTGGAATTACTCTAGTGTACATGGGTGGACCACAGCAGGAGAGGGTAATGGAATATGCTTTGTTTTTTCTTTATCCAACTTACCATCCTTCGTGATTTTTACAGCCCAGTCCTAGCCAGGATTGGGCTGTCAAGGGAAGGGATCATTTACGACAGCGGAAGAGGCTTCTGCTGTCGTAAAATGGCTGGCGATGGAATACACAGCGCTCTGTTGATGGCCATTTGGGGAGCGTTACCACAAGAAGTGGCAGTGCTCCGTGTCCATTGCCAGTTGGCCGCCACACCTGCTGGACCAGGTAAGGCAGGGAGGGGGAGGAATGGGGGGGCGGGGAGGCTGTGAACCACGCGGCAATGTGACATGCTGAATCCTACCCCCTCTTCTAGCAGCCTCCCAGCCCCTTTTTTCTCCTTGGACTTGCACCAGCTACAGAGCTGGCACAGGTCCTAGGAGACCCATTGCGGAGGGGTAGGCTTACGGGGAAGTAAGAGTATTTCCTCTTTCCATTCCAAAGCCTCCTGACTCCCCCCCGCGTTGGATACAGCACCCATGGTTTTGGCATGGCTGCATTGGAAGAGGGGAAGGATAGGATTGGGCTCTTAAACACTTAATTCATCTCTCTTCTCTCCTCCCCGTAGTTACTTTAAAGAATGCTGCTGAGCTTCTGGAGTTTGCAGCAATGTACAATGCTGAACAATTGAAACAGTCTTGCTCACAATTCATAGTGCTAAATATGGCAGCTGTACTTGAAACAAGGTAGGCCCTGGCTCTGCTTTCTCAGTTGTTGTCTTGGCTCTGATCATGGTTTCAAGTAGCATCTTGCATCCACAATTTGCATCCAAATGTCTCTGACTTTCCTCCTTGGCAACTATCCTTGATGAGCACCCAGATAGCTTCATAAATTCATGTCCTTCCACTAGCACAAAAATGTTCAAAACGGTCTGCATTTGTATAGTATTGTTCTTTCAGTTTCCCTTTAATGAGAGTTTTTGTATTAGATTCAAAAACAGATTTTTCAAATTATTGTGGAAAGATTCTGTGAAGACAACTGCATCTGTATTAGAACCTGGCCTTTTCCCTCATCAATTTTAACTACCCGTATTTATCGGCGTACAACATGCACCGGCGTGTAACACGCACCTTCCTTTTGGCCCTGGGTTCCAAGAAAAAAAAGTTTTAAAGCATTTTTGGGCCACAAAAATTAGCTATTTTGCATAAATTGCACAAAAATACACAAAAATGCTAGGATCTCTTTAAAAACACACACACACAGCAATAAGACACATGCACAAAAGGCATAAAAATGCCAGGATCTCTTTAAAAAAAAAACACAAATCCCTCTCCCAACCCCCCCCCCCAAAAAAAGCACTTTAAAACTCACCAAATTCTGATCCCACCGCAGTCGCAGCCTGGGAAAGTTGAAAGCCAGAGGGTGAAGGCCTGCGCCAAGTTGCCTGACACTAGATGCAACTTCAAAGCCCTCGGGAACATCGGGGAAACTCGGATGTTTCTGCAGGGCTTTGAAGTCGCATCTAGCAACAGGCAACTTAGCGGAGACACTGGATGGGACCAGGAGCCCTGTACAAAGATCACAGTTGCTGCGATCTTTGTGCAGGGCTCCCTGTTCACATCCAACGCCTGAGAGCCTCGCGTCTTGGACAACAACGCGGTTAAAAACAACACGGTAATTTTAAAACGGCCGGGGAGGGAGGGATTTTTTAGTATCGGGATTCATATCCTACTATTTTGGATCACAAATTTAGGGGGAAAAGTGCGTGTATTACATCGATAAATACGGTATATGTTCTTATACTCAAGATGTTCTTTTCCCCTCCCCCATTTTCTTTTCCTTTTTTCCCCTTTCCGTACTGTAGGAGCTGCTTCTGGGTGTCTCTTTTCTGCTCATTTCTCTTCCTCTGTGCTATGTGCATACTTCTTCCTATGTCTAAAAAATCTGCTCTGCCAAGTTTCCCCTCTTCCTTTCCATAACCTCCTCATAACCATCTTCTCCTGTCTAACCTTTTCTGTGCCATCATAGTGTCGTCTTTTCTAGTCTGCTTGCTGTATGATCTTTGGAAATGTTAAGTAGAGAGCCATCGTAGTGTGACTTTTTCCACATGTCTATGTTTATAGCATTACTCAAGCGAATCATCACATAAGAATGCTGGCATTGTTTGTCTTTAAGGGCGCAATCCTGGGGAACGTTAAAACGGCAGTGCGTGTGCTCCGCCGTTCTAACGTGTGTTGCGAATGTGCCGCACGTTTGTGATGACTCTGGAGTAAGGGAGGCCGGTGCAAGTCCGGCCTCCCTCACTCAGACGCCGGACCAGGACGTGGCTGCCGGTGGAAGGTAAGAGCTCCCGTGGGTGGTTTGGCGGGTGAGGGAGGGGGGCCATTGGCCTAGCCGGCCCGGGAGGGGGAGGGGGATGGTGTCAGCCATATTCCCATCCCTGCCGGGCCGGCTAGGCCATTACGCGACCTCCTCTACTTCCGCCAGCTATTTAGCTGGTGGAAATCCAAGGAGGCCTATCAGGCCAGCCCTGGTTTACATCCTGGGAAGGGGACAAGCGTCCCCTTCCTGGAGTAGACCTCCGGCCTGCCCTCAGATGGACAGCACGGACGCAGGATCCGGCGGGCGGCCCTGGGCCACCAGCCAGATCCTTCCACAGGATTGCACTGTAAGTCTTGGAAGAAAGCAACAGTTCACAATACTTAGTGGGACATTTAGAAGTCTAAGACCTGCAAGAGCAGTATCTGTCCCTATCTCCTTAGAATTGGTCTTTCCATTATATAATAAAAGTATTCTACATTCTTGGGGTTTTATATCATGTGTAGAACTCATGCCTTTTATATATTGTATTTGTGCATGACTAAGCCTCGTTTGAATTCTCATTATTGTGTGTTTGTCTTAGGGCTCTGGATGTTTTAAGTGATGATGTTCTGAAGGACCTTTCTGTTTCTTACAGAAACATGGTAAGTTTAAAGGGATTATGACAGTAATGTTGGATGATTATTTTTAACCAGTAATTTAGACACAGGTATTGAATCCATAATGTAGTTTTTACTTTTGTGTTTTTCTGACAAATCTCTTACGAAATTATTCACTAATCACATAGCACTGTGTGTCTCACACTTTAATTGGTGTCACAGAAAACATGTGGTAGAATTGGTCCTTATAAAATAGCTCATCATTGATGATTCATGATAGGGTTAGGGTTAGAAACGGCTCACTCTTGTATTAATAAACAGATACAAGAGAAGTCCTGCTTTAACCTGAGCTATATTCCTTTAAAAATTGCCTAGCCTAATGCATAGCTTATTCTCTTTTAAATTAGTTAAAATCCAACCTCACCTCCTTAGTTGAATATGGCATTAAAATGCTCTGTCTATAAAGCTTTTTAAAATGGTGCAAGTAAAAATGAATGAAATTCAATAGTATAATCAATGTTCTTTTCATTGAGTAAACATGAGGGTTGTGTAAGTGTGAGGTTATATAGCCTCTGTCAGATATTCTATAAAGATATTCTATAAAGATATAAAGATATTCTATAAAGACTTGCGTAAATGTGTATCATTATATTAATTCAGTCTGGAAGGGTTCTCTTCTCTGCCATACTTGAAAATGGGTGTTCCTAATAAAAGACAGATTTACAGGTTTTCAAAAATGTCTTCAGTACTACTTATTCTTAGTGTCCAGCTTAAATCAACTTGATGTTACAGATTCCAGCAATGGATAGGAGAGTAATTACTCCATATCAAGGTGGCCCTGATATTAGTTCTTTGGAGCCTGAGGAAGGAGAAACTTTTGTCTTCCTGAAAGAAGAACTAAGTACAGAGCAAGCTACTCAGTAAGATTCTTTTTTTCTGATTTCTTGGCCTTCTGTGCCACTGTGTTTTCAAAGATTCAAGTCTCCAGGTGGAATGGAGTAATGTGGTTTAGTGGCAAAAAACAAAAAAAAATTTCAGACAGTTGCATCCCAAGACTTGCGTGTGGAAATAAGGTGGCATTTTGTGCTGTTACGTGTTACAGTTGTGCAAGTGTGTTTAGAAAAATCTGCACAACAATGAAGGACTGACAAGTTTATGTGCAGCATATTTAGCACAACAGTGCAGAGCCACGCCAGGATTCTATTTGGATTTCAGTGTGCAAGTCCCTTGCAAGCAGAAGGATAACTTCTTAGGCCATAACTCGGAGTTCTCGTTGGTAAATAATAAACTATCCTTCCAGTTGTTACAGCTAACACGACTTTTGTGTCATATACTGAGGGATCATGATGTATTATGGCAATTTGCTTTTGAAAATGCTGTGTTTTTCTGGTTATAAAGATTCTTCTTGCCCCATTCAAAACTGAGCAAGAAAAGGTGAGGGGGGGGGGGTAACAAAGCAAAAGGCAAGTTGCAGACCTCTAAAGAAATCTTGAAGAAATCTTCAATGCCTATCAAGTTAAACACATCAGAACAACTTTTTAAAAGATTGGATTAGGAAAAAATGTGATCCTTACGTTGGGGAAAATTTTGACCTGTGAAAATGTAATAAGGAAATTGACATGCTATCTGTTGCCATAATTTTAAATTGAACAAAATATAAATGCGTGTGTATGTATGTGTGTGTGTTAAATCAGGGAAGCCCTTCTCAAAAAAGCAAAAGCAAAGGCTAAAAAGAAGCCTCGAAGACGATCGGACAGCTCAGGAGGATATAATTTATCGGATATTATTCAGAGTCCACCCTCAACAGGTTAGTAGTGAATGAGATTGCTTTTGGAGGTTACTTTTTTGAATAAGCCAAATCACTTTTACATTCATACCATTTGCATGTAGTTTGATATATATATATAAATAAATTTTCTTTTGAGCAATTTGTGGGGCGCTCCGGTCATAGGTGCCTGTGGCACTTTTCATACCTATTGTCCTGGTTGGAGGATCTGGCCTGGTCAAAAACAGTGGCTCATACACTCAGCCCCGGCAAAGGAGTTGGTGCCAGAAGGAGGCAGAAACCACAGTACCTAGTAGCAGCAAATGTCTCCTTAGCTCTGTAAGAGCTAGCTGCTTACTCCTTGGCCCCAACTCTGCAATAGTGCCATTGGTAGCCCCAGCACAGGCTGCTGCAGCTACTGGGAAGCAATTCGAGTAACATGTTATGGGTTCAGCATACTCCTAGAGTTTGTTTCCTGTTAGGAGCTCAGTGACCTTGTCAAATAAACTATTTAGGATATAGGGCAACTGGTGGAGCTTTCTCTGCTGTCCTTTTCTTTCTGAGAAGGGACAGCTATGGTACTGCATGAATTGAGATTTGAGTAAGGGTATGAAGGGCCAAACTGCTTGATGATGCAGATAATGATGAGGGAAGCCTGTCATTAATAGGGGAGTGCTTAAGTGTTAGTAGGCATGGGCTAGACCAGAATGTCTGAGGTCAAGTAGCTGGGCTGCTTAAGCACAGAGTAATATGGGCCTTCAAGCTACTTTGCCATACTGGGAGAGTTTATATTTCTAGAGTGAAATGTAATCTCCAGCTTCTTTTGTATTACACAGATTAATCTTCTTTGTTTTGCTTTGTTTCCGATACATGTAGGGATATTGAAACTGGATAAAACCAGCTCTGTTGAATCCCTCCCTGAAATGCTCACGTCAGATTCTGAAGGTAGCTGTGTGGGAGTGAGCAGTCCCAGAGATTTGCAGTCTCCTGACTTCACAGCAGGGTTCCATGCAGAGAAAGCGGAGGTGAGAGCATATTCACCTTGTTGCTTTAATGTGCGTGACTCTAATAGGCAAAACAAAGCTTCTAATACTGGTAGGGATGGATTATCGCTGCTAGTTCAGTCCCCCTCACCCCCCGAAAAAATTACCTGCTTTGTCTTGTGGTACAACAGTCTTGTGGTAGAGAAATAAGATATTTCTCACCCCTGCTAACTGGGCAAAAGGCACTTTTTCAATTGGTGCTCCTCTTATATTTAGCAGGGGGAGAGTAACTGCCCCCCTTTCACCCCAGCACAGTGTCATTCTGGTTGCTGGTGGAGTTCTGCATGTTTTTTAGATTGGGACAGGGAGCCATTTAATCATTTGATTTTTGTCTGTAAACCGCTTTGTGAACTTTTTGTTGAAAAGCGGTATATAAATACTGTTAATAATAATAATATTTTATACACCATAAAACTCGTGATTAGAAAACGGCACGCTTAAGCCAAAATACAACTGTGCCATTCAGTAATTAACTTCATATAAAAAAGCATATTAATCCATCCTATTGACACCAACATTTCAAAAGTCTCTTAGTATAGCATACATTTGTAAATGAGGTAAACAGCCAACTCTCTTGCATTATTTGTGTAAAACATAGTAGATGCATTGGAGGAATTTTTAAGAGGAATGTTGCAGTCGTTTGAGGCCTGTAACACTAGTAAATGCCATTCTGTTTTTAATCTCTTTTAAGAAGAGGAGCATGTACATAATAATTTCAGTTCTTGGAATATGGAATCACAGACTTAATGGCACAATCCAGAGCATCACATATACCAGTGAGATGTGTTACTGTATACACTCGCATATAAGACGATCTCGCTGATAAGACGAGGGCACGTTTTAAGCCAAAAATCCTGGAATTTGTTATGACCTTTTGCTAAGGGTAAAACTTAAGGACTTGTGGGGTCAGATCCTGGAAAAGCTCAAATGACTTTACCAGTAATAGTTACCCAAGAACTCTACATTCAAATGTATTGAATAGTAGAAAATGTTTGATATAAGTTGAGTGATGTCATTTTACTACTGTAAATTATTTACTCTTTTTAGAAAATCACAGGTTTTATTAAATCAGGAATCATAAATAAATAGGGGGAGGTGATGCTAACATTGCAACTCATATCTGGGATGAGGCACAGTAGCCATAAAAGCAAACAAGCCCCAACAGACCATATTAACAGAGGTGGTCAATCCACTGAGGTGGATTGAACATTGCAACTGCAGACCGTAAGAAGAGAGCATGTTAATATGATAGAGATATGACAGAACACCATTAACAAAAAAATGACTGAGAACCATTAGAAAAAAAAGTCACCATTAAAAAAAAACAAACCAGGCAGAGAACCGGGGGGGGGGGGGGGACGACGACAATGCACACATTGTACCTGCTGACAAAATGTTGATTCAGATGACGATCAGAAGAAATCAGGCTGCTAAGGACAGAAGACAGATGCAATCTCTGCAGTCTCCCGCCAAATACCGTATTAACTGCTATGAGCAGGACTTGCTCAGTTTTCACCATTTTCAGTTGCTGGTCTTGTAAAAGGGCACAGTTTTTTTCTTTCCCTCAGGGCAGCACTTCCTACCAACAATATTTGTAATGCAAAAGGTTGTGTACTGGGCTATTGGGATCTTTTAAAGGCAGAGAAATAACCCTCACTGCTTCAGCTCTGCAGCTTCAGTTTTTTCTTCTTCTGCAAAGTGCTTAGCCTTACCTTTAACTATTCAAGTGCTAATTGCCTGATATTCCATTTTTTGATTAAGTTAAACAAGGCTCTGCTGCTCACCTGGGTTACAGAGAAAATGTGGAAGTTCATGAAGTTTTAGCAGTACTACATAATGGTTTATAGCCTTAGACCAGGGGCGGGGAACCTTTTCCCTGGCGAGGGCCGTTTTAAATATTAGAAATTTGCTTGAGGGCCGGCCGTAAGGCCGGGCGCCATTGTTATTTATTTAATTAATTTTTGCCCCCGCCCCCCATCGGCCTCCGGAGGCTCCGCGCTCACCGTCCGAAGCCGCCGCCGGGTCAGCGCGTCACCTCTGGCGTACCATGCCGATGAGGGCAAGAGCTTGCCCTCATCGGCGTGGTACGCATGTGCGAAATGGCCAACAGCCTGGTGAGAAGGGGTCGAGGCGGTGGCCGGGGAGGACATGCAAAGGCATTTTCCCGGCCTCTGGAGGTGATGCGCGACCCGGCGGAGCCTCCAGGGGCAGGTTGGGCGGCCTCCCGGCAATCTCTCCGGGGGCCGGACCAGATGGCCTCGGGGGCCTGATCCGGCCCTGGGGCCGGAGGTTCCTCACCGCTGCCTTAGACACTGATTTTTTTCCTGCTCCTGCTCCTCAGTGGCAAGGGGCAGGGATGGAGGGGAGGGGGAGGGGAAGCAGGGACATGCCTGAGCTCAGTAAACTGACTGCAAACGTGCAGTCTTTTGAAGTGAATGTGAGTGACCTGATGTCAAGACAGGCAGCTTTTCCAGGTCTTTGTTTTTGCCTAAATCTCTCATCTTGTGAGTATCTACTATGCAAACCGTATTTGTGGAATTACCTAAACTAATGCTAAAACTGGAGATTGTTGAAAACATTACATTGTGACACAAGGGGCAATGTTGAAAGGAGAAAAAGCCCCAGTAGATGCATCCCAAATCCTTGGACATACATAAAGTAACCAATATAGGTTAAATCCATGATCTATAGGACAATCTATAGGTTGTTCTTCTCTTCCATATGTCTGTAAATGCTAATACTACTTATTGTCAAAATTGATTGTGTTTATGGATATTTGAAGAAAACTTCATATAACTTAAGTTTTTATTTCAGGTGAAAGAGAAAATGTGTATTTCCAGTACAGTTTCACATGCCAATAAAGATATGAAAATATGCGAGGGAACACCGGTGCAAAAAATATCTCCTTCATGGTGCATTTCTAATAACAAAAACATTGCTGCCAATTGGGTTATTGGCTCTTTCAGGTATATATCATTTATTTCCATGTTTGTCAAGGGCTCTACCCTTACAAGTTCATATGGTGAATTTCTCACACTGAAAGACATTGGTTGTGTATAATGGCTGGTAGTTAACATATTTTTCTGAAGCATCTGAAGGTACTGGTTGACTTTTTTCAACAGAAGTTATCACAAAGCTGTGTATAGTTTGCAGCCTAAACGTGCTATCTTTGTTTTTAGAGCAAAGTAATCAAGCTTCACATTAACTAAAACAGAAAGTGTTTTAGCATTGTAAGTAGTCTTTGTTCACCATTGTAAGTAGTAGACCTGTGTGTGTATGTGTGTGTCCGTCCCCTGAAAAATATGCACATATATAAAATGTTTGTCTGAAAACATTCTATTTGAGGTTTGCCATAATTGAGGAAGTACACATAAATTATACATCCGGTTACAAAATGTATGCAAGACAGTGGTGTCACTGGAGCGAGGCGGGCAGGGCGGACCGCCTGGGAGTGACGCGTGCAAAAGGTGACGTGTGGTCCCGCGCGCCACCTCCCACTCCAGGAGAAGGCCTCCAAGGCCTTCTGAGGAGGCCCAATGCACGACGTCATATTTATTAGGTTTTTCGCGCCTGCGCAGAACGTTTGAGGGCAAAAGGGCAGCCCTTCGCCCTCAAACGTACTGCGCATGCGCGAAAACCTAATAAATATGATGTCGCGCATTGGGCCTCCTCAGAAGGCCCACGACAGCCGGCCGGAGAGGCTGCTGCCGGCTCCGGAGACATCCTCTCCGGCCAGCTGTTGTGGCGGCACGGGGGTCATTAGGGCAGCGCGTGTGCCCTCGGTTTAGGGCGGGGCGCACCCTAGTGACGCCACTGATGCAAGATATAGAAGATTTCAGTGGTATTTGGCAACTGGAATGTAAGTAAAGATGGATGTCTTCAGAAGTAACAACTTGTAATTTTTTCACTTTTTTTTCCATTCAGCCCTGCCAGTCCTCCTGCTATGGATTTAAGAACCATCATGGAAATTGAAGAAAACAAAGAAAAATGTGGAACCATGCCAAAGATAAATTCAGGGTTTGTAAGATACAAGGGTTTAATAAAATAAATACCGAGTTATTTTAATTTAAATCTAAATCCTAGCCTACTTTAAAGTCCTATTCCTGCATAGCTACCTTAAATGTTATTTTGGAAGTTAATGTTTGTGTGTTGAAGCTTGAAGCCTAAATTCCTGTTTACATTATTCTCATACACAGGACAACATGGTGATACTATAGTCTCTGTGTTGCATCCTAAATAATGAATACTGTTTTAACATATCTAACACGTGGACTCCTGCAGCAACTACAGCGGCATATTTTGTTGAGAGGATGGCCTGCCCCCCAAGCGCCACCTAAGGACTAAAGAGAACATATTTAACAAAAGTAACTTTGTGTGACTGTAGCGTCCCAAATCAGGAATAGACCTGGAAGAGTGGCACATGTCATAAAAAGGTTGGCCACCACTGATCTAGGACATATGTGTGTGTGTGGGGGGGGGAAGGAAACCCATCTTGCAGTTTATGTGTTGGTATTTTATTTAGAACTCGTTGGGTGATATGCTATGTTGGGCTAGTTTCATGTTGCTATATTTTAATTTTTAGTAGACCCATTTCTCATGGAAGCAAGCTTTCTCAGAAGCAAAGAAAATTGATTGCCATGGCTGCTAAGGATAACAGTCCAGAGATTATGCCAGACGCAGCTATGCAGCCACTGACACCTCCAAAAGCTACAATACTGGGAAATGTGTGGTATGCCTTTATGTTTGGATCCTGGGTGTGTTATTGAAGTCACAGTCTTAAGTTTTGTTTCAGCCTAGCAGTATTTGTTGTTGTTCAGTCATTACGTCGTGTCCAACCCTTCGTGATCCCATGAACCACATCCCACCAGGCCTTCCTGTCCTCCACTGTCTCCCTGAGTTCACTCATTTTAAACATAAGAACAGCCCTGCTGGATCAGGCCAAAAGCCCATCTAGTCCAGCTTCCTGTATCACACAGTGGCCCCACCAGATGCCCCAGGGAGCACAAGACAACAAGATAACCTGTTTCCCGTTGTCACTCCCCTTGCACCTGGCACAGAGAAAACCCACTTCTAAAACCAGGAGGTTGCTTATGGCTTGTAACCTGTGATGGTCTTTACCTCCATGAATCTGTCCAAACCACTTTTAAAGGCATCTAGGCCAGATGCCATCACCACATCCGGTGACAAGGAGTTCCACAGATGAATTACACGCTGAGTAAAGAAATATTTTCTTTTGTCTGTTCTAACTCTCCCTCCACTCAATTTTAGTGTGTGTCCCCTGGTTCTGGTGTTGTGCAAGAGGGAGAAGAATTTCCCTCTATCCACTCTCTCCATCCCATGCATAATTTTATACGTCTCAATCATGTCCCCCCTCAGGCGCCTTTTTTCTAGGCTGAAAAGCCCCAGACGCTGTAGCCTTTTCCTCATAAGGGAGGTGCTCCAGCCCATGAATCAATCTGGTCGCTGTTTTCTGAACTTTTTCCAATTCAACTATATCCTTTTTGAGGTGTGGTGACCAGAACTGGACACATTACTCCAGATGTGGCCTTACCATCGATTTGTACAAAGGCATAATGATATTGGCAGTTTTATTCTCAATCCCTTTTTTAATGATCCCGAGCATGGAATTGGCCTTCTTCACAGCCGCCGCACACTGGGTCGACACTTTCATCGACCGGTCCACCAGCACCCCAAGATCTCTCTTGATCCGTTACAGACAACTCAGAACCCATTAGCGTATATGTGAAATTTTGGTTTCTTGCCCCAATGTGCATCACTTTGCACTTACTTACATTGAAGCGCATCTGCCATTTAGCTGCCCATTCTCCCAGTTTGGAGAGACCCTTCTGGAGCTCTTCACAATCCCTGCTGGTCTTCACCACCTGGAAAAGTTTAGTGTCATCTGCAAACTTGGCCACCTCACTGCCTATCCCCAACTCCAGGTCATTTATGAATAAGTTGAAAAGCACCGGTCCCAAGACCGATCCTTGGGGCACACCGCTTTTCACCTCTCGCCATTGTGAAAATTGCCCATTGACTCCCACTCGCTGTTTCCTGGTCTTCAACCAGTTCCTAATCCACAAGAGGACCTGCCCTCTTATTCCCTGACTGTGGAGTTTTCTCAGGAGCCTTTCATGAGGGACCGTGTCAAACGCCTTCTGAAAATCCAGATATATAATATCCACGGGTTCGCTCGCATCCACATGCCTGTTGGCCTTTTCAAAAAATTCTAACAGGTTTGTGAGGCAATACTTCCCTTTGCAGAAGCCATGCTGACTCTCCCTCAGCAGAGCTTGTTCACCTATGTATTTTAAGATTTTATCCTTAATGAGACTTTCTACCATCTTCCCCGGAACAGATGTTAGGCTGACATCACCGGGCCTGGTGATTTATTGATCTTTATTTTGTCAATTAAGTCTGAGACGTCTTCTCTTTTAACCTCTATTTGACTTAATTCTTTATTCAGGGGAGACCGTTCCGGCAGCGGTATTTGCCCGAGGTCTTCTGCTGTGAAGACAGATGCAAAGAACTCATTTAATTTCTCTGCAGTCTCCAAGTCCCCTTTTATCACCCCTTTCTCTCCCTCCCCATCCAGCGGACCAACCGTTTCCCTGGCAACCATGTTCGTTGCATCGGTGATGCTGTCTAACCATCTCATCCTTTGCCTTCCCCTTCTCCTTTTGCCTTCAATCTTTCCCAGCATCAGAGTCTTCTCCAGAGAGTCCTCTCTTCGCATTAGGTGGCCAAAATATTTGAGCTTCAGCCTCAGTACCTGTCCTTCCAGGGAACAGTCAGGGTTGATTTCATTTAGGATTGACTGATTTGATCTCCTAGCAGTCCAAGGGACTCTCAGGAGTCTTCTCCAGCACCACAGTTCGAAAGCATCTATTCTTCGGCGCTCAGCCTTCCTTATGATCCAACTCTCGCAACCATACATTGCTACTAGGAACAGCCTAGCAGTATTCCCCATTCTTATTTGTGACTTTAATATTAGAATTCGCAGAAGTGGCTCTCGTTCAGGCTAAAAGCTGATTTTTTTTTTAAATGTAAAGGAAAGGAGGAAGTGTGTTCCTTCTAAAGTGCTTAGGCCAAGAAGATTCTCTGTACCGTTGCATGTGGGGGTGGTCTGGCAGACCACTGACAAGTCTTGGAAGGAAACCACTGCTGAGGACAAGCTAGAATAGCTCTGCCCATGACCACAGGCTTCTGCCAATAGTAGATTCTTGTCAATTTCACTAGTGATATTCCCCTTGGAGAAAATATTATAGATGGGCAAATGATGAAGAAAGTGCTCCTAAAGCTAGGTGCTTGTGGCTAAAGGATGTAAAATCTGTTTCAAAGATGGACACTAATCAGAGAAGCATTAGTCAATATCTTGGATCCTCTCTCTCTCCCCCCCCCCTCCAAATGTGGAAAGCTTTCATGTATTCCATAGATTGCAGTATTGATTTGCAGGGTTTAATGTAAGGATCTAGAAAGCAAGTATGTTAAAGAGTATTGGGTTATAACTTACAGCAGCCTACATATTCAAAGCTGAAAATATGAAGCTATGTTATACTGTCAGATTACTGGTCTATCTGGCCTAGTGTGTTTGTCTAGCCAAGGATATGGATCACCAAGCCTTTGGGCAGATGATTTTTCTAGCCATGCTGCCTTAGATCCTTTTAACTAGTGATGCTAATAAAGTACCTGGGCATTGCTTTGTTGTTTGATCACATTTGTATCTTACCCTTCCTCCAAGGGCAGTTGGGGTTTTCCCCACTGTATGCCCACAGCAGCTCTGTGAATGTCAGTAGACTGAGAGGTAACTGACTCAAGATCCACCCAGGAAGCTTCATACCTGAGTGGGAATTTCAGCTCATTAAAAATCCAAAACGCTGTCAACTTCATCACATGGCATAGACCGGTAGAACCTGTGCCGCAGAATAAGTTCTGGTAGAATTTTTGTATGGGCATAGATGACCGAAATGTCTTTGCCAACATTCCTCTGGCTGCAAAAATGGAAAATGGCAAAAGCTCAAGAGTTTTAAGCAATCAGCATGAAATCTATGATGACATTTTTTTTAAAAAAAGTCATACTACTGGCTCTTTGGAAAGTGGAATTTATTTTAGCATTTAAGTTTCCTTAAGAAATATATATCTTACTACTGCGGGCATGATGATGAAAATTAACAAATATGGTTCTCATTAAGTATTTTTTGACTGTAAGGGTGAAGAAAAGAGGTTATACATCTCTTAACCATGTTGAGTTATGGCATAACCCTCCCTGATTTTGAATGTCTAAAAGGAGTTCTTATGCATGCATTGGCACCAAAGTTAGGTTTCCATGCTTGCAGTATGTGGCATTCTCCAGAACTTTTGTTTTGCAGTGAAACGAGATACTTGTCTTGGAAATTCAGCAGCTCTTCTGGCAAGACAATACGCCAGATGGGTGTGGGACCTTCTGGAACGTTTTGGTTGACATGGAGATTCAATATATCTTAAACCATGCTCTTTTTTCTTTTTCTTTCTTTTTTTCTTTTTTTTGGCCAGAAAGAGAAACCTCCAGTTTTACAGTTTGGGCGAATTAAGGCTATTTTCCTGTAGTGGTGTTTGAAGATTGATTAAATAGACTTGAGCTAACTTTAAAAGCTTTATTTACATGTGTGTAGGTAGGTGCAGGAAAGAATGCCCCCTGCCTCCTGAAGTAGGCTTTTGCTATTATGTTGTCCATGTGGACCATTATGTGTTGAGGAGGAGGAGGTTGGAACTCCAGGACAGCTAGATGCATCACCTAAAGGTACAACCAGTTGATGTGGTATTCCCTCTCTGGCTTGGACCACTTGCCCTTGTCGTTGCCAATGGTAGATAAGCTTCCTCCTATCTGTGGTGTGTTGCATTCCCCGCAGCTCTCTGGGTGTTACACCTTTGGAGCGGGCTGTCAAAAACCACCAGTTGACAGACTTGTCCATGTAAACGTCTGTGGGAGTCCTAACAGATCTAATTAAAAAACTAATGTGAATTATTTTTCATACTATGTTAGGCTGTTGGTAAGATAACTCCTAGAAAGGTCAAACCTACTCCCTAAGGTTCTCTGGACTCTATAACATTGCAATATTTGATTCATTTTATATTAGTCTATTGGAACACAAATATAGCAGTACAAATATAGTACTATAATGTGTGTAAGAATTTGAAACTCTGCCTTTTTTTTTTTTTAAGGGCTTCTTCGTTGCATTCTGCTGTGCCAAAGTCATTCCGTGATCTATCAGGGGAAGAAAGATTTGTTGGTGTGGGAACCAGGTCTAGAAAAGTTTCAGTTAAAGGAATTGAGGATGCACAGTCTCAAAAGTCTCCAAGGTGACAGATAATACATCTTAATTTCCAATCTTTATAAGTCGCTTTTCTGGCAAGCATTGAGTGTCTACAACAGTACAAAACAATTAGAAGCATCCAAATGTATAGCATCTAACAAGTTGATGGATGTTCTGTTACTATACTGTGTAACTTTAAAAAAAAGCTGATAGATGGGCAGCATACTATGAAAAATGTCGACTATGACATCTCTGTAAAATTGGATCATTTACAGTATGTTCATGTTACAGTCTACCTAATACCATGTATGTAAGAGAGTGAAAAATCTATGTGTATCCAGATGCATAGGTGTATAGTTATATAGTTCATCTTCAAAGTGGCATTTTAAAAAGCTCATCCACCTTGATCCATACCAGTTCCACTAGTGAAGGGGCGTATTCGCCATTCCATCCCCTTTTTTTATCATAATCTCATCCTTTCTATACGTAGAAAAATTCTAAACCTGTATCACAAACCTACAATGGTTTTTTGCAGCATTAATGGAATGTGGAAAAACATTGTAAAATGCTGGTGCAGACATATTGCTGCCTGCTAAATATTCCAGCAAACCATATGCTCATATTGGTTACCGCCAGATTACATCCAGCATTAATTGCAGTATTGGCTCTGGTGTGCTGCTTTAAAAAAAATGCAAATTGAGCCGGGGGGGGACAGGAGGGGGGAAATGGGATGTTAACCCTTTCAGCCATGCTCCTGATCCAGATTGGAGAGGAAGCATCCATTGTCTTGGTGGGAAGCACCCACTGGTGTCAAATAGTGGTGAGGTTGGAGAGATCCAAGATAACAAATTGGCTCTGGCATGCTCAAACATGTTGTTAATGTAATGTTTAGCTTATCTTTATTCTGTGGAAAATAAGTATTTTCCTCAGCAAAGTGGGTTAGGCTTCATGTTTGGCAGTATTTTATACATTCTGAGGATATGTTTAATTTGCAGTTCTTCTGTTTAATACTTTTCTCCTCTAGGTGCACAACTGCTACCACCCTTGGGGCAGAGAATGACCATTCTTGTGAATCTTCACAGTTGGAGAGTCAAAAGTAAGTTGGATGTTTTTTTAAATTAAGTGTATTAGGAAAAAACAGTCTTCTGCAAGTGGTGATCTCTTGCATTACTTCCCTTGCAGTCCTTGGCTATCAACCTCCTTGATGAGTCCAGCTGCAGCATCACCCATCACGTTTGCAGAAATTGTAGAGGAAGAACTCCAGCAAGAAGCTGCTCTGATCCGAAGTAGAGAGAAACCTTTAGCTTTGATCCAGGTAAAGGAAAATGTTCACTGCAGTAAAGTAGTATTAATTAAAGCCACTGGAGCGGCTGTCTTGTGCATTCTGGTCACTGTGGTGTTAACTGTGGTGTTAACTTGTATTCCTTCAAGTTGAGCATAGTTTAATCAAACTATACTGAGCTGGCATTATTCCTCATCATATAACTGAACCTGAAAGAAGGTTAGATCTGTGTGCCTGGTGGTGTGGATTTTTTTTTTTTACAGTGTGTCAAAGGAAATTGTATTACATTGCTCCTTTTACTGTAATCTGTTGGGAACATGGGGTTGCAAGTAAGGCACTCTCTTTAGGCTCTGACCTATCAAGTTTGTTGAAAAACTTGTTCGGTATTGTTGGCAAAGTTGAAGAGTGTTGTAACTACCATTTATTCTAGCTGTCTGAACATTTGTCCTTATTCTTGATTCCTTCCAGACTTCAAAGAGCGGCTCGCTCCCATTTCTTCCTTTTCTCATTTCAGATAGAAGAACGTGCTATTCAAGATCTGTTAATCCACTATCAAGCGCTTGGCAACCCAGATGAATTTGTTGTTGTTGAAAGGTCTCCACAAGGACCAATAGCAGCTCCTATGTGGAACAAGCATTGATGCAGACTCTCTGTGGATTTTGCGAATATGAATGTCCTGCACGAATGTAGGGTGGCTTGTCGTTAGCATTGATCTGGTTCTTAAATTAGGGTAATGATGTGTGTCCATCTCTTTTCAACATATTACTTGTTTTGAAAATATATCTTCCTTACCAAACTGCATTGCAGAAACTTGGTTCCTTCCCAGAATAACTTTTATAAACCTGTCGTTAAAACTACATATGCTTAAAACTAAGTTTTAAGTAGAGCTATAAGGATCGTTTTTGTGTGCATCAATTAGAAGGTACAAAACGAGGAATTTGCTTCTCTACTGAACTGAGCCCTGGTAATGATGCATACATTTTCTGAAATAAGACTTATAAAAGCAAGTTTTGATTGCCTAAACAAAAGCTCAGCTTTTTATGTGTAATAACAAAAAGCCAATACTGTCTGTTTCAAACAATGGCATCAAACATCTGCTGGGTGGGGTGTTTGTGTATGTACATACATACGTGCTAGGTTTCTTTGCTCTTCTGGACAGTACTCCTAACCATCATGCCTTACATAAATGATGAGCCTTGTGCTGTTGAGCGTTTGCACTGTTGTACGGGACAGCCTCAGAAGAGCCCAAACATCTACACCAGCTCCCACAACAGGAAGGAGCAGCACTTTGTGGGTCATGTGGCAAAATGGGATGGGGTAAGCTGCAGCAAGTTCAACTGTCAAATTTCAGGAAAAGAGCAAGCTATTCTTTAAATGTCTAAAGCTCCCAAATGAAATGGCAATTGCATTTTGATAACTTTACACTTAACAAATGCATTGATAACTTGTTTTTCAGTATTGTGTGTTCAAAAACCCATGCCTGATTTTGGGTTGATTTTTTTTCTCTTGTAGTTTGTTGGAAAGACTTATACAAGATTATTTGCTAACTCTGTAGAAAATAACATGCTGGTGTCTTGTGAGTAGAGGGATATGAGGGAGAAGCTTGTAGTTGGATTTACTTAATTTAAATTACCTCAGTATTTACCAGCTTTGGACAGACGAGAGCTACAACGATTTACCGAAGTGAGTGGTGTTGGTACTATGATCGAATGACCGATGCCTGTATCAAATGTAGTTTGTTTTAAAGTGAACTCCAAAAGTGACTCTGTATGCAGAACTGCAATAAAGAACAAAATAATGGAACAGCACAAGTTACCACATGATACAAAAATGATTAGTGTATTTTTGTGTGTCAACATTTCATTTTGGATAAGAAAATAAAAATAAGCAACTGTGGAAGGATAATTCACTGGTATCTAGTTCTTTTCCTGTGTCAGCAACTCCCAAATGGAGACTTGCGGGGAGGGCTCTAGGCATGCTGTGATCTTGTGAAACGAAAAGTTGCAGAATGTAGTATTGGTGTAAATGCAACTTCTTAGAATTTTGTGGTCCTTGAAGGCCTGTCGAAGCCTGTGCATTTTTCTCAAGGTGTGGTCTTCCACTATGCTTCATGCATGAAGGAGAAAAAGATGGCCTTCTCTTCAGATGTGACATTTTGGGTACTGATTCAGCTCTCTGTGACACTTGAGAAAAGGGGAAGGATGAGGAAGAGGAACAAGTCATGTGTAGGTGATTGCAAAAAGTATCAAGGGCAATGCCCATTCAACAGACAGTTTCCTATGATTGTAAAACTATGTGAGGGTAGAATACATATGCGTTGTGGCTATATTCAGAATAAAACAGCACAAAGAATCACACATGCCTTGCACATTTGCATGGTGGCATATATACATTTACTGCAATGTATATACTCCTATATGTTGAAATTACTGATTGATATATCAGGCTTAGGGTCTTACTGTGTTAACCTTTTAATTGTTTGTCAAAAGGTTGTTTCCTGATTATATAGAGAAACTGGGAGTGTGAGGTTGACCCTTTCTATAGCATAGTAACTGTAACTCGCTCTTAACTAGCATAGTATTTTAAATCATAATGATTAACGATAAAGTTAAAATACTTTAAATATTGATGGACTTGAATAATCCTGTCATAAGAAATAGAATTTGAAGGGAAATTGCAGTGAAGAAACCACAGATAATATGTATACAGGAAATACACATTAAAAAAGAACATGAAGGGTATCATTCAGAAATCTATAAAGGCCATATTTATCACACAGCAGCCAAAATAAAGACCAAGGGAGTTCCAGTTGGTATACATTATAAACTCTTCTACATTATAAACTCTTCTTTCAAGTGAAAGAGATGAAACAGGACCCTAAAGGGAGGTGTATATTTGATAAAGGTGAATTACAAAATAAAACTATTTTAGATCAATATATGCCCCCAATACCTGAGTCAATTTTATGAGCAAATGATATTAGATACCCTGCTTCCCTCCATCCAATTTTGTGTATTTGGAGGTGATTTCAACGCTGTCAATGATCCTAAATTAGATTTCTCTAATAAAAATGTGAAGCATGTCAAAATACCACAAATACTGAGGACATGGCTAAGATCTCTGAATGTGGTAGTTCTGTGGAGATTATTTAACCCTAAGAAACACTTATATATTTTTTGTTCCATCTAGGCATGGAACATATATAAGAAGGTACACTATATCTTTGTTCCCAAACTGTGCAATTAAAATTTGAGAATGCAATTCTATGATCTATACAGAACATGCACCAGTATTAGCAACACTGGTAGGTGCAATTAAAATTTGAGAATTCAGTTATAGACACTATGATCTATACCAGAGGTTCTCAACCTGTGGTACGGGTACCCCTAGGGGTACATGGACCTCTTGCTGGGGGTACGCCAAGCCCTGCCCCTTATCTGCCCCATCAGCAGCTAATTGTTAACATGGATTTTAAATTGCAATTATTTTCAGAGCCCTTCCGTCTCTCTGATTTTGGTTTTGGGCTTATTTTTGTACTTTGGAAAATGTACTTTGGTGGGGTGGGGAGGGAGGAGCTGATTTTGGGAAGTGTGACTTGGAGAAAAAAAGATATCCTGTCTGTCTCTCTCTCTCTCTCTCGCACACACGCACGCACACACACACAGAGTTAAATAAGACATTTTTTCACATTTAAAATTGTTTTAGTACTTTTTTAATGATTAATTACCTAATTAATTGATTGATCAGCAGTTAATTAGCAGGGGGTACTTCAGAAAATTGGACCGTGATAGGGGATACCCGGGCCTCCAAAGATTGAGAACCCCTGATCTATACAGAACATGCACCAGTATTAGCAACACTGGTAGGTAGTGAGATTCCCAAGGAAAGATCTTGGAGAATGATTAGCGCCTTAATAAGCAGACATGCAATTCAGATCCAACTTAAACTGGATATTAAAAAATGTTTTTCTTTTTAATCAAACTCTGATAAGTACCATTACAGTTTGGGAAACTTTCAAAGTTTGGCTAAGAGGAGCAATGCTTTCTCTAGCAGCAGAGGATTATAGAGAGAAAACCAAAGAAAGGCAAACATTACTGAAAGGGAACAGTTAGAAACACAACATTTAAAAAACTATGTAAAGTAAAAGTACTAGATCAGGGGTTCTCAACCTTTGGAGGGCCAGGTACCCCCAATGAAGGTTAAAATTTTTGGAGTACCCCCAGCTAATTAGCATAAATTGCTAATTTACATAATTTGCACAAAAATACACAAAAATGATCAAATCAGTCAATCCTAAATGAAATCAACCCTGACTGTTCCCTGGAAGGACAGGTACTAAGGCTGAAACTCAAATATTTTGGCCACCTAATGTGAAGAGAGGACTCTCTGGAGAAGACTCTGATGCTGGGAAAGATTGAAGGCAAAAGGAGAAGGGGAAGGCAAAGGATGAGATGGTTAGACAGCATCACCGATGCAACTAACATGAAAATGAGCGAACTCAGGAAGATAGTGGAGGACAGGAAGGCCTGGCGGGATATGGTTCATGGGATCATGAAGGGTCGGACACGACTTAACGACTGAGCAACAACACAAAAATGCCAGGATCTCTTTTTTAAAAAAAACACACAGCAAAAAGACACATGCACAAAATGCATGCTGATATACAGTTGCAAGAAAAAGTATGTGAACCCCTTGGGATTACGTGGAGTTTTGCATGAATTGGTCATAAAATGTGCTCTGAACTTCATCTAAGTCACAACAATAGAAGAACACAGTCTGCGTAAAATAATACGACACAAAAATTAGATGTTGCCATGATTTAATTGAACGTAATATGTAAACATTCAGTGCAGGGAGGAAAAAGTATGTGAACCCCTAGCCTAATGATGTCTCCAAGAGCTAATTGGAGCCAGGAGTGAGCCAACCTTGACTCCCATCAGTGTGATGATATTGGATGTGTTGCTGACAGCTGCCCTGCCCTTTAAAAACACACACCTGTTTTGGGCTTACTGGTTTCAAGAAGCACTGTCTGATGTGAACCATGCCTCGCAGAAAAGAGCTCTCAGAAGACCTACAATCAAGAATTGTTGACTTGCATGAAGCTGGAAAGGGTTACAAAAGTATCTCCAAAAGCCTTGATGTTCATGTGTCCATGGTAAGACAGACTGTCTACAAATGGAGAAAGTTTAGCGCTGTTGCTACTCTCCCTAGGCGTGGTCGTCCTGTAAAAATGACTGCAAGAGCACAGCGCAGAATGCTTCATGAGGTAAAGAAGAATCCTAGAGTGTCAGCTAAAGACCTACAGAAATCTCTGGCACATGCTAACATTTTTGTTGACACATCTACAATAAGGAAAACATTAAACAAGAATGGAGTACATGGGAGGACACCACGGAGGAAGCCATTGCTGTCCAAAAAAAAATATTGCAGCACGTTTGAAGTTTGCAAAAGAGCACCTGGATGTTCCACAGCACTACTGGCAAAATATACTGTGGACAGATGAAACCAAAATTGAGTTGTTTGGGAAGAACACACAACACTATGTGTGGAGAAAAAAAGGCACAGCACATCAACATCAAAACCTCATCCCCACTGTAAAACATGGCGGAGGGAGCATCATGGTTTGGGGCTGCTTTGCTGCCTTAGGGCCTGGACGGATTGTTGTCATTGATGGGAAAATGAATTCCAGAGTGTATCAAGACATTTTGCAGGAAAACGTACGACCATCTGTCCGCCAACTGAAGCTCCGCAGAGGATGGGTGATGCAACAGGACAATGACCCAAAGCATACAAGTAATTCAACAAAAAAATGGCTTCAACAGCACAGAATACGCCTTCTGGAGGGCCCAGTCAGAGTCCTGACCTCAACCCGATTGAAATGCTGTGGCATGACCTTAAGAGAGCGATTCACACCAGACATCCCAAGAATATTGCTACACTGAAACAGTTTTGTGAAGAGGAGTGGTCCAAAATTACTCCAGATCGTTGTGCAGGTCTGATCTGCAACTACAGGAAACGTTTGGTTGAGGTTATTGCTGCCAAAGGAGGGTCAACCAGTTATTAAGTCCAAAGGTTCACATACTTTTTCCTCCCTGCACTGTGAATGTTTACATGTTACGTTCAATTAAACCATGGCAACATCTAATTTTTGTGTCGTATTATTTTACGCAGACTGTGTTCTTCTATTGTTGTGACTTAGATGAAGTTCAGAGCACATCTTATGACCAATTCATGCAAAACTCCACGTAATCCCAAGGGGTTCACATACTTTTTCTTGCAACTGTAGATGCTGAAACATAAATCCCAGGTACAACCCTCCCCCAACTCAACTCTTTCCTCCCCCACCCCACCCATGCACAGTTTCCAAAGTAAAAAAATAGAAATTCCAGGTACAAAAAAACCCCAAACTCAACTCTTCCCCCCCCACCCCAACTAGTCTCCCCAACTAGGCCCAGTTCAGAAGCTTATCCAAGTGATGTCTGTCTCTGTGTTAGCAAAGTAAGCTGCATTCAGTCACCATTGGAGGAGCACAACACCTTCTGCTGGCAGCTGAGAAGCTATGCATGCGCATAAATTAACCCCGACAATCAGCTGTAGATCGGATAGATTAGCTACGGAAGAAAGCACAACAGAGCTCTCCGGCTCTGAAAAAAATCCAGGGAAAAAATAAAATTAACACTTAATTAAGTGTTAATAGGGCAGATAACAGCCAGTCCTTGGCGTACCCCCAGCACGTGGCCTGCGTACCCCTAGGGGTACGTGAACCACAGGTTGAGAACCTCTGTACTAGATACATGTAGGAGTAAACTTTATAGATATTGCCCAATACCTATAAAGCTGCAAAATCATGCTGGTATGCAAAACAATTATACTTTGAACATGATAACCAGGGAAACTTTTGGCAAAAAATACTACAGGATAAAATAGAGCCAAAATAATCCCACAATTAAGGAAAACAAATGGAAACTATATATTATAAAGAGAAAAGGATAATTGGTGAATTTCAGAGGGTTTTTTTTCAGGATTGGCACTAGCTGTATATGTCACTAATTTAAAAGGACACTGATACATTCATGCACACTTTGTGGACTTGTAGTACAATACACATGTTTTGAGAGGACGTAATTGGGCTATAATAATATAGTGGGTTTAGATCCTCATTGCCCGAGTCCCTCCACTGGTTTCCCTACGAGCAATTCTAGAAGATTTACTGCACTAAAGATGTCGATTGCTTGTTGTGGAGAATGGGCTTCTCTTTCTTTCCAAGTTGTTGCATCTTTTCAGCACTTGGATTACAACATTTTGTATCTCAAAAATATGATTGTGCACAACTGCAATGTTGAGTGCTGTGTGAAATGTGGCGGTTTGAGTGTTACGGAACTTATTAGGTAAAATTGGTGACATCATGGACAAATGACACACTCAATGATTATGCCATCTTCTAACCAATGTCAAAGTATACATGAGTGTTCCAGCATTAAATTTGGAAATACTCATGTATAAGTCTAAAATATGCCTTAAATTGACCCTGAAAACCTGGGTCGACTTATACATGAGTTCTAAGAACAGCTGCTTGGTGGGAGGGGGGAGACTGTGCTGAGAAGCAGGACACATGGGGTGGGTAAAAAACCTATTTTACCTTGTTCTGAAGCAGCACAGAAACGGAGCTGTTCTCCAAACAGGAAGAAAGGTGAAGAAGCTTATGGGAGTTGTAATCTTTGTGAGGGTTGCTGCTATGGAAGTATAGTACTGTACTTCTCACAAAGCCTTCACCTTTCTTTCCTCCTGTTTGGAGAAAAGCTATGTTTCTGTGCTGCTTCAGAACAAGGTAAAATAGCTATCTTCCTGTTTGGAGAATTTCTGTTGCTGCCTCAGAACAATCGCTGGTCATTTTAAAAAATTCAAAGAATTTCATACACCCCTAAGTTTTGCCTTCGACCTATCCATGGGTCATAGCAAATTCCATTATTTTTGGCTTAAAATTGCCCTCGACGTATCCATGAGATTGACTTATACTTGAGTATATACAGTAACTACCAGGGATTCTGTCCTCTCCCCTGCAGCAGTATTGTATCACTTTATAAACGCGCTTATGTTTGATACTTCAAGCTCTGTAGACTGTGTGATCTTGTTCTACAGCAGTTGAATTGCACATCTACCTTTTGGTTCTTACCCAAATCTCCTTGCTGATTAAACAGACCCATAAAGTTATAATACAGTCAGGGTTGTGTCTGTGTGGAAAAATCACAAATGTCCTTGCTACTCATAGTTGAAGTGCTTAGCTGAGTAAAAAACTAGAAAAGGTTATATTGAGGGTTGCTTATTTAGTACATCATGTAGTTGCATATGCAGTGTAGTATAAAAGTTTCCAGGTGGTAGTGAAGTTTCCATGGGTGGCATCTTTTTCTCTTCAAGTTAATAGACCTCAGGATAAGTCATCCATCTCTCTCAGTGCCACTGTTCTGTTCAAAACTGGACTCCCCACAGTTACTTTTAACAGGGGTTCTCAACACCTTCCCGGCCAAGTACCACCTCCGGCGCCACTCTCCTGCTGCGTACCACCAGAAGTGACTGACAATGACATCATTGCCAGTTACTTCTGGTTTCTCAGGTTTTCAGAGGCCAGAAAATCCAGGTAGGAGGCTCTGGGCGGGTGGGAGGGCCCTTCTCACTGTTCCCGAGAGGCTTGGCCAAAGGCAGGAACCTCTCGGAAGCGAAAACACACTGCTAAAAGCGCTGCTTCAGAGTGGTCCGGCGCTGCTTCTGGTGGTCCGGCGGTCTGAGTACCACCAGCAATCGGCTGAAGTACCACTGGTCGTACTAGTACCACTGGTTGAGAACCCCTGCTTTAAAATGTTGTGATGGGGAGAAGTCGGGAGCTTTGAACATGAATCTCTCATATCTCGTCTGTTTTGGCTCTCAAGTGTTAACAGTGAAATCGGCATATGGCATGTTAGTATGCGATTGCAAGCCACTCCTGTTGCCTTTGTGTCCTAGGCTAATAAAGTGAACAAAAGGCTTTTGATGTACTATACACAACAGTATCTAAAATTGTTGGGTGGGTGAGTTGTTTGAACAGGACTGACCTAAGTAATTGTGTTGGTTTTCTTTCACAGGCGATAATTTTTACCTTGACTTTTGCTATATCTCAGACTTCAAAGCAGACTAGATTCTTCTGTTCTTCTGTACTTCTCTCTTCCCCAACTGTGTATTTAGTTTTGTGTTCTTGTATCTCCCAGCTGTGTTATCCAGTGCTGTACTATCAAGATCCACTCTGTTCCAGCCCATGAATATTCCTGTTGTCTTGTTACTTGATATAGAAATGTATGGAGAGATCAAAGAGCTGAAAATTGTTAGAATTGATCTGCAAGTTTGGAGGTTTCCTTCACATGTCTCTACTATGCAATCTTAAATTTATATAGTTGAGATTAAATGCAATAGATGTAAGTCCCACTGTGTTCACAGGAAGCATGTAGAGGACTGAGCTCCATATTCTTCAAGTTCTGGGGAAAGTGTACCCCAAATCATTCAGCACAGAAATGGCAAAGAATTGCTGTCAAAACATCTGTGCCAATGGTTCTAAGCCTTTTAAAGTGCCAATGGTTACAAAGTCTAAACATTGTAGTTTTGAAATTCCTAGCTATTTGTGGTGTGCATATCTGAATCAGAAAATGAGCACCAAAACTGAAAATAAACATTTGACTTGGTATTATTTGAAACTTCCATTATCTCATTGGCTTGGCTTCCTTCAGCGGCAAATCAGTACCTAGTACTTGTGCTCTTTTAGATTGTTGCTATCTTTATTTTCTCAAATACCCTATCTTCCACACTAGTGGAGATGGTGGTAGTGGCTCAAGCAAGTTGCTTTCAGTAACTCTCCTTAGCTTGAAACAAGAGAATACGTGCATGAGCCTTCTGACTTTGGTTGCTCTGTGCAACATGAGAATGGCAGTGCTTATTGGGGTAGTGGGTCTGTTGCCAGTTTGGAAGGGAACCTTGGTATGTAGCCTACATGCACACCCAGAGAATAATGTGTTGTGAAAACTTTGAGGAACATGTGTGCTGGTTGAAATGTTGTTGACATAAATAATCACCTGGGAAGTTCCAAACTCTGTATGTTAACATGTTTGGGGATGAGCTGGACATCTTCTATATTTGTGTGTGTGTGTGTGTGTGTGTGTGTGTGTGTGTGTGTGTGTGTGTGTGTGTGTGTGTGTGTATGAGAGAGAGAGAGAGAGAGAGAGAGAGGATTGATGGATGGATGGATGGATGGATTGATATGCATCAAAAGGTGATTGCCAAGATTCTGTGTTTAAAGGCTGCTTGGCAATTGCAGTGAATGTTCTTCTTGGATTCCTTCCTTGCAGCATCTGCTTGAAACTTACACAGAGATCTAATTCAGATGCTGCCTCTGATGAGGGAGCATATGTATTTGCATCTTTTTTTCCGATTTGAGAATCCCAAAGGATGGAACAACCCTCCCCTCTTACTACGTAGTGGCCAGAACAGGTAGGATCTGAAGAAGCCCTCTAGCCTACTGAGAACAGCAGCTATTGCCAGCATAGGCAATGCATTGCTGCTCTGAGATGGCATCCAAGTTGATAACTCCTTCTTTTGTCTCCTTTCTTCCCTCCACATCAATTAAGATGGTCCTCTGAGTCTCTCTATCCTGAACAACTCCTGTTTGGATAACTGCTGAAATGGGCTCTACTCTGTCTCTTGATCGCAAATATTTCATTTCATAGTTTTGGACAGTCTACTTTCACAAGCATCCAACAAATGAAGGGGAACTCCCCTCCCTCCTTTCAAGTTCCTTATCTACTGCATAGTCTCACTTCCTGACTCATCACAGCTATGAAGCAGCAGTTTTGGTGGACATCTTTCCCTGCAAAGTCAATTCAGTTAAATTTGTGATAGTAACAAGTGAATTCCACTGAGAACACAAACCATTTTTCTAAAGTCACGGTGAATCATCAGCTGTACCGTCTTGCGTTGTGACTCATTCTTGAAGGCTATTTTCTCTCCGATTTAACGTGGGCAGCTGCTTGCCACATCTGCTAAATGTCATTGAGCAGAGCATGACACTTCATTAGAAGTTATGTGCTTTCTTCACCTGGTAAAAGTGGCTGAAACAATAGGCGGAGGGGAAGGTGGAAGCACTAATTAACGGAAGTTCAGAATGGAAAGACCTGTCTGCTTCTCCTACGAGTCAAGCTGTGTGATGCAGCAGGGAAGGAGGTGGAGGGGGCACCCGGTTTCATTTTGAAACTACTGAACATAGTTTCATGTAAAATTCAAATGACTCCTTCCTTCTGGTGACTTTTCACAAGGGATTTGCACCAGGAGAGGGAGCTGACAGCTTGAGCAATCCTCTGCTCTTTTCCCATTTGTCCAAAAAAGGCAGGGCAGCTCGTGGAACACCCCAGTTTGGGCTGTTGTGGTGCAGGCAACAGTGTATTTTTTTTTTAAGTTTAAGAACTACTGAGAATCTAATCCAATGCATTGCAACCAGCAATTATTTATTATATTCCTATCCCACCCTTTCTTCAAGGAGCTCAGGGGTGGTGTACCTGTTAGTTCTTATTCTCTCAACGACCCTGTGAGGTGGGTTAAGCTGAGAGATGGTGTCTGGCTCATAGTCTCACAGTGAATTTCATGACTGAGTAGGGGTTTGGCTCCTGGTGTCCCCTGGGTCCTACTCCAACATGCTATATCACAAAGCTGGCCATGGAAGGGTCATGATAACAATGGCATTGTTGAGAAACTCAGCTGCTGTTTGTTCTCTACATCTGGTAAATAGAGCTACACTACCTATCAATGTGGTGATTATAGTGAGCACTTCTTGATAGAAACACACTCGTATGAATGGGCTTCAGCTATGTCTGGGCACCCAAACATGCTTTTTTTGGCTTCCTCTTCCAGATGCAAGGCAGGAACTGCAAGTTAGTTCTGTACCTGGAGCAGTTTTCAGCCTCTGCTGTGTCACTGCCAGTGAGGGCTTGCACATTTGGAGGTACATTTCAATAACAACAACATCAACCACCTTTGCACGAAGAAAACTAGCATGGCAGGGACAACCCATCCATTAGGCAAGGTGATGTGAGTTGCATCAGCAGCAGATTGAGGGGAGGCAAGAGGGCAGCAGATTCGGGATGCCCTTCACCCCGAGTCTGCTGCTGCCACCACTGCCCTCCAAGCTGTTGTGTCTGCCCAGCAAAAAGAAGGTGGCTCACTCACCTCCTTACTTTGCTCCTTGTGCAGTTCTGTCAAAAGACAGGGTTTTCAGTTTGATTGACAGGGCCCACACGAATGAAGGAGCGCTTTCATTTGCACCCTTTAAATCAGACAGGAAGTCTTGCACTTTTGTAATTGAAGAAGCCACGTGGGGAGCAGCTGCTGATTTTTGGGGTGTTTTTTTGGGGGGTAATTGTACAGAGGTGGTAGAGCCGAGGTGGCATTGGGGGCGGTATTCTGGGTTGTGCTGCCGCTGGCAGGGAGGTTAGGGTAGAACTCTTCTTCCTGATCTTCGGTTGACAGGGAAAAGAGTTTTGTATGAAGGAACCATGCGTGCCCCTAACTGCTTTCTGAAGTGGTAGAGGCCAGCCAAAGGCCTACCCCTCAGTGAGCATTAGCCCAGAGTCGGAACTGCTTCTAGTTATGAAAACCTCCACGCATGTGATTGACAAAGCAGAACTCCTTTTGTCAAGCCAGCACTCAATATTAACAAAGCTCCACTTAGGAGACTGTGATTTGAAAAAGACCCAATACAGTACTTAATCACGATGGTAAATTGCTAATAACCATTTTGATTCATTATTCATGTAGCCAAATACTTAGACTAGCTCCTGTTAAGAGCTGACATACCTTGTGAGGAGCTACTGCTCAATGTTTCAAAGGCATTGTATTGGAGGCAGATTGCTGATATGAAGGGTGTAGTCTTGAATAGTTAAGTTTGACAAGCACATCAATTGTCCCTGTTTAATGATTAATTTTGCTTAAATAATTTCTGCCCATGCTTTGTTTCTGTGGCGTGGCTGGGCAAGTAGTCCTTTCTCATCCATAACAAGCCATGGACTTTTAATTCTCAACTTTGTGGGTGTGCATGCATCATTCCCATCGTTAGCAGCGACAGCCGCTTAAGGTCATAGGATGAGTTCCCCCTTTGTGACCAAAATGGGAGAGTCCCACAGGGGCCCCGAAGTTGCAGGGCCGTCCCAAGCCTCCCCAGCACCACCTGAGGCAGCCAGTTGCTCCCTCCCTCCTTGATAGGATTGCACATGTGTACTCCTACCTTTTCATTCCTCTTTTTCTTGCTCCCTGTAGCAGAGCCTGGGAAAAGGAAGTGAGAACAGGAGGGGGCGGACCGCCCTGGGTGTCACCACAAGGAGGAGTGACACCGAAATGACTTTCTATTCTATTTGTTACTGGTGATGCAAAAATGCACCAATAGTAGAAAATGGGATTTTCCCGATCCCTGTTGCGGCTTGGGGCAGGGATCACATTTCCCACGAGGCCTCCACGTCATGTGGTCTGGTGTGGGGGGAGGTCCATGGGGATCTTGCCCCAGGTGTCACCAACCCTAGCGACACCCCTGGTGGTATCTAATAGGATCTTGCAGGTTGGTGGGTGTGGGGTATACATGAAGTGCTGTCCCCGTAACCCCGTTGTAATACCCGGACCCAGGCACTCGGTGTTTAATAACAGCACAGCAACAAAAAGTAGAAACAGGATGATTTATTGCAGGAATAAAGGGCACACACATTGCATCTCAAAGTCTGTGGGTCCCGATCATGAGGCATACCAAAGGTTTTATAGCAAGCCAAGCGTCATGCATAATTAACAATTTCTCCTCCTAATTGTGGTGTTTTCTAGCCTATTGCTTTCTCACCACCTTATATGCTTATCTATAAAATAGTGTCCAGTAATGTCCAGTTTCACAAAGCATGGCTTGTTCATGGCTGAGTCTGCATAGGAGGGGCTGTACTTTCTGTTTAGGGTTACATACGTGCGGGCATGATCAGTGTGTGCAAGGACACTTACTTCTACATGATTAGTACAGGGTATATTCATGCCGGAATGCAAGAATTGGGGAGTAATACTTCTCACAGTTACAGGCCTTTACTTTTCGTAAGCTGGGGTACACATGAAGTGCTGTCCTCCATATTCGCTCTCCCCATAACCGCAGTTTCAGTTTTCTGCAGTTCCCTGCACCCCTTACCTCTCTCTGTGTTTTAGCTGTGGCCCCAAGCAATTGTGTATCTTGCTTTCACAAAACGTTATAAGCAGCATTCTGCTTATAAACAGACAAGCATCCTGCATGCTAAAAAGACTAAGCCAGAACGTTAACTTCCTGCTTCCTGTTAATATTTGGGTTAATGTTTGGGTTTCTAGCATGCAGGCTGCTTGTCTGCTTCTCTGCTATATAGCGTTTTGTGCAAGCAAGACACACAATTGCTTGGGGACACTGCTAGAATAGAGAGAAAGGTAAAGGGTGCAGGGGGAGCAGCAGAGATAGGGTTCCCTCTTTTCCGTGGGGTGGGGAACCTATCCCCACGGATACGGGGGCCCTCCATCAATCCACCACTCAAAGTCTCATCAGCCGGTTGTCAGACCTGTGTAGGTCTGTAAAAGAGGGCAGGTATTCTAACTGGACATACCTCTAAATTAACGTAGTGCAAGTGAACACACACTTGCTGCATACTGTGGCATTTACTTTCAGGGCAGAGAATGTAGCCCTATTCAGAAGTGCTGTAACCATGGAGAATCTCCATGGTGACAGAACCTCTGAGCATGCCAGTAAGACCCACCCCTTGCTGTGCTCTAGAAAAAACCACACCCTCTGCTCTCCAGGAGTACAGTGCAAGTCTCCAGTGACAAACACTGAGCTTGTGGAAAGCAGGGATGTGGTTTTAGAGCACATTGGCAGCAAGTGTGAGCCTTGCCAACACACTTGGGAAGGTGCTGTAACTGTGGAGACTTGCCCTGGTTACAGCACTTCTGAACAGGACTTGTGAGTTCTGATGACATGCACAGTTCCAGAGCCAGCACCAGATTGCTAGGGGCCCTGGGGCAAAGCCCTGCACAGGTGTGTGCCCCCCCGTGCCCCCTGATGATGCCACCAGTTGGGCGCCACCACTGCTACAGCTACTAAGGGGCAAAGATCAAAATAGCCAAGTGAACCTTCTGATGGTTTTGGGCCTCAGTTTAGGAATGGATATATGAGTGACCAAACTACAGTTTAATGCAGACAAAATGGAGGTCCTGCTGGTCAGGGACTCTAGAGATCTGGGCAAGATCTTACAACCCTGTCTGGACAGTGTTATGTAGAACTCTTCCCGAAGGTGAAGGTATGCAGATTGGGGTAATCCTGGACCTGGCATCTGGCACTTTCCTTGGCAGCGGCAGAAGTGCTTTTTACCAGCTTCATCAGTCACAACTCTTCCTAAAAACCCGAATATCACTCAGTTAGCACTCCCCCTGCTAACTGGGCAAGAGGCACTTTTTCAATTGGTGCTCCTCTTATATTTAGCAGGGGGAGAGTAACTCCCCCCCTTTCACCCCAGCACAGTGTCTTTTCTGGTGGCTGTTTGCTGGTGGTGTTTTGCATTTTTTTTTTTTTTTAGTTTGTGAGCCCTTTTGGGACAGGGAGGCATTTAATAATTTGATTTTGTCTGTAACTGCTTTGAACCTTTTGTTGAAAAACGGTATATAAATACTGTTAATAATAATTAAAAATAATAATAATTCATGCCCTCAGTGTTGGACTAACGTAATGCTCTCTATTTCGGGCTACTTTTAAAAACCGTTGAGAAACTGCAAATGGTCCAAAATGCGACTGCCTCACTGGGGCCTACCAATTATCAAAATATACAATTTCATAGGCTTATCATAGTCCCGGAATCGAGCACCGCCCCTGCCTGCAAAAGACACGAGCCTCTCCCAGAAGTGCACTGCGGCGGGCCAATGCAAGCCGCGGCTTCTGGCACTTCCGGTAAACCAGACGACCGCGTTGGCCCCCCCCCCCCCCGCGGTGCACTTCTGGGAGAGGCTCGTGTCTTTTGCAGGCCGCGGTGGTGCTCGATTCCAGGACTATGGTAAGCCTACAATTTCAGTCTTGCTCCAGATAAAATGCCTGTTTCTGGGCTCAGTTTAAAGTGCTGGTGTTGGTCTTTAAAGCAGAGAGAGACAAACTCCTGCCCTCCTCCTGCCCTTGAGGTGAAAAATAAGCCAAGCTGCTTCCCAAAGGAAAAACTGCTCATTTTCAGAGCCAAAGGAATGTTTAGGAGCCACCCCACCCTTCTACCCCAACCCCCTTCTATCTTTTCCTGTCTTTTCTTTTTCCTGTATGGGGCAGTGATGGTGGTGGTGTCACCGTGAGCCAAAGGCTAGTCAGCTTTCAGGTGGCTGAGAGTTCTGCCCGGAAGGAATTAAAAAACCAGACGTAGGGAGAGATAAAGCCTGTATTTAACGTGCACGGGTTCAAGCTCTCCAGACCAAAGAGAGATGAACAAAGACTCAAAGCAGGCATGAGGTTTTTATATGTTTGCATATGCATGACCACAGCTACGTAACAATTCATTATGAAACAAGAAACCAAAGCAAGAGGCAAGCAGGCCCCCTCCCTATCTTGGAGTATATGCTTTGAAGGCCTCTCGGAGAAGAGACATCTCCTACACACGCAGCTGTATGTCTCGATGTCTCTTATCTACATTTCGTTCTTAGCTAGCTGCTTTTCACCTTGAAGAAAAGACAGAGTTTGGAACCAAGCGAAGGGGGGGGGGGAGTTTCCACAAACATGGAGTCAGGCCGAGGCCTGCTGCCGCTACAGTGGCCTTCCAGCTGTGGTAAAAGAGAAGAAGGGAGTAATACAGTAAGTTGCTCATGAAAGACATGCTGCACTTCAGGCTTCCAACAATAAGTATTTCTTGTGCAATTAACCAAAACAATCAACTTCAAAGGTTAATTAATTTGCTATCTAAATTCCAGTTGTTTTCTTTGGCCTTACAGCCCAATTCTATGCTGGTCTCAGCCGGTGGTACTGGGCTTCGTGCTGTCCCAAACGTGCCATAAATAGGCTTACCAGATTTTCCCGGTTCTAAACCGGGACACCCACCGCCAAACAATTAAATAAATAAATACATAAAATTAAAAAAACCTTTTGGGGGCGCAAAGTGCCCTTTTGCCGCTATGAGAAATCACCTGAGAAAAATTAAAAAGCTGAAAAAACAGGATCATGCTGGGCAAATTGACAACCCTATCTAAACCATTACCAGATTTTGAAGATCTGGTTCCAGGGCACAGATCTCAATTCCCAATCTCCCAATTCAGGAGAAAGACAAAGTGGTGGCAACCATATTGACACATGTTCTTAGAAGACATTTTGATGCTAGCTTGAGCCAAACATACAAATGGCACCCACCCATGGTGATCCAAACTATAATTATAAACTTAGAGCCCAATCCTATGCATGTCTACTCAGACATAAGCCCCATTATGGTCAATGGGACTTACTCTCAGTCCCAGGAAAGTGTGGATAGGATTGCAGCCTTAATAACTGACAACTTGCTGCCTTTTAAAATACCTTACAATCTGCTTTCTGAGATGATCCACCTTGTCATACATGAGTGGTTGGCTCCACTTCTGTGGAGTGGTTCCACTTCTAGAACCTTCTCTTCTGAGAGCCTTGCCAAAGGCGGAGGCTGGACAGCTTCCAGGAATGATGTAATTCATTTAAGGAAGCAGTTAGTGGCTGGGTATAAGTGTGGGTTTGTGTTCGTGGTATGTTTTCTATGTATTTTTGTTATGCATTTTGTGTAATTTGATTTTTTTTCTTCTTGGCATTTCAAAAATTGTTATTCCTCTGACCCTAAAGAATATGGCAAGTTAAAACTTTAAAATAAATCAGCAAAGACAACATCCTTCACACAGCCCTCAGATAATCCATCTACCTTGGTTGCTGTAGTGTAGAGGTCTCGCCTGGACATTAACAAAGATGCGCTACCATCACTGCTGAATCAATATCTTGCTTACTAAAGTTTTTTGTTTCCTGCTGCTTAAAAGTGACACCCAATTTAGGGTAAATTTATTGCAGTGGAACACTCTTCCCTCTAGAAACAATTAAAACAAGTTGTTTTTGTTTGTGATGGTATAGAGTTTAGACTTCTCAAAATATAATAATAGCTGACTTTCTAGTGACCTTTGCATCAAAACCAACAATAAAGGAAAAACCCTCATCTAAAACACAGTGATTGACTTGCCATCAAGTCCCACTGTAGTATTTTTAGTTCTTGTGGCAATGGTTGGTTCCTATGAAACTGTTTTGAACTTGAAAAGGGAGGAAAAGTAAAGATAATCTATTAACATAATATTGTATGGGGAAAAAAAAACATTTGAAGTACAGCAGTTGGCTAAATTGTTTTTCCAATATGCACAACAGGAGCCTAATTTAATCCACATTGTTTTCTAAAGAGCTACACCAATTAGAGAAAGATACTTTCTCTATTAACCTCTGAGTATGTTCACTCACTGAGGATATCCTAAATGCACTTATTTTAAGAAGCCCTATTAAATCCAGTGGAACTTACTTCAAAATAACCTTGTAAATGACAATCTGTTAATTTATTCATGTAGCTGAGTTTATGAAGAAGAGTTTATTGTTAATAGTTTAATACCGTAGGAATAGAAAAGGAAGAGTTATGAAGAGCCGCCTTGATTGCCCTTACCGGGAAAAAGGCAGGATTGGCTGAGCTGCTATGATTTTACAGACAAACTGGGCAGCCTAGGATTAGGCAGCCAAGAACGAAGGAAGATTAGGAGAAAGACTTACTTATGTCTTCTGATAAACTGCAAGAGTACTGCCAGTATGCCAGGAGCTTTCGAATGACTCATTGGTTGAGCAGTTTCAAATCTTTAACTGAAAACAAAACAGATAACACTTGTTTGCTTATATATAGCTAGCTAGCTATATTGTGGACCAGAACGAATAAATAAGATCATTAATAGTTAGTTACTGAAGATAAAATGATGGTTAGCATTTATGTGTTGCTATAGAGGGTTTCAAGAGCATCACTTACAGTACGTATGGCCCAAACCTGTCATTGAGGTACACCAGGTATGTGGAGTTTATCTCACATCGCACAACGATGACCCTACTGGTGCAGAAGTCTGCCTGCCAATGGATGTGCTATGGATGCTGGTGCAGCGCCAGAAAAATGTCCTGGCATAAATTGGGCATTGGCACAACTCCACTGGTGGGGAGGCCAAATGGGAAGGAGATTGGGATGTGATGTAGGATGGAAAAGGATTTGATGTATGTCCCTATAGGAGTAAACCTATAGGGAACACTTAGAACAGTGAACACCCTGCCACCCCACCCACTTTCCTACGACAGAGCATGGGATACAGCTCAGCCAATCACAGCACACCAATACCAGTATATAAGCCCCTGCCAGGGACACTACAACTCAGATGAGAAGATGCACAGCACGAGGTTATACCTCTCTGGTCTCTCAAGGGGAACTTTGGTGATAGGTACCATGGTGGAAGGGCACTTGGCGCAAAAAGAGAGCACTTGGCACTATCAGCCTCTTGTTATTACTCAAAAGGTGTGTGACAAGTTATTTGGTTAACACTTGTCTTCTCAGAAATGTTACTGCAGGTATTTTTACTGTTTAGCCTTTATGCTACATAAGCGTTGAATGTAGTGCCAGATGCACAGATTGTGTGGTCTAATGTTTTGCATTTCTATTCAGTGGCTTGAAGCAGTCTGTTGCAGAGGCATCACTAGGATTTGCATCAGGAGAGCCCAGAGGTGAATAGGGAGAAACAAGGTTGGGCTGAACTGGGTTCTACAAAAGATGCCCATCAGGCAGGACTATGCATTTCTACAGATTACTCCTGGTCAGTGGTGTCAGTAAGGTTGGTGTCACCCGGTCCGATAACTCATGGTGTCACCCCCATTAATTTTATTTATTTTAATATATAACGGTACAGCTCACCCAACAAATCAGTAACCAACTCGACTCTCAGAACAATCAGTCTCATTGGTCTGTTTTGAGTTAAGAAAATACATATTTTGTTACACAAAGCAGTTTTGTTTTAGTTTTCTGGTTCTTTGGGCATAATATTTGATAGAATCGAGATACTTCAATCTGGTTTGTTACATTACATTCCTCATGGAGGTACACATCGAATGATATATAACATGATGGTATTATTCATAAATTTTGGCCACAATTTTGGCCACTAGTGGTGTCACCCCCCCTTGAGGGTGTCCCCCCGCACCCCCTAGTGACGCCACTGGTCTGTTGAAGCCTTCACAGACATAAAACTCCCCCCCCCACGCACACACTAGCTTGTTTTCAAGCTTTGTTAATTTTTGCTGTATTGAAGTTATGTTAACAACACAATATGCTGTCATTTCACCTGTGTGGGCTTTTTTCTAGCAAGTCATTTCTTAATCCTTTGGACCAGTGAGTCATGAAGACCCAGTGCAATGTATAAAATGATTGTGGTATAATCTGTGCCGTTTCCGCATGGGTTTGTGATCCAGACCAAGTTAGTCATGTTTGTGATTCATTTCAGTGGGGCATGTGTGACTGACTTCCTCTGGATCAGGCCCATTTGAGCTATTAAAGAGAATTGTTCAATATGTATACTCTGCTAAGAAGGATGAGAAATTTACAATGCATGATAAACTAAATGTGAATCAGCAAAGGGATTCTATAACATAAAAGTCAAATAGTGCTTAAAAGCATTAATGTGATGTGTATGGCCTTTCCAGACGGTGAATAAACTCATCTGTGGCAGGTGATCTACATATCTTAAGGCAACACTTCCCTTGTGGATGCACGTAATTTTTCCTGACACTTGAATGGCAATATTTTGTCACTGTTAAAATGCTATCCGCACCCTTGCCCCAAGTGAGTGAGTCAGCTGTAATAGTATGAGCACAAGGTGGAACATCGTTGTGCAAGTGTCAAGAGGCATGTAATGAATAGGACCATGACATCGCTGCTGATGAATGACCCAATTGTCCCCCTTTCTAGGCCTGCAGCAGTTGGTGAGTTTTTCTACTCGTTTTGTTAAACTTGTCAGTTAAAATTGACAGGTTCTCCTGTTCCTATGCTCGTGTTTGTATGAAAGAAGAGAAGTATAAGTGGGGTGAGCACCGACAATACTCACTCTTCTCCAATACCCCTCTTCCTACTACAAAGTGTTGTTGTTGTTGTTCAGTCATTAAGTTGTGTCCGACCCTTTGTGATCCCATGAACCATATTTCGCCAGGCCTTCCTATCCTCCACTATCTTCCTGAGTTCGCTCATTTTCATGTTTGTTGCATCGGTGCTGCTGTCTAACCATCTCATCCTTTGCCTTCCCCTTCTCCTTTTGCCTTCAATCTTTCCCAGCATCAGAGTCTTCTCCAGAGAGTCCTCTCTTCGCATTAGGTGGCCAAAATATTTGAGCTTCAGCCTCAGTACCTGTCTTTCCAGGGAACAGTCAGGGTTGATTTCATTTAGGATTGACTGATTTGATCTCCTAGCAGTCCAAGGGACTCTCAGGAGTCTTCTCCAGCACCACAGTTCGAAAGCATCTATTCTTATGTAGCGCTAACCAAATAAGATACAATATCAGTAACGGCATTAAAAGCCATGATTAAAAATGTATTAAATTAAAACGTTAGTTAAAAGATAATAAAAGCATAGATTTAAAAGACTATGTTTCAGTCGTCCTTTGACGATCTTCCGCGGGTAGATAGACGCAGCGGGCTGCGGCAAGATGACAGTCTTCAATACGGAGCCCCACAGTTTTAAAAGACGTGCGCCTGCCAGTCAGCTGGAGGCAATCAAAAACAAAAGCATCAATTCTGGGGAGATGACCGAGGATAACCTTGCCACTCATCCTCGCAACGGGCTTGAAGACTGTCATCTTGCCGCAGCCCGCTGCGTCTATCTACCTGAGGAAGATCGTCAAAGGATGATTGAAACGTAGTCTTTTAAATCTATGCTTTTATTATCTTTTAACCAACGTTTTAATGTAATACATTTTTAATCATGGCTTTTAATCCCATTACTGACATTTTATCTTCCTTGGTTATCGCTGGCCATGAAAACCTCAAATCCTATCTAAAGTGTAGCACCTTTCCATCTTAGGAACACTTTGCTTTGGAGCATCCTTTTTTTTTTTTTTTTGGATAAGTTCTTTAATGCTGTAAGGGTTCCCTTTCCAGCAATTCCTTTGAAATCAGATTATCACTCTTGAAGAAGAGGAATACATGGGAACAGGATATGGTGGCCAATTCTCCAGGATTGGCCTGGAGTCTCCAGGGATCCGCATCAATCTCCAGGCAACTACTGAAAGCAGTCCTGGAGATTTTAACAGAGCCTCCAGGAATTTCCAACATTACATCATTTTGGAAAAACCTTCCTCTATGAATAGATTCAGTCAGAATTGGCAACCCTAGAACAGGATATTGGGCCTCTCATGTTAGATTGGGTCTAGTAGCTCTACAGGAAACTTCCCATCTTAATCTTTGTCTGGAAAGATGGTTACAGTCACAGTTTACTCCTGCAACTTGCTGATGATAGGCTACTGCTTTCATGGTATAATATTGAGTGAAGGTCACAGTTGGATCCAGTTTTGGTAAGCATATTTTAAGGAAAATGTAGATAAAGTGAGCTGCATTTAGAGAGAAAATAAATTCCGTACAGAAGATGGGCAGCCCAATCCTGTGTAAGGATACCCAGCTGGCCTAAAGGGCCAGCTGCGGTATCTTGTGGCCATCCCGGGCTGCCCTGGGGCAGCCCATGAGCACCTCAGGGGAAGGGACGTTTGTCACCTTCCCCAGGTGTCAGCCAGCCGAGGCCCTATGGGCCTACTTTAATGTATGATAGCTCTGACGCTGAGGAACATTTGAGTCCGGGGTGTGTGAACTGGGGCTGGAGAGGGCTGGGGATATTGGCGGAGCTTGCCGCCAATATCCCTGCCCTCCCCCCGTCCAGTTCGCCCAATGGCCGCCCTACCTCACCGCCCGCCCCTGCACCGGCCCGTGCAGGGCTTATCTTGCCTGGCAGGTGCAGGGACGGTCCACCACGGGAGACAGAGCTGCCGGCCTTTGTGCCAGCAGCCCTTACTCCTAAATAGTCACAAACTTGCTTACTCCTAAATAGTCACAATTTATTTCAATAAATAAACTTTACAGATGTTAAAAACACGTGATCAGATGTGATGTTTTAACATCTGTAAAGTTTATTTATTGAAATAAATTGTTTTTGAATACGACGGAGTTTCCCGGCAACATGCGAATTTTTAATTCGATAATTTTCCTTTTTTCTTTGGGATTGCGGTACTAATATCTTGGTGTTACAGTTGTAGTGGCCATTGTTGTTTTCAGATTGAGCAAGTGGTCTTTCAAGGTTTATGATGACTTATTTTAAGAATTGACATCTGTTATTATAGGACCTTTTAATTCCTGGTCAGAAAATGCTATTCTGATTGGGAAATGTATATGTCACTTGTACTAGTTTGAAAGTGATATATGACTGTAGAGTTTCAGGGAGGGAAACCCAAATACTTCCGGTCATGGTGTCATTAGGGTGCACGTCACCCTGGGGGAGGAGGTTGCCACGTCACCCCCCTCACCCCCCTGCCGCCGCATCACCCCCCCTGCTGACACATCACCCACTGGGGTATCCGCAGCTCCGTGTCACCCTCCGAGGCCGCCACGTCATCCCCTGAGGCCGCCCGCCTGGTACGAGCTGGGAGAGGGTCTTGACGCATCCTCTTCAGCTGGCAACTCGGCCTCTTCTGACTAGGCCCTCAGCAGCGTTTTCACACATGCACATAATACCGCTTAAAGCCTCTTGCCCTCAGTGGCGTTGTGTGCATGTGCAAAAATGCTGCTGAGCGCCTAGTCAGAAGAGGTCGAGCCACCGGCCGAAGAGAACGTGTCAAGACCCTCTTCCAGCTCGTACCAGGTGGGCGGCCTCAGAGGATGATGCAGCTGCCTCGGAGGTTGACGTGAAGGCTTCGGAGGGTGATGCGGGGGATGACGCGGCCCTCGGTAGTCACCCTCTCCGGCACGTCACCCCCCCGGCAGCCCCCCCGCCATGCCCTAGCGACACCACTGCTTCAGGTTAAAAGACCAACATCTGGCAAACGTTGTGCCTTTAGTCTTTATTGTGTATGGATTTTTCTTTTCTTTTTTTGTAGATACAAATGTGTATTCTGCTGAAAAGGCAAAAAAGGCCAATGGTACCTACTCCTAGTGTACTGCAAACACGCATGGGATCAGTGTTGAATCATTGCGTATAGCCAGGAACCTCAGAAATAACATGCTCTGAGACATGATTCTTAGCTAAGGTCATAAAACTAGACATTACATGCATTTATGATGAATGCTCTGCTTCCCCCCCCCCTCCATTTTTGTCGATTTTTCCTTATTTTGGGACACTTCTGACCTGCCAGGAGCTCTGTGTTCAGTAGCTTAAAAAACTGTTGGGATATGTTCTTGCAGCTGCCTTTGTTTGAAATGCCATTATCAGCCAGCCATGAGCTTTTGTGGATTCCGGGTTCTTCTCCCTGTCTGGAGTAGCTAACCCTCCTACAACCTGGCATGCACCTACTGATTGGATAGCCAAAACTATCTATTTAGGTGAAAGGGTGGGATGGAGAGGCCAGGTGTGCTCCACTCCTCCAATCAGGTAACTGTATGACACCATCAAACCTTGGTTACCTAAGTTCAAGCACAGGAATGTTCATGTGTGTGTTTCTGCCAGGTCTTCCGTTATATCTAGTGTTGGTTCGTGGAAGGCACATCCAGTTACTCTCCAGTAAATGCAGGGACTGAGATTCCTGAGACTGTGTAAGCAGTTAGTTATAGGGACTGTTATCCTAGCTAGCATGTTCAGGAATTAATTCGGTTTGTTTGCTCCAGTAGCATAGCCGGGGGGGGGGGCAGTGGTGCAGTAAGTGCTGCAATGCATTACATAGTGGTGTAAAGTGGCCCCTCCCACTCGCTGTTGGAGCCAGTCCGGCAGCAAAGGCAACTCGATGGTGATTGGGAGGGGCCACTTTGCACCTCTGTGTAATGCTGTGCAGCACTTTCTGCATCAACCCGCCGCCCCCTCCCCCGGCTACAGTACTGATTTGCTCTTTTCCCTTCCAACCAGCCTGTAAACTTCACCATTTCGCTAGGCATTAGGGGGTTTGTGTGCTTTGCTCTTGAGTATTATAATTATAATTATAATTGAATTTATATCCTGCTTTTTTCCACATAGGGGGACCCCAAAGCAGATCTAGGAGTAGCATCCTAGATCTATCTACTGGGTGTTACTAGTTTGATCAAGCTTTCTCTTGTGACCATCCAGCCACATTCACACATTTTCCATCAGCATGCTTGTACTTTTTCCAACGCTCCCCCTTTCCCCATTTTGTTTAATTCCTTTTCTTTTGTATTTAATAAACTAGTTATCTTTTGACTGTTGCTGCCTAGTCCATGTTCACAGGTAATGCAGTGGGTTGTCACAGACGTTGCTGTGCTCTTGATTTTGAATAAGAACCCCTGGGGTTCTTCTGGGCTCTCTTAGGAAGGTTTTTTTTTTCCAGATCCACCCCCCCCCCCCCACACACACACCTGGTTTCTTTAGCTTGGGATGGTGGCAGCAGATAGAACTGCCAGTGTCTTCCCCATTCAGCTGCTGGCCCCATAAAAAGGTATAGCTGAGAGCAGGAAGGAGTGCTTATGCGCTAACCACTAGGGCAGGGGTTCTCAACCTTTGGAGGCCCAGGTACCCCCTATCACGGTCCAATTTTCTGAAGTACCCCCTGCTAATTAACTGCTAATTAATTGGATTAATCAATTAATTATTAGGTAATTAATTGTTGAATAAAAAGTACTAAAACAATTTAAAATGTGAAAAAGTATCTTATTTAAGTGTGTGTGTGTGTGTGTGTGTGTGTGTGTGTGTGTGTGATGGGGGGGGGAGAGAGAGAAAGACATGCGAGGATCTCTTTTTCTTCAAGTCACACTTCCCAAAATCAGCTACTCCCTCCCCCACACCACCAAAGTACATTTTCCAAAGTACAAAAATAAGTAAGTAAGCCCAAAACCAAAATCAGAGAGACAGAAGGGCTCCAAAAATAATTACAATTTTAAATCCAATTAATTAACACTTAATTAGCTGCTGATGGGGCAGATAAGGGGCAGGGCTTGGCGTACCCCCAGCAAGAGGTCCGCGTACCCCTAGGGGTACCCGTAGTACCACAGGTTGAGAACCTCTGCACTAGGAGCTTCTCTCCTTGGTCAGCCTGGTTTCTCCCAGTACCTTCCCTAACAGCGTAACATGGGGGTGTAAATAGTCCTATAAGGGTGTGTGAAAAGGCGCAAATCCAAGGCAGGGTGGTAAAGGAGTTATAATTCTGATTTGATTGCAGTTCTCCCCCATGTGCTGTTTTTATGGTAGGAAAATAAGCGTTTGATTGGCTTCCTCCAATCTCAAGGCCAATTAATAGAGGACTTTCAGCACATATTCTTAGGCAGTTGGTCATGTGGACAAATGCAAGTGGTCACATTTTTCCAGATATCCTGGCAAAATGCTGCTGACAATCGCAACAATCACATTGTCTGTTGGAGTGTTGCATAAATTGGCCTTTACTTATTACAAAGTCTACCTCGAACCTCGATTCAGCAGTGGTACAGCAAACCCTTTTTTATACCATGCAAAGAAAACAAAAGTTTAACCATAAATCGTTCATAATATACTGCCTTCTGCTCCTGGCACTTCCATTCTGCCACCAGAAATGAAATCTGAATTGGTAGCAGAATAAAGGGAGACTGTGTATGATTTGGCAAAACAAATCCCTAGTGATCTTCATTTATAGAATCAGCTTCTGAAGATATAATTCCATAGAGGATTCCTGGAACTTTATAGCCTTTTAAAATGGAAAAAGCTATGGTCTGCAGCTCTCAGCCCACTTCCTGGGCAAGTAAGCAGAGCTCTGTTGGCCAGCCTGAGAAGGCTGTCTCTTAACCACGTCCCTCATGGATATGGAACGTTGTTGTCTTGGGGGATAGCTTAGGGACACTTGTAAACATTTCAAACTGTCATAAAATATTGGAATTTCAAGCCTGTCTATTAGCCAGGCAATTTTAATATTCTGGAGGAAGACACATTTTGTACAGAATGTGCTATGCAAAATTCCTTGCAGGAAAAATGAATAGCTTTTTGGTTTTGTTGGCATAAACGATTATAACTCCCTTTTTTGTGTGCATGGATTCTTTCAAATCGTATAAGCAGATGTTAAGCATAGAGAACAAAACATCTTTTGTGTTTAGAATGACACTCAGATTAAGAACACACTTGGCTGTACCATATTGTGATTAAACCTGGCACGTCTTACACTTACACATGGTCAAGATAGTAGCCTAGTTCTCATCTTCTACAGAGTGAATCCACTTCTAGCTCTCAGTCATTAATTGATCGACCTCAAGTATAGTTATTATGGGCTATATTCTGCTGTTTTTCTGTGCATGGAAGAGTAAGAGCATGAAAAAAATGTTTATGTTGGAAACAGAGAACTGTATATAATCAGTTCTCTTTTTCCAACATAAATAAATCAAGCAGAACTGTAAATTAAGCAAATCCTTATTGTTCCCCATCGATCCCCACTAGTTTGCTGCTAACAATAAAACAGGAGTGGAGGCAGTAAACAGGTTTCAAAGGAAAACATTTTTCTTACAATGTGCAAACATGTACATCTCTGATGATAATACAGGTCCTAGACTTTAGAACAGGGAATCCTAGACCGGTTCCCTTTGCGTGGGTGTTTGTGGGACTCCACACTGCTGGCAGAGCGCATGCAGAGATGTTTTGCACAATAGGACGCCAGGAGGAGAGAGGGAGGGAGGGACACACCTTGTCAAAGAAGACAAGAGTAAAGGTCTTAGTCACCTGTCTTCTGGATAATACACTCCCCCCCCAGTGTCTTGCAGATTGCATTGTACCTATTTTCTACCACCCCCTTCTCAAGGTTGCATGCAGCAGTCCATGAGTTTCATCTTTGCTCACCGACTCTGCAAATAATCTCTTGTTAGTGGCTTAATCAAGATGTTTGCTGTCATGTCTTCTATTTGACAGTAGTCCATCTTGATAAGCCCTTGTTCATGCAGGTCATGCAGCAAGTGGTACTTTATATAAATATGCTTGGTGTGTGCACTGCCTTTCTCTGATTGTGCCAGTCTCCTACAACTCTGGTTATCTTCATTAACCTGGATTGGCTTTCTTTCATCTCTGTCCATGTCCTTTAGTAACTTATTAATAAGCCATAACTCCTCTCTGCATGTTTCTGCTGCAGATATTGTCAGATATTGTTGAGGAGAGGGCAGTTGTAGTCTGCTTGCAGCTCACCCAGCTAGTTGCTCCAACGCCATAGAGAAACAAATATCCACTGGCAGAGCCGGACTTAGGAGCTGCGGGGTCCAATTGGGAACATTTTTTGCGGGGGCCCAGGTTCACAATTCATACCGATTTCAAATTCTCCTTGTAAGATACAAAGGGAAGAACTTCAACGCCCCTCTGGGAGCACACAGCTTGCTTACTGGCCGCTGTGGGAAGCCTCGATTCTGCTGTGCTAGGGAGGGCAACTCCTCTCTTCCCTCCCCCACAACGGTGCTAGCTGGAATCTGCAGTGGATCCCAAAGAGGGGGAGTGCCAGGGAAAGAAAATTAAAATTGTTGCTGTTCTCTATAAAACCTGCAATGTGGTGTTACATGTATGTTGCAATGTGTTGGTGTGTGTATTTGACAAAACTAGAGTAGACTACCCTAGCACAGGGCCCCCTTAGGCACGGGGCCCAGTTGGGAGCAATTGGTCCCATTGGCTTAAAGCCGGCCCTGTCCACTGGTTGATTTGCAGTCAGAGTTGTCTCCAGCCCAGTCTTCATCAATGTAGCCTACTAGTTTTGAATTATCACTGACTGACAGCTTTAGACTAACATCTAGAGTCCCCTTCATGTATCTATTTATTCTCTTAAATTTTGCCCCAATGAGTGCTTTGAGCAACGCCTGAAAGAAAATACCGTATTGGTCTGAGTATAAGACTCACTTTTTTCTCCTAATTTAAGTTTTTAAACTAGGGGTGTGTCTTATAATCAGGCTGTTGCAATTTAATGCCAGTGATTTAATTAAAATTTTTTAATAGCACCAAACTTTAAGGGTGCGTCTTATAATCAGGTGCGTCTTATACTTGGGACAACACGGTAGTTTTTAAAAAAAGGGCTTCCCCCAATTTTTCTGGATTTTTTTTGTGGAAATTAGACAGGTGAAACTATTTATGTGTCTCAAGATGCTCTGCCATGCTGCTTATCTGCTCCATGCTGTCCCCCCCCCGTGGATTTTATTGTTTTTAAAATTATGTACAGTTATATACTGTTTAAACTTTTTAATGTATTTTTTAAGTTATGTATTTTAACTTCTGTTGTAAGCCGCCTTGAGCATTTGCCTTGGCATAGGAAAGGCGGGATATAATTTTTTTAAAAATAAATAAATAAATAAATATTTAAAAACAAGTTTCAGAGTTCTAGGGTCACCCCACTGACCCCCCCCCCCCAGAAGAGCAAAGATAACTGTTTTTAGGGAAAATGAGGTGCAGGAATTGGTTGAAGGGTATCCCTCCCCACTGAAATTAGAAATGAAACTTTGTTTTGAATCCACTTTGTTTGGAGCACCTCAGGTGCAGGTGATCAGCTGTACACAGCTATAAGCAGGAGCAACACCAGGCGTTGCTCAAAGCCCTCATTGGGGTTATATGGGTAACAGAATAGACCTATGCAGCCATTTTCATCATATTGCATCATTTCCTATACTTTGTGAGTGGATTTCTGGCTTTTTTCTCATGGCCAGGGCCCTGGCTTTTGAATCCACTTTGTTTCCAAAACCTCAGGTGCAGGTGATCAGTTTTACAGAGCTGTAAGAAGGAGAAACACAAGGCGTTGCACAAACAACTCATCGGTCACATGGTGATATAGCACAAAAAACTCATTGGTCCTTAGAGGGTAATCTAATGCTATTCCTGTAAGTTGGCTGTTTGTTTCTGGGTACTTTTTCCTATTCCCCCCTCAGGCTGAGCCTAGGAGGGGGTGAAGGTTGGGGTACTAAGAATTCTGTCTCCAGCCTCAAACTGACTGTTTGCAGGGATCTGCCAGGTGGCTGTGTTATACTGATTTTCAGCAGGATTTTTGAAGGCAGCTCAATGTAGATGTTTATTTCTAGGGTTTTTTTTTCTTTCCCCCCTCATCAGGCTGAGCCTATCACAACAGGGTTGAAGGCTGGGCTACTCAGAATTATGTCTCCAGCCTCAACTGAGTGATTGCAAGAATCTGGAAGGCAGCTGTCATTATATACTGATTTTTAGCTGGATTGTTGCAGGGAGCTCAGTTTAGCTGTTGGGGGGGGGGTTCTTCCCCCCCCCCCCCCAGGCTGAGCCCAGCCTGGTGACATGGTATTTTTCCAGTAACAAGTGCATACAAGGGTCAGGAACTAGCCTCCAGCTATGTGGGGGTCGGTGGAATAACAGCCTTTGTTATAAGGCTGGCTGTATAACAAAAGGCGTCTGCTTTGCTGAGCTGGGCATTAATTTTTAAATACCCATCAAAAACTATCTTTGCCAGACATCTTGCAAAAACGAACTCTTAAGAGCTATAATAACAAAACTCTTGCAGGCATGGACTTGTAACTTCGTACACACTGTGCTGAAACATGCCCCTAAAGAACCCTGAAGCACAGAAGTTGTGTGTACAACACAACTACGTTTTTTGGAGCGTTTTTGTGCTGAACTCACAGCTAAAGCTGCATCACGTACAGGGTTTGAAGGGTCATAAAAAAACCCTGGCAGGCAGGGGCTTGTAACATGGGGTACACTGTGCTGAGATATACCCCTACAGACCCCTAAAGCACAGACATGGTGTGCAGAACACAACTATGTTTTTGATCTTTTTTTTTTTTTTTGCTGAACTCACAACTAAAGCTGCAGCATTTCAAGGATTTGAAGGGTCATAAAAAAAAAACCCTGGCAGGTAGTGACTTGTAACTTGGGGTACACTGTGCTGAGACATACCCCTGCAGACCCCTAAAGCACAGACATTGTGTGCAGAACACAACTATGTTTTTTTGAGCATTGTAGTGGTGAACTCACAACTTCAGCTGCAACAATTAAAGGGTTCAAATTGCCATTAAAAAACCCTGGCAGGTAGTGACTTGTAACGTGGGGTACACTGTGCTGGGACATTCCCCTACACAATCCTAAAGCACAGAAGCTGTGTGCACAACACAACTATGTGTGTGTTTGAGATCTTGTGTTGTCAGGTCTATGCTTTACATAGGAATGAATGGACAAATTTGTTATGCCTTAAACCCCAATGAGTGGTGTTTACACACCTGGGATTTTTTTTTGCAGGTGGTTTTCTCTACTGTATTTGGGGGTACCTTAAACATGTGACAAAAACTGGCATTTGGATGTTTTGGGGAAATAGGGCCTCGGGTCGAAAGGGGTTTTAACTGCAATCCAGTCTCTCTTAGTGGCTGAACCAGTTTTTCTGCTTAAGATCCCTATAGCAGTTGCAGTGTCTGGTCTGGTTGTGGTAACAGTTTTCCTATCCTTGCCCTGTACTGGCTGTTGCTTGGCAATGGCCTCACTTTGTTTAAGAAAGTTTGTTTCCAATGGTGTCGCCACCGGGTTGGCATCTTTGAGTCCTAGAGACTCTAGCAACTCCATTGTTTTTGACTAAGAAGATAACTGCCAACTTCTTGTTTCTCAATTTGAATGCCTAAGTAGTCGGTGACATTTTCCAACTCTCTTCTTTCTATTTCATAATTCAAGTGGCACACAACATCTTTATAGTCCAGATACCTTTCATAGCATGCATTCAGATCATCAACATAGGCCAAAAGGAAAGTCCATTTCCCGTCTCGGTTCTTACGATACAAGCATGGGCCTGCCTCACTTTCGATGAAGCTTTGCTGTTTCAGCAGACGATTTAGCTTCTTTTTCTCGGCCCTGAACACTTGCTTAGGCCGTATAGTCCTTTTTGAAACTTGCCTTCAAAATGCACCTCTTTGCTATTTGTGAAGTTTGGAGGCTGCTCCATGTCGAGTTCTTCTGTTATTTTGCCATGTAGAAAGGTGGCATTGATGGCTGGGTGCTTTCCGTCTGAAAGCTGCTACACTCAAAAGCATTCTTAGGGTGCTGTGATTTACCACTGGGGCAAAGGTCTCAAAAGTACTCCCCATACTTCTGCAAATAGCCTTTGGTGACTAATCTTGCTTTGTAGCACTACACTTTCCCCTCTGCACCTTGTTTGACTTTAAAGACCCACTTGCACCCTATTGCCTTCTTGCCGGGTGGTAGCTTGGTTAAAGTCAAACAGCCCAATCCTACCTAAATCCATGCACGGCAATGCAATGGCACTGGTGCAGCTTCTGCTGCATCCCTCTGGGGATTTTTGGCTACTGGAGGTCTACTCAGAGTAAGGGGACATTCGTCCCCTTGCCTCAGGGTAAGCCCCAGCAGCCGCTATGGGACAACTTGGACCTGCACCAGCTCAATCACTGACACAAGTCCACGTGTTCTATGAAGGTGGATCAGGCCTGGGAAGGAGCTTGGGATTTGGCGTCCACTGCTGCTGCCAATTCCACCCCCTCCTGGGCCTGATCCGCCCTCCTCCCCACCAGTGTCACCACCCCGCTCCACCCACTGGTCCTCCATTCTGCCCTCCCTTGCCCCGTTCAACTCACTTCCCTGTCTCCTTCCACCCCCCTGCATGGGCTTACCTGCTCTGGTGGGTATCTGTGGGCACGCTGGCATGCGGGAGGCTGCTGCAGCCTTCCTGCCGGTGGGCCCGCTGGGCCCGTTGGCAAAGGCTGCTTTACGCCATTCATAAAGCAGCTTCCACCAGCATAGGACTGGGGCACAAGTCTTGTTTTTGTGCATTGCGTCTAATTCCTCCTGCGCTGCACTCTTCCAACTGTTTGCTTCAGCTGTGGGCATTGCTTCAATTTCTTCTTATGTTTCTGGTTCATGGTGTAACGCCACCTTTGTAAGGTAGGACAAGCGCTTGGCTGGTTTGCCTTTATTTGGTCGAGATGTATGCCTGGGTTCAGGTTCTAGAGCCTGGTCTGCTTCCTCAGTGACATCTGGTTCTTCTGTCTCATCTTCCCTATTGTTTCCCCTTCTTCTCCTGTACTGGTCTCTTATCTTCCTGGTTTGTCTCTGTCTCCAGTGACGAGACTCTGGGCAAGCTTTTGCTGTAAGCTGGTATGTACAAGAGCTGCTCTTGGTCATCTGATTCTGGCAGGCCATCTAGGACAGTCCGGTGCTTGCCTTCTCATACTCATTGAAGTACAGCATGTGACTGACTTTTACCTTTCCAGTGTGCAGATTCATTATTTTGTAGCCTTTGGACCCCGGAGCATATCCAGTCAAAATGCCAGGTTCTGGCCTTGATTTTAGATCTTCGCTTCTTCAATACATATGCATAGACCTTGCTGCCAAATACTCGAATGTGTTCCATATTTGGTGCTCTCCTATGCCATTGTTCAAATAGAGTTTTAGGTGCATCTTTAGTGGGCAGCCTGTTCTGGAGATCGTTCACTGCCACACTTGCATCAACCCAAAATTGGCTGGGTAATTTGCATTTACAGGTATTAGCATGCACCTGACCATTTCTAGAAGAGAGCTGTCATTCCTTTCTGCTATGGTGCATTCTCTCAAACTTGTTGCTGAGAATTGCCATATATTGCATCATCATGCTGTGAGTCTGGCTCTTTTGCTTCAGTAGGTAAAGCATACGTTATCTAGGGAGGTAATCTCCAAAAGTCTCTCATATTTTTGTCCTTTCCCTCTGAGGTTCCTTGGATTGGCCTTCATAAATCATTGTGCTTAGTTCTAGTGGTTGGCTGTGGCAGTAATGCATTGTCCATTGGCATTGCGTCTCAGTTTTTTATGGCCTGTGCCATGAATTTCCACACTACTAGCCCCATTTGCCACAAAACCTTTCCACTCACATGTATATCCAGCTTAAAAAAACAACACAATAACACAATGTTTTTGATGACATGGAGTTACTGGTATAGCCTGAATCCACAATCCAGGTCCCATTTCCTGGGCTGGCATAATTAAGCTTCATATTTCTTTCCTCTTTTAGGTTGAAGCTGTGCTCGTTACCATCATGATTTCTGCTTGTAAAATCATGTGGGTTGTGATCTCCCCCTTCTTTCCCTCTGTTGCTTAATCAAGGAAGTGCTGCTTGTGGCTGAGGAGTGGGATTTCTCGTTTGAAATACACTCCTTGTCCCCCATTTCCACATGGAAAGCACACTATTTTTTTTAATAAAAAATGTATATACAGTATATGCCACTTTCCCCAAAGCTCAAAGCATTGTATAATGTAACAATAATTAAAAACATAAAAATACAAGATAATAAAAGATAAAAATAATTAAAATGATATAGGAGCAGGTAAAACGATATACAAACAGCAATAAAACTAAAAACAGCACAAAACACAGAGTGAACTTATACATGCTAATTAAAAGGGGTCACTAGGAGCATCCTCCCTCTTCAAAAGCCAAGTGAAATAGATGTGCTTTTAAACCCTGCTGAAAACCACAGAAAGAGGGGGCTGTCCTCAGATCTTCTGGGAGTTGATTACACAGACATGGTGCCACAATAGAAAAGGCCCTGCACCTTGCTGCCCTCCCCTTGGCTTCAGATGGCAGTAGTATCCTAATCAAGGTGCTCTCTGATTATCATAAGGGACATGAAGGATTATGTGGGAGAAGGCACTGCCTTCAAGGCAGTCCTTAAGATATCCCAGTCGTGTGTCATATAGAGCTTTAAAGGTCATCACCAACACCTTGAATTGGGCTCGGAATTGAATGGGCAGCCAGTGTAGCTGCCAGAGCAACAGCATGGCAGAGTCAACTTGCTGAGCCCTGGTGACCTTCCTATTTGCTTCCTGTTGCCTTTATAAGGAAGACCTGCAGATCTCCCTCTGGTCTTAGCCATGTAATTTGATCCACATGACCGGGGATTTGTGTTCTCTGTACATTTTGTTCTAAGAGCTGAAAAAGTCTCTCTATAATTGCAATTTCTCTAGACAGACATCACAGAGATAAAGGGATTTAATGTTTCACTTAACGATCTGAGTAAAAATCCAATCTTTTGATTTTCTGTGAGCACAAAACCATTCAAAGTTTAAATTACCCATTATCCATAATCGTGGTCAGTTTGGATAAGCATGTTTTATGATCTCCTTGTGTTCTGAGTTTAAGATTTCAGAGATCTTTAATCAAGTTAATTTGGTCTCTTAAGCCCACTGCCAGCCTAACCATGAAGCTGCATGATGTGGCTTGAGGCAGCGGCAGATTGCAGAGGAGGCAACAGATTTGGGGTACCCTTCACCCTGAGTCTGCCACCACTTCCTTCCAGCCCTCTGCAGCTGCGAACTGCATTCATCTGCTTCCGGCTTACTTAAGAAGCAGATCATCTGCCTCCTTCCTGTGTTTCTTGCATGGTTTTCTCCAACCTGGAAGTGCAGAACCTCTGGTTTTATTTACAGGGACAGCACAAACAAAGGAGCTCCTCCAAAGCCACTAAACATCTCTCTCTCTCTATTCCAAAGGCTTACAATGACATAAGCCCAGGCACCCAACTTCTCAGTTCTCTCCTTTCCTCTTTTATGGTAACCAAACAAACCATAACACTTTTCACTCTTATAAAATACATATTTAGTAGTATCTACTGTTCCAACCATTATGGTCATTACAGAATAATAATACCGACAGCAGAACTTCCATGCTACCTCCCCTAAGCCACAAAACCCAGTGCAAGTGGGAATAACCTGATGATTCAATAGCACAAAACCAGTCATCTTCTTTGGGTGACATCAAGAATGCACGCTTTTTGTGTAGTCTCCAGAATATTGTGCCAAGATCTGATGCATTGCATTCTGTGATTCCTCTCTCTTTGTTTTTTCCTTACAAAACCTTGAACCCTATTAAAAAGGTTGATGGGGGGGGGGAGGAGTTGGTCTGCACATTCTAACAGCCCAACTCTATCTAATGGCGTAATCTAGTCTACCCAGTAGACTGGCAGAGCGTGCGCACAGGGTGACGTGCCGGCTCATGACGCCACTGGATGCACCTATCTAAATATTTCAATTTGATTCACTTAGAGTGCAATCCTGTCGAACAATGTGCCCTGAGATGCAGCGGGGCTGGTTCAGCTTCTGCTGCATCCAGAGCGCAGAGCAGGCAGCTGGGAGGTCACCTCTGGGAGAGGGAACATTTATTCCCTTCCCCTGGTGTAAGCCCCAGCTACGTAAGCCCCAGCCACCTGAACTGGTCTCCTTGGATGTGTGCCAGCTATTTTGCTGGCGCAAATCCATGGTGCAAATGGTGGCCAGGCCTGGGAAGGGGGATAGGATTTGGTGGAGGAGGCTTCCTCCGATCCCTCCCCCTGCTCGGGCCCAGCCGACCAATCCCCCCCGGCACGCCCTATTCTGCCCTCCCCACGCCTCTCTGTCGCCCGGTGGGGAACTTACCTTCCCCGGAGGGCGCAGATCCAGATTTGGCCTGGGGAGAGTGGTATCGGCCTCGGCGCCGGCGCTGCTTACTCCCAGGGTGCAGCAAACATGCTTCACTTCACAGCACATTTGTGGCAGTGCTCCACCAGTCTAAAATGTAGACAGGATTGGGCTGTTAAAACATTTTTTCCTCTTCAGCTTCAGACAAACCAGATGCGGAGAAACACATAAAAACTGCTGCACCACTAGGAGAACCACTAGTCAGAGAAAAGACACAGCTGGCTATTTCCATAGCAACTGTTGTTTATCTTGTACTTCTACGTATGTGCTATGCTGCTATTCTATACTGTCACTGTAGTAAACAAGTTTCCCCATCACTGTTACATGGTCAATATTTCATTTCCGTTTATTTCTGCTTAATTGAAGGTGTGCAGGAGACATGCATTTGAACACATGTCCTTGGCGCTGGGTGCAAGGGCCAGGCCAGTAACGTGACTCGTACAGCCCAACCCTAACCCCTCCCCCACTGGCGTAACTAGTGCGCCGGCAGCTTTACATCTGAGTGTCTAATGAGACTTCCTTCTTCTGGCTTCTCGGAGTCTTCCATGTCTTGCTGCAGGAATAGGATGTGAGCCAAGCCTTGCAAGTGGCTCTGACAAGCAGAAAAGGAAGCGGGAAAGACCAGGTAAGCCAATGTGCTGCTTCTATATATTCCACTGTCCCTATATACAGGGCTGGTCCATGGCACATTAAAAAAAATGTTGCCGGTCCAGGACAGCAGCCGACGATGGAGCGCTCAGTGCACTATTGGCAGCCATTTTGCATGACCGCATAGAATTGGGCTGTAAGTGTAAAGCGATGTACCTTGGGGCACAAAATCATAAATTCACATATACACTGATGGGTTCTGAGCTGTTTGTGACGGATCAGGAGAAAGATCTTTGGGTGCTGTTGGACAGCTCAATGAAAGTGTTGACTTAGTGTGCAGTGGCTGTGAAGAAGGCCAATTCCATGCTCAGGATAATTAAAAACAGGATTGAGAATAAAATGACCAATATTATTACATCATTGTACAAATCAATGGTAAGGCCACATCTGGAATATTGTGACCACTTACATCATCACATCTCAAAAAGGTTATAATGGAACTAGAAAAGATGCAGAAGAGAGCAACCAAAATGATTAGTGGGCCAGGGCACCTCTCTTACAAAGAAAGGCTACAATGTTTGGGGCTCTTCAGTCTAGAAGGAAGCTGCCTGGGAGGGGGTGTGTGTCATGGTGATTGACAGCCCACTCCTATCTAGTATTGGGCCAGCGCACACAAGGCTTTACAACAGCCCTATGAATTTCGCTGTTGTAAAATGGCTGCCGACACTGTGCTCAGCAGCCATTTGAGGAGTGTTGCCCCCTGGCTAAGCCCCCTGTAAATCTGGGATGCTGGAGCACCATCAGTTTGGATGAGGTCCCAGTATGGAGCCGGAGCAGAACTAACTCCATGTTGTATTTGCCAGCGAAAGGGCCTTCAATTTGACTTCGAGCTGACCCAGTATAACCCCTACCCTTGTATCAGCATTTTGCCTCTGTGCCTTATCTCCTACGCTCAGAATGTACAGGGAAGAGTTTGTCTCAACTAGCAAAGGAGGGCGGAAGGGGGGAGAAACACTGAGCAGTTTCAAGGCTAGGGAGGAATGTGACGTGATGGGAAAAAGTTCTAAAAAGTTACTGTATTTGCCTTGCATTACTTTGCTTTGCCACAAGAAGCTGAAGAAAACTATTTAAGCTAGCTGCGTCTCGCTACACTTTGCACATGATCTGAACACTGTCTCCGTGTGCCTTGCTTGGTACCATGCAACAAAGCTCTCTGCTATACAGTATCCCTCCACCTGGCGTGTTCAATTGGATCGTGTTCACTACTGTTGCAGGAGGAGACAGCACTCCCTGACTGATGCTGGACTGCCCAGCACACACTGGAACAGGTAAAGCAGTGGCGGGGAGGTGGAAAATGGGGCAGGGAGGGTGGGGGGCGGAATGGAGAGGGAAGGGGTGGAATGGGGGTAGGGAGGTTGCAGAAGGGGTGGATCCGGCGGTGATGGCATGTGCTGGATCCTATCCCCTCTTTTTTAAGCCTCACTTCCCCATTTCTCTCAGATTTGCGCCAGTGAAATCACTGGCGCAGGTCCAAGGAGACCCATTGTGGAGCAGGAGGCTTACTGAGGGGTAAGGGGATTTAAATCCTCTTTCCTCTCTGAAGCCTCCCAATCCCCCCACTGAATCCGGCATGCCACTTTCTGGTGCAGCTGCACCAGCAGAGGGGGAAGGATAGGATTGGGCTCTGAGACATATATAACTATGCATGGGATTGATACAATGGAGAGAGGGAAGTTCTTTTCCGTCTTGCATAATATCAGAACCAAGGTTCATCCACTAAAATCGACTGGCAGGAGAGTTAGAATGAACAAAAGAATGTATTTATTTACTCAGCGAGTAATTAATCTGTGGAATTCCTTGCTACAAGATGTGGTGATGGCACCTAGCCTAGATGCCTTTAAAAGGGGATTGGGCAGATTTATGGAAGAAAAGTCAATCATAGGTTACAAGTTATGATGACTGTATGGAACCTCCAGGTTTTAGAGAGAGCCTCTCTGCATGCCAGATGCAGGGAAGTGGCAACAGGATACAAGTATGTTGTTGTCTTGTGTGCTCCCAGAGGCATCTGGTGGGGCCACTGTGAGATACAGGCAGCGGGACAAGATTGGCCGTTGCCCTTATCCAGCAGGGCTGTTCTTATATTCTTAAAATTGTCTGACTGCTTTTAGCATGTAAACTGCCTTGATTATACTTATAATGGAATAAAAATGGTGGCACACACCAGCAGTTTAAATAAGTGGATCTCAACTGCCATCTTCTTGTTTAACTGTCAACTGTCAACATTCTTCAGTCCCTCAGCAAGGTGACTTCTTCTAACTCTACATATCTGTTCCCTAAATTTCAGTGGCTCAATCTGTTGCGGTCCCTAGGGTGGTATAAAAGAATCATCCTTGGCATCTCTTATCACTCAGTATTTGTATCTGATATCCACTGCAAACGTTTCGCTGCGATGAAGCTCTCCTCTGCTTTGCTCTTCATTGTCCTTTTCTTGGTGCTCCTTCCTGACCTAGGTAAGGTTTTGTTCTGTTGAAATCGATTCCATGCTGAACAACCCCTAGAAATGTGTAGGTCAAATTAATTAATGAGTTTGGGTCTTCTTCAGATTTCAGCCTTTCTCCAACCCAGTCATGAGAAGCTGGGCAGAAGGTGTTAGATGGCAATGAAGCAAAATCTCTCCTCCCCCCCGCCACATTTAGCACCCTGATCCTGTACATACCTGGTACTTATAATAAATTATTCTCACTGATTCCAATGGGACTTGAGTCCCAGGTTAGTAAGACTGCAGCCCTAGCACGTTAACGTTGTACTCTCTGCGGGGCTCCTCAAGTTGAGTGTAAAAGTCTCCAGAGACTGAAAAGTTTGAAAACTGCTGTATACTTTCAGAGCCTATTCTAAACATTTACATCCTGGCTTTTAATTTTCTTAAGCATTGTCATTACAAAAGTCATTACAAATAAAATACAATCATCATATTTCATTTTGAGGTTATCTCACCGCATCAAGAGGTAAAAAAAAAATAAAACAGCAACTTATACTGCAGATGAAATTGCCTTTAATATCCATCTCAATGGATAAAATCAGAATCACTGTCCATTATTAAAAGCTTGGGCAAAAAAAGAAAAGAAAAAGGTTTAGGATCTTTACCTGATGTCTATAGCTTAAGAATGAAGTTACTGACCCAGGCCTCTCAGCATCAGCCTGGGCTTGAAATTCATTCGATTGTTCAGTTGATATCTCAGAGGGCTTTCAATGTTTTTCTTTTTCTTTTGCATGTTAACAGTATCCATGGGGCTCACAATCTCAATAATAATAATAATAATAATAATAATAATAATAATAATAATAATAGTAGTAGTAGTAGTAGTAGTAGTAGTAGTAGTAGTAGTAGTATTTGTTTGTTTGGGGGGGAATAAAATAGGTCAAATAAACTAAACATGGCATTTTAAACATAAAATCTATTGAGAGAGAGAGAGAGAGAGAGAGAGAGAGAGAGAGAGAGAGAGAGAGAGAGAGAGAGAGAGAGATCAGTCATAAATGTGGCTGCAATATTGTCAGTAGAGCTCGGCCTGGAGACATGTAGACATTAACTCCCAGGCCCTGGAATGCTCCACCTCCTTTCCCACCTCTAGCAGTAGCATCCACTGCCACTGGCAACTGTTGGAAAACATTCTGCAAAATGGATTGGGTTGGATGGGGACAAAGAGCAATCCTAGGTGAGATGGAGGTGCCTGAGACTGTGCCCAAAAGGAAAGCATAGGTTAATTCTCAGGCCCTGCAATGTGCCTTTCCCCTCCAGCAGCAGCACCACCAGCAACTGAAAGTGGCCACTGTTGGAAAAGTCTAGATACTGTAGAGTGGAGTGGGGCTGGGCTGGGTGCTGCAGAGCTCAGTTGTAGGTAAGGTGGAGTTTGGATCATGGGTGGGTGGGGGGAGGCAGGTCTGAGTAGGCTAACCAGATTTCCCCGGTTATAAACCGGGACACCACCCCCAACAATTAATTAATTAATTAAATTGAAATAAAGGTAAAAATAAATCAATATTTTGGGCTTTATTTATTTAATTTTTAATGAATTAATTAATTATTTTACTTACCTTTCCCGCTGCCGCCAGTCCATTGCCGCGTCGCCGCTGGTCCATTGTTGCTTCCCCACCGCCGCCATTATTGCCACCGCCACCGCCATTATTGCTGCCGCTGGTGGTGGTCCTGGAGCCTGGCCGGCTGCATCGGAGCCGGCCAGGACTCCTGCTGCGCTGCCCCCAAAGCCTCCGCCACCGCTTTTTAAAATGAAAATACTCACCTTTCTTCCAGTGCCGCCATCTTGGATCTCGCAAAATCTCATGCAATCCAAGATGGCCTCTGGTGCCCTCATGAGATGTGGGGGCCGCCATCTTGCGAAATCCAAGATGATGGCGCCAGAAATAAAGGTATTTTCACTTTAAAAGCGGCGAAGGGCTTCCACTGGGCCCAGAAAGCCTGGGACCAATCCGGCATTGGAGCCCGGAACCCGGGACGGTCCCGGGGTTTCTGGGATGGATGGTAAGCCTAGGTATGGGGTCTTGGCTGCTTAGGGGACTCAAGGAGAGAGGAGGGCAGCAGTTGGAGATGAGGTTCCTTTTGCCCAGGATCAGTAGCGTCGCGATGACGTGCGACACCCCAGAGCAACCATTGAGATCAGCTGAGAGGTAGCAGAATGGACTGGTGCAGAGGATGTGCTTGTCTTCCGAATCTCGGATTGATGCAGAAATGAAAGTGAGTTATTTCTGGAAATAACGTTCTGGAAATAATTCAGTTCATTTTCAGAGATGAGCAGAGCATGCATGCCCCAACCCTGACCTTTGAGGGTTGCTGTTGTAGTGTATACGGTATATTCCTAATACTGGTAACATTCTTCCAGCATTCCAAAAGCCAAATTTCAGCTCCTCTGTGTTTGTCAGTGACTGTTGGATTGTTTTGTGTTCATTTGTATGCTTTTCATTTGTGCAGGTGTAACCCAAAAAGTAAATGATGCTGAAACATGTAAAAAAGAAGGAGGCTTCTGTAGTCCTTTGGCATGGATGCCTTGTAATGCACCTTTGATCTCTATCGGAAAATGCAATCATCGGAGACATTGCTGCAGAGTGTGAGTTGCAGATACCCAATGCAGGATTAGGAGATTATTAGTGCAGAGGTTCTCAACCTGTGGTATGGGTACCCCTAGGGGTATGCGGACCTCTTGCTGGGGGTACCCAAGCCCTGTCCCTTATCTGCCCCATCAGCAAGTAATTAAGTGTTAATTAACATGGATTTTAATTTTTTATTTTCGGAGCCCTTCTGTCTCTCTGATTTTGGTTTTGGGCTTATTTTTGTACTTTGGAAAATGTACTTTGGTGGGGTGGGGGAGGGAGGAGCTGATTTTGGGAAGTGTGACTTGGAGGAAAAAATAGACAGACAGGATCCTCCCCTATCCTCCCCTATCACGGTCCAATTTTCTGAAGAATCCAATAGAGTTGGATGGTTCTCATTCCCAATTAACTGCATAGAATTTTAGCCTAAGTGCCAAACTGTGACGTCAGACATCCATGAACAAGGTCAGCTGCATTTTTAAAAGAAAAGTTAAAAGCAACTACGAGAAGCCTTGATACAGTTTTGGCTTCTTGGCCCCCTTCAGTCCTTCCTTTTGCAAGTCCATCTGTAAAACCTGTTTTATTTTAGAATTATCCAATTACCCCTGCTAATTGGGCAAAGAGGCACCTTTTAAAGTGGTGTCCACTTATATTTAGCAGGGGGAGAGCAACTGTCCCTCTTCACCCCAGCATGACATCTTTTCCCATGGCTGTAGCTGGTGTCTCTTCTCCATCTCCTTTTAGACCGCAAGCCCTTTGGGGGAGAGGGAGCCATTTATTGATTTGTTTTGCTATGTAAACTGCTTTGTGAACTACTTTTTGTTTAAAAGCGGTATATAATGATTTATTATTATTATTAATAATAATAATTTATATACAGAATATGTATCAGAAAAACAAGAAGCCCTTGTTTTCCCTTACAGGCTGGCATCTTGGTTGAAAAATCAGCAAAAGAGCTAATTGTCTCTGATGTGGAAGAAGACATCTCTTCACTACAAGTCTTCACATTGTTGCAAACTCCTGAGCCTATTTCAGCTGCCCATCCTCTCCTGTTCTAAAAACCTTCTTCTCAGCAAATGGAATCTGTTCATGCATTTTGTTTGTTTCCCCCCGTTTAATAAAAGCTAATTACTCTGAATTTGTGTTGGGGGCACATATGGATGTTTTAGAGCTGTTTCAGACCCTGGATGTGTACATTAAATGTACACATGTCAGTGTAATGAGTGAGTGAGACAAACAGTTTCTGTATTTAGAATACAGTACTTAACTAGGTTGTCTTTCAGTTCCTTGAAAGAGACCATCAAAGCAGCTTACCACGTTCATAAAACAATATTAGAATCAATTTTAGCACAACAATCAAAGCACCTAGGAACATGTGTATCAAGGAGGGAATAACCTCCTCAGTCAGCCAGGGTTGCCTTCAGTGAGTGAATGCTCATTGACCAGTGCAGGTTCTCTGCCCCATGAAATGTGGAATGGCTCTGAGTTGAGTAATGAGGGAACATATCTCTCTGCTGCTCTGCTTACTGCAACTCTGAGGCATTGCTCAGTAAAGATTTATTTATTTTATTTATTTACAGTATTTTTATCCCGCCTTTCTCCCCGAAGGAACCCAAGGCGGCTTACAACAGAAAAAAATACATACAAAAAATACAATATAAAAATATCACATTTTAAAATAGTAAAAAAACAATTAATGAAAATTAATAAAAAAACAATATCTAAAAATCGATTAAAAAGATCATGGCGACAGTCAAAACAGGAGCATAAAAACAGCAGCACCCCCACCTGTACCAACAAGATGTTAAAAAAGACAGGGGCTCAGAAGGCTTCTTGGAACAAGAAGGTTTTTAGGCCTCGCCGGAAAGTGTCCAAGGAGGGAGCAGTTCGTAAATCAAAGGGGAAGGAATTCCATAAGGTTGGTGCCACTACTGAGAAGGCCCTGTTTCTGGCCATCGCCCCTCACACCTCCCTGGGCGACGGCACCCGCAAAAAGATATGCGGTCCACCCTATCCCAAATATAAGAATTGAGCCCAAAGCTATTGAATGCTAAAGATTTTTCCAACAGTGGCCCAATAGCTGCTTCTGGACATTTACAAGCAGAGCTTGAAGCTTGAGAATTTGGGCAGTGAAAGAATCAATGACTTTAGTGGTGTGACTGAAGTCCTTTTGGGAGCCTCCTAACCAGGAGTTGCTTCACAAGTGGGACCTGGTAGGAAGGCCATGCCTGTGCAAGGCCCACATTTTGCCTGGCAAACCTCAAAGGCAGTGATAGCCCACTGTTGCTACTATACCCACCATCACATGTAAAGCCAGGGCTCATGGAGATGCTCACAAGGTGATTGTGCGATTAAAGTGGCAATAGTGACCCATCTTCTCCAGGTGCCATAGTACGATTCCTGCATGTCTTGTCCCCCAATGCATCATCAGAGGCAGTGACATATGGAAATGGTTCAATAGCACCAGGGAAAAAAAAAGGAGGGACTGCTGCTGCCTGCTCCCCACTGCTAGCTGGTGTGCCCAGGTGCCTTCCAGTGTTGGAGGGGGGGCACACAACACTGCGGGGCCTTTGCAGGGATTTTGCCCCAGGACCTACCAAAAGCTGAAGCCAGCATTGCTCTAACATAGGAAATCCAAGAGCATGATCTTGTGAATATCGAAGTGTGAGTTTATTCTCCGTCAGAAATATGAAGATGGTTGATTTCTTGCCTTTACACAACATTTTTATATAACTTTCAAAAGTTAGCAACAACAGCTTCTCTTCCCATTTCTGCAGCTGTTCTTTGTACAACCTGTCTGTCCTCCCAGGAGAGTCTCAGGCTCCTAGATTCATTAACACCTCTCCTTACTGTGTGTCTAGCAATTTCTAACCAGGCTCATTCCTGCAAACTCTTAAGGGAACAACAGCCTGGCATAATGTATTTCTGAAGACCGAGGTGAAATAAATGCCAAGGAAGGAACAAATGTAACTACACAGAGGCTACTTCAAGATATGATTGAAATTGCAGACTCTTGTGACTTGCAGATTCTTTTGAGGGAGGCACTAGCTGGAGGAGCCACTACCTCTACTGGCCTTTTTCTGTTTCAGAATAGGTATTATGACATTTTTAAATTGTGTTGTCAATTTGCCTTTGTTACTCATCTCTGCACCAACTTTCTACTTCTTTGTAGGCCCTTCTAATGTCAAGTACCTACATTTCCTGTAGCTGGTCCTGCCTGCAGTCTTGTATGAATGTGATTCAGCCCATGGAGGATGTTCCTTTAGGAAAGTTGAAAGGGGTGCTGTTGGCAACTCTTAACATCATTCATACAGTTCCAGAATGCTATAAACTGCAATGGCAAATAAAAATGAGCAACACACACACACACACACACACACACACACACACACACACACACACACACACACACAAATACAGCATGAATTTGGCTTTATCGGGTCATATTAATAACCACATGCCGCTGCTCCTTTCCTTTGTAGGCCTATTTGACCATGTGCAGTGGGAATAATTTGGAACAAGGCATTTACATTAGTGGGATCAGGAGTTGGGAAGGAGCCAGCTGCAGAAGCGCTGGAGTGTACATTCACACACAAATATGCACGGATTAGAACAGCCTTGTTTAAAAGAAGCAGAATTCATACATATGAGACTCACAGATGCTCATTTATGTAGTGGGAAATCATGGTACATCTGAACAGATCCCCATTGTATATAAGATGGAATTTCAGCAGTGCATTTTTCACTGCATATCAGGCTGCATTTACCATCTTTCTTGCTATTAAAGGTATACAGGAGCCCTTTCCTCCTCTCATCCATCTAGAGACAGAAGCAGACAGATGGCTAAATATGGTTAAAAAAATAATTAGCAGTCCAATCCTGTGTAGGCTATGGCGGCCGGCCTAAAGGGCCAGCCGCCGTATCCTATTGAGTTCCCGGGCTGCCCTGGGGCAGCCCAGAAACAACTCGAGAGAAGGGGACGATTGTCTGCTTCCCCCTGTGTAAGGCCTCCTCGCATGTGCGCGCGCTCTAGAGCTCATGCACAGTAATGCTGACTGTGTCGGCATATCTGGGGCCTGGAGGGAGTGTTGGATACTGGGAGTCTCAGCTCCTGGTATCCCTGCCCCCTGTGGCCAATGGCTGCCCTCCCTTGCTGCCAGGTCCGCCCTCCCCTCTTCTCTGCCCCGACCGGCGTAGGTCTCACCTGCGCCGGCCGGCACTGGGCCGAGGGAACAGCGGGGCAAGCAGCGCTGGCCACAGCATCGCTGCTGTTTGCTCTCCGGTTGTCATAGTTTTACGACACCCAGCACTGGGGCAGCCCATGCTGCCCCAGCGCATTTCTACACAGGATCGGGCCATAAGAGGGGTCTCATATTACAGCTTGAAGACAAAGGTAGACCCTAGGACTGAGCACTGCCTATCAACAACAACAACAACAGTATTTATAGACCACTTTTCAACAAAAAGTTCACAAAGCGGTTTACAGACAAAATCAAATGATTAAATAGCTCCTTGTCCCAAAAGGGCTCACAATCTAAAAAAGATGCAGAACACCCCCAGCAACAGCCACCAGAAAAGATACTGTGCTGGGGTGAAAGGGGGGGCAGTTGCTCTCCCCCTGCTAAATAAAAGAGGAGCACCAATTGAAAAAGTGCCCCTTGCCCAGTTAGCAGGGGTTACGCTAGACTAGGGTAGTCACCCGGAAGCTTGCTGAATAGGGAAATTATACACATCCTGAAAAAGAAGATGAATGTTTGAGGGAGGGGCTGTAGCAGACTGGCTGAGCACCTGCTTTGCATGCAGAAGGCCTCAGCTTCAATCACTGGCATCTCCAGGTAGGAGTGGGAAGGACCCAAGAGACTGGAACCCTGGAGAGTGGCCCTCAGTTCATATATAAACAATGCTGATCTCGATGGGCCAGTGGTTTGATTTGGTATACAGCAGCTTCATTTCTTTTGGATGGTTTTCCAATTTGCTTTTCTATGAGCTCTTCAGCAGAGAGTCAAACCAAAGAAACAGAAAAGCAACAGCGCCGAGGATCTTTTTGTTTTTACTTTTCCATCAGGAAGAAATCTTGGAATTACTTAAAACTGCTTCTTTTTCTTTTGCAAGAAATGAGCAACGTTCTCTGCTATCCTATAAACGGGACTGAAGAGCAGTAAATCTCAAATATACATCCAGTACACTACTGTGCATGGCAACGAGCCATTCATTCAGCAGGAACACATTTAATTCAAAGCCATTCATTTAGGGTTGCCAGAGCTGGCACGACACCGTGTATGAAGTTGATAGGAAATGGGAATACCAGTCCCGCTTTGTCTTCAGAATGTTTCTGTCTTTCCTTTTTATTCCCACTGAACTACTGACTAGTGGAAATTCAAAGCAGAAGCCACTGCAGAAAGGTAATTTATATAATATATAAAAATACGCTCAACGGCATTTCCCCTCAGATTATTCTAGCAGCAGCTTCTTAGGGATGTTGGCTTGGCTATGCTGAACTTGCAGCCACGAACAGCAATATTGCTCTTTGCTAGACTGGACCGTCAATGGACAGCAGAAGCAACTTCCAGCACAAAGAAGCTCATAGCAGCATATACAGTCATTTGCCAGAGAAATCCAGAGGCCTCTTATTCTGGCAATAGTGCTTCGAAAGTTAGCTGAATGTTTCTGCCACTTACCCTGAGAGAAGGAAGCATTGCTGCACTTGCCGAGCAACCTGAAAGTCAGTGTCCTCCCCCCCCCCCTTTTGCCATGGTTAATGATTCCATTTGAAAGTCATTAGGAGCTTCCCATTCTCTGGCCTGTTACAGATGGAGATGTTCTGGTCCCTCATATATGGGGAGGAAAAGCAGCATAAAGTTAGGGTTGCCAGATCTCAGGGTTTCAAACGGATGTTTTCAAGGGCCATCTCAGGCTCTCCAGCTAGGCTGCCAGATCCCAGGTTTTCAGACACAGATTTTGAAGGGTCAGATACTTAATTTTTGGAGGGCCATCGGTGCTACCTACCCTTTCCTCTCCATATAAAATGCACAGCCCAGTCCTATACTTATACTAGTCGTTGTTGTTGTGTGTTTTCTGCTGGCACTAACTGCTGTAAAGTAAAGCAGAGCCAGTTATAAAAGGCGGTCTGGCAGTGCGCTATGCAGCATGCTGCCGAGGACACTGGTAGGACGCTCCCGCTTGCCCAACGGAGGTAGTAAGTCAGCGGGAGAGGCGGGAAGTGTGGGGGAGCTCTGCTGGTCTCCAGGTTAGATAGGATTGCACTGCAAGTCTATTCCTTAAATATCTACCCATTCACATTAATACTCAGTGTGGTGAGTTTACTCAAATCTTGAAAACAAACAAATTTCAATGAGAACTTTGATCTCATCATTGTCTTTTGCGCATAAGAGGCTGCAACGCTATACACCTACCTGGGAATAAATAAGCCACACTGAACTCTTACTTCTGAGAAGACATACACAAGATTGTACTGAAACTTGTTGCTATCTCTTGTTTTGGCAGGCATCACATGAAATCTCTTTAGCTCTCAGCTGCCAAACATTACAAAATAGAAATTATGTTGTATGTCATCTGTCAGCTGCTGGCAGATACAAAATACCATTGCAGGCTACTTAGCAAGTGTTTTCAAATATTAAATGCCATTGATTGCCAGCTATCAAATACAATCAAGTACTAAATAATATATAATACCACCATCTTTTAAATGCTTAATAAGAGCCCAATCCTATTCTTTGCCCCTCCACCGATGCAGCAGTGCCAAAATGGCTACTGCTGCATCCTGCAGGGGGTGCAGTTGCGGAGGTCTTGGTAAGGGATCATTACCCTGGAGTAAGCCTCCGTGGCGTAGGGGGGGAGCTCTACTTGGACCTGCACTAGCTAAATGGCTGGCACAGGTTCGCATGGACCTGCACCACGGGATTGGATTTGGGAAAGGGGGTTAAGATTCAGCGGCCGCTGCCACCGCCAAACCTTCCCCCTTCCCGGACCTAATCCACCCTCCCCGCCCCATCGCCACCTCGTTTCACCTTCCCCCACCCTGTTCCACCCTCCCACCTCCCCTGCCACTTTACCTTTGGCAGCAGGCGGCTCCAGATCTGCTGGCGTGGGCAGGAAGGCTCTGAACTTCTCACCAGTGTCCCAGCCACATGCTACTGCGCATGCAGCTGGAGCGCCTTTAACGACTGGAACTAACTGCTTTACAGCAGTCAGCACCAGCAGAAGAGGCGCTCCGACAATGGCCGACCCTTTAGGATTGGGCTGTTAGATGCAGATTGCATTGCATGCCTGCTATTAAAGGCCATCAGAGGCTAAACAGCATTACATGCAACAATCAAATACTGTAAGATATAAACTATTGAAGTAAAATATGTCTATCAAATATTTAGAACATATCTGGCCAATATTCAAGCACTTGGATATTCTCAGGAGAGTATTTGACATCAACATTTTCAGAGGAGACTTTCTGAAGCAGATTAACCAGCTCTAGTTTATGGGTTTCTATAGTGATGCACATGTGCTGAAAAGAGTTCAGCATTAGAGACAAGAAATCACTGCATTAATTTGGAAACAAGAAGCACTTCAAATCTCTCTTCCATTGACAAATCCATGAAAAATCACCCCCGAAGGCTGGGAAGAGCAATTTTCCCAAGCAATTTTCCAGGAGGTGTGAGAGACTTATCACTAGAAGAGAAAATCAGCATCACCAACCCTGGTGCTTTGCATATGTAGATCTTTTTTGAATCCTGACTGCAACTTAAATAAAGGATGGATGCAAATATTATATCATTGGAGTTTAAAACACACATTTTACTGGGAAACTCTGTCGTATAATCTAAATTATATTATCGTAATTAGATGGTAAATAAAATACAATAATAATTTTTAGATTATACGACGGAGTTTCCCGGTAAAATGTTTGTTTTAAACTCTAAAATCTGGACACCTAGTCGTGAAAGCCTAAGAATGTACAGTACCTATTATATTATTGCTTGCAAAATCTGTGGAAGTAGTATCCAATCTGCGATACCATTATTATAAAGTCATCCAATAGGACAGGGGTGGCCAGCCTTTCAACATGAATGCTCCTGGACCCTTAATGGTTATATAGGTGCGGGCATTTTAGCAGGTGCAGCTGCTTTAGCAGCACCATCAGCAATTGCAGCTGCCCAGATTCCGTCTTCTACACAACTTTTAAGAACGCAGAGGCCCTAATGGTGCAAGGTTGGTCACCCCTGCAATAGGAGTAGGGCAGATGAAGATATATTAAATCCTTCCGATGTCCAATACATCTGAAATAATTAATTAGCATTCTTTTCATGTAATCCTCTATGCCAGGGGTGGCGAATTTATGGCACATGTGTCCAAGGTGGCACATGGACAAATTTTGCTGGGCCGTGGCATGCAGTGCCACTCACTAAATGCAAGCAGGAATTGCATCATCCCCTTCCCTCCCTATGCTCCATTCTCACGTGGGGTTTAAAGTTTAATGGGAATGTGTCCTTTTGAACATCAAATACTGTGTGAGGAAGGCACAACACCAGAACCAGGGGACATGCACTAAAATTGAGTGGAGGGAGAGTTAGAACGGATAAAAGAAAATATTTCTTTACCCAGCGTGTAATTCATCTGTGGAACTCCTTGCCACAGGATGTGGTGATGGCACCTGGCCTAGATGCCTTTAAAAGGGGTTTGGACAGATTCATGGAGAAAAAGACCATCACAGGTTACAAGCCAGAAGCAACCTCCTGGCTTTAGAAGTAGGTTTTCTCTGTGCCAGGTGCAGGGGAGTGGCAGCAGGAAACAGGTTATCTTGTTGGCTGTGTGCTCCCTGAGGCATCTGGTGGGGCCACTGTGTGATACAGGAAGCTGAACTAGATGGGCCTTTGGCCTGATCCAGCAGGGCTCTTCTTATGTTCTTATGTTCTTAAGGAGCACTTCACTACCCCTCCCCTCACTCCATAATTGCATGCCATTTAAAGTTTAAAGGGATGCACTCTCTTTACACTTTTAATCTCATGTGAGGATGGATCATAGTGAGGAGGTAAGGAGCTCCCCCCCCCCCCGGGTTCTTCTTCCAGTGCTGCAAGAAGGGGGAGGGGAGACTGCCATACTCCAGATCTTTAAAGCCCAGCCCCCTTCCATTTAGTTTATTTATAAGGAGTGTAACCTGCAGCTTGCCTGGTCCATGCCACTTCTGTTTCATATGAGCAACAGCAGAGCAGGCTGGGAACCCAAAGAGCACCATTTCCGTTTCAAACAGAAACAGGCAGGCTGCGGTTCACGCTCCTGGTAAGTAAAAGGATGGGAGTGGGCAAATGTTAAATCAAGAATGCTTTCAAGCATTTTGTTCTCTTTCTCCATAAAAAATTGTCAAATACCAATATAGTATAATAATAAATTATATTCTGCTGCTCAAAATTACCATGGGCACACGAGAGAAAATTTTAGAAGATTATTGCCAATTTGGGCGCATGCTCTCAAATTGGTTCGCCACCCCTGCCCTATGCATTTACTAGGTGGGGAGGATGGGGCGACGACAACAACAAGAACGACCATGCCTCCTGGACCTGCCCCTAATGCAAGTACACCCACTAGCCATGCTCCCAACTGCACATTTGACCTGTGTACTCCACGTGAGCATAAGTAAACACATGGGAGATTATGTGAGAGGGCTATTGCATCTGTTATATGAAGGAGATGGTATACAGTAAACCATAGCCCTAGGTGGTGTTATACACAGTTAGTATATTTGTCCAGTGTATATGTATTATGGTATTTACATTGCATTTTATAGATATTGCATTATGTAAAAGGTAGCTGTCAAGTCTCTTTCCTGGCATGGTGTTAAGCAATTTCCTTGCAGTGATGGGTTTTGTCTGTGCTCTCCTACTTTAGTGAAACTATTAGGAAAGTGTCAAACATTCACTGTAGCATCTTCGCCATGAGAGATGAGCTCCATAAACTTGAAGTAGGATGCATTTAGAGATTCCACACAGTAGCTTCACCTTCAAAAGCATTCACATTTTTTAGGCTTGAAAAAAGGTTCTATCTGAAAACATCAGGTGTCAATTAAATAGGTTCTTGGTATCCTGGATTATTTTTCTTTTGAATCACTCTGCTTATTACAATATTTATTAATGCTGAACTATTAGAATTATGGCCAGTTCATGTGAACATCTAATGTTGAGAACGGGGGACAGTGTGGGACAGGCAGCGCAATCCTACGTAAGGATTCGGTTGGCGGCCCAGGGCTGCCCGCTGGATCCTGAACACCGGCGGCCAGGTTGCTGCCAGGGTGGAGGTCTACTCAGGGAAGGGGATGCTCGTCCCCTTCCCTGAGTGTAAATGCAGGTCGGCCCGAGCGGCCTCCTCGGATTTCTGCCAGCAAAATTGTAACGGCCCAGGCACCCGGTGGGGGACGGGATATGGCCGAGGCCATCCCCCCCTCTTGGGAGCGGCTGGGCCAATGGCACCCCTCCCTCGCCCGGCGAAACCCCACCGCCCCCGCTAGATCCCTACCTGGGTCCTCTGGTGGCCGCTTGGGTGCTCCATCGACGGAGCAAGGGAGGCTGGCCTCTGCGCCGGCATTCTCTGCTCCAGAGTAGTCGCAAGAGGAGCCAGGATGGTGTAGTCAGTGGTTTGGGAGTCGGACTTAGACCTCGAAGATCCAGGTTCAAATCCCCGCTCAGCCACGAAGCTTCCTGGGTGACCTTGGGCCAGTCACTATCTCTCAGCCCCACCTACCTCACAGGGTTGTTGTGAGGACAAAAAGGAGGGGAGGAAATATGTACACCACTCTGAGTTCCTTGGAGGAAGGGTGGTATAAAAATGTGAAAAATAAAAATAAATAAATAAATGTGCTTTACGGCACGTTTGCGACTACTGCCGGCAACAGAACGCTCATTTTGTTGCTGGCTTCCGGAACAGGATTGCGCTCACAATGTAGCAAATTATCACTGAACTACCCACCAAGGTTCAGCAAATAAAAGGGAAAGTAAAAGAACTCAGTTAATATCTGCACTGAAGAGCATTATGGACAACTGGCCAATTAATTTGATGATAATTCTGTCCTGCCTCCACCTGCAACAAGGAGGATCTTAACCCATATATCTGATGTGTAGCAAAAGGTCATGTGAAATAGTTCCAGGCAGTTTCTTACCACTGGCGTTTACTTTGGATCGTAACCAATGAAAAGCTATAAAATTTTAAATACACTAATTCTGAGACTGAAATGCAGAGATGGCACTTTGCTGTATGCTAGACTTGTGTTTTACATCAGGAAACTAGTTCTGCATTGATCCTTCATGAGAGCTCCCACCAATGGTACTGGATGATCTCAAAAATGACTGCTGTGTGGTCTGAAGATAAAGGTAAATATCTGAAGATAGAGGTAAATATCCTGTTAGTACTGTATATAGCATGTTATTAAAAAGTATGAGGATATGTCTTTTTCACTCCTACTATTTCCAGAGCCCTAAAGATTCCGGACCAATTTAACCAGTAAGAGAGGCCTCTCAGCAGTGCAGTGGTGTAGCATAGCTTGTCTGCGCCTGGTGCGGGAGCCGCAAGAAAAGCCAAAGGCAGCAAAGGGGTGATAGCCCCTTCGCTGCCTTCAGCTTTTCCTGCAAGCCAAAGGTGATTCGTGCCTTTGGTTCGCAGTGGGAGATGTGAGAAAAGCTGAAGGCAGTGAAGGGGTGACAGTCCCTTCATTGCCTTTGGCTTTTCTCGTGGTTCCCACCTGTGAGAACCTGAAGCCATGCAAGTCGCTTCCAACTTGTGCAGCTTCGGCTCACAGGGCACAGGTGAACCGCAGAACTATCAAGGAGGTGTCACCCCTCCTGGTGAGAGATGATACCCCCTTGGCTTGGCCATGTTTGGCTGCTCCAAGTCCCTTTCTGTTAAGCTCACAAAAACACACTGCCAAAGAGCTGCCAAAAATGGCTGTTGATGACTGCCTGGGGGTTCTGCATGGCGCGGGGCAACCTGTGGTGACACCCCCAAAATTAGTGTCACCCAGTGCACCCCGCACTTAGTGCACTCCCCAAACAATGCCACTTCCCCCCAGCCATGGAACAGAAACTGAATAATTAAGAAGCAATTTATCAATAACCAACTGCAGTGAACAGGAAGCAATCGAACAGGTATGATATATGCAAACAGGAAGCTTTTATTCTAAGGGCTACTGTGCCTTTAAAGCCTCAGTAGTTTTTATGTCCATATTGGAAAGGCTGATGCTGCAAATAAATTTTCTTTTTTTTTCTTTTGCTGCACAAGATCTCTACAAATCAAATCTCAAAAAAACATAGGTGGTCAACGCAGAAAACCCTGGAATGCAACAATTTGGCAGTTGTCTGGTCACTCCATAAAAAGTGAGTGAACAAATAATGACAATTTCAGAGAGACAGACTAGTGAAGAACCAACCTATAAATACTGCAAGATTTTATAATAGTACTTCCTCAAATCTTCTAACAACATTCACTGTCTTCATTTTTCTGTCGATCTCTGAGCCCAAAGTTGCTTTGGTCATCAAAATTCTGTACAGCTTCAGTAACTACTGAAGTGTCATTCTAGTTATAGGTGCCCATTTTTCAGGGCAGAGGATCTTTAACATGACACAGATGATGGATAGAAATTCAGCAGATGCAACTGTCCCTATCGCTGCATACCTTTGCTGAAAAAGCTACACATGTGAATTTACTCTTCAAAAGAAACACAGAGTTCTATACCAATTCAAAAGAGGGCAACATTATTTCTGCTCTAAGTCTTAGCACACTTCTTTCAGCTCAATTGACTTAAAATCCAGCTGTGTTTTGTGAAAAAAAGAGGTGTGCCCTACTGGGGACAACTGATTGGTAACACTAACTTTGGAAAAAAAAATGCACGCAATTCAAGTTTTACACATTTTCACCAGAACCTGTGTTAAATGATTGTACACTTTTTAATTTGGATTTATATGAGCACTGTATATACTGTACTGAAAATAATTTTGCTCATTACAGGCTAGGGGTTTTTTCCAGTCCTGGAGCAAATGAGTGTTTTTATTTCAATTATTTTGGTCTCCACTTTGAATATTACCAAATATCTTTCAGTTTTCTGTCCTTCCAAGATTTTTAGTCTGACCAATACATTTGTCTGTATCATAGTAGACAGCTTGTAATTTATTAACCAATTTACACTGCAATCCTACGCATGTGTTCTCAGAAGTAAGTCCCACTGTGTTCAATGGGCCTTAAACTGCAGGCTATGAAACTTAGGATCAAATTAGATGTAGCCCTAAGCACATAGGAGCTGGTGTAGGGTAGTGTCTAGGAGCCTGCACTAGTTTGATTCTCACCTCTGCCATGAATTCACCTTAGGCAAGCCGTTCCTTCTGATCCTCAGCAGCAATATGGATATAATAATACCTACTAGCCTTATAGGGTTGTTCCAAGGACAATATTGAAATAGTACACTCTATATAGTTCTGCACATTTAGCAAGTGCTATACAAATGTTCCCTGACTGTTCCCTGGAAGGACAGATACTAAGGCTGAAACTCAAATATTTTGGCCACCTAATGCGAAGAGAGGACTCTCTGGAGAAGACTCTGATGCTGGGAAAAATTGAAGGCAAAAGGAGAAGGGGAAGGCAAAGGATGAGATGGTTAGACAGCATCACCGATGCAACGAACATGAAAATGAGCGAACTCAGGAAGATAGTGGAGGACAGGAAGGCCTGGCGGGATATGGTTCATGGGATCACGAAGGGTCGGACACGACTTAACGACTGAACAACAACATACAAATGTAATTATTGTATTGTTATTTATTATTGTTATTGTTTTATTTAGTAAAGGGCACACAGGAGGATAACAAAACTAGCTGGAACCATGGTGGGGGAAAGAGCGCTTTAGTACTTCGTTCCTGCTGCAGTTCTGTTCCCAGTTGTATGTCTCCAGTGCTATTTTAATGGAAAAAATGTGCATGTGTGTGTGGGGGGGAGGCTGTGATTGGGATCAAAACCATGATGGGGGCAAAGTACTAAAGCCCCTCAACTCCCCCCCCCCCATGGCTTTGGCTGGTTTCATACCCCAATATGCCATGTAACTAAAACAAAAAATGAAAGGCTCACTTACGTGTGTACGGTCATATCTAGTTTACTCTTTACAGGCATATGGTAAGAGTAGCCTCTGCCAGTATCTTTCTTTTTTCTTTTAAAGAAAGATAGGATATAAAATCCTGAAAATAAATAAGTAGCACAGCATAGCAGCTAAAGGAGTTGCGAATGAAAAAAATCCCTGATTCAAAGGGGCTGGTTCATGACCTGGGCCTCTATTAATGATGGTAGCAACAAAGGGCCAGTTCATACCAGTAGCGTAGCTGGGGGGGGGGGCAGCGGCACGGTACATGCTGCACGGCACTACATGGCAGTACAAAGTGGCCCCTCCCACGTGCCGTTGGAGCCATTCCGGCAGTGAAGGCAATGCTGCCTAGGGTGCCGGAATGACTCTGATGGTGAGTGGGAGGGGCTACTGCACCGCCATGTAGCACTTACTGCACAGCCCCCCTTCTAGCTACGCTACTGGTTCATACGAAGGAAGTAGGCAATCTTTCTATTGCTTCCTAGCCTCTGTCCCTGTCTCTTAGAGGATGCCAAAAGGATGCCTTGGCCTTTTTGGTGACTGAATTTGCAGCAACAAAAGGTATCTTATCCTTTTAGCAATGGGTAGAGGACCATCCCCAATCTGTGATATTACTGTAGTCCTTTGTGGCTTTGAACAAAAGGATCTTCTCCCAATTTGTAGCATTTACTGCCACACATTCCACACAGTAGACACCCACTTGGCAGATTTCTTGATTTGATATTCAGAATTTGGATTACAGTACTAGCTAATTTCAAACGGAAGCTTTCATGGCCCGCAGTGATCACACACGATTTCAGATTTACGGGAAAGGATGCCATGTATTTTCGTTAAAAGCCAAAACCCGATTAAAACCGTATCTAGCCAATGCACACAGATCCCAGATTAGTGGTAACTGCTGTCAGCAAAATACTTTTAAAATCTCGAGGCAAGGATGGTGTGGTACCGACGTTTCATTCCTGGAAAACTCGGAACTTTTTCTGGGTGCAATCCCAAGGATTGAGGATGATGAAACAATAGCAAGATCTGCAAGTAAAAATAGTCAAGAAAGCGCGGGAAAACTGGAGCTAATTAAGGTCAGAACTGCTGCCGGAAGCGCTATGCGCTTTCACCTCAGATGACCTACAGTACTAGCTGTTTGGATTTGCTGCTCACAAATGAATGTAGTTCCCCGAAGAAACCTTTGATCATTAACTTAAAAAGTCACCCCAACCCAGAATCTCTCTTACTTGTGTTAGGACTTCTCCTAAATATCCAATTTTTTTATCATGAACGATGAACCATTGCAAGGTTTTGGGGTGAATGGTAACAATTAAGAACAGAGTAATAAAAAAATAAATAAACTGTAGCATTAATTACCCCTAGATTAATATTATTCCAGTTAATTACTCCCAGGATGCTACTTACTGTATGCCATTTAGTCCATCATCATGCTAGCAAAGAAATCTTATATCCACCTCAGGTGATATTTTGTTTCATTTGGCCACATATGTGGCAACTATTTTCTGAGCAAATTTCTACCATGAGGCTGTCATTTTAGCACCCAAATCGTTGTGATTCCAATATGCATGAATGAATGAGTATATTTTTTGAAATGTGTTTTCACCTTACTATGAAAACATTATGTTCTGCTCTTCTTAACTGATTCAGCCATTTCAATCTTCACTCCTGTTGAGTAATTATTTTTCCATCTGCAGCACTTTGGCAGTTTGGTTTCAGTCTCTCTGTTCCAGTCACGGAATAGACAGCTAAAACTACCCACTGGCAGTCGGAGCAGAAGTGCTTCCCTTGCTGATTCTCTGGTATTTCTAGTACACGAAAAATGTTACAGCCAGTTCTGCATATGGGGTTGAAAGAATTGTATCTATTTCCCCCTGTGCAGTTTCCTTTTCAAGGTCAGCAAAAAAAAAATTGTACCTAGCTTCCATTCAAGACACCATTCTTCCACGCTATGTTTTTAAAAATTCTGGGCCTAGAAAAGATGAATTCTGTAACCTCTGTTACACGTGTGTGTTTGCATACTTTATATTAGTGTATTTATTTACTTTGCTGTTAAGGAAAGTGGGCTAGGAGCTATTCTGAAGCCCTGCCACTTGTTGTGTATGGTCTCTTGAAGAGGCAAGCCCAAAAGGTGTCAGGATGAGAAGGCCATATGATATGAGAGAACTCACAATGAAAAAATGGTTTCATTTTTGCATCAGAAAACTGAGTTCGGCCTTTATTATCTCTTCAAGGGCTTGACCAGTCCTAGGTCCAAATGGGCAGCAATTAGAGAGAATTCCCTCATAAAATCTTCTTGTTATTTTACAAGTCTGTTTTTCTGTCCTGAACCTTTCCAGTGCGTTATAATTAATAGTTAAATTGTTGCAATCTGCAACTACAGTACAAGATGTTGTGGCATGTGGGCACACGCTCGCTCGCGCACGCACACACGCACGCACACACACTTTCAGCAAACCTATCTTTTCAACTAGAAGGGCTAGAAACTTTCTTTTTAAAAGGATGCTAAATTCTGCAGAACACACACAGTCCAGATGAAGATGGATTAGTATGTCATTTCTTTTTCAGGATTCAGCTCCGAATTCTTGCAGGTTTCTGTTAACTGAAAGAGCTGGGGTTCCTAATTTCCTATGAAGTGAGCATCCTGCATTTCCACCTCTAAAATTAACTCTAATGGTAACTTGCTAGGATCTTTAATCATTCGTTTTCAAATATCCTTGTCCTTTACAAGTTGAAGTCCACCTTGCAATCTGATTCAACAATTTTTTCCATGTTTAATCCTCTCTTTCATTATGATTTTGATAAGAACTATTTTGTTGGAAACATTGGATTCAGCTCTCCCATGCCCTTCTGTTGCATCACTTCCTTTTTATTTTTGTTGGAGTTCTTTAAAATTCTGGTGGCATTTAGTTGTGAGTGCCACCAACCTGCCTTTTCCATTCTGAGTTTTTGCAACAATGCTGCTGACATTACAGTCCACTCTATTAGTTCCATAATGAAAGGTTGCTCAGGATTTGGATTCATTGACAGGGTTATCTGAGCCAGGATGCTTTCAACGTCTCTCTTCAAAGTAATTTTCTTTGAAACACGTTTTGCACATAATCTGGAATACCTATCTGACAAAAACCTGCCATTTGTAGGAATTGTTTCACGCTTCTGACATCTGTTAGCTTCGGCATTTCAAGAACAGATGATATGCTTGCTTTTCTGCGGAGCACCCTTTCCAATACAAATAACCAAACATTCAGTTTGACTTCCAGCTACAGTATTTGTGTCTTTTCCCATTCAGCTCAGTTCCTGGGCAGTTTCTTTGTTAGCAAGTCAGAACGATTGGGCAACATCTCTTCACTCTTTCCCCGAGTTTCTTTTGCTATTAATATATCCTCAGCACATACTTTTTATGGAAGACTGTTTTGAAAATTGCATCATGGTTCCTAAGGAATAAGGACAGGCTGGTATCAGCCAATCACTTCAGGTATATCATACTTCCTGGAATGTAAATGCAAATTTCTATTGGTTCTCTGCAGTGGCGTTGCTAGCCCGCCCCCTGCACTTCTAGGACCCGGTGCAGGCAGGAGGGTCCCCCTAAAAGCAGTGATGGTGGCGCAAAAATGCTCTGTGGCTGCAAATGTAGCCACTCTGGTTGCAAAAAAGCTGCGGAGCAAAAAACTGCTGCTGCTGCTCCTCCTTGCAAGGAGACTCCAGCTGCCACCCGGGGGCACTGAACCTCCCTAGCCCCAGCCTGGCTACACTACTGGTTCTCTAGTTAACAAGAACTACTAACTTAAGGTCTCCTTTGGCCATGATTTGGTTGAATGCTTCAAATCAATATGAAAACTTGTGCTTTCCATCAGTGATGTTGCTGGAGGGGGTGCAGCACCATAAGTGGTGCAAGGTGCTGCACTGCGCCTTGCAAAACGGTGGAAGGCGGCCCCTCCCATTTGCCCCCGGAGTCATTCACCGTTTTTGCAAGTGTAGCACCTTGCACCGCTTACGATGCCACACCCCCTCCAGAAACGCCACTGCTTTCCATATTCCTGCAACTCTCCGGTACAGTGTGCAATGCTTATTCAGTGAAAAGAAACACAAGACTGTGCACAAGAAATAACCACCTGTTTAAGCTTTAAATACTCTTAATATAATGCTTTTTATCAAGGCATCCTTCTCTCTCTGTGTCCTAAGAGAGAAAGAAAAACACTTTTATCTGCACAGGTACCTTGAAACATTTTGATGATGAACATCATTATTTGACAAACAATGTTCTTTCTTATGAAGAAAGAACTTGCAGCAAATTAGCCCAGCCTCATTCTTTCCGTTATCTCTGCTGAAAGATGGTCTGAACAGGCACTCGATGGGCAGACTTGTATAGAATCTTGATGGGCACGCTTGTTCAGAATGACCAGCTGGCTTATCATATTAATACTCTTAATTAACTTCTTTATTAATCTCACTCCTTGAAAACATCCCAAGCCTACCCCTTGGAAACATAGTTGGCTGAATACCCAGAAGTTAGTTATGGTTCCTTAAAAATGCCTTTGACTAGTAACTGAGAAGTAAAGAGGCAAACATGAACACAGCTCAGATTTGGGCACAGAAAGATGGACCTATTTGGGCCAGAAAGATCTTGTGTATTGTGCATATACTTGTGCATAAAATTAGAGTGGATAGAGGGAAATTCTTCTCCCTCTCGCACAACACCAGAACCAGGGGACATGCACTAAAGTGGAGGAAGAGTTAGAACAGACAAAAGAAAATATTTCTTCACCCAGCGTGTAATTCATCTGTGGAACTCCTTGCCACAGGATGTGGTGATGGCACCTGGCCTAGATGCCTTTAAAAGGGGATTGGATAGATTCATGGAGGAAAAGACCATCACAGATCACAAGCCATAAGCAACCTCCTGACTTTAGAAGTAGGTTTTCTCTGTGCCAGGTGAAAGGGAGTGACAACAGGAAACAGGTTATCTGTGCCAGGTGAAAGGGAGTGACAACAGGAAACAGGTTATCTTGTTGTCTGTGTGCTCTTGGAGGCATCTGGTGGGGACACTGTGAGATACAGGAAACTGGACTAGATGGGCCTTTGGCCTGATCCAGCAAGGCTCTTCTTATGTTCTTATGTTCTTATTGCTTAGCAACTACTGATGGTATTAAACAGCTCTTTAGCTGGTGCAAGTCTGAGGAGATAAAGGGGGCATGTCGGGAGGCTCTGGAGGCGATAGCATCTGGCACAAGTTGCTCGCACCAGGTAAGACCCCCTCTCGCCTTTGACGTGCCCCCATCCCTTCTCCCGATCCCCCCCCCCCAATCCTCCAACCCCCATCCCATTCCACCCTCCTGGCTGACTTACCAATGTTGGCTGGGGCTTCTCCTTGCTGTCGCACATGGGGTCCTCCCTGCCATCTGCGGTGGCGGCCCAGAAGTGCATGACTACTGCATGCTTACAGAACAGCACTTGTGATGCCGTAAAGTGTACTCTATTGCCGGGACACTGGTTTGGTGGCCGTGGCGGCGCTCAGTAGGATTGGGCTATAAATGAAGTACAATAAGTTTCAAGGAAAATATAAATGGCAGGAGAGAAAACACTCTCATGAAGAAATTTAAAGCTTATTTTTTGGTATGTGCTATGGTCTTAATAAGGCAAGGGCGTGGGGATGTGGTTTGGGGTGGTGCTGTTGAGATGAGCTCCTGCGCTACACAACTGGACTTAGTTATATGTAGGAAATGAAGAGTACTGCAAAATGGGGCAAAACATGGCAGGAGTTGGGAAACCTTAGTAGTTTGCCCTACCATCTTTAAATGTACATTGACTTTCAACAGAAGGGTTTTTTTCTATTTAAAAATGGTTCCGCGGCTGGGGGCTCAGTCAGAATGAAAACTTCAGTGGGGGAAAAATACTAAAATACTAAAAAAAAACCCTCTAACTCCCTGCCACGGTTTCACCCCATTTTGCAACCCCTTTTTGCAATTTAACCCATTTTGCAATTTATAAGGCAAGTTGTATGAGCACACACACACCTATCTAGACCTCAGGAGTCCTGCAGCAGCTGCAAGGTACATGGGTAAACCAGGTAGGGAAGCTGCAAGGTAAGTGGGTTTTCTGTCTCCTTTAACAGCATCAGAAGGAGAAATTCAACAGCTGAAGTGCTCCCAATCACTGCATCTGCTTCCCAGAAAAATTTCTGATCATCACTCAGCTATTAAAGATATGGGAGCCTTGCCAGGTAACCTTTTAACCATCTCCCACATTGCACTTCTTTTATGGGGGATATTTCACTTTCCCCAGCATTCAGTATTTAGTCACTGGGTAAATATGTTTCTTCCAAGAATGGAATGATAATTCAATTTCTAAGTCTACAATCCTTAACAGCCTTTCTAGTGAGTAAACTCTTTAACACAGAGAGACATAGAAGTATTGAGTTAATATGCCTGGAATTGAGCTGCATGACAGAAATCCAATCCATATGTATTTGGAAGTCTACTCTTCTTCGTCTTCTTCGTCTTCTTCTTCTTCTTCTTCTTCTTCTTATTATTATTATTATTATTATTATTATTATTATTATTTACCAGGACGTACCTCTGAATGCATAAACAACTTATGGTAGGCTGCATGTGTGTTGCATGCACTACATAGTATAGTAATGGTGTATGGGATAGTAATGGTGCAGGGTTAGGGTTACGGTTAGGGTTGGCGCCGCTGCATTGGTATGGGGAAAGTTAGCTAGGATTGGGTTGCCCATTTGAGAGACCACAGTGTTGGAGCCTCTTCCATCAGATGAGAAACTTAGTTATGCTGAGACTTAGGATGCAATCCTGACGATCGTGCTGGCGATGGAATGAGTGTTCCGTCGCCAACAGCAGTCGCAAACGTGCCATAAAGCACGTTTGCAACTACTCTGGAGCAAGGGAGGTTGGCCTCCCTTGCTCCGTTGCCATAGCGCCCATATATCCGCTGGACGAGGTGAGTCGGGATCCAGTGGGGGCAGTTCGGCGGGCGAGGGAGGGGGGCATTGGCCTAGCTGGCCTGGGATGGCCTCTGCCATATCCTTGTCCCTGCCAGGCTGGCTAGGCGGTTACATGGCCTCCTCTACTTCCTCCAGCTATTTAGCTGGCGGAAATCCGAGGAGGTCAATCGGGCTGGCCTGGATTTACACCTGGGGAAGGGGTCGAGTGTCCCCTTCCCTGAGTAGACCTCCGGCCCGACGGCGGGTGCCGGATCCTTGCGCTGGATTGCACTGTTATTATCAAAACTAAAAACATCAGTAGTGAAAGAATACATAATACCTCCATGTTCTGAAAGCAAGGCCTATTCTGACTTTTCTTTATTTCAAAGCATACTCTGCTATGAGCTGTAATGGCACCTGGCCTAGATGTCTTTAAAACTTTAAAGGGGATATTGGACAGATTTATGGAGGAAACGTCCATCACAAGTTACAGGCCATGACGACTATATGTAGGCTTACCATTGTCCCGGAATCGACGCTGGCTTCGACCTAGAGCGGACGAGCTGCTCCCAAGGGTTCACTGCATTTGTCCAATGGGCTTCCAGCTTCCGGAACTTCCGGTCAACGATGCAGCAGAAGCAGGAACCCCGTTGGGCAGGCGCAGCGAACCCTTGGGAGCGGCTCGGGTCCACTCTAGGCCGAAGCCAGCGTCGATGATGGGTCCTTGGTCTGATTCAGCAGGGCTGTTCTTATGAGCTGACTTCAGAGATACTTTTAGTTTATAAGGAAACCAACTTGGAATTAATTGAGAGAGATTGTTGTACATTCCTCACACAAAATAATGATCTCTCTCTCTCTCTCTCTCTCTCTCTCTCTCTCTCTCTCTCTCTCTCTCTCTCTCTCTCTCTCTCTCTCTCAGTTCATTGCAGTTTAAGTAAACACATTGCTCTGTAGTCATTCTGGTATCGTTGACAAAGAAGAGCCACAAACATCAAAAGGGCCTTACCACTCACCCCTTAGAACGTTACAAATCAAACCCAGAAACACACAATAGTATCTCACATTTTACAAAAATCTTTGGCCAAACTAACCACGAACCATTTCCAATGAGATGAATAGCCGAGTACCTCACACCATCATCCCTTCAGTGTTCAATGAACAACTGTCCTCAATCGTATACAAGTATAGATCATTTTTCTAATATGTAAAATAGATTTAGAGATAAATGCCTGTCTGAAATCCCATGCTTTTCATGTTGCGGAGCAGAAGTTAAAAAATCTGACAATTTTGTGCTTTTTCAATTTTCAGCATAACAACTCCTGTATTTCTGAGATCATTTTAGAATTTTGATCCACAAAGGGATCTACAACTTTCTAACATAAAGGTAAGATATTTTCTACCATTGGATGTGTGTGTTTGTGAGGCAGGAGGAGAATGCCGAACGTGCCCTAATAGCGCAGGGTTCGTATTTGCCCCAGCCTCAGCGTAAACACAGGAGAAAAAGGGGGAGGGCCACCTAGAGGGCCCTCCGGTGGGCTGGCTTGCGAGGGGGCGGGGCATCCCAGGCTTTACCTGTGGGTCCCAGCAGACTCGTTGCCACTTCTAATTCCTTGAGGAACAGCTGACACCTAGCTCACCTAGCTCGCGCGCCGGACTCGCTCCTTCAATCCCGACGAGCTTCGTTTAGCTCTGACTCCAGCTGTCTATTGGTAAGGCGCATGGGGCGAGGGCTGGCAGGCTGGCGGACGGATTAGGCTTGCGGCTACGGGCTACGCATTCAGGTGCCGGTTCCCTGCTGCATGGGGCGAGGGCTGGTGGATGGATTTAGGCTGCGGCTACGGGCTACACATTCAGGTGCCGGTCCCCCGCCGCCTCCCTTACCCCATTGACCTGTAGGTCCCTCTTTGGACACCGCTTTCAGCCGACTGGGGTCTGGGGAGTGCTTGGGCAAAGAGAGGTGCCATTATGTGAGAGGAGGAGGTAACATATGGAGGCAACATTTCTAACGACATTTAAAAACTCTGTTCCATAGGTCACGACAGAGATTCTCCAATACGCTTCAGTTTTAGTAGCTGTGGTATATGAAGGCACAAACTCATTGTATGCTAGAGAGAATACTGAGAAAGTCATTAGTGCAGACACATTTCAACCACCAGACTAAGAATAGATTGACAGGCATATTTGTCACTTGACAACTTCAGCATCAAGTGATGACTTGCATGCATGAAACAGCATAGATCAGGCAGCCATCTTTTTGTGAAGGGAAAACCTTGCCCTTAAAAACAAGTTTTTGTCCTTCTTTTGTGTTTTGATGCACCTGAAACCCTTTGCAGCTAAGTATTAGCAGATGTGAGGGGCTGAGCTACTGGACAGTGCTCCAAGATCATGTGTCAATATTAATGGTATCAAAAGAATGTGAGTCAGCAATTCTGAGATATAAAGTTTTGGAAAACAAAAAGTCTAGTAGTTCAATGCATCAGCTGGAAGACAGACAGCAACATTCCGCGTATAACTGTGGTGATGAAAGGTGTGCTACTTTCTGCATTAAAGGGTCCCCTTGGAAAAATGAATGTGGCCTATGCATTCCTCAGAAATTCCAGGGGTGGTTTTGGGAAAGAAATGGTTTCTTGATCCTTGTTCCAGTCCCAAAGCGAATTTCCATCCTACCATTATTCATAATCCCCTCTGTACTATTTATTTTCCCACAAATATTTTGAAACTTGGCACAGCAGAAATTGTTAAAACTAAGAAACTTAAAGAAGTACAGTAGACTTCTAGATTGATTTGTAGGATTCCCAAATCTGAAGTTAGTGGCACTTTTGTCTTGTCATCAGACTTGACCTGTCACAAGACTTCTGCAAGACCTTTCAAGGATTTCAGGCATCTTTTCATCATTGCCTCAGGCCCAGTGTTGATGGGAGGGGAAAAAAAGGAAGCAGGATGGTTTTGTTTCAAATTAAACCAGACTCAGTTACATCTGTTGAAAAGAAGGTGGATAGTTTTAGGTTCACCTACGAAAAAGTGAGAGGGCATCCATTCAATCCTGCCCAACTTCAAGTATTGCCTCAGGCCAACAGTAGCTTCTGAAATGAAAGCCACTGGGTGGAAGATTGGAATTAGACATTTCGAAATTCATCCTAATCATTGCTGACTGTTCATAGAACCATAGACTCAGGGCCCAATCCTATCCCCCACCCCCAGCAATGCAGAGATGTCAAAATGGCTTGTGCTGTCAGAGTGTCTTTTGTGACTGTCGTAAAGCCCAATGTATTGGGTTGTCAGAATTGGAAGGGCTCTTAAAGTTAATTGAGTCCAACCTTTTGCCAATGCAGGCTGTCCACAACTATAACATCCCTGATAGATGGCTATCCATATGTAGTGGGGGAGGTCTTAGAGTCAGTTCCACCTATATACTGACAATGCTACTCATACATCTATTCTGCTCATAGAAACAATGTAGCAGTAGAACAATCAGTTCCCCACTTCTTTTCCATGAGCTGAAAAATCACAACTTGCAATTTTCCAGCTAACAAATGGGGATCTGTGACCTAGTATGAGTTTGTGGTGCTGAATTTCCACTGCTTGTGTAAGTAGACTACTCACATGGACAATTGTTTTGCAAAAACTGCTTGCCGGTATATCATAGTCACACCACGGACTGAAACAGCCCAATCCTAACCAACTTTCCAGTGCTGATGCAGCCGCAATGCAACCCCGAGACTGCCCCTCCCACAGGATATTGCATGCGCCCCATTGGCACGGCTGCATCAGTGCTGGAAAGTTAGTTAGGGTTGGGCTGTTATCTAAGACTTCGCAGAGTTCCAGTCACTTGTTTCCTGCCTTGCAGAGAGGCTCCTTACAACAGATCTTGAGAATCTAGCAGCCCAATCCTATTGCGCCCAGCTGCCAGTTGAATGCATGTTCTGCTGGCGGTGACTGCTGCAAAGCAGTCGTAAAGGGCGCTCTGGCAGCGCACAAAGTAGCACACTGCCCGAGTGCTGGTGGAAAGGCCAGAGCCTTCCTGAGAACATCAGGAGATCGCTGGGCACCCACTCGAGCAGGTAAGACAGGGGAAGCGGGAGAAGGTGGGGTGAGGGTGAAACATGGGTGGGGAGGCGGCAGTGGCGTCGCTGGAGATGGGACGGAACACTAAGTTCTGCACCGTGCTGACCTCTGTTACTCACTGGCACGAGGCGGCCCTGCTCCCTCGCCTTCGGAGCTATTCAGTGGGGCATAGGCAACTCGCAGGAGACTCCCCTTACGTCTCCATAAAAAATCCCCTTACTTCTCCATAAGCCTCCCACTCAGCAATTTTGCTGGCACAAATCCAAAAGAGACTCTCTGCACGTTGCCTTCGTCCCACTGAATGGCTCTGAAGGCGAGGGGGCGGGGCCGCCTCGTGCTAGTGAGTAACAGAGGTCAGCGCGGTGCGGAACTTAGCGTTCCGCCCCACCTCCAGCAACGTCACCGGGAGGGGGCAAAACTGGGCAGGAAGGGGTGTAACAGGGGCAGGGAGGCTGCAGGAGGGAGCGGATCCAGCAGCGATGGCACACGCCGGATCCTATCCCCTCTGGCAGCAACCCATCTCTTGGACTTGTGCCAGTAAAATTGCTGAGTGGGAGGATTATGGAGAAGTAAGGGGATTTTTTTTAACCCATTTCCCTCTGAAGCCTCTCGATCTGCACCCCCACTCCCACTGGATACAGCGTGCCTATTTTTGGCGCGACTGCACCAGTGGGGGCGGGGAAAGGATAGGATTGGGCTGTCGGGCACTTTCAACCAAGGAAAAGTACTTTTTAAGTCCCATTGATTTCAGTGGAAAACTTAAGCACATGCTTATTTTTCTCCTGTTGAATCAGTGCGGCTTAACTTTGGCTGAATCATTCCCCTCTGCTTCAGCATCATGTAGCGATCTTACTGCAGGGCCCATAATGTAATCATTGTGGTTGCAATAATGACTAATCAATCCGTCCTGGCCCACAGTGGTGATGACCATTTTCTCAGTCTCACAGAGGAATGAATATGTTTGACCCAGAAACCGTGAAAATCTCCATCTTTCTCCCAGCACTGTGGAGACCTGGCTGCTGAGCCATTTGGGCCAGACAGAATAATTCAATTCTAGTCTCCTACTGTTCCCATAAAACATTTTATCCTGCATCACAAAGGGATGACTCAGCAGTACTGATAGCAAGGGTTGCAGTGTGGCTGGAAAAAATGAATATCCCAGGGAATCTAGCAATGAAAATCAAGCTTCAAAGAGATTTGGTCATGGATCCCCCCCTTCTCAAGAATCAGCACAAAGAATCTGCTAATTATTTTTTATTTTTTTTCAAAAGGGGATTAAATGTTGTTTTCCAGCATTTGCAAAACATACCATGAGACTTCCGTAGAACTGAGCACTTCAGCCTGCCATGAGCCGCCTTTGAAGATTTCACTGATACATTGTTTATTGCAGTGATATGGGACTTCTCCGAGAAATACACCCAGCCCTAAAAGACCAACCACAGCCCAAAGAGTTTCCAGCGTTTTATGTACCCTGGGCTCTCTAAATCTCTGCCGCAAGAAGGGAAACTTGATGTATGTATGAAGGGCTTTCCCACTGTATTGTTGAAAGGTTTTATTCTGTAGGTGGGGACACAATGGTAGGGCACATGTTTTATATCAGGACGATCTCAGGCTCAAACTTTGGAATCTCTAGGTAGGGCTAGGAAAGACCCTGAAGCTGGAAAGAGCTTCTGGAGAGTTGCTGACAGTCAGTGTGGACAATACTGACCTCAATGGACCAATGGGATGACCCATATAAGGAAGCTTCCTATGTACATATGTATGTTCTTCAGACAGAGAAGAATGAGAAACTCCAGCACTCATAGGGCTTAGATATGAGACGTTGTATGGGGTAAACCAATGAAATCTATGGGATTTATTCCCACATAAGGGAAAGGTTCCCCTCGCTCGAAAGCTAGCTGTTACCGACTCTAGGGGCAGTGCTCATCTCTGTTTCAAAGCCGAAGAGCCAGCGCAGTCCGAAGACGCTTCCGTGGTCATGTGGCTGGCATGACTCAACGCCAAAGCGCATGAAACACTGTTACCTTCCTGCCGAAGTGGTACCTATTAATCTACTTGCAATTTCTTGCTTTCGAACTGCTAGATTGGCAGGAGCTGGGGCCAAAGACGGTAGCTCACACCGTCACACGGGTTTCGAACTGCTGTCCTGCCTACCTTCCAGCGTCTTAACCACTAAGCCACCGCGGCACCCTTATTCCCACATAGGGATGACCAATTCAGAGGCTACAATGCTCACACCGAGCCTCACATATGAAAGGACTTTCTGCAATGGCAGGCAAATGCTTGTTGTGCATGATGGCATGGGAGATGCCCATACACACATGGACAATTTTCATCACATGCAACTTAAAAGAAAGACTCTTGTATGTAATAGGACAAATTATAGACAGATTGTTCAAGATCTTCATTTGGAAGTGCAAGTGAAGCTAATTAGTATAACCTTTCTGATCCAGACCATTGGTCCATTTAGCTCAGTATTTTTGATGCTGGCTCTCCAAGATTTCAGACAGGATTTTTTTTCTTTGGGGGTTGAACCTTTGGGGTTTGGGGCCTTTGGGGATTGATTGGGGATCCCCAATCTTTAGGGACTGAACCTGGGGCCTTCTGCATGCCAAGCAGATTCTCTACCATTGAACTACAGCCATCCCCTCCCCCAAGTCTCATGGCAACATCCTATGTCACCATCCTCACAGGAGCTTATAAGAGAGGCATGGCTTTGTCAAGGCCAAGTCACATGATGCCTCAGAACATGTTGCCTTTTAGTCATAGAAGTAATTATGTGACTGCTGACTGGCATATGCAGAAGTGTACATGGACTGGTTGTTGACAATAAATTGTAACCCTTCCAAAATCTGCAGTTGCAGTTGATCAAGTGTAAACTTGAGCCTCCAGGATAGATTTCTGTGTATACTAGTCACTAGCCACATAGTCACCTTAGGCAATTGCAACAGCATAGCTAACATTTAGCTCATGTTGATTAAAGAAACATGGTGCTTCTGCTAAGGGCTGAGGCAATATGGCAGTCAAGGCCTGGCATGGCCATACAGTGATAGGCCATGCTTGCGGAAGCCCCCAGTTTTTAGTCCCTGAGAACTTTAATGGGCAGCCCAATCCAGTCCAAAGTTAGGCCAGTGAAGCGAGTACTCCGCCAGCCTAAGGAGTCATAAATGTGCCGTAAAGCACGTTTGCGGCTCTTAGAGTAAGCAGTGCTGATGTGGAGGCCGGCGTTGCTTACTCTGCGGGCCTAACTGGACCTGCACTGGCCACCGCAGTTGAGTCCTGCACCGGTTGGCGCAGGGGTGGGGGAAGAGTAGGCAGGGGCAGTGAGGGAGGGAGTCATTGGCTGGGTCGGGCTGGGAGGGGGCGGGGATATTGGTGCTGAGTTGTGCTGATATCCTGAGCCCCGTTGCAGCCTGGGCCGGCCTTACACAGCCTCCCCAGATGCACGCCAGCTTCAGAGCAGGCGTGCATCTGAGGAGGCCCATTGGGGCCTGCGCCGCTTACACCGGGGGAAGGGGATAAATGTCCCCTTCCCCCGAGGTGAGCCCGGACCATGCTGGTGTGGGCTGCAGTCCACACAGGATGCAACGGCTGGCCACTTAGGCCGGCCACGCATACTTGCGCAGGATTGGGACATAAAAGGATCTTCTTAGAGCTGAGAAAGACCTCTGCCTGAGATTCGTCAGTGGGAGTTCTTGTTACTGGGCTTGATGTACCAATGATCTGACTCCATTAAGGCAGCTTCATATGTTTATATGTTCATGTTCTTGGGACATCATCCAGATAATGGTTCCTTGGCCAATGGCACTTACGCCCTAGAAAGTGCACTACCAACTGCATAAGAAAAAAATGGCGGCACTGAGCCAAGGCAGGGAGGGAAGTTTGAAATGACATGTCTTTCCGGTGTTTGGCCATGAGGAGGGGGATGGGATAAAAGGCTGCTTGTTTGCAAAATATGTTGAGTCACATTTAGAACATGAATTGAGTCCAAAATTACTTCAGTCTTTATGCTGGGTTGAAGTGGTTTCAACACAATTCTTCAGTTTTCTGTGAAGGAGCCAAAGACACTGTTAGCTGTGGGTCGGTTAATGGCTATTGCTTCTCAGCAGTCTACAAATCGCATCCATATGGAGGAACATCTGTCAAGGATGGTTCAGACCAAGTTAAAGTTGATTCGATGCAGGGGGTTGGCGCTGAGGACCACGAAGGTCCTCCCGAGCCCCATGATTCCATGATTCATTTACAGAATTAGTCAGAAATCATGGAAATAATTAAGTCAGAGTGCTTTTTATAATGTCGCAGAACTGTGTGAACTCCAAAAGAGACAGACAATATCCATTGGGAATGTACAGGTCTTTGACAGACTTATTTCAAAATGAGTCTTTAAAGCACTGGGCTGAAAAAGATATCCTTGCCTTATCTTTTTTTAGCCCCTTCATATTTTACATGTCTTATGTTATCTCAATTTTTATCTATGCAACACTACACAGTTTGGCACAGCCAGTCAAAGTTAAGTACTTTGAAGGTCCTGCTGATTTCAAAAGGAAAGTTAAGGACATCTTTCCTGTCGGAATCAAGGGGACTTGCAGTACAATCCTATGTAGTTCTACTCAGAAGTAAGCCCCATTGAGGTCAATGGAATTTATTCCTAGGGAAGTGTGTATAGGATGGCAGCCTTGAAAAATTGTTTAATTTTGGCTTGATCATACTAATTCTTTCTGTACTCTGAAGTTTTTTGAAACAAATTTTAAATAGGGCAATGTGATTTACAGAGCAATCCTAACCAACTTTCCAGTGCCGGCATAGCCGCAATGCAGCCCCGAGGTAAGGGAACAAATGTTCCCTCTCCTTGAAGAGGCCTCCATGACTGCCCCTCCACTGCAAAATGCAGTGTGCGCCCTGTTGGCACGGCTACACCGGTGCTGGAAAGTTGGTTAGGATTGCGCTGCCAGTCTCTGTACCAGGGAGTGAAGAAAATACAGTATATTTGTAAGCAGGGTTGCTTTGGAAGACAGATGTACTGAGCTCTAGAAAGCATCAATTCAAATCCTCTGGTTAGTGTATCAAATTATCTTTTAAGAATACATAGCTTATATTTTCTAGTAAACCATGTGTATGGAGGCAAATAAGTGCAACCTGAGAGTCCCTTGGACTGCTAGGAGATCAAATCAGTCAATCCTAAATGAAATCAACCCTGACTGTTCCCTGGAAGGACAGGTACTGAGGCTGAAACTCAAATATTTTGGCCACCTAATGCGAAGAGAGGACTCTCTGGAGAAGACTCATGCCTCCTTCAAATTGTATTTTTTTTTTTTGCTTTTCCCCACTTTTTTAAAATGTTTTTCCGTGATTTTAAGTTTTAAAATGGCGTGTATGTGTGCTTTGCCGGTACTTAGCTTGAATAGGGGGCGTTCCAGCGACGATCTTCTTCCTGCTTCCGGGCGCAGCCTCTCCCTGCGCCCGGGTGTGGACTCCGTAACGCCCCCAGCAGCGCTTTCCGGAGTTTGCGCATGCGCAGAGCCATGGAGTTTCCAGGGACGTTCTGCGCATGTGCAAACTCCGGAAACCGCTGCTGGGGGCGTTACGGAGTCCACACCCGGGCGCAGGGAGAGGCTGCGCCCAGGAGCAGGAAGAAGATCGTCGCTGGAACGCCCCCTATTCAAGGTAAGTACCGGCAAAGCACACATACACACCATTTTAAAACTTAAAATCACGGAAAAACATTTTAACCCCCCCCCCAAACTGTCAAAAATAGGTTTCGAAACCGAAACCTAAAAATTTTGACAGTTCTATTGGGGGGTGTCGGGGGGGCGGCCCCATTAGTGGGGGCGCCTGGCGATGCCTCTGCTTACAAAGACAGGCAGTAGAAATACTGAGGAACCTTTCTAAATCTATTGCTTATCTAGTAGCACAATCCTATGCATGGATTGAGTTCCGTAGGATTTACTCTCAGATAAATGTGCTACTAGGATTGCCGCCTAAGTGACTGTTCCATCATGCAATTTCCCTGAAAAACAGTTTAATGCAACAGAGTGAGGGCCAATTCTTGCTTCTCAATGTGTTATGTTCACAATAAGAGTTAAGTAGATCCCTGTAGGGTTCAGGCTGTAGAGAATGAGATGTGTGATGAGTTTAGCAAGTCAATCCTCATGTACTGCGTTTTTTTTTCTATTTTGAGAAAAGCCACATCTTACTCATTCTTACTGTTGCTTTTGGCACTTAGTTTCATGTAACGTGTTTCGTATCTGTCTGACAATTGCAAATTGCAGTGCTGCTCTGAAGTGCAGAATATTCCTTGTGTTTATCTTAAGGATGAGTTGCTCTCTCGCTGAATAAGCGTTCAGTTTGTTCTCTTGTGAAGGGATCCTGTTTTATCAGTGTGTGTTCAAAGCAGGAAAGGGCTGGGAGAAAAATAAAGAGGGCATGACTCTTTGTGTAGTATATTACATTTGAAGGCCAGTTCCAAAGTGCAGATCTTTGCTGTCTGCTACAGAGCTAGTCTGTAATTTAGGTTGGGTAAATATATGAGGTGAAGTATTCCACTTTTATCACCGTCTCAGAAAGTATCCCTCCTCCCTCTCATGCTGAAGAATCAGAGCTAGAAACGTTCAGCTCATGACAAAGTCTAGGTTTCAGAGTCTGCAATATTTCCACCTTGAACGTTCAACCTGTCATAACAAGCACAAACGCAATTGGTACTTATGGACCTAGCAATGTCAAGGAAAAAACACCACCACTAGGGATCTTACAAATGTACTCTTTCAATGGTCCCTCCCGATGAGGCATAGATATGGGTATAACCTGAATGTTCCATCATGCAAGTTCCCTGCAATACAGTTGAATGCAACAGAGTGAGGGCCATTCATGCTTCTCAGTGTGGTATGTTCACAATAAGAGTTGAGTAGATCTCTGTAGGGTTCAGGGCATAGAGAATGAGATGTGTGATGAGTTCAGCAAGTCAATCCACATGTACTACACTACTAAAAAGCTTCTAAAAGTGAGCTGAATGTGGTAAATGTGGTTGCAAGGTGAGCACTTGTTGAACCAATTCTCCTCAAGCCAAAGGCCGGATATGCACATCTAGTAAAATGAGGTGATAGAGTGAATTGCACCACTTCAGAGTGCAGATAAGGATTCAGTGTTCATGCTCTGCTATATCACAACTCCCTGTAATCTGAGAATTTGCACAACGCATAAGGTTCTAGCTCAGCAGCTACCCTGTTGTCCTAGTTTTCTTCTTGCAGAGAGGTGTTTATGTAGATCAGGATTAAAACTATAATCCTCTACCTGCAGTCTGAAGTGATACAGCCCATTCTATTACCTCAGGACTCTACCTATCACCACCTTCTGCTGCAAGTGTATATCTAGCCCAAGTCTTTGTGGATCTCCTCAATCTACATTGTCAATGGCAGCAATAGAGACACAGAGGCTAAACAGTGAAAAAGTCTCTTCTGCTCCTCTGCTTTCCTGGCCGTCATATGCTGCTTCTTTCGCTTGGTGAATGAACATCAAGCCTACCTCCTCCACTTCTGATAATGTATATCTTGCTCTTTAATTGCCAATGCTCCTTTGATTCTAAGTCTTAGTCACCTTGGGCAGTCTCTGAGTAGAAGGCTAGGATAAAATATCCCTTAATAAATTAATACTCTAGTTCACTTAAGGCCCAGTCATATTCTTGAGATACGCTGGTGTATCTCCGTGTATGTTGATGCAATGGCAGCCCCACTCGCTTAGAAGTCCTTGACGGACACACCATGGATGCCCATGCAATGTGGAAGAAACACGATGCTGATGTAGCTCAGACATAACTGGGGCACCAATGCAACTCCACTGGTGGAGAGGCCAAAACAGGGAGAAGATAATGGAGGGATGAGGAAGGGGAAGGGATGAGGAAGGGACAAGGAGGAGTTGATGTACACAATATCCCAGTTGATGTACACAATATCCCAGCTCCCCTTCAGACAATGGACACGCCCCTGACACTGGAAAAACACTGCACCAATAACTGAGCTGAAGTATGTAGATGTAACCCCATAAGGAACAACAAGGAAGGGAAAAAGCAGAACATTGCACCCCACCCCAACCACTTTCCTACAATGGAACATAGGATATAGACTACATTTGGCAGCCAATCACAGCACATCAGGGGCGTAGCTAAGTCTTCTGCTGCCTGCTCCTGGCGTTGCCCCACTGAGTATGAAGATGCAGAAGTATGACATCACTATGTCAGACATGGAAGATGATGCCACTATGTCACCGTCAATTACTTCCGGGTTTTTTGCTGCTCCCTCCTTGCAATCAGCTGGCCTCACCTTCAGCTGGCTCAGAGCACAGCGAATGGCTGTTTGCTCTGAGCAGCTGCACTCCGAGCCAAAGGCAAGGGCAGTTAATCGCAAGGAGGGGGCGGCGGATACGGGCCAGCAATCTGGCTTGGATTGGCTGCTTCTTTGCACAGTCCCTTTTGGCAACCCCTTCTGATCGAAGTCAAAATGGCTCAGCCAGAAGGGAGGGGGGGTTGCAAAGAAGCGACCACTCCAAGAAAAACTAAGAGGCAGCGGCTGCCATCTTGGCCTGGGCCTCATGCGGCACCCCCCTCATGTGACATTCATGTGATGCATGCAGCACCCCTTCATGTGACGCTCCCCTCATGTGGAACCTGGTGCGGTCCGCCCCACCATTATGCTACGCTACTGAAGCACATCAACCCCAGTACTAAAGGGTCACCTCCCCTCTGCTCAGTTTCAAGTCACCCTTTTTGTGCAGACAAACACTATGTGTACAGAGGAGAAACTAACATTCATCGTCAGCAGGAGAAGGGTTCACTTGCATGTTTCTGGCAAGTGTCTCACGTGTTTGTTCTTCATGGGAGAGCAAACACCTGAAGAGGTGTCCTGTCACTTTGGCAAATGAGCCTGAGGTTGGACATCTGAGAAGCACGGAGCCTTAGCTGAAGTCAACTACCTCTTTGTGGTGAGGATGTGGCATTGTGAGACCACCAAAACCAGATAGAAATAATAAATGCAGGTACTGTATAGTGTTCTGTTTTTAACATCTGGTACATTTACCTTTCAGTGTACTGAAGGGAGCCTCACTTGAGAGAACTTTAGAAGATCCCAGTAGACTATAGGAACCTGCTTGGATACAGCTTATTGATCCCATTGCAGTGAACGGTCTCTTAACGTGTCAATTTCCAATGTGGGAAGGGTGACACAGATTTCCTCCTCAGAGACATTGATCTGATTAGAAGCACTGCAGCTGTACTTTGGACAAGAGCTGCCATGTGGTTCCTGCAAAAAGGCAGTGGCACTAGGCTCAGCTCAAGAGAGCTTCTAGATACCAGTGAAATGATCAGAGGAAGAAGCTCTGAAAAACAGACATATATGGCCCAGTCTTAAACTGGTGGGCTGCTGGCAGAACTACTGTTTTGACAGGGGAATGCGCTTTATGGCGTCACAAACGGCCTTCCGGCAGCGAAGGACAGAGCACCCGCTGGACCAGGTAGGTTGGCGGGGGGAGGGTGGAACGGGGAGAGGGCGGGGGCATGATGGAGGCAGGACTTGACGGATGTCGATCCCCCTTCTCTTCTGGGCTCAATTCACCCATCCTCCGCCCTGTAACACCCCATCCCATTCTTCTCCCGCCGTCCCCCTGCACCGCACAGTGAAACACTTATCTGCTTTGGCAGGCATTGCTCCTTCCGCTGGTGCCAGCGGGAGGATTCTGGCAAACAGGCGTGCCATCACAAAGTGCTTTATGGCACTTTTGCGACAGCTAGCACCGGCACAAGTAAAAAATAGGATTGTGTCATGAATGCCTCCCCCCCCCCCCCCCTAGTTTACCTCACTGCAGTGTCTCTCCTCAAGTACTTTTTCCCTGCTGGGTTTTCCTCTAGTACTGGAGCCTGACTGAAGGGGAAAAGAAAACAATGTCAGGGAACACAAACAAGGAGATAAGCACCAGGCAGGGGAGAGTTTAGCAGTCTTTACCCAGGCACTTCTTCTGCTTTTTAAACTGGGGTTTTCTCACTTTCTGCATTATTAGGGAAAATCCTGTTATAAAAACATAGATTTGTTTCCATCATGTCTAGTCTAGCATGACTCTTAAAGATTCAGCAATGTTCTGTAGTAATCTGTCCTCAGTTTTGGAGAGATAAGGTTAAAATAATCTGTAGTTAAAGGGAGTGTGTGTGTGTGTGTGTGTGTGAGAGAGAGAGAGAGAGAGAGAGCGAGCGAGCAGCAAAAGCCCTGATCCTGCCTGTTTATGTCCCTAACAGACAGTAGTGTTCTCTGCAGAATTAGCTGGTGAAGCTTTTCATGGTATGCTGATAAACATGGTCACCTGCCAATGTCTGCAGATCAAGCTCCTGTAAAAGGCATATATACAAGGGCTAGCTGAAAAATTGGCGAGCCTATTAGGAGTGCATCTGACATTTGTCTACTTTTTCAGATAAATTAGTCCCGCCCCCTTTTCTGCTATGTTTCCAAAACGGTGAAAAATAACTTACTTTTCCACTATCAGAACAGACTAATCCTAACTACGAACAGAAAACAATTTCAAGAGGATTGGAGGATAGCTAATGTCACGCCAATCTTTAAAAAAGGAAGGAGGGGGGACCCGGGGAACTACAGGCCGGTCAGCCTAACATCTGTTCCAGGGAAGATGGTGGAAAGTCTCATTAAGGATAAAATCTTAAAATACATAGAAGAACAAGCTCTGCTGAGGGAGAGTCAGCATGGCTTCTGCAAGGGGAAGTCTTGCCTCACAAACCTGTTAGAATTTTTTGAAAAGGTCAACAGGCATGTGGATGCGAGCGAACCCGTGGATATTATATATCTGGATTTTCAGAAGGCGTTTGACACGGTCCCTCATGAAAGGCTCCTGAGAAAACTCCACAGTCAGGGAATAAGAGGGCAGGTCCTCTTGTGGATTAGGAACTGGTTGAAGACCAGGAAACAGCGAGTGGGAGTCAATGGGCAATTTTCACAATGGCGAGAGGTGAAAAGCGGTGTGCCCCAAGGATCGGTCTTGGGACCGGTGCTTTTCAACTTATTCATAAATGACCTGGACTTGGGGATAGGCAGTGAGGTGGCCAAGTTTGCGGATGACACTAAACTTTTCCGGGTGGTAAAGACCAGCAGGGATTGTGAAGAGCTCCAGAAGGATCTCTCCAAACTGGGAGAATGGGCAGCAAAATGGCAGATGCGCTTCAATGTAAGTAAGTGCAAAGTGATGCACATTGGGGCAAGAAACCAAAATTTCACATATACGCTAATGGGTTCTGAGTTGTCTGTGACGGATCAAGAGAGAGATCTTGGGGTCCTGGTGGACAGGTCGATGAAAGTGTCGACCCAGTGTGCGGCAGCTGTGAAGAAGGCCAATTCCATGCTCGGGATCATTAAAAAGGGGATTGAGAATAAAACGGCCAATATCATTATGCCTTTGTACAAATCGATGGTAAGGCCACATCTGGAGTATTGTGTCCAGTTCTGGTCACCATACCTCAAAAAGGATATAGCTGAATTGGAAAAGGTGCAGAAAAGAGCGACCAGAATGATTAGTGGGCTGGAGCACCTCCCTTACGAGGAAAGGCTACAGCGTCTGGGGCTTTTCAGCCTAGAAAAAAGGCGCCTGAGGGGGGACATGATTGAGACTTATAAAATTATGCATGGGATGGAGAGAGTGGATAGAGGGAAATTCTTCTCCCTCTCGCACAACACCAGAACCAGGGGACACGCACTAAAATTGAGTGGAGGGAGAGTTAGAACAGACAAAAGAAAATATTTCTTTACCCAGCGTGTGATTCATCTGTGGAACTCCTTGCCACAGGATGTGGTGATGGCACCTGGCCTAGATGCCTTTAAAAGGGGTTTGGACAAATTCATGGAGGAAAAGACCATCACAGGTTACAAGCCATAAGCAACCTCCTGGTTTTAGAAGTGGGTTTTCTCTGTGCCAGGTGCAAGGGAGTGGCGACTGGACACAGGTATCTTGTTGTCTCGTGTGCTCCCTGAGGCATCTGGTGGGGCCACTGTGTGACACAGGAAGCTGGACTAGATGGGCTTTTGGCCTGATCCAGCAGGGCTCTTCTTATGTTCTTATGTTCTTATGTTCAAGAACAATTACATGATAATTGATTTTTCTCTGAAAATGATAAAGCATATGAAATAGAAATCAGGATGCATTCAGCATAATCGCTTTGCAAGGTTAGCGCTATTTTTCCTGCTCTCAACTGCCCCACTTGACTATCTAGTGTTATCATTTAGATAACACGTTTCTCCAGTTCTTCATATTTATATCCTGCAAATATTTACAGTATCAGCATCTGCCCTTCTTTTCTTTCTGGCTGGTACTTTGCTTAGCTAGCTCTGTGTACTGTATTTATCTCTTTTAATCTTTCTCTGTGTCATAAGTCAGCTCCTTCACCCCCTTAATCATGCTGGCTGCTTTGAAACAAAATCCCTCTAATTTGTCTACTGAATGAATCACTTGATGCAGGTTATGAACTGTAGACAGCAGCAGCAGCAAACTGAATACCCATATGGGTTGCTAAAATGAATATATATATATATATATATATATATATATATATATATATATATATATATATATATATATATATATGAGAGAGAGAGAGAGAGAGAGAGAGAGAGAGAGAGAGAGGAACTATTCCAAGCTCAAGAGAACTGCAGTACTACCAGCATGAACCTTGTCCTTTTTTGCATCTTTTTCACCCATGTTCTGGGAGACGATATTTATGACTGGGTTTTCTTCAGTCTTCTGGGCAAAGTTGGAAGAGGGAAGAGCATTTCATTGCACTTTTTAAAAAACTTTCTAGATTAGATAACACACAAGGACACCCGTATGACTAAAATAAGGATGACTAACAGCACAATCCTGCCTAGGATCCGGACGCTTGTCCCCTTCCCCAAGTGTAACCGGGGCCAGGCCCTAGCGGCCTCCTCGGATTTCCGGCAGCTATTTTGCTGGCAGAAGTAGAGGAGGCCGTGTATAGGCTCTGGCGCCCGGTGGGAGTCAGGATTCGGCCGGCAGACATCCCCCTCCCCCTCCCGGGCTGCTGGGGCAAATGGCCACCCTCCCGGCTTCGGTGATACGCCCCCCCACCGGCTGGATCCTGTCTTACCTTGGTCCGGCGGCTGGCTGGAGTTCCATCATCGGAGCAGGGAAGGCCAGCCTCTGCGCCGGCCTTCCCTGCTCGAAAGTAGTCGCAAACATGCTTTATGGCACGTTCGCGACTGCTTCCAGCGCCGGAATGCTCGTTCTGGTACCGGGGGGGGGGGGTTAGTGAGGATTGGGCTGTAAAGCAGTAGACAGTATTACAGGACTACCAAATCACAATGACTGCAACCAGGGCAAGTATTTGTCATTGCTTATTCTGTACTATCCTTTCCAATGTTTCCCAAAGACCACTCTAAAAAGTGTTTCATTTGGTATCCAGGTCTACTACAAGTTACGTGGTGGGCTCTGATTGATCTTTTGACATACCCTCCCCCCATTGCTGTTCTGTGTACAGTATACGGTACTAATTTGATGAGGGTGCTGGCATGGAGGTGAGGATGCTTAACCCTTTTCCCTTGCACAGTTCTTCAGATATAAATTGCCCCCAAGTGATATGCTCCATAGGGGGAAATTACAAACACGTTACAAATACTTGTATTTTTTGTTGTTGTTGTTCTTGCAGGTAGCAGTTGGGGAGGGGGGAATTGAGCTCAGAAAAACGGCATGGTACAGGGTTAAAAGTTTCTATTATCACCACCCCACTGTTAGCCCATTTGTAATAGCAGTCCCTTGGGACCGCACTGTACAAATAAAAATTTGGGAGATCAACCCCAAATCTCTCAGAGTAATGTGTAGCTTAGCCTTCAGTTTCTTAAGCTGAAAGGAAATGTATACAAAGAAGGGACTAATTTGACAAATAAAATTCTGTAGAATTTAACCTTAGTTTACATCAGCATTTAACTTAAAGCTTGAAATAAATAATTTAAAAAAGAATTCTACATACATGTTAGGTTAAGCAGTGCACTCATTGCACAGTACTTAAGATATTCAAATCCATGAACGCAACTATCTAGAACGGAAGCCACCACAGTCTGGGCAGATTCAGAGAAATAAGGATTGAATGGAAGTCCTACTTAGCCTTGATAAAGTAGAATGTTTGGGGAATATTGTCTTAAAATAGCAAGTCAGCATATAAGCGGAGTAAGGTGAACAGCAATTAACTGCATTCCAGGGCTGTGAGCTGATTCACCTATTTGCTGAAGGAAAAAGCCAAGCTTTCTGTTAACAAGGATATCCTGTTATTTCATGTCCTGACGACTGTTTACATATGGCCAATATTCCTGGGAGCTTCACTGAAAGGCCAAGCTCTTGTGACCTGTGCAACAAAGGAAAGCTCTCACAGGGCAAAGTGTAGAGTGAGGCGGGGGCAGAGATATATAGAAACGGTGCCTTTGAAGTCACTGGCAGCGATGAAACGTTTCATCTTCAGTTTCTGATTTGCAATTATCATGCAGATTAAGCATGCTGTCAATTTGCTGCAGCCGCTGTGTTCCCTCCCCACCACACCTGCTTAATTCAACTTGTACAGCATGTACCATGCAATGAAACATATTTATCTTGTGTCAGGGGATTGTCAGGCAGGCAGGGACAACCGCTGCTGCATTATTTATTTATTTAAAACATGTCTACTCTGCTGCCTGCTGACCAACGTTCTTGAGGCGGCTCTCAATAGATTTCAAAGGCAGAGAAAACAGACAGACAGCAAAGGTGTTAAGTGCTTCTCTGAATGGGGCTTCCTCATCCAGACTCCTGATGATGTCGCTTGTGGCTCCTGGCCACAATCAGGGGTTTGCAGGCTGCTCAGAGCCCCCTCCTACCAAGCTACAGATAAGAAGACTACTTTGTAGAAAGCAAATCTCAACCAACAGAAAATGGAAGGAGTGTGCAAAAAAAAAAAAAAAAAAGACTGACTCTTTCTATATAAGTCTGCCCATTTCTGCAGTTCAGGTGGAGAGAACCTCTTGCATGTCTCACCACCATCTGACGTGCACTAGGTGGGAATGCAGGAGAAGATGGGCAGCCCAATCCTGCCTATGGTCCACCGCAGCATGCTAAGCACGGTACAACGAATCCTGCGATGGATCCTGTGCGGGATCAGACCCGCACCGGCGGAGCTGGGGCATACCTTGGGGGAATGGGACGTTTGTCCCTTTTCCCCGGGCAGAGCTCCAGCGGCCCCTATGGGCCTCCTCGGACGTGCACTGGCAAAATGGCCAGCGTAGATCCGGGGAGGCCGCGTAAGGCCGGCCAGGCTCGGGACTGGGGTTAGGATATCGGCGACGCGCACAGCCAATATCCTCGCCCATGTCCCTGGCCTGGCTGGTCAATCACCTCTCCCCACCTCCCAGGCCCCCTCCCCACGCCCTCCCGCCACCCAGTGCAGGACTTACCTGTGTCCGGCAGTGTGGGCTTTGTCCGGTGGCGGAGTGAGCGGTGCCGGCCTCAGCGCTGGCACTGCTTACTCCATGTGTGCTGCAAATGTGCCTTACAGCATGTTTGCGACTCCTTGCACCAGCGGAGCGCTTGGTCCATTGACGCTGGGCTACACAGGATTGCGCCATTCTTCTGTGACCACATCTATGGAACTCCTTGCCCAGGGAGATGTATCCCCCCCAGATACTTTCCATTCCTGGTTAAAGATCTTATTGTCTGAACATGTTTTCGGCTTGCCAGATGTACAATTTATTTTCCTTGTTTGCTCTTGGTTCACTAGGCAAATGCTTGCTGTCTCTGTTGCTTTTATGGAATTATAAAAATATGTATATTTTTCAAGACTGGACATTTTTTTCTGAAAATTAAAAGGCTGGATATAAATGTTTTTAATACGGCAGCTCAGCTACCTTCAAGGTTACTGCCTCCAGTGCATCCCAAGAACTTGCTTCATAGCCCTCTTTCGGGCTCTGTGACCCCTCTTGCCCAGGAAGATCTGCTTCATCGGCCCTTTACCACCATGACTCCTACAATGCAACAATCTCAAGCCGCAGAAAAGACAGGTAACCTTGGTCTGCGGTCCAGCTCCAATGCCAAGGACCCACCAAAACCCCTCTATCTTTCCTTGTCTTTGTCTTGCGCAGTCACATTGACTGTACGGTTAGTGATTATCCCCATCTCTTCTTTCCCTCTGTGTGTGTGTGTGTGTGTGTGTGTGTGTGTGAGAGAGAGAGAGAGAGAGAGAGAGAGAGAGAGAGAGAGAGAGAGAGAGAGAGCGCTGCTCTTCCTATTGTTTGACCTCTTTATTGGACGTCCCAGGAAGCAATAGGCTTCCTTTGGCTCGAAACAAACAGAATTCCTGCTGCCTCAAGTCTTTTCGAGGGCATCATTGGTTAAAGGAATTTGTTCAATGGGAGAGACTAGGCTGGGAATGGGTTGAGAACCCCTGGTCTAGATCAGTTATCTAAAGTGAGGCAGTCACTGCTTGTTTTCGACCTAAACCTGGGGAGGATCACTGAGCACTGGGGTGGGCAGTAAAATAAACTGGACTGTTCCAGGCACTTCAGACATTCAGATGCAACAATGTTCATCAAAGGGGCTCTCTGAGAAAGTACAAGAACTAAAAGATATAATACCCCAAAATAGTTTATTAAAAGTTCACCATCACACATATTGGCATTCTTTGTCAAACTTATAAGTTCATCAGAACTGATAACTTATACAGTTTCTTGGTTGTTTTTATTTTGCTTCAGCAAACCAGTCTTGTCAACCAGACGAAACATGTTGACTACTGTATGTCCTTTTTCTGAGTAGGAAGCTTAGTGCACAATTCCTACCACTAGAAGGCAGTGTTTAAAGAGCCACATTGGTCTTTGAAACCTTGCTTGCTTTTCACTGCAGGATTGCTGAATGTAGCAAGTTTTTATCAGTATCATCATGACTCAAGGGCTGACATCTCCTATTGCCTTGACTGTGACACACCAGCCCAAAACAATGAGATCTGATGTTGCACAGGTGCAGCATAATCCTGCTATTGATATTGGATATCCAGTTTTTGATATTGGATTGCTGCACAGATTCTATTTTATGCTAACTGCTCAGTAACTTTACTTTATAGGTTTCTTGATTTTGCATTGCCCTCTACTCTATAGAAACACTTGTGCTGTATTTATAAAGCTTTTAGATAACAACGTAAGAATGGATGGATCAAACTGAAGGTCTAGCCCAGCATCCTGTTTTCAACCATGGGCAGCCAGATGCATCTACAAAGCCCAAGGAAACACCAGCCCTTTACCAAATACTCATACCACATAACACTTTGCTTGTGCTTTTTGAATAGATAAAATCAGTGGTGTTGGCAGATGATCAAGAATTTATAATCCATCTTTTAACTGCTGCCTGGTTGGGGATTAGCCATTAGTGAAAAAAAAAGTAAATCCTCCAGCGTTAACAGATTGGATAAATAAGGTATGGGAAGTATCCCTTGCATTAACCATCTCAATTAGACAACCTTATGGCAAATCCATTTTGCAACGGAGTTTTATGTGTACATTTTTGGAATGATAACATTCAAGAAAAAAGCACAGCCTTTTGTTTTAACTGGAACATTTTAAATTATATTTGTTAAGAATTTAAGGCTGCAATTCTAAAGTTGATCCTCCGTATCCACTGCTGGATACGGACCCCAGTGGATAAAAAATACAGTGTTATAGGAAAACCAGGATCTCCATGGTTACCTCCATGGATCTCCCATACCAGACTACATGATGTGGAGGCCTCCTGGGAAATGCGATCCCCCTGTGTGTCGCGGTGGGAATCTGAAAAAAATTAAAACCCATTTTCTACCAGTGGTGCATTTTCATAGTACCAGTAACAAATAGAATAGAAAGTCATTTTGGTGTCACTCCTCCCTGGGGTGACACCCGGGGCGGTCCACTCCCCACTCCCTAGTGAAGCCCCCAATGCAGAGCATAGAATTGCACTACATATGTAGTGTTTACATATTCATTAATATTAACTGTTGAGGCTGCATACATGTATGAGTGTCATTTTGTTATATACTGTAATTACTGTATGATAATCATTTAGTTGTTGATTCAGTTTTCTTTCATATGAATACTGTATATGGAGTTATTTGAATGATGCATGTTACAAACTTCAGCACTGTTGTGTAATATTGTAAAAAAGATGATATATTTTATTCTATATATCATAAATAAGATACACAGGGCTGCTTTTCACTGGTGTGTTGCTTTTAACATGTTACTGCTACACATCTACTCAGAAGTAAGTCCCATTGAGTTCAATTGGAATTACTCCTAGGTAAGACCATGAGCTGTCGATCGAAAGGTCGGCAGTTCGAATCCGCGACGGGGTGAGCTCTCGTTGCTTGGCCAGCTCCAGCCAACCTAGCAGTTCCAAAGCATGTTAATGCGAGTAGATAAATAGGTACCGCTTGTGGGAAGGTAAACAGCGCTCCGTGTTCCAGCCGCATGCTACGCGCTGCGGCAAGGAGAGTCATGCTGGCCACATGACCAAGGAGGCGTCTTCGGACAACGCTGGCTCTTCGGCTTTGAAATGGGGATGAGGACCACACCCTAGAGTCGGACATGACTGGACTTAATTGTCAGGGGTCACCTTTACCTTTACCTAAGTGTGTATAGGAATGCAGCCCTATCTATACATTTATCTAGTAATCTCCTTTTAAAGCTACCTAAGAGCCAGTGACCATTGCTACATCTTGTGACAGTTAATTCCAGAGGTTAATCATGCACATTGTGAAGAAGTCTTGTCCCTGTCCAGAAATTACATCCAGGCAAATTCATTGGGTGACTATCAAGTGTTCTGGGAGAGAAAGAGAGAGAGAGAAAAAACATCTCTAAACCAAAATCTGTGAGATTTTGAAATCAATCTAAGTTCCAAACTTTGGAAACAGGTTTAGTGAAAATCAGAGCATGCGTTAATTAGAAAAGAACTTTATTTTTTAAAATGTTTAAAACTTTCATGAATAATATTTTGCAACATAACTAGTCTGTATTTTAACATTTAAATTTTCGATACTTTCAGTTCTACATGTTGTTGTTTCTGCAAAAGTGGTAAAAAAAAAATGCAGCCGTGTCAGGGTAGTGCCAGGTGTCTCTCCTTTGATGATTCTTTGGGTGCCCTACAGAACAAGCCTGGCAGACCTCAGGGCATTTGGACACATTCGGCTTCAGTGGCTTATGTTTGCATAGCTGTAGTGCAAATATAAAACCACATTGCCCAGACTGTACATTTGACTGGAATGTGCTTCTCTTCCAGTATGTACATGGCACAAATTGCTTGGCTGCACACTGGGTTAGCTAGACTGACAGCCCAATCCTATCCTCCGCCAGCTCAGAGTGTGCAGCACTGCTGATGGAGCGTGTGCTGCATGCTATGGGCAGGCAGGAGACCAGGTGGCCCAGGAGACATAAGTAAAGAACATTTTTATTTACCTTACCGTAGACCACCTGGTCCTCAGTGGGTTTCCTCAGACCTACACCAGCTCTTTCGGTGGTATGTCTGAGGAGAGTTGGGGGTGGGTCTGGGGATAGGATCTGGCTTGTGTGGCTGCTGCCAAGATCCTGTCCCCTCCTGCCACCAGCCCAGCCCACGCCCTGCCCCAAACTGCTCCAACCCTCCCCTGATCTGCCAACCATCACCAACTTACAGGCGGCAGAGGTTCTGCTGGCTGATGTAGCCCGCGTGTATCCTTTGGGGCTTTGTATTGGCAGCAACACCCACAGAACAGCGGAGCACTTGCCACACTAGCCCTTGTCTGGGCCTTACGGTGGTGGATCACAAGATCATCCAGCGTAAGGCCCTGATAGGCTTGATGTTACACCAGATGGCTCTATGTTGATCAAGAGGGATAGCAACATTAATAGATGGGATCAGAACATAATAGGTTCTTTTTCTCCACATAACTATATTGTATCTCAGTTTGTATGAGAGATCTTTGAAAATCCACTGATTGTTCTCCTGATTTAATTTTTAGGCCAAAAATAAAAGCTTTTGGGGTGGGGTATATTTCCTGATAACCCCTGATATCCAGCTTTTTCTTTACAAACCTGTTTGCTATTTTTTGTTGCCACTATTTTCCCACTCCACTATTGTTTCAGTACCACTTTTTCCTGGGTAGTGCTTCTTTGTTCTTAGAGTGAATTCAGTCAATGAAACACCCAGAAGCGGCAGAGCGGCCGGCGCAGCCAGACAGGATTGCGCCGTTAATGCCATATGCAGTTTGGCCCTCATACCACCAATCCTTATTCTGCATAGCTGAATACTTTTGGTGCCCCTTGTGATGCAATTCCCTCCCTGCAAATTAACCAAATTGGGGGGGGGGGAGAATGCTCTTCAATTCTGCTCAAAAGGGTTTGCAAAGAGCAGACGCTTTTAGGCTCATAGATAAAGAACCACTATAGGCCGAGGCATTACAAATATCAAAGAGCACTGACAAATCCCAAGATAAAATGTGCCTAGGCTTGTAGGCTATACCGAGAAGATAAATGGCAGAGATGCCTTTTGACTTCCACAATCTCTGTCCATTATCTTGATGACTTCACCATGCCACTCCAGACTTTGGATGATCTGGCAGACACAATGTTCTCAAGTTCAACAATAATACTTGCTAGAAGTGGCTCTATAATATTCTCATCTGCCAATGTTTTAATTACAGGGTTGGTCTAGCAAGGAGAGCTAAAGTTAGAAGAGACCAAAGTGGATTTTGATATGAAGGGGAGGATCCTCTCTCTCTCTCTCTCTCTCTCTCTCTCTCTCTCTCTCTCTCTCTCTCTCTCTCTCTCTCTCTCTCTCTCTGGAAATTATATTCTTGGGAGAAATGTGAAACCAAATAGACCATAATGATTTTGTATCATGTTCTTCAGCTATAGGGTGGAGGAAACTATGTAAACCAAAGGTCAGACTCGCACAGTAATCTATTTATACGCAGAGAAATTATAAAGGGGGAAGGAATTGGTTAAAGCAGAGCAGGCATTTTTTTTACCAAAAAAAAAGTAAAGTGACACTTAACAAAAGAATGGGATAAATGGTTTGTTGTGGATCTCCAAACAAATGTGTTCTAAGCCCCACCCAACCTTCAACCCCCCCCCCCTGCCCTGCCCCAGCCCTTCCTCTTACTTTTTCCTTCTCTAAGATGCACGGTACCTTCCAGCAGAGAAGTTGGTCTCTTCATAAAGCAGAGCCTAGGAGATGGCAATGGGGAAGGAAGAGGGTCAAAATCTTCCAAATGCATGCACTCCTGGCATCTTGCTGTTCATGTTGCTTCTAGGGACAGGGACCCAAAGGCATGTATAGTTGTGAAGGAAAGGAGGGCAGAGGGCAAAACGGGCAGAGAGCCTAGCAGTTAGCAATTACTCTTTCTCCCTTGACTTCTTACTGGTTAGATTGGGATTTACTGGGAAATCGGTAGCCCTTTCATTGCCCGCACCCAGGACTAAGAAACCCAGACAGAATGAAGTTGCCTTGGAAAACCCCCTCTAGTCCCAGGGACCCCCAAATCTGCAGGATTCCCTTACAGAACAAGCCAGTAGCTGAGCAGAGCGATCTGGGAAGAGTGACAACCTACAGCCTCATGAGTGAACTCACATCACAGCAGGCATGTAAATCAGTAAAAAATAGGAGTTTATTGGGCATTCTGAAGGAAAAAAAAGAATAGAGGGGGGCATACAATGGGTCAAAATCAAATCAAATCACGAACAGGAATAACAAAAGAGAGGTGTTAGTTATGGTTGGTAAGGAGATTAAAATGCAGGGGACAAATAAAACAAATTCCCTGATACAGCTAATTAAATAATACTTTCCTGCTTTCCCTCGAAATTTGGCGGCGCTGCGGCGGCAGTGCACCCCCTCCGAGATCGACACCCCTGCGCCTGGGGGCCCATGCCCCCCGCCCCCACCTTAACGATGCCTCTGTTTCCCCATATCCCTCTTTAAGCCTCCTGCTCTGCAATGGCTCTCCTAGAACCAGCGTCACTGGCTGGTGCAAGTCCAAGAAGAAGAAAGGGGCGGGGAGCTCCTCAATGGAGGGGATAGGCGCATGGTATTGCCACTGGAGTATTGCGAGAGTTGGACCATAAGGAAGGCTGAGCGCCGAAGAATAGATGCTTTTGAACTGTGGTGCTGGAGAAGACTCCTGAGAGTCCCTTGGACTGCTAGGAGATCAAATCAGTCAATCCTAAATGAAATCAACCCTGACTGTTCCCTGGAAGGACAGATACTAAGGCTGAAACTCAAATATTTTGGCCACCTAATGCGAAGAGAAGACTCTCTGGAGAAGACTCTGATGCTGGGAAAAATTGAAGGCAAAAGGAGAAGGGGAAGGCAAAGGATGAGATGGTTAGACAGCATCACCGATGCAACGAACATGAAAATGAGCGAACTCAGGAAGATAGTGGAGGACAGGAAGGCCTGGCGGGATATGGTTCATGGGATCACGAAGGGTCGGACACGACTTAACGACTGAACAACAACAACATTGCCACTGGATCAAGCCCTTTCCATCTGATGGATGAAGTGACTGCTGGCCTGGGTTGCTCTTGGCATTGGCATTCTGAGGGTGGTGCAGAAGCGAAAGTATAGCAGGATGCTGCTACACGCTTGTACGTGCCCCTTCCCCCTTGCTGGTCTGAGCCATTCCCAGCAGGTGACGGCTATCGCACGGGCAGCCATTCCGCCCACGCGGTGCGTCCTGCTATACTTTCGCTTCCACATCACCCTCAGAACGCCAGTGGAGGCTCTTGGTGCGAGCCTAGCTGAGAGAAAGAGACAAGAAGCAGTCCCACAGTAGTTCCAAATGTTTTGCAAATATTTTTCTCCTAATTGACCAGTTTTTGGCCCACCACAAGCACAGGACTGAGTGATGTGGCCCTGGCAGATGGACGTTTGGGAATCTCTAGCTTAATTCTTCAAAAGGTTGGCTTCGAAGAGCACCTGCCAGGGACTGCACTAAACAGGCTGTTAGTGTTTATTAGTACTTAAATATTTAAAAATGAAAGCACTTTAATTACTCATGTGTTTATATGCCAAGGTTCGCCTTACAGAACTCTTGCGTTACTCTCAAAATTTCACAGCACAATAGAGTCTTATTCTGACAGTTTCAAAGATGTTATTGCTACTGATTTCAAATGCATTTCCATTGCCGGCAAATTGGGTTTTCAAGGGACTTTGGAATGTCTTAGGAAGTACCCACTTAAACCTGGAAACTCTTACCTCCAAGAAGAGCAATCAGGCTGCATTACAGTGATGGAGTCTGGATGTTTTTGTGTGACTGTTACTCAGTCACCAGCAAGCACAAGCTTGCATTCCCCCCCCCCCCCCAGCTTACTAGCAGGTGGTAATGAGCAAGAGGGGGATCCTCCTGCTTTTCCCACCAGCCAATGGGAGCATCTCCTAGAGCAGTGTTTCCCAAACTTTTTCGTCCTGCGGCTCCCTTGACCATTGGCAACCAGTTGCCATGGCTTACCATTACATTATGTTGATGCCTGCCAATTGGCATTGCACCGTATTCCAAGAGGATTCCGGCATTGCGCTGTATTCCAAGAGGACTCCACGGCTCCCCTGGCTGGTTTCCATGGCTCCCCTGGGAGCCACGCCTCCCAGTTTGGGAACCACTGTCCTAGAGGCTCCATCATGTTGCAGAGACCTCTGGGGGATGTTCCAATGTTTAGATGTGGGTGCCCGATGCAACAGCATCTCCACCCTCTCTGCTGGCTCATGCCACTTCAACCAACAGTGGGGAGTGGGGATCGTGGGTCAGTGTGCTTGTTTGGGTTGTAGACCCTCTGCCAGTGCCTGACCTGACTGATTCCTGACGCCACCCCTAGTGTCGTGTGCCGCTCATAGGGTTGATATAAGACATAATTCATCCGTCCCTCATATTTTCAAACTGGTTTGAAAAGCTATATATAGGTAACAGTTTTGGTGGCCAATTATTTATACTACAAAGCCATACTTCCATCAGCATGTTGGCTCCAAAGCGTCTTTCTCAGAGAGTTAAAATGGCTGCTGGCAGGGCCAACAACAGTAAAGTTGAGTTCCAACTATGTTTCCAAAGCATCTCTTTTTTATTGCTTGGAGCTCTCCCTAATGAATTCCTTTTGGGTCGAGCTCTTCTCGACAGAAAGGTGATTATATACATATAACATTTAAATGAAATATGTGAAACCGTTTAAGCTTGAGGGAAGGGATGCGAATTCAAGTGTGAAAAATAATGTTTTCACCTCCTGGTCTGCTGACAAAACCTCAGACTTAAATCCTCAGCTGCACAAACCCATCAAGACCTATCATGCAAATCCTGTTTGAATATAAAACACCTCTCGTTAATACAAAAATAAATGCTTACACTGTGCTATGCCAGGTATGATTCTAGTATTATAAATCCACAGGATGGAATGGACTCACTCGGTCATAAGGCCTAATAGGACTTCCATCCAGGGCAACTAATTTTTGTCTTTGCCTTGTATCAAGTTCATCCTGTTGCCCCCTGGAATATTCTCACTCTTGGGAAATTAACCATGCACTTATTTTTCTTATTATATTATCTCCAGTACTCACTGCTGGCAACCTGGAGACCATATGAACAAAGCTCTCACAACTCAGTAGGAGGTTATGATTGACCCTTGCAAAACCACTTGGTCTAGCCCCGCTTTGTGTTATCAATCAAATGGTTTCAGATATAACCCAAGATACTGAGAGGGCAGGGTTGAGCTTCCGCCTGCCTGAAGATGAGACCAGCTCGGTTGTGCCCAGCCCTGGATCGAAGACGACTGGAAGTTGCCGACAAGCTGAGAGAACCTGTGTTAACCCTCTGTGTGAGAGAGGAGTCAATGTCGAGTAAGCTCGGAAAGCGTGTGCTGTGCAGCAAGAGAGATAACCACACCGTTGAAGGCAAACATCTGGAGAATGAAAAGGGGTTCTATGCAAAGAGAACATTATTGTAAAAACCCCTAGTGGGGTTTAGAAAAGCCTGCCTATGTAAACTGCCTTGAATAAAGTCTGAGGATAAATCTGACGACAAGAAAGATAGTATATAGAGATTACTGCTGCTGCTGCTACTAATACTACTACTATTTATTTATTTATTATTTAAAGAATTTCTACCCCGCCTTTCTCCCAAGAAGGGCACTCAAGGCGGCTTACAGATAAAAACGTTAAAATACATATATACATTTAAAATGATTAAAAACAAGTCATTAAAACAATTAAAACAAACAGACCCAAACTACTACTACTACTACTACTACTACTACTACTACTACTACTACTACTACTACTACTACTACTGTGAGGCCCCATCACTTCCTGTTGGAGTCAAGCCCTATCCAGTTAAGGCTTGCTCAGTTTAAAATTAAGCCCTGCATTCTGGATACATTTTTGATGTTTTGACTATTTATTAGCATGGTCACATATAAGGAAAAAAAAAACGCCACTGAGGTGCTGACATCTATAGTAGCAATTTCCAATACGTGTAAGTAAATAGGAATGATTCTCCCAATTCTTTCTTGGAGGGGCAGCCATGGTGTGTACTTGGCACTTGCTGAAGTTCAGCTACGTCTGACCCAACAGCATAAGTAACCCCCACAGTTGCTTGGGGTGCCAGAAGTTTTAGGATTATTGCAGAAGGGCAGTGGTATTATGCCGTAAGCTCTGGACCGCCTCCCACCTGCTGCCAGACCCAGGTAAGGATCCAGCGGAGGGGGTGGTGGTTTGGCAGCAAATGTTGGGGGCTGATAGGCCCAGCCGATTGGGGAGGGGGAGGGGGACAGCTTCGGCCGTATCCTGTCCCCCGCCGATCGACTGAGCCATTACACGGCCTCCTCCGGCTTCCGCCAGCAAAATAACTGGCGGAATTCTGAGGAGACCGATCGGCCCCAGCCTCAGTTACACCCGGGGAAGGGGATGAGCGTCCCCTTCCCTGAGTAGACTTTCTGCTGTGGGCTGCCTGCGCGTGGCGGAGATCAGGATCCAGTGAGCGGCCTGGGCCGCCCGCCAAATCAGTTAAGCAGGATTGTGCCCAAAGTCTGCAGCTTCCATACAGCAGCACAATTCTGAATGTAACACACGTATTTGGAGGCATCCAGAGTCCTTCCAAAAGTGCAGTTTGGATGGATCAAACAGGTTGAGTCATCATCCCTATAATGTCAGATTTGTGGCAAGCCAACAACAGCCTTTAGCAAGGCTTTTCTGTTATTTATTTATTTATCTATTTATTTATTTAAAAGCATTACAATTCTGCCTTTCTCCTGTTGTAAAGGGCAGCTCACAATTCAGAGTAAAAACAAAGTTATTTTTTATAACATAAAAGCCGCCTTAGGCATAGGATAAGGTGGGATATAATTTTTTTTAAATAAAATAAAATAAATAAAAACTAAAAAAATTAAGAACTAAAACAAAACTGCATCAAAACACTTAATGCAAAAATGGTGAAAATGATAAAAAGAAAGGTAAACAGGGCAGCAATCACAAATTAGAGGAGGTCCAAAGACCTGCTGAAATTTTAAACAGTCTTCAGTGTTCTTTAAAATGTTGGTGGGGATGGGGCCAGCCATACATTGTGGGAGGAAATTCCATAAGGCGAGTCAACACTGATAAGGCCCTCTCTCACATCTCCATGACCTTACTAGGACATGTTAATGATGTCATCAACCTGCACCAATACCAATGTATCTGCAAAAGGCTAGTGACACTCAGCAGATTGGAGAGTCTTTCCAGAGCATCTTGAAATCACATGTCCAACATGGCTTCCCATTGGAAGCAGAATCAGTTGGGGGTTGGAAATTCTGCAAAACTCGATTGCCCATATTTGGGAACAGTATCTAAGACCTACTGTAAGTATCTAGGATTCTTCCACTGAAGTTCGTTCATCAACTGAAGTTGCGATTATCGTTGTCAGTAGCGAAAGAGAATGTGCATTTTTACCTCCCGATCCCTCAATAGTTATTCTCCATGTTTTAATTTGTTTTCCATCTGGGATTAGTCTCTCTCATAAATGGATAACAAGAGCATATGGAGACTGGGTTTCACCCCCCTCCCCCGATGCTGTGGCTCAACCTTATAAAAATTCTTTGTTTCTTGGAACAGTTCTGCTTTCTTCCCTTGTTTCCCAGACTGTGTGCAAATACCCTACACCATTTTAAACATCTCTCTAACCTGGATATTATTCTGTCGAAGAAATGTTGCATTCTGAATGAATCCTCAATGAAAGATGACTTTCAGAAGTACCCAGTTGTTACAGCAAGATATCCTAGGTGGAATCTCTGTGTTGGTGTACTTCTAAAGGACCATGAGGGCAAAACTACTATGATCTAGAGCAGGGGTTCTCAACCTGTGGTACGGGTACCCCTAGGGGTACACGGACCTCTTGCTGGGGGTATGCCAAGCCCTGCCCCTTATCTGCCCCATCAGCAGCTAAGTGTTAATTAACATGGACTTTAAATTTTTATTATTTTTATTATTTTTGGAGCCCTTCTGTCTCTCTGGTTTTGGTTTTGGGCTTATTTTTGTACTTTGGAAAATGTACTTTTGTGGGTGTGGGAGGAGCTGATTTTGGGAAGTGTGACTTGGAGAAAAAAAAGAGATCCTTGCATATATCTCTCTCTCTCGCTCTCTCTCTCTCTCTCTCTCTCACACACACACACACACACTCACTCACTCACTCACTCTCTCTCTCTCTCTCTCTCTCTCTCTCTCACACACACACACACACACAGACATTTTTCACATTTAAAATTGTTTTAGTACTTTTTAACGATTAATTACATAATTAATTAACTGATTGATTGATCCAGTTAATTAGCAGTTAATTAGCAGGGGGTACTTCAGAAAATTGGACCGTGATAGGGGGTACCCGGGCCTCCAAAAGTTGAGAACCCCTGATCTAGAGGAACAGGTTTCATGGATTCTCCTGAGTTTATGCAGGGACTTATGTTATCTATTGCCCTTCAAATTGGAGAAAAATGGCAGAATTGTCCTAACAGAAACCACTCATATGAATACAACAATAACTCCTATAGCATGGAGGATACGTTTCCCGAAAGTCAAGTGCTGTGTGAAACAGTGCTACAGGTGACATAGCTGACAATGAGGCAGGAAATTGGCACTGATTGACCTTGTGCAACCCAGAATTCACTGCTCTCATTTGCTACAATAGCTGTCAATCATACCCATGATGAAGAGCACTATAGGGAGAGAAATTGCACTACAGGATGAAGAGCACTATAGGGAGAGAAATTGCATAACAGTGTTATGAAATGAATTGCTGTAGTACTTTTCATTTTATATGTACGATGCTACATCTGGGCTGCACCAGTGAGGGAGAAGTAGATGGAGTCTGTGTAGACCGTAATATGAACTTTCAAAGCCCTAGAGCCTATGATGAGAAGGGGTGGCTGAGATCAAGAGGCTGAGGGCTTTCTGCTTCCTTCTGTTCTGTGGAAGGCAACCCATTAGCGCCGTTAGGCAACTCCCAGGAGGAGATAGAGGAGGATCCAGGAACCTCAACACCCTTTCCTCTGCCTAATGCCTCCAAGCCCCCCTCAGGCAACCTCTAGGGCCAACCCGATGATTGTGCAGGATCTGGTCATTTCTTGCCACAGTAGATTACTCTGTAGGGAATGGACCCTGAGACATCTTGGGCAACACCAGATCAAAGAGCTCCAGCCTCCCATGGACACATATGTACCACGTAGGTTGACCCCATGTACTTGTGTTGCATATCTTTGTTTCTGGGTCTGCTATCTGTCTCTCCCATTCTGTCACCAGCTTCTGTCTGTAATGCACAACCATGCTCGAAAGATCAGGGGGGCTATTGGCAAATGCTATCTAAATGCTAGTTCCCATTATGAAGAGCTATTGCTGTAACTGTATGCTTACATGCAATGTTTTAAACATAACTGTGGGTGCCCACAGAGTGGGGGGTATACATGCATTAAATAAATAACTCTGTACACCATCACTGGCCTTCTATTCTGAAGAGTAAATGTACAAAACAAGCTCACTGTCTGCATCTTCGACCGTCTGTGGCATAATGTGTCAATCCTCTTGCATAACAGCACAGCTTTGCATGCATCTCTTGCATTGCTTTCTAGCACCTGCCCCCTATGCCAGCCAGGCTAGTGACTGTGATGACGCAACAGGAACATAAAGACTGTGCCTTTATATCTATGTGCATTGTGTATAACCGGCGATGCCCTGAATCTCTGTGTTTGTGTTAAGATGACATTTCATTGGGACCATTGTCACAATTTGTTTGTGCTAGAATCGTCTACTTTATTACCACTTCTGCTGTAATTGGTCCTTGTATTATGTGCTCATTCTCTTTCTGTTTTCACAACTCTCTCTCTGCTGACCAATAATCGTTTTCAGACATCATCTGGTTTGCCACTTCCTTTGTGTTCAAAAGAACTGAGGCTTAGACCAAAAGTCAGTTAATTAGGAAACCTAGTGGTTAGCTTTTGTAGATTGAGCATGCTCAATTTGTTAGGTAAGATAAGCCCTAACTGTAACAAGCTCTTTGGCTTTTTTTTTTTCGAGCAGTGTATACAGTATATAGCTTAATTTTAATATTTGCTAGCATAAGGCCTGTGCAATGTCATGATGCTGTTTGAGGGCTGAAAGGGATTAGAGACTATCCCCATCCTCTCCTCTCTGCTATTGCTCCAAACCCAACTCTTTTCTCCCAACATGCCCCTTACTTCGGTCTCCTCATTCATTCCAGACCCACCTCTTGCTATTCATCCATCACCACTGCTTCAACACTTCTCCCCTCTCTTTTTCCCCTTATCTATATATTCTTTATCTGTCCCCAGCTTCTTATACTAGTGGTAAACATAGAGGACCAAAAAAGAATTTGCAATGCAATCCTATGCATGTCTACTCAGAAGTTTAACCCATCTCACAGCGCAATCCTGTGTAACTTTGCACCTGTGTAACAGTAGATGCACCGGTGTAAGTGCATTTATGCTGGTGTAAGTGCACTTACACCGGTGCATCTGCTGTTACAACAGCTACCATCTCAATTATTTTGCCTTTGGGAAACCTATAAATGAAAAAAAAACACATATACCATCCTACACATGATGAAATGGTCCACAGATTTTTGGATACCAACTGAGCTTCAAGTGGTCTGATGCATGATCCTCCTCCTCCTCCTGTTACCTCCATAATGATATTAGAAAACTTTCAAGTGATATTATACTGGCATTGTACACTAATAAAACTGCACCATGTTAACAAGCATACTTCTGATTGTTGTTGAAACAAATTAACAGCCCAATCCTATGGAGCCAAGCCACCAGCGGAATGCGTGTTCTGTTGGCAGCTGCTGCTGTAAAGCAGACATCAAGTGCATTCCGGCAGCGTGCTGAGTAGTGCGCTACCCAAGCACTGGTGGGAAGCCTTCCTGCCTGTGTCAGTGAACCTGAGGCAGATAAGATGGTGTGGGAGGCGGGGAGGGGTGGGGGAGGGCAGAATGGAGGCGGGGCAGGGGGGAGAGGGGGAAGAACAGGGCAGAGAGGCTGCGGGAGGGAATCTGGCAGTGATCCCCTCTTCTCACAGTCTCCCCGCTCCTTTCTTCTGCTCGGACTTGTACCAGCAAAATCGCGGGCACAGATCTGAGGAGACCCATTGCGGGGCGGGATGCTTATGAAGGGGAAAGGGGATTTAAATCATGTTTCCACTCTGAAGCCTCCTGCTCTGCCTCCCCCCCCCCCCGCTGGATACATCATGTGCCTTTTTGGCATGGCTGCACCAGCATGGGGGTGGGTGGGAAGTATAGGATTGGGCTGTTAGAGGCACTTATTACCTCTTTTTTCCCTCTATATTTATTTATTTATTTAATTAATATAATATTAAAACATAAAAATACATATTTTGTAAAGTTATAGCAAGTTATATCCTACTATTCACTATTTTCTACATATAAGAGTCACTTATTACCTCTATATGGTGGACTTGTAGCAAGCTCAGAAGATATTGTGCATGGGTAGCTCAATATATTAAATCAATGACACAACATGTTTTTCTCAAATCTGTAGCATCTGCAGTAGTTTTTCTCAGACAATTATAATGGTGAAATTATACCAAGAATTAGACAGAAACTAATAATGTTGTTACTGACAGCTGCTAAAATACAATAAGCATCAGTGTAATTAGAGTAGGCATCTATCATCCATTAAAGAGTGGCTTGAGAAGTCTTGGGACATTTTAGTTATGGATAAGATTTAAACTCAGATTAAAGAGGCGAGTACTGTAATCCATTTTATGTTGATGATCTTCTTAAAAGTGGTTATGCTTTTTGCTTTCATTAGCTCTGAAAAACGATTATAGAAGACACTGTCAAGGCTCAGTTCAGTATTTATTTTGTGAAATACTGTATAAATGCAAATGTTGAAGATGTAACTGAATATTATCTGTAACTCAATGAAAAACCGGTTGTGCTTTGAAATCGGTTTGCAAAATGAAAGTTCTTTAATGAAGAACATGGGGGAGGGGAGAAAAATAAATTCAAATATGGATAATATGGACCTGGTTCACCTTTGTGCTGAAACAAGTGGGTTGCATGCATCCAGACCCTTAGTAGATCCCAGCTCCACCACTGGAAGCTGCCTGTATGACCAGAAGGTGCATTCCGCTTGCATGAGCAGAAGGACCCCTTTTGGGAGTGTAGTCCTCCCTCTGGCCACAGAGGGCGCTTCCAACAGCAGAGCTGCACACTGCTAAAGGTCTGGATGCAACCCAGCAATATGATCACCTTCGATACAGCCAATCTCGCAACAGTCATTCAGCTGCTTGTTCGGAGAGCATTCTCCTAAATCCAGATGAAAGTTAAGCAGGTCCCCTGTCCAAAACGCCGGTTTCTATATTTTTAATAGATAGTTTGGTTTTCCCTGTGCTATACAGAAACCAGGATCTTGATGCAAAATAAAGACAAAAAACACTTGACGGTATATTGTCATGATAATGAAGGAAGCCTAGCAGAAAACAGATAGGGCTTTTGTGACTTGTTATAACAGAAAGTGGGGTTATACTATAAGTTGCAAATAGGGCCAATATCAATGCATGCTTTTTTTGTTTCTCTTATTCCCATATGAAGGATCGTATCACACAACCAATCACAATCTTTGTGGGAACTCACTTCAGTGCCATTGTGCTTTCAGGTTGTTCCCAGGCCGATTGAAACCTAGCCTCTTTCCCAGTTGATCAGGGCAGGCCGAAGAAGAAACTGACTGTAGGGCAGAATGAAGAGTGAGTGGTGCTTTCTTTTCTGACCACAAGAAAGGACAGACAGCTTAGAGACCATAGCTCAGAGTATGCTGACACAATGACAAAACCCAAAGCCCTCGTCCTCCCATCCTGCTATATCCGCTAAGTTCTGACACCAACAGATTTGAATAACCAGATAGAGAACTTCCCTGGAGAAAGGTGAACTTCCCTGGAGAAAACTGTTTCTGAGAGCCCAATCCTATCCTTCTCCCCCATCCCGCAGGTGCAGCTGCACCAAAAAGGAGTGTGCTGTATCCAGAGTGGGTGGTGATGGTGGATTGTGAAGCTTCGGAGGGGAAAGGGGAATTATTTCTCCTTCTGTAAGCTTCCCACTCTGCAGGGTCTCCTTGGACCTGCTCTAGCTCTGTAGCTGGCACACGTCTGAGGAGAAGAAAGGGGCAGGGAGGCTATGAAATGAGGAGATAGGATCTGGCACATGCCATAGCCACCAGATCCACCCCCTCCCATAGCCTCCCTGCCCCTTGTTCCTCCCCCTCCACACCCAGTTTCGCCCCTCTCCACCCACCCTGTGGTCCGTTGGTGGACACAGAGAGCTGTTACCTCTTGCAGCAGTGCTCCCAAAATAGCTGCCGACAGAGTGCTCTGTGCACTTTCAGCGGCCATTTTGGAACTGTGGAACTCCATTTCGCTGTCGCAAATGCTTTCACACAGCAGCCCAATCCTGCATAGGATTGGGCTATGACTGTACTAACTCTTTATTTGTATGCTCCAGTCTAAATAGGGTTACTATATTTTCCCGGTTTCAAACTGGGACACCCCCCCCCGCCCGGAATAATCAATCAATCAATCAATCAATCAATTTTTCTAAAAGAAAATGTTGTTGTGGGCACAAAGCGCCACCCGAAGGGCGCCCAAAATGTTTATTTATTTATTTATTTATGGCCACAAAAATGGCCATTTTGCCACCGCTGCCATTTACCTTGTTGTCCCGCTGCCACTGTTGCCAATGCCATTCCTTCGCCATTGCTGCTGCTGCCATTCTGGAGCCTGACCAGCTGCATCCGGGCCGGCCAGGACTCCAACTACTGCCCTCACGGCTCCGCCGTTGCTGCTTCTAAAATATACTTTTTTCCAGCGGCGCCATCTTGGATCTTGCAAAATCTCGCGAGATCCAAGATGGCGGCGCCCAAATCTCGTGAGGGCACATGAGGCAGTAGTACCTCATGTAGGTTTGTGACCATTTCCGTCCTTGCCCTTTCAAAATGCATAGGAAAACTTACCTGTGCCTTAGTATCACCAAGGTTATGTGCTCCTATGTCCCCTCCATGTGGTTGGCTGCCACTGTCAAAGGTGGGAAAATGCATAATATGATGACATTACTATGTAGACAGGTTTTACTACATTGTTACTATGGTGGAAGGGAAAAACTTAACACATAGCTGCCATCTTATTATGTTTGTTTCACCCTCAGATAGCAGAGCTGGGGATCAAGGTATCTCAGGAGGAATCTTTTCCTCCTGAGATACCTGAGATTCCTCCTGAGATACCTTGAGAACGACTCACCGTCAAGTTAGATGTTTGAGAACTAGATGGGGTTGATTCATTGTTGGACTTGCAAGAGACTGAAAAATATGTGCATAATCAAATGCATGACTATAGTGGGAATACAGTACTATTTCCACAAAGAAACCTCAGCGGTGTGTTTCCAATACTGTGCCCCTTTAATCCACAACATTTGGAGATTCAGCTCACTGAAGAAGAGCTTCCAGGGGGTCCTTTGTGAGATCTAAAGATCATCTGTAATAGATTCCTGTTATATTGTTAGCTTAGTTCTTGCACCTACACTTTATTTTATTTTAGGACTGAGGAATGGCAGCCCTATTTCCTCTCCAGAATCAGCAGTGAACTCTTCAATTCAAACCAGGGTATCAACAGGGTCATAGTCATACAGGGATTAAACAATGAGATGCAGATATTGCAAGAGAACTGAATTTGGAGGCCAATTTTTAAGTTTTCCAGCATGGGCTGTAAGGGTGAAGCTTTGAATTGTCTTGCTGAATCAAACCAGAGACCCATCTAGCACGCTGTCTCCAACAGTGGCCAGCCAGATGCTCATAGGAAGCTCATGAAAGGACATGATGGTGGTAGCCAGTCTCTGTGTCATCAGGTAATCTGAGATATGCATACAGTACATGGAAATTCCATGCTTAGCTATTATGCTCAGTCAGATGTGCCATACAGTGGAGCCAGGCTCTGGTTTGCCTCAGATGTGCCATACAGTGGAGCCAGGCTCTGGTTTGCCACAGAACTTTCTTCATCTAGTTAATTTTTTAAAAGCAGTTTATACATTTGAAGAAATATGAGTCATTTTACATGCTCTTTTCACCAATTGTAATTGGATTTCATTAGCCTGGGAACAGAGATCTAAGTATCTCCTTACGCACATTAATGGTATTCTCCACAGTCAAGTGAGACAGTTCAGTCACTTTGAATTAAACTGATTTAATCCCATTGGGCTAACTCCACTTGTGTCCTCCTCCTATCTTTCAGTTTAGCTCAGCTGTGGAATGGTCAGAAAGCCCCTCCCCACTGATTATGAGTTCAGTGGTTGGCAATAGTGCCTCCCCCATGTCATTGCTTAAAGGCAAACATACTGAAACATATGGAAGTAGAAGACCCAGTGCTGGTCATGAACCAATCCAACCCCACTCAGATGGGTGTGGTGGGGATGAACAAGGTCCCAGTAGGAAATATAATTGAAAAACATTAACTTTCCAAATGGACTGTGTGTTTCGTGAGAACTGGAGCATAATGCTTCCAGTGCCAGCAATTCTGAGAATGACTGGGTGGTGAGGAGGAAGAATCAGTTGTGTTACTGAAGTTCAGATTCAGAAGATACATTAGGAAAACAAACTGAATTATGTCAAGCAGAAAGCTAGAAAGACCTATTTGAAACTTAGGTAAAGGTAAAGGTGACCCCTGACAATTAAGTCCAGTCGTGTCCGACTCTAAGGTGTGGTGCTCATCCCTATTTCAAAGCCGAAGAGCCAGCATTGTCCGAAGACGCCTCCGTGGTCATGTGGCCGGCATGACTCTCCTTGCCGCAGCGCGTAGCATGCGGCTGGAACACGGAGCGCTGTTTTACCTTCCCGCAAGCGGTACCTATTTATCTACTCACATTAACATGCTTTGGAACTGCTAGGTTGGCAGGAGCTGGCCAAGCAACGAGAGCTCACCCCGTCGCGGATTCGAACTGCTGACCTTTCGATCGACAGCTCATGGTTCAGCGGTTTAAACCACTGCGCCACCCGCTGACCAATTTGAGACTTAAGCCAGCACATTTAGAAGGATCCCCATTGAACAGAAGTATTATAGACCTTTGCATGAGGCTGGCATAAAACCCAGATTTTTTTTTCATGTATTTGTTTATATCAATATATTTATATACATATTTAAATAAATAAATAAATAAATACAGTACATTTGTTTTGACTTTGCCAAACAGGAATGGTGTGAGCTAGAATGAATGCAGAAGAAGGAAGTGTGAATGGTGAAATAAATAAATTAGGTATGTACACATGTAAGTGGAATTGTTCTGCTCAGTGTGGTGGTGTATCCCGCAATTACTCTGTAATGTTTTTAATAATATTATATAATGGGATTGAAAATAAATCAATCATTTCTGGTATTTTTACCTCTCTGTTCTGAAACACTATTGCTGTTCTGAAACACTGTTTCTGTTGGTGTATGGATTGTTGATAGTGGCTGGATGAATTGTTGATGGTTGGATGATTTTTTTATTGGATATATGTTCTTGTTTGCTTATTTTATAATTTTTAAGTGTTGTTTTATTTATTTATTTTGTACTTTGTAGTTACTGTATTTATGACTTGGTTAGCCACCTTGAGCGCCTATTGGGAAAAGGCATGGTTAAAAAAAAATCTCATCAAGGAATAACACAGTAGCCTCATAAACGGGTCTGCAAGATAGTGGCAGTTGGAGTTGGGAGGGAAAAAGCTAGAGACGGAGCTCTGAAACAGTGGAGGAGGCTGGTGGAGTGGTTTGCTAGTGGGCATCGCTGGCTGTTGCTTTGGGAGGATCAAGCAGTGAGGAGAATCTCCGTCATTGCCAGAGACTTATGAGGTGGTAGGAGAAACAGAAAGGCCTCAGCCTGCACCATGCAGCATGCAAGTGTGTAGTTTGCTGGCTGGCTTGTTGCCTCTGGCCAAGGCTGTTGATGGCAATGAGGGCAGCTGTCCAGTCAGCAGCTATGTGCTTGCATAGTGCTGACTGCTTCCTCCACGACTGTTTCCCCATAGGTTTTGATAAGCCCCAATATCCCCCTTCTCACCAATCACCCTGCAGTAGTGACCAGTGGTTCCTCCTCCGTCCTAACCAACCTCCTCAGCTGCCACTGTTCTCAAAGCATGCCTATGTTAAAACGTCAAAGCTTTCCCAAGCCTGTGTAATGGAGCTTGGGGGGATTTTATTTCTGAGAAGGGTCTAGGGAGTCCATAACCAGCCAACCATTCTCACCACATGAGCAAAACTGCAATTCCCACGGCTCCTGGCAAGGAGGAAGTTATGATACTTAAACCAGATTCAGTTTGTAGTTATGGATGGTCACCAGCACAGAACTCTTGCATATAGGGGCTTACAGTGCAATCCTGCACAATTTTAGGCTGGTGGAGTGAGTGCTCCGCCGGCCTAGGGTGTTGCGAAAGTGCCGTAAAGTTATCCTGGGAGTAAGCGGCATTGGCACTGAGGCCGGCACCGCTCACTCTGCCACTGTCTGATACCCGCGCCGCTGGATGCAGGTAAGTGCTGTGCCAGGCGGCGGGAGGGCAGACCGGGGTGGCGGGGACGGGACAATTGGCCAGCCAGGCCAGGGAGGGGCGAGGGATTATCAGCAGTGCGCTCCGCCATATCCTTACCCCTTCCCAGATGTAGGGGTAACATCTGGTCCGGGGAGGCCATGTACCCTTTACATGGCCTCCCCGGACGTGCGCCAGCAAAATAGCTGGTGCGCATCTGAGGAGGCCCATTGGGGTTGCTGGGGCTGACACCGGGGGAAAGGGAAAAATGTCCCTTTCCTCTGAGGTGTGCCCCAGTTCCGCTGGCGCGGCCATAATCCTGCTTTAGATCAGCACACTGTGGCGGATCTTAGGCAGGATTGGGCTGTCCTCTGTTAGCTAGTAGGTCTGCTTATATGCTTAGGAACTAGAAGAACATGGTATAGACTAGGTTTGTTCTGCTGTGATTCTAGACCCTGCAACAAATTATACTTTATCCATCCACCATATGTTATTATTTAAATATCAAAGAAGGATTGCAGACAGGCAGACGAATTTTCAGATGTTTAACGTTCTTCCACTTCAGAACAAAACCAGAAAATCTTATGAAATTATAAAACGTCCCACATATTAGTTATCCTAAACCTCATTGGTGGAGTGTGGGGGAGGGGTTGTTCATTGGGTGAATAATTATCTATAATTAATTACAATAAAGGGGGGGAAATAGACCATGTTGGATGGTGTTCTAACCATTGCTATTACATGCTATTTATAAATTTATGCCTTGGATGGACTATTCACTAAACTGAATAGCAACATTTCTTAATGAAGCATCTAACATGCCAATATTAGTCACATTCTCTCTCGTTGATTAAATGCAAAGTAACCCCAAATAAGACTTTTTAGGAAGTGAGCACATTGTTTCCCAAGTGACATCAGAGATATATAAGAAAAGAAAAAAACCAATCCATTTATGGCATCATTTGTGTGGTTGCTAGGCATTCATTAATTGTTACATTGTTTACATGAACAAAGCCATGTGTGTAGCTGCCTCATACTCACTCATGCTCTGAATACTGACTGGCTGCATCCTTTGCAAACTTCTTATCTCTGTTATAGGTCTGGGGTCATCTTACATTTTCAGTGCTCCCCTTTAAATCAGGGGTGGCAAACATTTCCACACACATGTAGCCACAAGGACCACAGGCCCTGCCAGGGCCCATGAGGGGGGTAAATAAAGGGGGTAAATTGTACCTGGTCCCAGAGTCAAAAAGGGGGCCCAGGAGCCAAAGGAGGGGGCCCAGAATTTTCCTGGGATCTCAGCTGCCTTCATGGAGAGTGAAAGACGGAGGCTGGGCTACCCAGGAGGCCAGGTCTACCCAGCAGGTAAACCTGGTCACTACATCAGGAAGCCTGGTAGACCTGGGCTCTGGAGACTTTTCCAGCTGTTGCTGCCCTCCCTGTGTGTTGCCTCCCTATGCGTTGCCTTCGCCGCACTGAATGACTCCGACGGCGAGGGGGCGGGGCCGCCTCGTGCCAGGGAGTAAACGGAGGTTAGCACAGTGCAGAACTTACCATTCCGCCCCACCTTGGGCGACGCCACTGCCCCATTTTGCCCCCTTCCCCTTTGAGAAGGGGCCCAAAAGAAACTTTGTAGCCCCTGATAAAATTCCTCTCAGAGGTCCTGCCACTGCAGATGCTTCCTATCTCCGCAATTTCTTGTCTCCTCTTCCAGCTGCCCCTGATCTCCAAGTATGGCAAGCCTGAGACCACCTTCCTATGCAGACAACGTTGAACTCAGCATGGATGGCTGTAGCAACTATCCCAGCTCTGACCTTCTTCCTGATGCCTGTCTACTTTCTCCAAGGTTCCTTGGCTGAAGCTGAGCAGCCCCATTGGCAGCCCCATTGGCAGCAATGTTTGGAATTTGCCTCTGTTTTTTGATAGAACTTTCCATTTCTCAGGTCCTATTTTATATACTGTATTGCCATGTCTGGTCATTGGTCCCATTTGACATCCCTATTCAACTTGCTCAGCCTCTACTCTTATAGATTAAACCAGGCTTCTCAAAGTGTGGGTCGCGACCTGATGCGGACGTGGGTCGCGATTTGGGCCTTCCCACCTGCCCTTGTTGTGGTTTGGCTCCAAATAGGAGCCATTTTGGAAGCTGAATTACTCACTGGGAGAGTGGGGAGGTCTCTTCCAGGTTGCGCCAGGCTGGTGACCCCCCTCTACTGGCCTCTGCAGGCCTCAGAATGGCCCGCAGAAGCCTTGGAATGCCACTTCTGGTTTTCGGAAAGTCACTTCCGGTTTGCTTTTGAAAACTGGAAGTGGCTTTCCGAGACTTCTGCATGCCTTTCTAAGGCTCACAAAGGCCAGTAGAGTAAGTCACCAGCCTGGTATGAACTGGAAGAGGCCTCCCCACCCTCCCGGTAAGTCATTCTGGCATCGTGACCCACCATGGAGGACGAGATGGGTCACAGCACCGAGAAGATTGAGAACCGTTGGATGAAACCATTAGTACCCAGTGCTCTTTCCTCTAAAGGAAACAGACCCTGTAAACATTTGATTATATATATATATATATATATATATATATATATATATATATATATATATATATATATATATATATATATATATATATATATATATATATATATAAAAATGCAGTTAAACAAACCCCAAAGTCTCCCAAAATAGTACTACCTTCGCTGAATGACTGAAGTACAACAGGAAGGGAGTGAGGTCAGTCTCCTTGGGAAGGGATTTTGTATGGTAGAAGCATTCTGTCCAGCATCCTGGAGGCAGGCTATCCAGGGAGATGTTGATGATTGATGCCCCTTTTGCGTGCAGAAAGAGAGAGTGGGATTCCCCTCCATCACAGCTATAGAGCAAACTCCTGGCTCAGGGCAGTTTTGGAGTTGGAGGATCAGGTCCCCCACTTCTAATTGCATTGGTTTGTTCCTGTCTGAACAAGCTGTGAAGTGTGGATGTTGTTAATGCAAAACAGAACAGCTAATCTTCTAGCACTAGATTCCTGATAAAACCTTAGCGTGTGCAATCTGAGAACTTGAGAATGTTTTGTTAGTGGGTAGAAAAATGCTTTAAAATCCTCATGTTCCCTCGTTATGAGAGGGGAAAATGAATGCCTGTAACTGTGATTTGCCTAGTTGTTTGGTAACATAATGATAAAGAGATCTAATGATCATATCTCTATGACCCTTGGAGGCCATTCATTTGTGTTACATGCTCATACGTTGCTGCGGAAGTCAGTTAAGCTGCAGATGCAGAGCTGATACTGAAGTCTGGCTTCTCTCCTCCCAGCAAGACTTGGTGACAAGTACTGTGTATTTCTACGGCACTGAATTTTGCAAAAATAAAAGTTTACAAAAAGATCTCTGGGGGAACACATCTTTGGTCAGTTAATAGTTTATGTAGCTGCCAAATGTAGCCATCCAAACCCAGGTTTATATGTATGAATGCACTTCGGATCTTCTGAGTAAAAGACCTTTTGTCCTTCCATCTCTTTTTCTTAGGGATTTTTGAACTTCTTGCACTGTGTCTGCCATGGAGTCTGAAAAGCCACAGGGCCACGACTAGAAGGAGTAGGTCAGCAGCATCCCTGAGCAGCAGCTGGGCAGAGGCGTCGCTCCGGTAGGGGCGGGGCCGTAAGTTTCGCTCCGTCCTAGTCCCATTTACTGAGCGAGCAGGAGGCGGCCCCGCCCCCTCACTGTCGGAGCCATTCCCCTGCGGAGAAAGCAGCAGGCAGGGTCTCTTGCCTGCTGCTTTCTCCACAGGGGAATGGCTCTGACAGTGAGGGGGCGGGGCCGCCTCCTGCTCTGACAATGGCAAGTGGGCAGGGTGCACGATCATATTTCATCTGTGGTGGGCGACAGTGGTTCAATTATCTGACGAAAATGATGAAATGCAGACAGTTAATTTTGAATCACTTGTCTCAACATTCTTGCAAAAAGTGTATGTGGCAGGGGAATTTGGATTAGGAACATGGAACTGGGGGAAGGAGAGTTCAATTTTTTTCTCCCACAGCATTTTCCGAAAGAAAATTGCCCTTGCCTTGGAGTTGCTGTTGCCCCATTACAGAAAACACGACTGGACTTAATTGTCAGGGGTCACCTTTACCTTTTTATCTAGTATGTAACAGAGGAAACAGCAGCCAGGGCTCCTTGTTGTATTAAATGCACAAAATATTTTACATGTGCACATCTGAAGAAAAAAATGCACATTTATCACTGCAACAACAACAACAACAAAATAGAAAAGGGAGATTTGTGGGTGGATCTCCATTGTTTCTTCTAGTTTGACCCTTATTGAAATTGTTTAGACAGTTACAATTAAGGGACAAGTTTCAATTCATTTACATGTGTCTTGGTGCACTAGATTCGCTTTTGCTTCCTTCTCCTCTAAACCATTATCATATTACTGGCTCCAATCCAACAATGCTAACTCCAGGTTTTGGGAGCACTAGCAAAAAAGCTCTCTGAGATACAAGATCTACTCCTCCCTGGCTTTGGAAAGCACCTGTTGTCTGCATGAGCTCCCCCTCCCCTGAAAAAGCTCCCTGTTGGGCACTGAGCGGCTTATCAGGTGACAGGGAAGCACAGCAACAGGATTTTTCAAATGGTGTTGGAGGAACAAGAAGACAGTCCTCTGCTGCTGTTGCACCCAGATCGCACAGTTGCGAAGTTAGACAAACACGCAGCTTCAGAGAGTAGAAAACAGGAGGTTTTATTTCAGAAATAAAGGCACTCACAGAGGATAATTCCAAAAGCTGTGAGACCCCAATCACGGGGTGAAGGTGGGTTTTATAGCAAGTTAAGCGTCACGCATAATCAACGATTTCTCCTCCTCTTTGCAGGGTTTTTCTGACCTATTAACATGGTGGATTCCTTTCGACTCCTTCCCATCACCTTACATGCTTGTCTATAAAATAGTGTCCAGTAATGGCCAGTTTCACAAAGCATGGCTTGTTTATGACTGAGTCTGCATAGGAGGGGCTCCTCTTTGTCTGATCAGGGTTGCATGCCATGCGTGCGTGCTCAGCGCGTGCAAGGTCACTTTCTTCTACATGATTGCCACAGAGTATACTCATGCTGGAATACAAGAATTAGGGAGGGATACTTCTCACAGATACAGGCCTCTGCTTCACTGCCATTGCTCCCCACCACCTCCTGGTCAGCCCAACGGGGAGGCTTACTTACGGGGAGGCAGCTGGGAGCAGCAGACCATCCTCTTTCTTTCCCTGGTCCTATGGAACAATTCCCAGATGCCCCAGGACATGCAGATTTATGGGGGAAGAAGAAGAAGACGGTCCAGTGCTCTCTCGCAATTGCCTGTGAAGCATTCCCTTGAGCCTTGGCTTGCCATGTGGCGGTGGAGAGCAATGGCAGGCAGCAGCCTTCCCTCGCAGTCTCAGCAAGGCTGGCCAGACACAGGTGTGGCCCCGCCTTGTGCAGCCATGGGCACCTGGCACATGTCTCACCAGGACCCACCTGTGAAGCCACCCCTGATTGGCCCCAACTGACGTCAGTTGCGACATGAATTAGTTGAGATATTGTTCTCTCAATTTGTAAGGTATATACAGTACAGGAAAGTGACCTCAAGCTCTTTTTTTTTTTTTTTTGCATGAGCAGCACCAACGTTCCAAAGAGAGCATCTCCTTTTTTTTTTTTTTTTTTTACACATCCTATCACAATCTCTACGATCAACCTAAAGTGCCTTTGGGGGCATTCATTTATTTATTTAAAAAATGCATCATTGAAAAGATCCCCACCGATGCTTATAGTAAGGGTCAAACGAGAAATGATCCTAAACACATTAAGTACCACTTCCATGTTTGTTTGTTTTAAAAGAAATAACATGGGCAAGGCGGAAATGGGCCAAAACAACAGTGGAAGGAGGGTGGGTTTTTTAGTACTTTGACCCCACCGTGGTTCCGGTCCTGAGTGTGCTATTTTTGAGCCCCTACTTCAGAATAAATTGAGGATCAAGAGGGAAAGACAGCTATAGAAGGAGCAGTTGCCATGTCCTTTGCTCCTACACTGTAGAAGCAATGGCCAAGGCTTCTTCTCACTTTGAACCACAAACAGACACGGCCCTTGAGGATTCCAATTTTCTCCTACATTCATGAAAGTCATTTTGATAATTCTTTCAAAAACAAAACAATACAAAACGAAAGCACGGATGCTAAGATCTGCCTCATACATTACAATTTCCTTTGTGGTGTTTAATCTCCATGTAGCAAATTGTAATGCCTGCAGCTGCCCACTGGGGATCAAATTCCATGCCACTTTCCAGATTCTATTGGCCACATCATGTGCACGGATGTGCAGAGACAGTATACCCAGCTCTGAGCATACCACTACAGGTGAACTAGATACCACTTCAAAGGGCACATTATCTCTTCTTCCGCCCCTCTGCCTTTGTTTCCAAATGGCCATCTGCAAGCAGTTATTGATTTTATTACTTTCAGAAACCTCTCAGCATTTGCTTTCCATCATCTTCTCTCTCTGGAATGACATCCCATCCCCACATATGCCAAGATTTAATCAATTCTGTTTGAGTGCTGTAAGCAACCCACTTTTCGATACAATTATTAATTGCATTATTTAATCAGTTCAAAATGATGATTAAGATGGAATTGCAAAAATGGTTTATTCAAAGGACATTGCTCCTACAATCTCCTTCATGTCACCAGCATACTAGTTATTTAAATTCCACTTTTAATATTCTTTCTCTGTTCTCAGTGATTCACAGCCCAATCCTATCGAGGGCCTGCGCTGGTGGAATGCATGTTCCACTGGTGCACGCTGCCATAAAAGTGCTTAAAGTGCTTTGCGGCAGTGCAAGGCCCAGGCACGCCAGCGGAAAGGTTGGAGACTTTCCGCTGGCGCCAGCAGAGCGACAGAGGCCCGCTAGAACAGGTAAGTCCAGCGCAGGGGAGGGCGAGGGTGGGGAGAGGGCTGAACGGGGGAGGGGAGGGCGGAACAGGGAGGAGATGGGGTGGAGTGTATTGAGCCCAGGAGGGAGCAGGTTTTGCGGAGCTGGTGCACGGCGAATCCCAAGGCCCTTCTCAGGCCTGATCCGCCTGCATAGATCAACACAGGCTTGTGCCGTGAAATCCCAGGCACAGGTCCAAGTTCACCCATTGTGGCTGCTGGGGCTTACCCCGGGGCAAGGGAATTTAATACCCCCAGGGCAAGAGGAATTTTTTATTAAAGGCTTTTAATAACTAGGAAGGGAGATCCGTATTGTTATAGTTCATAGAGGACTGAAGCTGAGAGAATGACTTACCTAGGGCTATCTAGTGACCATGACTATCTCCAGGCAAAATTTTAAGTGTTGGAGCTTACTTTAAAACCTCCAAATGACTTGGAACCCAGGTATCTTAAGGACCACCGACTGCCACATCAGCTTATCCAGGCACGTTGTCAACCATCAGAGACTTTCCTCTGGGTCCACTCAAATACGTGGGTGGTGACCATGGACAGGGTCTTTCCAGCTTTGGCACCCTGATTATAGAACACCCTCCCAAGAGAAACTCACCTGGCACCAGCTGTTATTTCACTACGGCATCGCCATCAGGCAAAAATATTTCATTTTGCCCTGTTGTTCCAGCATGTGACCTACAGTGCAAGCCTATACATGTCTACTCAGAAGTAAGCCACACTGGGTTTAATGGAACTCCTAGGAAAGTGCATATAAGATTGCAGCCTTAGGCTGCTTTTAATTGTTTTGTTCTGCTGTACATTCATTATTGAATTTTAAACTTTGAATTCTATGGAACATTTATTGCGCAGTGTTTACCTCTATTGTTTCGTACGTATTCTGTGATTTTTATTGTTTTTATTTCTTACTGTATGCTGCCATCGTAGATTTTTCTGAAGGGGGCATTAAAAATCTTATAAATCAAATATATAAAATGGTTGAGGCTGGAACCTGGGGCTTCCAGTCACAATGCGACACTAGTGACTAGTTTTCTAGGATTGTTGCAAGGATTATGGAAATCATATACATCAAGCACTTAGCACACTAATGCAGTACTTGGCAACTGAGATGCCATTCAGGTGATGGTATCACTGGAAAAAAGAAAGAAAGAAGCTGATATTTGAATTAAAAGCTTGTTCCTTTGCCCACAGAGCTGATGAACAGTTTTGACATTGAGCTCATGAATTACTCTGAAATTGTACTGATGGAAGATTGGGGCCCATAAGGTAGGGTCTATGACATTCCTGCATCACTCCTTCAAGAGAATAAGAAGAAACACCCCCAAGGTGCATGAACAATCTGTTCTAACTGAACAAGCGAAGAATTTGCAACACTAGGGTTGCGAAGGGGCTCCACCCTCTTCTACTTTTTTTCGGCTCCTTACTGCACACATGAGTATATAAATAAATAATGCCGCGTGCTTCCATGCTTGCAAAACTAAGCCCAGAAAATGTGAACTGTACACAGATTGATGCAATCACGCTTGCCAATATTTGCAGGAGAGTTGAGAGGTATGCATTGCCCCAGTCACTGCAAGGCCACTTCATGCGTTGTGTGTCTGACAGGTGCAAACAAAATATTTTACATGTGCACATCTGGGAAAAAATGCACATTTATCACAGCATGTATTTAATTTAATTTATTTATTTAAAGAATTTATATCCCGCCTTTCTCCCAGCAAGGGCACTCAAGGGTCACTAGGTATCATACCTAGGTCTGTGTGGTTGTGAGTTAGCATTGGCTGGGACTCCTCATTGCAAGTACACGTAATGGTAAGCTTGGGGTTGCTGCTTTGTAATGGGTGAAGTAGCCCTTGGTTCAGAAAATCCTGGACTCTGACTTCTGTGGCTGTGAAATCGACCACCTTTCCAAGATGTCCCCTTTCATTTGGTTGAATGTATTGACTGTCTTTCAATTTGCAGCCAGCCCAACCCATCCCAAAAGGCTGCTAACAATGAATCACACTTGCAGACAAACAATAGCATGCAGAAAACAAATCTATAAAAAGAGAGATAATATAGCAAATCACTAAAACCCACATCTCTTCAGTTTAGTCCAGACTCAGAGCCAGACTGAAAATTACTCATGCAGCCTCTAAAAGAAGCTCAGGTTTGGTCTTTACACGAAGGCTCCTCTCTTGGCTCGCCCCAGAATGCACCGCGATGCATTCTGAGGCAAGGCTGGGAGGAGAAAGGAGCCTTCATGCGACCCAGAAGTGGGTCGTTCAGCTTGAAAACGCCCTGCAGAAGCTTGCAAACTGCTGCGCAAAGGTAAAAATGACGATTTTGGAGCGCTTTTTTGTACTTTAAACAGTGTGGACCCTAGTATCCCTGGATTCATGGTATCCGCAGGGGGGGTCTGGAATGGAAACCCCACAGATACCGAGGACCCACTGTATAAAAACCTGTCACAAAAATAAAGTGTTGCCATTTGGTGTGAAAATGTGCTTGACCTGGCTAGTCTTTTGGAGAGGAGACTTCGATATAAGTTTTTCACAATGGCTTCACCCCAAATTCTTAGACATCAGAAACATAAGCACGGCAAAAATCCTCCTTTGAATTTCTCATAATTTTTGACTATTTGTTTATGTTTTTAGATCTTTTTAGTCCCCCCGAGATTTTTGTCCTCATCATCCTAAAAGTGGTTGAAATGTCTGCCTGCAATGAGCTTTGTCCTTTTTGAATTCAGCGCCATTGCAGAAGGGCCACATGGTATCCAGACAGGTCTTATGTGGCTTCCCTGTCTTCATGTGTAGAGTTCTCAAACAAAGGATTCTGACCAACCCTCCTGCTGAGATTGGCAGGTGTCCACTGATTGGGCAGCCAAGTTCCCCTGGCTAGGTAAAGGGGGTGGGGTGGAATGCCCAGGTGGTCCTAACTCATCCTGTCGAATGACTTATGACATCAGCAAATCTAAGTGTTTGAAGTTCATGCACAGAGATGCTCCGTGTTGTTGTCTCTACAGTAAAACCTTGGATTGAGAGTAACTTGGTTGGAGAGTGTTTTGCATAACAAGCAATTTTTTAAATACATTTTAACTTGATTATCAAGTGATGTCTTGCATTACAAGTAGGTTTTGGAGTCCGAGGAGTAGCTACTCCGGGCGTGGGGTGCAACGCTCAGGCTCCACCACTCAACGGCTGCCTTCTCACGTCGCCCTCAGGATCGTGCAGAGAAGGAAAGATGCGTGGAGGGACCCCTGTCTCCTCACGCCCACCCCGCTCTCTGCACAATCGTGCAGAGAAGGAAAGGTGTGTGGAGGCAGCCCTGTGATGAAAGGCGCCGGTGAGGCACGTTATGCCACTGCGAGTAGTCTCTCTCACTGCAGGATTGTGGGTAATCGTCTCCCAGTCTCAGTCCAGTGAGCCAACAGATAGCAGTGATCCCGTTAGTGATAGATGTCCTACACAATAACGTCCTACACAATAACGTTCGTGATAGACGTCCTACACTCCTCCTTCTCTCCTCTTGTCTCCCTCACACCAGCCACGATACTTTTCAAAGGTAAAGTGCAGGTTAATTTGTTTTATTTTGACTTTATACTATATTTTGTATTACTGTAATCATTTTTATATGATTAAATGGTTGTGGAACGAATCATCTGAGTTTCCATGATTTCTTATGGGGAAATTCGCTTTGATATCCGAGTGCTTTGGATTACAAGCACGTTTCCAGAACGAACTATGCTCGCAATCCAAGGTTTTACTGTAGTTTGTTGTCTGATGTACTGTGTCTGTACATTAGCGAAAGGTTCTCCTAGGAGTGCTGGAACCAGATCCCCCCTTCCCTTCTCCTGGAGTTACAGCAGCAAGATATAATCAGGGATTATTATTTCCCCTTTCACTTGCCTTTTAAGCTCAGTGTTGTTTCTATAGCTGTTAGATATGTGTTTTGCATTTTGACCCTTAGCATCCCCTCCCCAATTCTTTTATTTATCTTGTTTATTCAGTCCTTAATAAACCCCTTTCATTTTTACCTGTGTAGGTGGGGAGCTGGGATACAGGTGGGGACTCTGACAGGTGGGGCCCTTGTTCAGGGCACACACCAATTGGAGGGGTCACCTGCTTGGGCTGACCCCTAAACTCTCAGTGGTAGTGCCCAAAGGATCATCAGGGTGGATGGGAGGCCTAGTGGAGGACTTTGCTCCAAGGGTCCCAGTGACCTGGTACCAAGGCTGGACTCAGTCCAACGCTCCCCCCACACGTCTTCAGGATCCCTCCATTTCAGTGGTGTGAACTGGGCTTGTAAATCATCTTCACAAAACTTTGGGAGAAACTGTGCACATACATCACCACCACCTTTTCAGCAGATCGACTCCCTACTATTATGTTTTCCTGGTCTCATTTTAACAGCAGGGTTTTTGATTGTACCTCCTGATTTAGTGGCCTTCAGCATAGGCTTTCTGTGGACCAATTTTTCTCGCCATTGTTTCCCAACTGTTCAGCCTCTATATAACAGCTTGCCTTTGTGCTTCCCTCAAAGAAGAACAATCACTGTTTCCAATTATAGTTCTGCCAGCCTTCCAGTAAAGGGCTGGAGAGGGGAAGGTGAAGTTGGCCTCTGGCTACTGTGTGCTGTGTAAACAGTAGCACAGGAATCCTTGCAGAGTTGACAGCAGGAAGAGGGCCGTCTCTTTGTAAGGCTTGTGAACATTTCCTCATGTTCAAAGCATTTTCTCCGTTTTTGGATCTCCTTTTGTAAACAGAGCACTGCTTTATCATCCTCTGCCAACTTGAATATAGCCTCGTATTCTTCCCCCCAAATATGAAATATTTTTGCAAGTTTGTCTTTTCCCCATTGCCAATCTATGTTTCAGTAAAGGAGAATATCAGACTGAATTGTTTTAGTTTCAAGGATTTAATTGTTACGGGTATCAAAGCCATGTATAATAAAAACCGACTTGAATAAAAACAAAAATATAATCCTACTTGCTTCTTTCGTTTCTTTCCGTTTCAGCAAGACAGATAAAATCCATTAAAATCCAAAGTCCAGTGTTCTAAAATTCCAACGTTTCGTTTCCTGTTCCTGGAAACATTGTCTAGGAAACAATCTGAAAGATTGAAGGTTGTTTTAATTTAGCTCAGGTACTAATAATGTGCAAAGTCAGCAAACCATGGAACGAGTACAGTCCTTCTTATAGGATGTCTCTGGAGAGTCAGACCTATATAGGCAAAAACCTGGAACCCCTGACTAAAAGGAACCTAGGTGGGTTATTGTTTTTCATGCACCGTAAGTATGAATGGTGTTTTGCAAGACAATGTCTTACCGCATGCCTGTGCAACGTGTGTGATTGTTCTCCATGTCTAGTGTATCCTACTGGTCCACAGCGGCACAGGTGTTGCCACTTTGAACTGAGGCTGGGGTAAGGTTGCAGCAGCCTTTGCAGACATGATGGGTCCAAACGAGAAACAGGAAGCTACCCCAGACTGAATCAGGCCATTGCTCCGTCGAGCTCAGCATTGTGGACAGTGGCTCCCCAGGCTTTCAGACAGGAATCGTTCTCTGCCATGATCCCTGGAGATGCCAGGGACTGAAACGGGGACCTTCTGCATGCAAAGCCGGTGTGCTGCCACTGAGCTACAGACCCTCCCCTAGCATCATAAGCATGCATTGTGCATTGCATAGTGCATTGCACAAGGAGAATATGCTTGTGCCTCTGCTGATCCCATCAGTGAACTTCATCTGTGTAACATCCCAGCATGTAATTCATCTGTGGAACTCCTTGCCACAGGATGTGGTGATGGCACCTGGCCTAGATGCCTTTAAAAGGGGTTTGGACAGATTCATGGAGGAAAAAGACCATCACAGGTTACAAGCCATAAGCAACCTCCTGGTTTTAGAAGTAGGTTTTCTCTGTGCCAGGTGCAAGGGAGTCTCAACGGGAAACAGGTTATCTTGTTGGCTGTGTGGTCCCTGAGGCATCTGGTGGGGCCACTGTGTGATACAGGAAGCTGGACTAGATGGGCCTTTGGCCCAGAGGCGAATCTAGGGCAGAGCAAGTGGAGCACCCGCTCCGGGCGCCATCGCCCGAAGGGCGCCCCGCCCGCCCCGAGTCCGACTCGGAGACTCGAGTCTCCGCCCCCTCAATCGGGAGAGCCAGCTCGGGGACGTCTTCCCCGGCCGGCTGCCCGGGGCCATCTAAGGAAGGCCCGCGAGAGAACGGTATTTATACCGTTCTTTTTGCGCATGCTCAGACTGTTACTGAGGGAAAAGGGCTGACACCCCTTGCTTCGGGTGCCAACAGAGGCAGCGACGCCTCTGCTTTGGCCTGATCCAGCAGGGCTCTTCTTATGTTCTTATGTCCATCAGTTCTGGGCCATCAGGGCATACTACAAGTCTCACTGTAGGAAAAGCCTATAGGTCCCAATCAGTGCTTCGGTTCCATTATAAATAGTGGGGAGCCCTTGCAAAATTGGGGAACATTGCAGCAGGGAGAGGGCAGGGGCGCTTTAGTAGTTTGCCCTGCCACAATTTTGATCCTGATAGTGCTATTTTTAAATGGGAAAAAAACTGCTATTGAAAGTCAATAGAAGGTTTCTTAAATTTAAAAATGGCATGCAAGGGGAGCATGATTGGGTTTAAATCCACAGCAGACTACTAAAGCTCTTTGGAGAAATAGAAAGTGTAAGATTTTTTTTTTTTTAAAAGTAACCCCTTGCTACAAAGAATGACTACTGCCACAGGTATGCACAATTTTCTAAGACCCATGCTTGGTTTGACATTTCCTTGTGTAAAATTACAGCTTGAAAAATGTTCATTGTGTTTAGTCTGGATAGGTAGCCTGGGGATGTTCACTGACTCTCAGGTTTGTGGCTGTTACTCAGGAATAACTTCAAGACAGTGACAATTAAATTTATATATCTGTTTGATTACTTAGCTTCCTGTAACCAAAAGCAGGAAATGACTGCCCTTAGGCACTGCCCCCCCCCAATCAACATATTATATAGACGGGATATACTTTCTGAAAGTTGAGCTGATACACTAGTCCTGTGCCTTCATCACAAGGATAGTTCGTAAACTGCACATCCTCAGAGCAGGAAATTGGTCTAAAGACAGAGCTTCACAGCCAGGTCTCTGCCTTTAGCTTCCTTTCCCCATTTGAACTCCTTTTTATATTATGTTTCTAAGACTGCGAAGTATTCTCATGTCTTTCTTTGATTCTTTTAAGTAGCTTTGTAGATCGGTTGCTCCATCACAAAATTAATATTGCATCACCTCAATATATCCAACAAGGCCTCTCTTTTAGAGACCTCCAGGCCAGGGTCATCTTGCTCCTCTCTGATTTTTTAAAAAAATCTAAATCTGCATCAGAAAACAACCTGGCATTTTCTGACTTCTCTTTTGGTCCCGTTTTTGAACTTGTCCACACACTCTGCTGCTCAGACCACGCAGACCACACACAAATCCCCTAGAAGACCATCTCAACTGCTGGGAGAAGCAAAATATGGAGTGGCGTTGGAAAGGCGGAAGAAGCTGTGGAAGGAGTAATGATGCAAAGTGTGGATGCTGCAAAAGCCCACAAATTCATATATATATATATATATGCAGTAGCAAAGGGGTACCTTACTTCCCCTTGTGCCTTCCCATTGGTGACAGGCTACTGGAGCAGGCATCACTTGGCAGGCTCCGTATGAATGATCTACTTGACGTACACTGAAAACCGCAGAGTCTTGTGGCTTCTTAAAGACGGACACATTGATTTCAGCTTAAGCTTTCATGGACAAGCTTCATTAGGTGCATGGAATGAAATCCTAAGGAGGCAGGCACATACGTACACAGGTACATTTGTTTATGAAGAAACAGAGTGAATTGCAAAAGGAATGAAATGAGGCTGATCTTGTCAGAAGCTCAAAGCACACAAGACAAGCAGCACGGTGACAATTTGATAACAAACAGTCAGTTCAATCCTATGGGCTGAAAGTGTGTTCCATCAGTGCTGGCTGCTGAAAAGCTGAGCAGTGTGCTGCCGAAGCGATGGCGGGAAGGCCGGAGTCTTCCCGTGTGTGTCGCCAGACCTGCACAGGCCTGCTGAGGCAGGTGAGATGGCGGGGGAGGTGGGAGGGGTGAAGGTAGGGTGTAATGGTGGTGGAGAGGGGGCAAAACTGGGCAGGGAGGGGGCGTAATCGGGGCGGGGAGACTTGGGAGGGGAGGATTTGGCAGTGATGGCGTGTGCCAGATCCTGTCCCCTCTGGCAGCAACCTCCCCGTCCCCTTTCTCTCCTCTAACTTGCACCAGCAAAATCACTGGCACAGGTCAGAGCCTCCCATTGCGGAGTGGGAGGCTTACACAGGGGTAAAGGGATTTAAATTCCCTTTCCTTGCTGAATCCACTCGATTCACCATCCCCACTGGATACAGCGCACCTGTTTTTGGAACAGCTGCACCAGTGGGGGCAGGGGAAAGGATAGGATTGGACTGAAATACAACCTCAGTAACAACTTACAATAACAACTTCATAGCAATGCTCAGTTTCTGTAATGTGATTAAAGCCTCTTTCTTGGTTTAGACCTCCCTCCTGTGATGGTGTCAAGTCTTGCTATAAAGTTCAATTCACGTTTTGGAGAATTGTCACTTTAAGTTCTTCAGCAGAATGCTCGGAGAGATACATGCATTAAAGGAGTAAACGCAACAGTAGCATCTTCCCTGTATTCTTGAAGAGAATGTCATTGCCAGATCCCAGGTGGGAATGGCATTTGCCTCACAAATACAGGGAAGATACAACTGCTGTTTCAGATACTTCTTCAATGTACCGGTATATGAAGAATTGTATTTTGCTTGTTGGAAGGGGTCGGGTAGAGTCCTTGCCTCTGTTTGCAATCCTCTCCACCTTCAAAATTAATTAATTAAAAATTAATTGATTAATTAAAAATTGATTAATTAAAAAAATTATATAACAGCAAATGCCCAAAGCGGCTTCAAAATGTCATGAATATGAAAATTCATATTTACACTTTGGGTAAAGACTTTGCATGATCTTTATTAAATTTAGACATGCTTACTTAGAAGTAAGTCCCATTGTGCTCAATTGGACTTACTTCTAGGAAAGTATACATAGGACTGCAGCCCTAGATATTCTCTCTTTAAAAATAAAAAATAAAAAATGAAATGCAAGACAATATACTCTTATTGTCGACTCCCATCTAGGTACTGACCTTATCCAGATCTGCTTAGCTTCAGCAAAGTAACTGTACCATGTACCTTCAGGTCACACACCAAAGCCTATGGCAGTCTTTTATCCATATAGAGCTCCATACGTTGTCTCCATTTTATTTCATATGCCAAATGGCTTAGGTAGAAGCTAAAGACAAAGTGTTTTTTGGCAAATGGTAAACTGTGCAATAGTTTTGTATAACCTCAGTTTTATGATTCAGCATTTCTGAGGTCAATAATTTACAGTAATAAGCAGTGGGGCTGACACCAGGTTTATGTGGGCTGAGTTAAATTTGGGTTAAAAAAAAAAGACCTACGCATTGTACCTTATAATTAACAAGGACAGAACTGTACAGTATGGTGAGGAGGGTCTGGAAAGGCCTTCAAGTGCAAGCAATATGACAGGGTTGGGGCTTTTCTTTTTCTCTTTGCTGAGAATTGGCCAGTAGTAGCTCTGTTTGAGCCTACAGTTTCCCTTTTCATTCACAGAATAAACTGTAGCATAAGGAGCCATGAAAATCTTTCTTCACACACTGGCCCCTCCCAATATTTCTAACCATAATCTGAAGAAATAACGTCTCTGTAGTTCTCTCTTTATGAATATTCAGGCCTTGGCTTCAGATAAGATCTGAGAGTTGGGTAAGAGAAAGTGTCCGTTGCTACCCGCAGAAGATGCTTGTGCTGCAATCTAACTTTGTCACAGTCTTGGGAGATAAGTAGCTGGAGTAGTATCCTTTTGTTCTGAGCTAAAGTTTCCAGCGTTGCTTTACCTCACCACCAATTTGTTTTCGCACATCCTCTGTGCTACTCAATTAGCAATGTTAGAGTCTCAAGCTTTGCACTGCATTAAAACCTGCACATTCCCTCCCTGATGGGACGGGGTGGGTGGGTAACATGACAGTCAAATATCCGTCCCCAAAAGAGTAAAAAAAAAAACCCACCCATTTATATATAAGAAGACTTAACGTTTGTTTGTATAGCACTTTCAGAGAATGCAAAGCACTTCACATGCATCATCTTGATGCATTCCGTACCACAAGCCTGCGGGTTTATCCCCATTTTGCAGGTGGGAAGCTATGACTGAGAGGGAGCAGCTTGCCTAATTCTCTCTACCTAGTGAGAATTCATGGCAGAGGCAAGATTCAAAGAAGGGAGGTCCTGATTCACAGCTCGATCTCCTGGCCACTACACAACACCAGCTCTCAGAGATGAAACACTCAATATGAAGATAAGTCAGATTTTCCACAACAAGAAGAATAGTCAGGCTTGGACTTACATAGCAAAGGGCCAAGTGGTAAGAATGCTTTCGACATGCTGTTGCTGTTGGAAAAGCACAGCGATGGGTCACTTCAGTGGGTGTTCCCGGTTGTTCTTCAAGATGACAGTGGAACATAAGAGGTTTCCGAGTAGGTCCGAGTCTAGGGCAAACTTACATGCCCTAGAGCAGGGGTGGCCAACCTTCCACCACTAGGGCTACTGCGTTCTTAAGAGTTGAGTAGAAGACAGAATCTTGGCAGCTGCAAGTGCTGATGGTGCTGCTAAAGCAGCTGCACCTGCTGAAATGCCCTCACCTAGACAACCATTTAAAGGGCCAGCATTCATGTTGAAAGGTTGGCCACCACTGCCCTAGAGTAAACTTACATTACTCATTAATTCATAGCACCAGCCACGCATCAGGTGATTGACAAGCTATGAGAAGACAGGTCTGCCCCAAAGGAGGCTCACAATCTAAAAATAGATACCAGGGAGACAACAGAGGAAGGGGAAGGAAGTGCAGGCAGGGATGAACAGGGGAAGAATATGCAATCGTTTCATGTATGTGTATTTAGGCTTAGTGATAGTATCATGCTGGTCTGGTGGGACTAGGAACTTAGGCCAAGGCTTCACGGGAAAAGGTGGGCTTTGAAGAGGGCCTGATGGCAACGTGGCATCATGTCAGTTGGCATCATGTCAGCTGTGGGAGGCAGCTGTCGGTATAAGGGACAGCAAGGGAGAAAAGGGTGAGTCATTTCAGGAAGCAGCTCCCCTTTGGACAGCTGAAGGTGGTAGAGCTGAATGAGCAGAGGTCACAAGCAGGAATGCATCAGGAATTCTGCTTGGAAGAATTCCTGTATTGAACTCGGTATTTCTACATTATGTGTGTGTGTGTGTGTTAAGCCTGCCACATAGAATAAGAGTGCACGGAGAGATGAGAACCAATCCCCATTCACCAGCCTCTGGAACCTCCATGCTACAACTAAGTAGAACCACTCAGGAGTAGTACTCCCGCAATGACCGTCAGCTACCACAGTAGTGCTGCTAACAGTTCATGAGAATGTTTTTATCACAGAAATTACTGCTATTAATCCTTACATGAAAATAATGGAACAAAGACATAAGGACCCAGTTTTGGTGCCATACCCACCCAGGCAGAAAACCCTTCTTTTTCTCCTTCCAGTAATTCATGACATCACCCGCTACTTTAACCCAATTCTTCTGTAAAGACTCCTTCCTTTCTGTGACAAAACAGTCAATCTGCAGCCACTCTTTTGAGAACAGGCTTCCAATACAAGTCAAACTTTTCATATTAATCAGGGTCTGTCATAGCTTTGCCATATTGCACCCCATCTATCAGTCTGGAGAAAGTTATGGAGACACACATGTTTCCACAGGCCTTTGAGTTACTGTGAGATCATACGGTTTGAGTAGAGACCCCATCTGCCAGAGAGCCAGATAGGACACTCCAAATGGAGATGTGACTTTTTCTTTCTAGTTGATCTCTTTCACCGCTTCAATCTATCACAGCTTCTGACTGTGTGGTACTCTTATGCATTATTCTTTGAAATCTAGAAGCTCCCTGGGGAATAGAACAAGTATATGGGGAGGTTACGAGGATATTTCCCCCCCTCCTCTGTTTTGTATGCTAGTCCATGATGGGGAAGTTAAATGTGAAATGACAGCAGAAAGACTATTGCTGTAAAACAAGAATGCAAGCTAAAGGGTGTATTGACATAACTGATGGTTAGGAAGGAGCTCTCCCAGACTTCCTTATAAATAATCCATAGTCGCCCAATATACCCTAACAGAAAATGGGCTAAATTAATTCCCGCTGTTACTCCTGTAGGCTCAAGGGAGTTTTACCAGACAGCAATAAATTGCAACCTTTAGAAACCGTCACATTCATTCCAACTAAATATAATTCTGCCTCTCTTTATTTTTCAGTCTTTAAATAGAATGGCCTTCACTTTATAGGGTTATGCGAAGCCTTTCAAACAAGTTCAACCATTTTAATATATCCTTTATAACCTTATACAGAATCATAAGCGATGTTTCAGAAATATTTTAATTATTCCTTGCCCTTGAGCAGTGCCACTGATTCCAGTGACTGGTTAATAAATTGTCCCCTGAAAATTAACTGATACTGTAGAATCTGAAGGTATAGATAAGAGAGATGATACAGAAGACAGAGCATTGGACTACAATTAAAAGACATCTTGGCTTGATTTCAGGATATACCAGACATTTTCTGCATAGCATTGGGTTAGTATATCTCAGCTTTGATTTGGAATAATGGTTCTATAAATCCATGGGAAATGATGAAGGGAAAATCTAGCTATTTATTCATTATACTGCTTTTCAAGTGTCTAATGTATAAAGTGATTCACGGTCTTTAAAACCTAGTGCAGTCTATTAAAAGCAATAAAACAATGATATCTAGAACAGTTCAACAATCAACAGATCAATAGAAGCAGGATCAATTCATAAATACCAACCAACAATTAAGTTTGGTTTCAAAGGCCTGGTAAAATACAAAATTTTGACAAATATTGACACCATTACTGATGTCAAACTTCTTGGAGAAGCCCTTCCACTGTATGGGGATGACAGCTCAAAGGCCTAAAAAGGATGCTAATCTTGCATCCATCAAAATGGTACCTAGAGGAAGGACTCTCTAGCAAACCTTAGAGCAGGGGTGGCCAACCCTTCCACTATTAGGGCCTCTGTGATCTTGATGTGTAGAAGACAGAATCTTGGCAGCTGCAAGTGCTGATGGTGCTGCTAAAGCAGCTGCACCTGCTGAAATGCCCTCACCTATACAACCATTAAAGGGCCAGGAGCATTCATATTGAAAGGTTGGCCACCTCTGCCTTAGAGCATGGAGTTTCTGGCAGGTATCGTATGGGAAAAGATGAATTACTCCAGACACAGTCTGTTCAGGGCTCTAAAGATCAAAATTATCATCTTGAATTGTTTCTGGCATATTGGTAGCCAATGAAGTTGCTGCAATATTAGTATAATATGTTCCCAACAACCTGTGCCAGTCAGTCAAAAGTTAGGCAACAGTAGTAGTGTGCTTACATTTTGAAAATGAATGGCAATTAAAACTAGAATTAGAATGAGCCCCATTCATTGTATTCATTGTTGCAATGAAAATGAATAAGAATTAAACTGAATGAACTCTGAAATGAATTCATTTGTTCTTTCATTTTTCATGCATTTTTATTCGTTTTTATGCTTGGAACAGCCAGTGAAATTGATGCGCCTTTTAAAATTGTCTATAAAATTGTTTGTTTGTTTGTTTGTTTGTTTAAGGTTTGATCCTTTGGAAGAGTTGCAGAACAAATGCCTGAAATCTCAGGTCAATGGAAAACACAGAAGTGAGATTTGGGAGAAGAACTGATGGGAAGCTTGTAATATGTACGCCTCTTTTCATTGCCTGTAAGACTGATACCCTTTATCCAGTCTCTCTGAAATGTGGCAGGTCTGATCCCTCAGTGGAGTAGTAGAATGCTTGAACTTCCATACCAAAATTGTGTGTAGTGAAAATGCAGCGCAGCGCTATACAGGAGGCTTGTCTTCACTGCATTTGGTCCCCTGAGGTCTAGGGCCTGTCCCTTTTGCCAGAGTTCACATGGGATAACACATGTGGGTCATGCTGCTACTGCAGGCCTGCTGCATGTTATGAGTATGCACTCATACCACCATTACAATGGCTGAGAAAGAAGAATTTGCTGTGGTGATAGATGAGCCCTGAGTCAAAACTTTTTGGTGTTTGTCATGGCTCTTCCCTGGTTTCCTCTGGAGTGGTTGAGGCCTTATGATGGCATTTCATTTTGCCATTTTAGAAACAGCCATACATATTTTCACCCTGTTTTTTAAAGAAATAAAATGCACCGCAGATGAGCAGAATCAAATGGCTGCTGCTTTCTCTTAGAGGATGAAGGGATACCACATAAAGGTATCTGCCCTCTGGAACAACCTCAGCCAGATCGCCCTATACTTTTCGAGCTAAGTAGTGGAGTGGAGAGAGCGAGAGCGAGAGAGAGTATTCCTTTTATGCCCTTCCCTCAGTCATGCTGAAAATACAATATAGGCTTCTGCTTCTGGTAGAGAAGTCAGATCATTTTTGTATGGATGGATGGATAGATCAAGCCCCAAAACCAATAGTGAAAGCTAGTGATCTTGTAGATGGAGGAAACACCCTGTAATTTGCTATTGGCATCACAGCTCCTGGATTTTAATCTTTATTCAAAAATTGTATGCATTTAAACACAAGGATCATCACAAAGATGTTTAGACCACATGTAAACAAACAGTGGCGAGACAATTTGCCGCATCCTATACCATCCACAATTTGAAAAGAATGTTAAGCTGCTCTTTTTAATTCTGTATTTTTCTTCCCCTTGACAATCTCTACTTACTGGTTTAGTAGCAGAGAGAACTTTGTTTGGATGTTAAGTCTAGACATGGTGATTGTAAAAAGAACAGGCACACCAGTTCAATCTTTATACTGATAGGGGATACTCATTCAAGGCTCTGTATAGTTCTCCAGGAAAAGGAGGATCCAGACAGGTTAATCTGGGAAGATTTATCCAGGGAGTATAATGAATGTTTTTTTTAAAGACTCACAGTGTGAGAATATCATAATTTAAGACAGTGAGCTTCCCTGTGTGAAGATATATACTGTATAGTTATAGATATTATTAGATATTATCTGTCTCTTGCTCGATGATAAGATACTGAACTGACATGTTAGGACAGTTCCCTTCCCATGACGTTTTTTTTTTTTTTTTAAATGTAAGGTAACATTTTCTCAACGCTACGGTGTCCATTTTGTGTTCTGCCTGGATCCTGTCTAGGGTTCAGCCATCATCAAGCTTCCTGGGGAATATGACACTGTCAAGCAAGATGGTGCATGTAAATCCACAACACAGGAGCAGGCTCTGGATGAATCTCAACCCCAAGAGCCGTGCTCAGGCACAGAGGGGGAATGGAAGCATGCCAGTTACCCACATACCTCCATGCGGATGCACTCTATGGCCACTCCCAGGACCAGTACCAGGTTGTGGGGGAGGGGTGGCAGTGGGCCCCCCCATTCATCTCTGCTGTCCCGTGGCACACTGAGCCCTGATACTGCCACCAATACTGATGGTTCGGGGTCAGCCTGGCTAGGGCCTTTGGCTAGTGCCCAATCTGACTGACCCCTGGCATTATACCTGACCACGGACCCTGCTTTCCCTGTGGTCAGAGCATTTCTGCAGAGGAACGTGTTGACTCGAGGAAACAGTGCCCCCACAATCTAGAGACCCAGCCAGCCAGGATTCTGCCGCATATGGAGGAATTCTCCCCAGTTTCACTACTTGCCAGCAAGCTCCCAAGCTGGAACTGGGCTATGTGACTGCCCAAACTAATCTCACAGTAACTCATTGGTCATACACATGAGCCCCAACAGGATTTCAAATAATATGTTGTCTCCAGAGCACAGACTCTGCCTGTGCTCTTCCTTATGTTGTTCTTTTATGTCAGTATTAATTGTTCAAAAGGATGCTTCTTGCAATGAAATGCCAAGAAAATTCACAGATGCAGAAACAATGCGATGAAACTAATCTCAACTAATACAGTCATATAAGACTGCGAACAATTCGTCCATTGCTCGCCTTCTAGTCTCAGCGCTGGGACCTGGGGCCTGTAGCTCTGCAGCTGGTTCCAGTGACTTGGATCTGATCAGCCCTTCATCCTTCATCATGTCTGAGTTCTGGCTGCTGCTTGTGGTTTGGATCATGACAAGAGGCAAGTTGTGAATTGGGTCTTGTATGTTGCAGGTTTGAGCCTCCCTGTGTGTCATTAGAGTAATTGCCACCAGCCCACTCATCTGTAATTGGAGATTGTATAAAAGACTTATGTAAGTTAGATGTGCTGGAAGCAACAGACCTGAGCATGTTAACAACTAACCTTGATGGATTTTGGTCTATGTGTCAACCATAGTCACTATGCCTTGATCTGTGTAATGCTGTTGTTGGCCTTATAAATGTCACTGTCTGCCCAATGCTATCCTCCACCATGCTGAAACATGAAGGTGCACGCTGCATGCTATGGTGGAGTAAGCAGGAGGCCTGTGAGAGTAAGGGAAAATATTTTTCCTTGACCTCTGCATAGCAGATGGCCTATAGGTCTCCTTGGACCTACGCCAGCTATATAGCTGGCATAGGTCTGAGGAGAGTCAGGGGGTGGGGCGGGCAGAAAAATGGGGGATAAGACCCAGAGTGTGTCACTCACTGCCACCTACTCCACCCTCTCCCTCCCCCAACATGCCCCCAGTTCCTCTTCTGAAAGCTCTTCTACTCCCACCCCGACTGCCAACATACCTCCTCCTCCGGTGGTGGCTGGGCACTCCAGTGGCACACGAACGCGGTCACTAGCCATTTGTGCTGGAGGTCCTGTTGCGCACACTGTTGCTGTGTCTGCAGCACTGATGGGGAGGGAGGACCTTCCACTGGCGAAATACGCTAGTTCTGTCAGCGGAAGGTGCCCGTACGATTGGGCCCAGTTTATCTTAAATGGATGTTCTTAATTTTCATTTCATTATCAAATACAGTACTGTACAATTGTTTATAGAAAAGGGAGGGAAGAAATACCCTTCAGGTATTCATAACTGACTCTGTTCACATACATGAATGGATGTGTGAGGATGGATTTTTTAAGGTGTTTTTGATACTAAATAGCTATGATTTTTCAAACCAACCATGCCTTTCAAATAGTCAAGTGTACAAAAGAGCTAAATGAAACGGTGACTAAACGCTTTAGTGCGGTGGTGGAAGCCAAAGAATGACTTCCCCCCCTTGTCAACCCTTTATTGAACTAGTCAGATCAAATAATTCCCAGCAGACATGTAATTCAAGACTGATTTGACCAATTTTGAAATACACTTTCTCCTAAGTGGAAGGAGTGAATGACGCCCAGATGCCCATAAATAAGGATAATTCGATTGCGTGACATGAAGCAGCAAGAGATGCTTAATAAAAAAATTGATGGTGTCTTGCAAATGAATAGCAGAGTATTTAGTGTCAAGATCCTGCAATGTCGAGAGCATTGACTATTCATGGAAATTAAGGACTAGGGCAAAACAGAATAATGAAACCTTGGCAATCTTTATAGCTTTCCACGTAGTCTGACTGACTGACACTGTGGATCTTTTTAATACTTCTGGGCATTATCCAGCAAAAAAGGCATTCCAACTGCCCCACTGAAAACAACAGAGTGGGACTGCATCATGACTAACTTGCATTCCCTTGATGGCAATGGGATGTGCAAACTTATCCTATGCATGCTTACTCAGAAGTAAATCTTACTGAGTACAATAGAGTTTACTTCTGTAATTCAGATTGGATTGCCGCCACACAGTCATGAGTAATTAACTGTATTTAAAGGAAAAAGCAAGATTTGCATTATAGGGTGCGAATTTATCAAGGTTAACTCATGGTGTCACCCCCATTAACTTAATTTATTTTTATATATAACAATATAGGTCACCCAACAAATCAGTAACCGACTCTCAGAACAATCAGTCTCATTGGTCTGTTTTAAATTAAGGAAATCCACTTTTTGTTATATAAGGGGCAGCCATGTCCCCTTCCCCTGGTGTAAGCCCTGGAGGCCCCAATGGGTCTCCTCGGATGCGCGCCAGCACGTTAGATGGTGCATGTCCGGGAAGGCCGTGTAAGGCCGACCCAGGAATAGGATGGGGATATCGGCACAGCCCGGTGCCAATATTCCCACCCTCTCTCAGGCTGGGCTAGCCAATGGCCCCCTTCCCTGCCACCCCAGCCCACCCTCCCCACGTCTTCCCTCCGCCTGGTGTGGGTCTTACCTCTACCTGGCGGCGTGGAGTCCAGAGGGCGGCCTGTAAATAAAATTAGTAAATGGTGCCGGACTCTGCACTGGTGCCGCTTATTTGCTGGGTGCCACGAAAGTGCTTTATGGCACTTTTGTGACACCCAATGCCAGCATAGAGGGAGCTCCGCTGGCACAACATTAGGTAGGATTGCGCCCGCAGTTGTTTTATTTTACCAGTTATGTGGCCATAACTTTTGATACAATACAGATAATTAAAAATTGCATGAAATTACACAGCTAATGGTATAGAACATGATGGTACTATTCATAAATACATTTTTTTTCACAATTTTGGCCACTAGTGGTGTCATCCCACCCCCCACCCCCGAGGGTGTCACCACTGTGTCTGCCCACCGTCATGATGCACAGATGACAGGTCTTTTAAAGCAAGGAGGTGAAAGGGAGGATGCAGAGCAAATAACGGACTGAGAAATAGGAAAGCGAAGATGAAGAAGGAGTTTTGAGGAAAAGGGAGGAGGAGACATGGAAACTGAGGCATGTTCACATTTGTTAGGGTGGCATGCTTCTAGTTTAGTCAAATGTAGGATTATAAAAGTTATTTTTATGTGTCTGTGAGTGTTTCCAGAAACGCTTCTCTTCTGCCATGTTGAGTAAGAGCATGTGCCTTCCTTCTTTTCGAACATGTTGCTCTAAAAATAGCAAAAAACACCAAAAACAAGTTGTAAATAAGTAGCTTTGAATAAGTGAAAAACACAATCCTGGATCTTTGTAACATGAAATGGGTAAGAGCGCCGTGGCCTGTTGTGGACACAGCCAGTAGCATCACTAGGACGCGCGTCACCCTGGGGCGGGGGACGCGCGTCACCCTAGTGACGCTCTGTCATTGCGGCGCGGGGGGTGGGGGCGACCCAGCTCCCCCCGCGTCGCGTCGCCCTCCGGACACTCCCAGGCCGGCCCGGGAGCCGGCCTCGGAGCGTCCAACCCCGTCGGCGCTCCAGGGCATCTGAAAGAAGGCCCACGCAGCGCGTTCATCCGGGTATTTCCCGGATTTTCGCGCATGCGCAGACCGTTTTGAGAGCAAAAAGCCCTCAAAACGGTCTCTGCGCATGCGCGAAAATCCGGGAAATACCCGGATGAACGCGCTGCTTGGGGTCGGATGCGCTGCTTGACGGGATCAGACGCTCCGAGGCCGGCTCCCGGGCCGGCCTCGGAGCGTCAGGAGGGTGTTGTGCGTCACGGAGGTGACGCGCGAGGCGGTGCGCGCGTCACCCCATGGCGTGCGTCACCCCCAGGCGGCCCGCCTCCCTGCCACGCTCCAGTGACGCCCCTGGACACAGCCATCTTGTTTGCTTAGCTCCCTTGGCAATCCCACCACCACCAATGTTTGCTCAGCATAACAAGAAAAAAAAATCCAAACCCTAAATAAAATACTGTAGTTAAGACTTGTAACCCAAGGTTTTCAATGCTCACAGTTTTTCTTATTGCCTTTTCATTTCATGGGCTGTAGCTTTCCAAAGCAGAAACATACATACAAACACAAACCTTTATTGGCATAAACCCTAAAGCAGAAACATTCACTGGGTGAAACACTTGAATAATGTGAATTAACATTGGGAAATAGAGAAGTAGATTACTACAGTGAAAAGAAAATCTCTGTCTCCTGTATTTCTGTAGGCATAGCTAGGGTGAAAATCACACATACTTACAAATTGCGGCTGCAATCCTCCATAACTTTAGGCTGACGGAGTGAGCACTCCACTGGTCTAAGGTGTCGCGAAAGTGCCGTAAAGCACTTTCATGTCACTGAAAGTGTAAGCAGCGCTGGTGCCGAGGCCGGCACTGCTTACTACGCCATCCCTAGGACTCTGTGCTGCTGGACACAGATAAGCCCTGTGTCGGGTGGCAGGAGGGCAGGCTGGGGTGGAGGGGGAGGGAGCCACTGGCCGGCCAGGCCTGGGAGGGGATGGGGATATTGGTGCCAGGCTGCGCTGATATCCTAAGCCCCTTCCTGGGCTGGCCTTACACTGCCTCCCTGGTTGTGCGCTAGCTAAAGAGCTGGGTGCACATCCAAGGAGACCCATTGGGGTCTCCGGGGCTTACACCGGGGGAAAGAGATGAACATTCCCTTCCCCGAGGTGAGCCCCGGCCGCACTGGCTCGGGTCGCATCCTGCTTAGGATGCAGCGGCCAGCCATTTTGGCCAGCCGCCACATCTTAGGCAGGATTGGGCTGCACACTGGGGACACATGTGAAATAGCCCAAAACTGCAATGGGGTTGAGGTTGGGGAGGCTTGAGTTCTTAGCTCCCACTGCAGTTTCTAGCCTGATTACATGAAGCAGGTACATTATTTAGTACTATTGAGGGGGGGGGGGATATCCAGTAAAGCATTCATGAAAATTCTAGGTGGAAAATAGGCACAGACAATTACATTTTGAAAGCATTAATAGTCCGTACCCAGACAAGCACAGCATTTTCAGATCTTAAAGAAAAAGAGGGAGATCACAAGGATAAACCCTAATCATAATATAGACTAGTTGTTCATCTGGTAATATTCATTCTGGTCCTCAGCCCCCAGCAATGAGACACTTCAATAGTGGGATGCATATGAACACAGTCCTTGTGGGAATGAGCCTGGAGAATTGAAAAGAAGGTGACAGATGATAGCCTTATGGAGGGCCCTGCCTGCAACATAACCAATCCATACAAGGAATTGGCAACATCTACTGAACTGGAGCACTATCCCAACCCAACCAAGGCACCAACTGGGAAAGGTTACACAGAAGCTCAGGCCTCCCTGGGAATGGTTTGTGCCCCCCGGATGTTAACATTATACTTTGCTATAAAACCACTGCTATAGGCATGTCCTGTGTCTTGAGCAACACAACAAAACTCCAGACCGTTGCCATTGTGGACTTCTTCTACCTGCACCTTCTACCTTATTCATGACCCAATGTTGGGACCTACTACCACTTTGTTTCATCTCTGCTCATTAAATTTCACTTCTTTTCTTCAGCTTTGCCTGTATCTGGACACACTGCTTATCTTGGCAGACAAGCCCCTTCTTCTAGTACATCTTTAACATTTAGGTGATCAGCTCAATGCAAGCCTTTGAGACCAGAACCTGACACCATGTTCCCCATTTTTATTACCAAAACCACCACTGGGATTTGTTCCTCCTTTGGATATGTTCGTACTGCAATGCCCTAAACTGTGATCAGTCATGTAATATGAGGCATACCTTACCTATAAATCTCAGAAGGACCGCCAGATGTAATTATGCTGCCCTGGATTACATGTTCTTGGCTAACACCATCTCTACTATTGCATATTGCACATTTTATTAAACTGTTATTTCAATATAATTGATGCTTTCCATGTGTTCCAATGAGGTTGGCAGCACTCGGGACTGGATGGTGTGTTTTAGCTAAATATCTGCAATATAATGCAAAGATTTCTCCTTGTATTTCTTGCCTAAAGTGCCCAGATTCTCCATCTGCTATTGACTGGCACCTTTCCTTTTGGTCACTCTCCAACAACTCCTTCCTTTAGGCATATTTTATATGTGTACTCAACACAGTTGCAACTTGTAGTGGAAAATCAAGGAAGACCATTGTACCGTAAATTGGAGGAGTTAGTGGTGTCATAGGCCCCTTTCGATCCTTCTGGACCCTTTAAGGGTTAATAGCCTGCTGTAACAGCTGGTTGAAGGGCATTTCCATTAATTAGTAAAAACGTCTGAAGACCGCTGTTTATCCTATTCTTATCACTTAACTGGGGGCATCTACTGAGCCTTGTTAGTGTTAATGCCCTAGGCAAGGTTCCAAGATTGGGCATCTGGAGATGAACGCATAACATGTTATCGAATAAGTATTGTTTGGGCCTTTTTCCTTATAAGAAGGAGGAAAAGATTTCCAAGATGAGATAAGATGCTTATTTCATCTTGGAAAGCACTGGGCATGTCTTCCAGGTCCAACACCTGTTACTGAGGAGCCCAGTTTGTTTGATGGTTTTCCCCTAACATAGTTTTCCTCTCTTGTTAATTGCAGCACAATCCTATCCAACTTACACCACCGGTGTAACCAGCAGGGGAGGGCAGTACGGGAAGCTTTGAAGGGGAGGGGAGATTTAAATCCCCTTGAATCCCCCTTTGGAGGGGATTTGAATCCCCTTTCCATTCTGGGGCCTCCCGTTCTCACTGCACCGGTGGTATGTATATATATCAGAATAAAGATGGCCCGTAGGAGTTGCTCACTTCTGAACTGGTGTTCCCCGCAGCTGAAGCGGTGTAAGTGTGTTATCTGTTCTGTTTGCTTTCTTGAGTTTGTTAATGCTGCATATGTGTTATCAATAAAAAGCATTTGCTTTCCCACTTATGTGCGTATTACTTCTGAAAAGAACCATTGCCCTCTGGCAATATGCCATCTTTATTCTGATAGGGCTCCTCCGCCTGTAGTAACTAAGAGTAAAATCACATGTGCATGCAAATGTGTGCTTTCGACCCAGAAGTTTTAATTTTTTTTCTTTACATATAGCACCCAAAGAGGATGGATACAAAACAGTCTGAAGCCATGGCTGGGGCTTGAGCACTCAGCACCCGCTGTGCTATCCAGCTTGATCATGCGCACGTGCTGTGTGCTATGTATAGTTTAAAAAAAGCTTGTACAATAGAAGACATACCACTATAGGAAACAAAGACACGTGGGGTGGGGTGGGGTGGGGAGCTGCTATCCATTCATAACACTGTAGTTATCCTCCTTCCTCCGGTAATAGACCAATCAGTTTATCAGAACAACTGTAACATGGGTTTTTGCTTTCTTTTAATTAATGAGGAATTGTTTTATTATGATCATATGCTAATTTACAATTAGATAAAAAGGTTCACATATTAAATGAATTCACAGCTACTACAGTCACTGCTGGTGCCTGGATTCTGGTGGCCTTTGAGCAAAGGCCTGTACTGGGCTTTCCGTGGTGTCCTCACCCTGCGAGTGCATTGCCTTCTCCAAAATAACCCAAAGAGCTGTAGTTTCATGAAGAGACAGAAAATTCTTTGACAATGAGACCAAAAGCATTCATAGAACAACAATTCCCAGGTTTCCTTTACTGGGGGATGAACGCTTATTTAAGCGGTTTTGACAGTAGTTGAAGTCTAGGGTAGGTCAGCTTGACCATGAATAAAGGGCTACTTGAGATGGCAGAATTAAATAATTCACGGAAGCCACACATTGTAGAGCTACACGTCAGTGGTAGTATACTTGCTTGGATGAAGAAGGTCCCAGGTTCAATCCCTGCCAACTACAGGTAGGACAGAGGAAAATGCTTTGTTAAGAACCCTGGAGAACCACTGCCAGTCAGTGTAGACAGTACTGAACTAGATGGACCAATTATCTGACTCAGGAGAAGCCCACTTCCTATGTTCTTGATCTGGCTTCCTAAGATTAGCAGCTGAGTATATCACTCACTTAATAATGAATGATTAGATACCTCTAACCACATACCCGCCGTTTCATGTATTGGCTGATACCATTTAAGAGAGAAGAGAGATTACTTATTTTAATACAGTATTACAAACATAAAAAGTTGTTGCATATTTACTTTCCAGACTAATGGCCCAATCCTGCGGAACTATCCACCATGTGCTCCACAGGTGGAGGGCTGTAAATGCACCGTAAGGTGAGTTTTCGGCACCTTTGGAGTAAGTTCTGCTGGCGCGTAGGCCAGTAGGCCTCACTCCACCATGGACCCGACCTGCAGTCACCCGAGCTAGGAAAGGGTTGCACCGGTGGGTGCAGGGGTGGGGGGAAGGTGGTGAGGGAGAGTGGCCGTTGGTCGAGCCAGTCCGGGAGGGGGAGGGGATATCAGCAGCGATATCCCCATTCCCGTTCCTGGGCTCGGCGGCCCTTTCCCCGCCGCCCTGAGTATACATTGGTTCAAGAGCCAGCATACATTCAAGGGGGCCCCGGGGAGACCTGGGAAGAGCAGAGGATCCTGTGGCCAGCCCTATGGTCCAGTCGCAGATCCTTACACAGTATCGGGCTGCCCGAACCCAATCCTATTGTCAGTGCTGCCGAAATGGCTACTGCTGCGTCCTGCAAGGGGGTGGGCAGTTGCGGGAGACTTCTGTGGGTAAGGGAACAATAATTCCCTTACCTGGGGGTAAGCCAGTGTGGTGTGGGCGGGGGGGGGGTTTCTCTACTTGGATCAGTGCTAGCTAAATAGCTGGCACAAGTCTGCGTGGAGCTGTGCTGTGGGATCAGGTCTGGGAAGGGGGTTAGGATTCGGTTGCATTGTTGCCACCAAACCTGCCCCCATTTTGCCCTCCCTTGCCACCGTTCTGCCCCCCTGCCACCCCTCCCACCTTCCCCGCCACCATACCTTTGACAGCAGGTGACTCTGGATCTCATGGTGCATGCAGGAAGGCTTCGGCCTTCCAGCCAGCATCCCAGTTGCGCCCTTGGTGGCCTTTGGCGGCTCCAAGTCGAGTCACTTCTTTGTGTTCTCGCGAGCACGAAGTGACACAAAGTGACTCAGCTCAGAGCCGCTGAAGGCTACTGAGGAAAGGCTCTGGCGGGGTGGTACCCCCCCCCCCAACAATACCACTGTGGGCTTTAGTGTGTGATGTTTAGTATAACTGGGCTTATGAAGGCCCTTGAGCAGAGGGACAATCATATGTCCCCAGATTTGCATGGTGTTTTTTTTTTTTGCACCATTTGAAAAGGTTGGTGTGTAAAAATAGGTCCAAATGGCTGAAAATAATTAACTTTGCCTTAGCTTGAACTCTTCCTTTGTTAATGAATGTAGGTTATGAGCACTTTTCCATCCAGAGAACAGACATTGTCATTGTGCATATTTTTGCCTTTGGCAGCAGATCTTCTCCTTTGTATCCTTAGGTAAACTCCCATCATCTGTGAGCTTGGAAACCTTACATCATTAAAGTGTCACACTTGCCTCATAAAAATTAGGCTGTAGTTGCAGCTGCTAAACATATGCTTGAGTGGCTGCTATTTCAATGGGGATTTTCAAGTCAATGCCCACTTATAAGAGTAGCAAGAAAACAATTCACCAATTAAATGTTGTGCAACAATGAGGGATAGATGCTTTTCAGCGCAATCCTATCTACAGAAGCGCCGGCGGAGCGACAGCTCTGCCTGTGTCGGGTGTCGTAAATGTGCCATAAGTCACGTTTTCAACACCCAGCGAGTAAGCGGCGCCAGCGGAGAGGCTGGTGCTGCTCACTCTGTCCCAGATCGGGGGCTGCGCCTGCCGGAGAAGGTAGGTTTTCTGCTGGTTGGGCAGGGGTGGGGGGAGGGTGAAATGGGGTGTTCCGGGGGAGGCTGGATTGGCCCACTGGGCCCAGGAGGGGGGAGGGATCATTGGCGGCGTGCTTTGCCAAATCTTATCCCACTTCCTGTAACTGTTGGGCCTTACATGGGCCTCCCAGATTTGCACCATCTATTTTGCCAGCGCACATCCGAGGAGGCCCATTTGACCTGCTGGGGCCTTACCTGGGGGAAAGGATAAATGTTCCTTCGCCCGGAGGAGCACTCCAGCTCCACTGGCACGGGCCCAATCATGGTTAGGATGCAGCAGCCACCTTATATATGCCACCGCTGCATTCTAGACAGGATTGGGCTGCCCATGAGTGTAACTGGTAGATGAATCACCTAAGGCTGCAATCCTATGCTCAGTTCCCTGGAGCCATCTCCACTGAATACAGCTGGACCAGCTTCTGAGTAAACATTCCCAGCATTGTGCTGTATGCTCTGGAATTGCGTCATCAGTGGGGGAAGAAATTGGGTCAGTACGATCAGTGAGGATCACACTGAAGTGGTTTATTTTATTTTTAAACTGGCTCTAATGTAGTACTGTAATGGGGAATGGTAGCAACAATGAAGAAGCAAATGGTGCCAGAAAAACATAATTTTGGCAATTATTAGAAAAATAATTACATTGTGGTGCAAACCGTAGAAGTGATTGGGGAAGGAAGGAATGTGTCATCGTGAACAGTGTTTTTTTTTTTTTTTTAAATAGCGGTTCATTATTTACACCCCTTGCAAGACTGTAGTTGTCAGACCTGACTCAGATTCATCTTGATGCATTGAAATACAAATTCTGTAGGGAATGTTATGCTGCTGGAAAGTAAGAGCATTTTATATATTTATCTTGAAGGCAGGGGCACTTGGCACCTCATGATGCCAACATTCTCAGCTAAGGAGCAGCATGTTGCCTTACCATAACGAAGGAGAATTTCCTGAAAAAAAGGCCTTTGAAATCCAAATTGTGCGTACATTTGTTTCAAATCATCCCATGCAAATGTTTCTTTGCTAAGTCGGTCCCCTGTGTTAGCAGATGGCTGCCAGATGAAGAGGTGTGGATAAACTGGGGACCACTGTAGAGCTTCACACAGTGGAGAAGGATCACAGAAACGTAGGGCCTAATCCACTGTATGCTGCTGCTTGCCATTGAAATGAATGTAGGTTATGGTGGATTAGCCAGTGCTTGGTGAACTCCTGGAAACCTGGGCTACAAATAAAACAGTGGCTTCATATCAGATCGTTTCACTGTAGAAGAGTAACATGTTGCAGTTGGGTTTGGACCAGTTGCTTTAATATACCTTTCTAAACAGTTAAGCTATTCTTATTTACATAGGCCACAACTTTGAAAAAGTACTCAGGGTGAGACAGGAGCTAAGTAAAACAAGGTTTTGGCTGCCACCCTAAACACAGTTACAAGAGAGTAAGCCCCACTGAACTTAGCGAGACTCACTTCTGAGTAAACATGCATAGGATTTGCACTGTTTTTCTATTAAAATCTCTGGTGCCAGACCCAGCTTTTTTTTTTTTTAAACACTTTGAGGAGTTTAAAATATCGTTTGGGGATTTGGTAGGGACTGTTGATAAGAAGGGGCTTCCAAAATGTCTTCTCCTCTGGTTCATAACCAAGGATAGTGTCAGGAGTTGGTCAGGTCAGGCCAATTCCTGAACCTTCAGTACAAGTGACAGTGGTAGTGCCATCAGGGGGTGGGTGGGTGGGTGGGGGTGTGTGTGCCATGGGGTCCCCAGTGAAGGGCTCTGCTGGTCCTGGCACTATTTATAACCTAGACTTTGAGTAGTGTTACCCACACATATGTTCTTTTTATTAGTGCTACTCAAACCTCCAGTGCCAATAGAACTATTGTCTTTATGCAGAGGATTGTCCATGATTCAAGGTTTGCCCTCATCTGATGTTCTGGTACTTGCATTGAAAGGCCATTTCCATAAGCTGACATTTGTCTGTGGATGAGGCCAGTGGACTTGTACTGAACTTACACTGACCCAATATATATTTTAGGAAAACATAAGTCCAAGGGGAAAGCACTTTCTTCAGGCAGCAAATGAACTGTATTGTATGTTAACACAGCAACCCCTTAAAGTGATACTATCACTTTGAAATATATTTACAACCGTCCCCTTTTTTCTGCGGATTTGGAACCTGCGGATTTGACTAACTGTGGGTTCCAAACCCACAGAAAAAAGGCACATTTGGGTTTTCTGAGAAACCAGAAGTGCCCTTCAGAAGCCCCCAGGAGGCCTTCTGAGACATGACCTCAGGACATAACGCGCATGACCTCCCCACATCTCAGAAGGCCTCCCATGGGCTTCTGAAAGGCACTTCTGGTTTCTTGGAAAAACCGGAAATGCCCTTCAGAAGCCTTTGGGAGGCCTTCTGAGGCACACAGAGGCTGCGCGTGACCTTCCCACTTCTCAGAAGACCTCCTGGGGGCTTTTGAAGGGCACTTCCAGTTTCTGGGAATTGCTCACCCCCCACTGGTTTCATTACCTGCGGATCTCATTATCCGCGGGGGGATCCTGGAAAGGATCCTCCGTGGATAACAAGGGCAAATTGTACATTTTAAAAAGCAATTGCTCTGTCTGCTGCTGAATGTTTGTGCCATGGTTCGTGGTTTGGCAATGAAGTTTTCTGCATGATACATGATTTTTCTTTCTCTTGCTTTTTTTGCTTCATGCAAGCCCCTAACAAAATAGAGGAAACAGTAAAGTCAGCTATACAGTGTACTTGCAGGGAAAGAAAGGAAGCAAAACAATAAACAGAGAAGTGATATTTTTGCCTCATCTCTTTTGTATTAGTTCTTCTTGTCTGCTTACAGAAACTCTTCCCTGGTTATAAAATGGTGTTACAGACCCTGAATGAATGTCAAGGAGTAGGTTGGCTAATAATCAAGGATGATTGATGGATATTTTATCAAGGGGAACTAATGACAAGGGATATTCTCCTGAAGGCTGGGAAGGGAATTTTTCTCCAGTCTTGAGATATGATACCCAACAGAGTTTGGGAAGGTGACATCCTCCAGTTAATGGGAGGCGGGCAGAGAAACACTTCGGAACACGTTTGACAGTTTTAGTTGGGGCAGAAGAAAGTGGGCAGGGCAGGGCCTCTGAGACGAATTTTATCAGGGGGTACAAAGTTTCTTTTGGGCCCCTTCTCAAAGGAGGAGGGGGCAAAACAAGGTGGAGGGAGGGCAGCAATAACCGGAAAAGTCTCTGGAGCCCAGGTCTACCAGGCTTGTTTGAGCCCAGGTCTACCAGGCTAATTTGGTGCCCAGGTCTACCCACCTGGTAGACCTGGCCTGGCCACAGTCATTCACTCTCCATGAGGTCAACTGAGGTCCCAGAAAATTTCTGGGCTCCCTCCTTTGGCACCTGGGGCCCTTTTTTTGACCCTGGGCCCGGGTACAATTTACCCCTTTTACCCCCCTCTCATGGGCCCTAGGGCAGAGGACAGAGAAGAAGTTGCTGAAAATATGTGCCTTGGCATGCAGGATCACTCTTTGGCAACCTAATGCAAGATACGTGGGTGTGGTGCCCTCTGTAAGAATGTTGATTTGCTTCCAGTAGACTTCCAATACTAATTGTACATTAGTAAATAAAATAAATCTTACAAAGACACCATAAAACAGTGCTATGAAATTAAACCCTAGAACACTGCCCCTAGAACTTCTCCCCTCTTGGGGAAGTGGAGAAAGCTTAACAATAGCTGATTGTATTTAGTATAGTTGAGTATAGTATAGTTTAGTATAGTTGACACAGACTAGTGGCGGCTCTCTAGGATTTCAGGCAGGATTTTTTTTCTCTGCCCTACCTGGAGATGCAACCAGGGATTGAACCTGGGACCTTCTGTATGTAAAGCAAGTGCTCTGCTCCTGAGCTACAGCCCTTGACAGCAGGGATGTGGATTCAGTCTCTGGGTTCAAGTCTCGAGTCAAGTCCCAAGTGTTTGCCCCAAGTCCCGAGTCTTCGGTTGTGAGTCCCTATCTGTTTAATGGGGAAAACGGGTTTAAACCGGAATAAAATTTGTTTTGTCGTAAAAGGCTCCAAGTCTCAAGTCGAGTTTTTTGAGTCTTTTACAATTACTGAGTCAAATCCGAGTCGAGTCATTGACGCAACTTGAGTCCAAGTCCAGTGCAAGTCAATAGACTCAAGTCTACATCACTGCTTGACAGTAACTTGGTAGAGACTGCCAATTTGGTTAATCATTAAAGTGAGATTTGAGGTCGGACTCGGTCCATATCTAAAACTGTACTCTGAATGCTTCATTTAATTTCTCTCAACCCCTTTTTCCTCTTTCTGGGCATAGCTACACTACAAACTTATATTGATTTAACAATATAGTTTAAAATGCATGGTTTCCTTAAAAGACATTGTAGTTTGGTGAAGGAACTCAAAATTGTATTTGATTCCTAGCCCCCACCCCACTGTTCAGAACTATAGTTCCCACGGTTCCTTGAGGAGAGCAAATGGCTATTAAACTAATTTGAATGTCTGTGTAGATATGTCCCCTCACCTTTCTTTGCTGTACTTTTTGCCTTCTCTTTCTTTCACCATCTGCCCTTCCTCGCACCCACTGGCATCACTACGGGGGGGGGGGGGGCGGAGCTCTAAGTGCTGCTGAAATCAGAGCCTCCTTTACACAGACGAACAAAGCGGCCCCGCCCCCTCACCCTCGTAGCCTTTCAGGGAAGCAAAAGCAAGTGCAGGAGACTCCCTGCACTTGCTTTCGCTTTCCTGAAAGGCTCCGAGGGTGAGGGGGCGGGGCCGCTTTGTTCGTCTGTGTAAAGGAGGCTCTGATTTCAGCAGAACTTAGAGCTCCGCCCCCCCCCTGTACTGACGCCAGTGCTCGCACCCTGTTCACTTCATATGACTTTTTACCTAAGACAGGGGTGGCCAACCTTCCACCATTAGGGCCTCTGCGTTTTTAAGAATTGTGTAGCAGACAGAATCTTGACAGCTGCAAGTGCTGATGGTGCTGCTAAAGCAGCTGCATCTGCTGAAATGCCCTCACCTATACAACCATTAAAGGGCCAGGAGCAGTCATGTTGAAAAGTTGGCCACCCCTGATCTAAGACATTCTTCCAGAATTAGTAGCAGCTACATCATCATCACGCTAGCAAACAAGCTGACATACACAAGGATCTCTGAGTAGATGTGCAATCCTATGCATATCTACTCAGAAGTAATTCCCACCTACTGTATTTCGGTGGGACATACTCCCAGGTGAGAATGTATAGCATTGCAGTCTAAGTAATGCTATCAAGGCGGAAGGAGAACAAGTGTAGCTATGTTTTAGTGCTCTGCAGGGAAATGCCCTTGTCTTTGGCACACTTTGTCTCTGCCTAGGCTTACCAGATCTCCAACCGGGACAGAGTGCTAGACCTTTAGGAGAAGGAATGTGGGCAGGTGTAGCTTGTTAAACCTTAGAGCACAATCCTAGGCATGTCTACTCAGAAGCAAGCCCCACTGAACACAATGGGGCTTGCTTCTGAGTAGACATGCCTAGGATTGTGCTCTAAGGGCTTAGCAAGCTACACCTGTCCACATTACTTCTCCTAAAGGTCTAGCACTCTGTCCCGGTTGGAGGCAGAGGTAGGCTTACCAGATCTATTACAAGAGCATTATGAAGGGTTAAGATTGAATGTTGCTGAGATAAGAAAAGGAAACACGGAAGGGATTCTTGTATTTATTCGAAAAGGATGGCAACGGTAAATAAGTTCTTGCTCTTGTCATTATTGGCTCCCTATTCATGGTAAATGCTCCATGACTGACTTGTTTGCCATGGGCAGAACCTGCAGTATTGCAGGAGGGCCTTGTGTCATCTACACAGAGGACATTGGTGTTGGTTTCATTTCTGCTCATGGTCAAAAAGTCAGTTTGTTTACCAGAAGCAGAGAGACCAAGCAAGCCTTGGCCACAAGAAAATCAATCTGCCCATCTGTTAGTCCATCTGTCCAGCTTAGGTTCCATTGTAGGTGCACCCTAACAGTGCAAGCCCATGCGTGTTTACTCAGAAGTAAGTCCTACTGAGTTCAGTAGGGCTTACTCCCAGGTAAGTGTGCATAGAATTGCAGCCAAGGTGTGTTAAGCATTCCTAAATCATTGCAGCGTTAAAACAGATGCTTAACTGAGGGCCCAATCCTATCTAACTTTCCAGCGCAGATGCAGCCATGGCAACAGGGTGTGCTCTGCATCCTGCGGTGGGGGGGACAGTCAAGGAGGCCTCCTCAAGGTAAGGGAACATTTGCTCCCTTATCTCAGGGCTGCATTGCGGCTGCATCGGTGCTGGAAAGTTGGATAGGATTGGGCCCTGAATGTGTTTTGTAGCAGTTGAGAATTGCTTGAAAATATCACTCTAATGGGTGTTGTAGTTCAGAAATTTCATTTGAATAATAACCTTGGCGGTCTTTGGGTAGCTGAGAGCAGTAAGTTTCAAGTGTTGGTGTTTCAATTAGTGCGCAGAAGATTTTAAAAATGCAGTTGATCTAAAAATACTGAAGTTACTGAACAATGACCCCACTGGCTTTGGCAAGGCCAGATCTTGCATGCTAAGTAAGCAGATCAGGCCAACACAAACGTGAATTAGCTAGAAATGGACTCTTTCTCACAAAACCTTCAGCATGATCTTATACATGCTTACTCAGAAGTAAGCCCCACTGTGTCCAATGAGGCTTACCCCTAGATAAGTGTGCATAGGATTGCAGCCTTGGTGGTACCATAAGTCAGTTTAGGGGTCTGGGTTCAGTTTAGGGTTCAGTGCAACCTAACATCTAACTAATAAATAATAAAATAAATAATAAACCTCCTATTGAAGTCAATGGGATTTTAAAATGCTCAACTTTAACAGGATTGTGCCAACCAACAGCATTTTATTTCCTAACAAGTTGTTAAATCTGTGCACAGAGTTACAGTGCAATCGTAACCAACTTTCAAGTGCCAGTGCAGCCGCAATGCAGCCCCGAGGTAAGGCAACAATTCTCCTTGAAGAGGCCTCCCTGACTGCCCCTGCACTGCAAAATGCAGAGTGTGCCCTGTTGACATGGCTACACTGGCGCTGGAAAGTTGGTTAGGATTGCACTGTAACTCTGTGCACAGATTTAACAACTTATTGTGAATTTAAGGTTGTTTCAGCCTCTGTTTCTGCCATGGGAAAAACAGCAGCACCTTCAGCAGAAAAGAAATCATAGAAGATACATTTGCCGATGCTTTTCTTAGATTGTCTCTTTTTGCTTCTTGCAAAGAAGAACATCACGTCTTCCAGCATCCATTGTCCCCAAAACATTCTTTTTTTAATTTTTGCCTTCTTTGCAAAAATTAGTTCCTGATTCCTCATCTTCCATTAAAATGCACAATAATTCAATTGGTAGTTGTCTGTGTTTTAAACTACACTTAAGATGCCTTTGAATTGTACATATTCTAAAGTGCACTAATAATATATCCCTTTCTACCTAACAAGAGCCTCGATTCCACCCAGGCAGATGCATGCTGGACAAACAGGGCTGGAGACTGAGGATCAGCATGTGTACAGAACATATTTTTTGAAAGGACAGATCATATCAGCGTTCACTGTAACTGCCCAATGTGACACAGCAGTTCATTGCAGATGTCCTAATCAAGATGTAGAAAGTTCAGCTGTACGCCCTTTTGTATGTACCATGTCGGGAGGGTCTTCTGTTTTCAAAGTCTTACTTCCTTATTCTTTCCTTGCCACCTTCACTCCTACGTAGCAGGTTAGGTGAGTACTAATATTAAAGTGTAACCCAAATTACCTCATTATGTCCTTCTATCACCCTACAGGAAGGGCTGTAGCATTGCATGCAGAAGGTCCTTGTTCAATCGCTGGCATGTCTAGCTGGCCAGGGAAAGAATCCCTGTCTAAAATCCTGGAGATTCAGTGTTGGTGATACTGAGTGAGAATTGTTGGCGTCCACATAGGGCAACTTCCCATGTGCCCATTGCTAATGCCACTTCCCCAATCAGCTTTCCTTAGGTGTAGCTTCCTTTCAGAATATCTTATGGTCTCCCATCGTTCATGTCATTTGAACCCCACCCTTTTCCCAATGGGCAGCATACGTTGCTCTCTTCCCTACTCTAATCCTCACCAAATCCCGCAAGGTGGAGATAGGCAGAGAGAGAGAGAACGAGAGAGAGAGAGCCTGGCCCTACGTCACCCAACACGCTTCATGGATACAAACCAGATTCTCCATCCTAGTCCAACTGGAGGAAAGATGAATGAGTTGCCTGTCTCCTTCTACAATTCCAGGGTAACTAGGAGAAGGGCTTGCGTTTATATGGCAGTGAAGTTCTCGTGCAGTCCCTGCACTGGGTGTGTTGCTACAGATATCCTACATGTCTTCCAGCAACCTAAGCATAACTCTTACAGTGGTGAAAAGTACAGCACGGACAATATGTATGCAGAAAGATAAGAAGAAATACCTGTACTGTACTGTTTTCCTCCTAATGCTACTGATGTGCGGTCACGTATACAGGGACTTATTGTGTAACTGCAATGGGCAGCCTTGAGGGGATTTTTTTTGTGTGTAACTCATTGTTAATATTATATTTGACCTCCCTACTCTTTGTAACCTTCAACTATGTTCTTTTCCCTGTGTGTGTGTGTGTGTGTGTGTGTGTGTGTGTGTGTGTGTGTTTACAGCTGATGAATCCAGCCTGTTATGCCCAAAGTCAGCTGCACTTTAGTGAACCCTGCTAGTGAACCATGCCAATTCCAAGGCAACTTGTTTGGTGACGTTGTCAACTTAATGAGTCACTTTAAACTTGCCAAAGAGGTGTGTTGTGTGTAGCCTGGAGGTCACTCAGATCCTTTGCAGAAAACCTTTGCTTGCATTTCCTATCCTGTTGGAGGAGTTACGTCTGTGCGTCGTAACACTGCTGCTGCTGAACAAATGAAACTTTTCAGGGCTTATCAGAAGGCAAATTGTGGCTGCAGATCTGCCTATTTAAAAAAGGTGTTCCCTGGATTAGGAAAATCTCCAAGAGGTCACTGCAGCTCTGATTACAGATGTCTGGAGAGATGGCTTGTTTTAGTTGCCAAAACTTTCAAGAGTTTTTTCTCAAGAACATAGCCATTCATTATACTGTGCAGGGAGCCTGCCTGGAATTATAATGAATGAATTCCAGTGAAAAACTATAGCCTCTCCTTCTCAGAAAGATTAGATTGTAGGGACCATGAAAGGGCTACTTGCTGCAGTTCCTGAGACAAGTAGTATAAATGCTTTTTAAATGTGCACAAATTTGGCATGATAAGAAAACCTGAGTGAATAATGCTACAATCCAGTGCATGCTTTCCTGAGAAGAAAGAAACCTCATTGAATACCCTCCACTGGAGTTACTTCCAAGTAAGCATGTATAGGATTTTGCTGCGCCCTTGCTCAAAAATCACCAACAACAGGTCTTCTGGGCAGCAGTTGGAGGAATACACTTTCAGTAAGGTACGAATTTGCCCACATAATACTTGCAAGGCCTGCTGCTTGGGGGAAACAAAGGAAAAATTAAGAAACATATGCATGATCTGAATGGAGATGATCAGACATCGTGGGAAAGTTCAGTGGTTAAAAAAGAAAAAGAAACCTGCACTTAGGAAATAGTTTGAAGTGCACTAAAAGCTGAGCTTTGGATAAGCACATACTGTATTCTGGTGTAATGTCAAACCTCATCAAAACTTTCTTGTATATGTGTGACTTCCATTAATGCGCTGAAATGTATGACGCCACACTCCGCCGTGCACAAAATGTCACATGTGACCTGGGCACTCTCTGTTGAGACCCATATATGTGATTGCCGCATTCAGCAATTTTGCCTCCTCATAAAATGGAGGTTGAAAGAGATGGCGGCAGTCAGGCTTTTGCATTTACAGTACAGTATAGGCACTGGCACTGGCCCACTTCAGCACCATGTGTAAACTGAGGGTCAAACTAACTGTGATGTTCATCGCATCATTTGGCCATGCAAGTTTGTTGCTCCATCGTCAAATAGCAACTGTAGAGGGGTGATGAAGGATACTTGAGCTCACGGCAGGTATGCAGTCAAATGGGATGTTCTGTGTTAATCTATGGCACACTGGTACTGTTTGAAGCATTTTTTGCAGTTATTGCAACTCCAGAAAGCAACAGACTGCTGCAAATTCATGTGGTCTTTTCTTCATGCTTTTGTGGGCATGCGCCCATCCTTGAGGCTGATTGTGTGAAGCAAAATGAGCAGCAAAAATGACTTGCAAATTGCTCCCGAGTGTCTGTTGGGGTGATCTGGCCTGGAACTGTGATAGAGGGATGCTTTAACCCTTTCACTCCACCATACTCCCAATCCAGATTAGAAATGCCCACCACTAGTATTTGCTCTACAAGGGAAGCTGCTACTGGTGCCTGATCCAGACTGACACCATAGCAGTGTGAAAGAAATAAAGCTTCCCTAAACCCTGCCATGGTGCTGATCCAGATCACCCACCCCCGACCTGCTATTTCATAAAAGGAAAACAAATACATACCTAGAAATTAATGTTGCATCTAGTGTGAACCTGACGCTACCTGGATAAGTGTTTGAATGTGACCTAAGTTTCTCTAATGTTTTTTTCTTCAAAACATAAAAGTGGTTAAAGTAGCAGTTAGTCATGAAACATCCTGATTTAACATTTAATGTTAATTTTTTCCAGCTTGTGCCTCCATCAGTAAGACAATTATAAATACCAGTATAAGAATAATTAACAGATATTTAAATCATACTTATTTATTTAGAGCAGCATTTCTCAAAGTCTTACAGGGGAGTTTTCAGCCCGAAAACTGGAAGTGGGCTTTTTGCCGCAATCACTGATGTTTAGAGCCCTTGGGAGGCCTGCAGAGGCGGCAGCAGCCCCCCCGGACCCCTTTGGGGAGCTGGCAGGACAACCAGGTATGTTTTTAAAAGGGGTCAGGGGCAGGCACGATCCTGGAGCGCTGCCCCCCGATGTTGGAGCTGCCCACCCCCCTGAAAGGCCTTTCACACACTTCCGGAAAATGTGGTGGGTCGCAAACCCACCACTTTGAGAACCCCTGATTTAGAGGATTTATATACCGCCTTTCCCTAGGCTACAAGCCTGGTGCTCAAGGTGGTTTACAACAAGATTGAAATATACATAATAAATCATACATAAAAGCAAAATCATAACTGTGTTACTGATGAAGGAGGAAGCTGAAACGTTTTGCATTAGAATTTTAACTTGTGTAATTGTTTGGTCAAGCACTTATTTACAACCCAATCCTATCCCCCCACCACTAGCGCTGATGCAGTCATGCCATGGAAGTGTGCGCTGCTGTATCCTATGGTGGTGGTGGGTAATCAGGAGGTGTCCTCAGGGTAAGGAAACATTTGTTCCCTTACACCTGGGTAAACCCCCTGTCACCCTATGGGTCTACTTGGACCTGTGTCAGCTCTTTGGTTGGCGCAAGTCCAAGCGAACCCAAAGAGGCATGGCAAGGCTGGGCAGGGGGCATAGCATATTGGCGGCCCTGTTGCTGCCAGTAACCACCCTCTGCCTGCCCCACCTCACATCCTGGCAGGCCCAATCCCCACCCCATTCTTCCCCCTCCCCATCCCGTTACTGCCCACCTCCCACTGCCCACCGCCCACCCCCTGCACCAGCGCCAGAGCAGATCACCGGCCATGGCAGTGGGCTGCTGATGCTGGTTCCACTTTGCCACAGTGGCTCAAGAATGGCCACCATCAGGATAGGATTAGGCCATTAGATTTTATATACATTTTCACATGTGTTGTATGGAGTGGTCTGATGTCATTGCACAAATGAAGGGAATTTGAAATCAGTTGTTGAAATTTTCATTGCCATTTTTGTGCAAGAGATCTCTGTTCTGAGAATGAAAAGAGAATGCACAAGAATTTGTTGTAGAGGATGCAGATGCATGCCCTCCCTTGAGGAATTGTTTTTCCTGTATAGAAATAACATTGTCATCTCTCTCAGAGTGAAATGTTTTCATCCCTGGGAGAACTTCCGTTCCCCCCCAGCTGAGTCTTCTGTTGCTCTGCTGAGTAATTCTGTGGAATGTGGTTGTGTGGGTGTCACTCACAGGCATTATCTCATGGTGATTGTGGGATAACTGCTGATGTGCAATGTCTTCCTCCCTACCGTGTATATACTTCTTGAGGCCAGAAGTACAGCAGTGCCCATGAGGACTGTTGTTAGTACAACTGTTCCATCCTTTTTCAGAAGCTCAGGCTCAGATAATCCAAAACACCACAACAAAAATAGGGAGAGATAAGGGGTGGGGGGAGGAGGGCCAGTCTACTGTATTCTCCAAATAAGCTATATCTACAGCAGTATGGAAGAAATGTTGCATTCCACATGTGACTGCAAGTGGAAAGGCAACAGCTGGTTGGCACTAAAAGGAGCCCAGCTAGAAGGGTCCACAGTCTCCCAGTTATTTGTTGATATTTCCATGAAGGGAGGCAGCCTCCTCCCTTTGTTAATAAGAAGTGCCCAGGTGGATCAGACCACAGATGGCCCTATCTAGTCCAACACCCTGTTTTCCCCAGATAGCCAAATAGCAAGGGGGGGGGGAGACTTCTCCTGTTGTGCTACCTGTCATGTGGAACTTCCTCCTTCCCCGAGAGGCTCACCTGAGTCCTTTGCTGCTGTGTTTAGGTGACCGGTATTTTTTAAAGCTCGCATTAGGCCTATAACAAGTCCTCTAATTAGATCCTCTGAAAGTGGATTGGGTTTTGCTTATTTTATTGTTGCTTTATTGTACTGATTAAGCTTTACTATAAACTGCGCTGAGTGAAGCAAAGGTTCTTTGGAAAGAAGGCTAACAAATATTATTTATTTTAAAATAAACAATACATAATAAACATGAGAACTAGGCTTACCACCAGGAATGTGAGGAGTGGTAAGTATGCTGATAGCATGTGAAAATAAAGGGTGCCTTTATGGGGTGTTTGTATCTTAAATGTCTTCATTTTATTCAGATAATGTCTGTAGAACAGTCATGTTACTGTATTTTGCAGGCCACAGAGCCAAGCAGAACTGCCGTCTTGTTTAGCAATACAGTAAAGAATGATTTTGTTTTTTCAAGGTTGGCTAGGAATTATTTCTAGAAATCTGTTAAAAGAATGAAGAGTGTTTTTATTTGTCTGGCTAAAATGAGTTATACTGTTGTGCATATCCCAGTGAAAACTTGGTGATATGTCCATCCCCCCCCCCCCTTCTTAAGTAGTCCTCATGATATCAATCCAAACTAAATCTCCACTTTCCAAAGAAATGACTTTCTGGGCATGAAGTATGCCTTAAATCAGTACATTATTTTTTGAAGATTAAATTTATGTATGTATGTGAGGAGCTCTAATTTTGGCCAATTCACATGGTTTCAAACTAGTTTGCTCATGCAGCATTCTGGGACAACGTGTTATGAAGCAGAATGTGGGGATTATCCTGCACTTTTTAAAGAGATGATGGAAACGAATATTTCTTTCGGACAGCACTTAAAAACATACTGTATATGTAGGAAGCAAAGGCAGAGTACATTAAAATCTCATATTCCTGCCTCTTCACATACTATACACATCTTTTATCTGTTTGCAATAGACAGACACAGTCACAGACCAACCTTCCCCTCTTCAAATGGCTGGCACTGAAATGTCGCTACTGTACCAGCCCTTGTGTGGTTGCCAGACTTCTTTGCCATATGAAATCTGCAGATCTTTGCCAGACGTCCATTGTCTGACATCGGTAACAGCCAGCTTCACAGTATATTCTGAAACAGGATTCAGTTGCAAATAATGAATTAGTATTTAATTATCCTTAAGAATCTGTTAAGGGAAAAAGAAATCTCGTGTGTATGCTTCATCACTGTTTAAAAAAATCTTAATGCTGTTGTTTTGGTACATTTTTGTTTCTTGCTGTTTTGTTGTTTCTGGAAATCGCCTTTTGGCTTTGAATGTATCCAAATATAGGAGACAGACATTGGCATTCCTGAAGCTCTGACCTCCACATTCTGCTCATGATTAGACTGAACCAAGGAGTTGCCAGATGAGTAATTAAGTTGTTACAAAATAGCAGGCTGTGCTGCCGAATTAAGGCTGGCTTTATAGTCTGGACTCAATGGAGTGTCTGGAATTTTCTTAGCTAATAGGACATATCTATTAAAGATTTTCCATTGCTACTGGCATGTCTTTTAGGAGTATGTTTGTAAAATGACAATTCCTAATCTTGGCTTTGCATAGCTGGAAACTCATCACAGTGTGCATAAAAAGCAACTGCTGCTTACATCGTGGTGTGAATGGAGTAGGTATGAGGATAGAAGAGAAGGACAATGGCATTGCTAGAAGCATTGACACCAATGCTTTCTCAACACACTGGACCAGAGATGAATTGCCATTAGGATTAGAGTCAGACTAATAAAGTAAGCCAGACTTTTCCATTCATTTCCTGGGACTGATATTGCCCCAGCCTCCCCTCTGATCAGCACCCATTGTCCACTCTCCTGAGGAAATCACCTTTCCCAGGGGCTGACCCTGCCCTGGTCTACATTCAATTAGCCCTCCTACTCTAGTGTAGCCCAGAAGCTGAGTTGCATCCCCTCTACACAAGCCCCTCCTATTCCAATTGGCCACAAGGGGAATTAGAGAGAACTATGTGGTATAGAGGTATAAATGTGAAGTTAGCTTGTGTGGGCGCCAGTTCTGTGAGGATGTGGGAGCCCCTGTGATGAAGCAGCCTGGTGAGAGCATTAAGGGAAACAGATGAGTTAAGCATCTGTGTGAGGTGAGCAGTCAGGGGAGGAGGTCAGGGCATTGCTATCCCCCCCCCCTTCAAAATTAACATCTCTAAAATAAAGTACAGAAATAAAACACAAAGGAAGACTGAACTTGGCACAAGCCAAGCTTGTATGTACTTGGCACAAGCCATAAAAGTCCCCAAAGGGAAACAAAACCAACAGAAACAATTATGAAGGTAGAAAGCCAGCAAGGGGGTGGATGCTTTCCAGTGTATTACACAGAGTGTCAGATGTATGACTATCTGCCTGCTGAGCATAAGTCATAGATGTGTCCTCGATGCGATGAGATCCTCATTATTCTCACTGTTCAATGAGTTCATTCCCTTGAAGCTAAAGTAACTGACCTGGAAAACCCAGTGGCGATCCTCGGGGGGGGGGGCGCCGACGCCACGCCCCCACATGACCCGGGCATGACATCAGCTTGGAGCGCGTGCCCAGCGCGGCTCCAATCATGCCCCCCGGCCATTTTAGTACCTATTTTGGAGCGGTTCGAGCTCCAGGGTGGGTGGGAGGGTCCAGCTCCAGGACGAACGCGGCGGAGCGAACGCATCCCGGAGGTAAGTGCGCCCCTTCGCCGCCATGTCCAGTCCCCGCCCTGGGGCCCACCGCACCACCAGTATATCTATTCTATATAACAATGCAATTTTAACTTGTCTCCTAAAAGGCAAAAGTCAGGGACTTGCTGGATCTCTCAGATGGTGAATTCTGTAGTCTAAGCACTGCTCTGGAAAAGTTCAATCCCATGTCCCTATCCTCCAGCCAGGTCCAAATAGGAGAGGTCCAAATAAAGACAAGTACTTCATGCTCATCTACGTATCTCTATTGCATGTATTTCATCATGATGACACTTCCTCCCTGAGTGTTAGGAGCTGGCCAGTCCCATCAATGATCTCACTACACCGCACCACTACCATCCATTTTAAGGGCTGAAGATGCCAATTTATAAATCACCGCACCAACGCACCAACCCCCGCAACGTTTCTGGGAAAACATGAGAGAGGCAGTGAGGTATGTGGATGAGACCTTCAAGAACATGTTAGAGTAGTGGTTCTCAAAGTTCTCCCCACAAAGCAGGGAGAACTTTGAGTGTTTCTTTGAGTGTTTCGCGAGATTCAAGATGGCGGCGCCAAGAAAAGGTAGGATGCAGACCTGTACTGCAGGGGATAGTGTAGGCCTGTAGCCTTCTTTTTCGGGTTGTAGCGTGGGTGGACGGGTCCTCCTGCTCACGCCGCAACCCAGAGGGAAAGGCTACAGCCCTGCTGAATCAGCCGGGCTGTAGCCTTCTTTTCCAGGTTGCAGAAAACCTGGAAAACACCAATCTGAAAAAAATCAGCTGTCCCTTATCAGCTGCTGATTGCAGCAGCTGATAAGGGACAGTGTCTCGAATACCCCCCTGGCCTGTGGCCTGCGTACCCTTAGGGGTACTCAAACCACAGGTTGGGAACACCTGGTTTAGACCAAAGCATCCCTAGGGGATGAAGGTGTAAATGTTATAGATCATTCAGAAGGGGGAAGAGTACAATTAGGAAATGAGTGTGTAGTAGGGAAGAAGAGCAGGCCAAGACTGTACAGTAAAAGGTTTCAGGGGGAAAAGGTACACAATGACAACATTTGAAAGAGGACGAGGTGACTGGATAGTCATCCTTGCTGATACTGGTAGCCTGTGCCTGCCCTGGAGTACATAACTGAAGCTGGCTGCAGCACCCTCGCCTCCACTGCCACTTCCAGGTGTCTGAAGGTGTAGGAATCCCCCCTCCTCTTCCTTGTTACACAGTGGCCACTGGTTTCACCCAGCAAAGGGCCTCAACAACTGCCTCTGCTCACACCGCTATCCTTTTGAAACTTGTGGCACCATTGAACTTCCAAGAGCTATTTAAAATGGCTAGCTTTCCCACTATGTATGTACAGGTGGGCCCCCATATCCACAGATTCGCTATCCACGGTTTCAGTTATCCATGGATCACAGGCTTTTACTTTTTTCCCAGTAAGCTTTGTTTCTTCCTTAAACAAACAGGAGAAGCAGCCCCTGGCTGCTTATTGCAGGCAAGTAGAACGAAACGAAGACCTAGAGAGGCTCTGCAAGGTTAACAGAAACCTTGCAGAGCCTCTCTAGGACTTAGTCTCGTTCTACTTGCCTGCAATGGAGGCTGCTTCTGTTTGTTATAAGGAAGAAACAAACAAAGTTTTCTGAAAGAAAAATAAGAGCTGGGAGGGGCCCGCACACCTGCCCACAGGGGAGGCAGGGCAGGGGGCCCTCAGGAAACCATGGAGGGGGTATTCGCTCCTATCCACGATTTCAAGTATCCACGGAGGGGCCTGGAACATATCCCCAGCGGATATGGGGGGAGTACTGTATTTTTATTTATGGTATTTAAAGAAAGTTGTATCCCACACTTCTGCCCCCACAGGGAGACTCTCAACAATGACTGTTGCAAAACGACCATGCGTTATCTCCATTGTCAATGTATTGATTCGACTATTTCCACAATTCTAAATGAACTTACCGTTGCACAAGTCCAATAAGCAAATCTGTGGAGAACCACAATTGAAATTGCTGTGGCGCACATGCAATAGGAAGGGTGTGTGCAAGGTGTGTCTGCTGAGCATTTTCATAGCAGTGCTCTGAACGTATGCAGACATTTAGCTGACACTTTTGAAATTATTATTGCAGGCTTTGCAATATATAACGTTGCAATATATAACTGCAACTGTTATATTGTAGAACACATGCGCAAATATGAAATTGTACTCACGTTGTACATAAAGCTGTACTATAGTGAAACATACAGAAATTAAAGGAATTGTATGGATCTCTTGTGTTGCCCACAAGGCACATTTCCTTTCCGCATGTGAGGGTCAACGTTTTAAAGAGGCTTTTTTTCAAGTGGAAGTACCTGTTCTTACAGAACATAAGAGGTGCAGGTGGGATAGGGTTAGGGATCCTGGGATAGGGATCCTGGGATAGGGATCCTGACTGCAGCCAAGGCACGTGGGAAGGGGAACATAATCCTTTCCCTCAGAGCTGATTTGCTGCTGAAAATCCCCCTGAAAACAAGCTGCTATTTGCCCCTGAAATAGCCTCCCTGAAGTGGCTACTTGCTTGCTGTAAATCTTATTGAACAGAATTACATTTATTTTTGAACAAGCACATATAGTAGGCCCAAGCTGTTAGTGATTACAGTGACAAACAGCAGAAAGGCACATTGCAACAGTGGGACTACAATGCGGAGAGGAAACACACCACTCAAATAGCTCCACTAGGGCTCTAATCTAAACAACTAGAGCTTAATGTACTATGAGGCACAGTGTTGTACTATTTTTCCCCAGCTTGCTATCATTCTTGGTTTTTAACAGAGATCAAGGCTTGAAAGTTTACCGATGGGACTGCTGCATTTCCAGTGGCCTGTAACTCATGCTAGATGTTCACTAGAACATTAATGCTGGACAGCATTGCTTTGAAACCACATTGCCTCATGACCGTCTGACTATTAATTTAGAGCTTATTGCTGGAAAAGATTTAGGCATTTGCCAAAGCCAGGAGACCTCTTCATTACAGGCTCTGGTGTACAAGTGACCTAGAGACCCTTGCTTTCAGTTTGGAGTGCATAATTCATGCTGTACTTCATTATTGGCTGGAGGAGCCCACAATGGCAAGATCGGTGGCTTAATTACATCCTGTTTTCTCTCCCTATTCTAGTCCCGCTGCTGCAATGTGCATTTCTGCCGTTTGTCATTGTAATCACTAACAGTTTAAGCCTATACAAGCTTACTGAAAAAGCAATGCCACTGAATTCAATGAAATATTTACTCCCATGTGAGTGTACATAAGGATTGCAGCCTTAACCTACATCCATAAATTGCTACTTGGGATTGACTTATTCAAAATAACACAGACTAAATGTGTGGAAATGAATGCAAAATATCAATATAATGAGGAGGTTTATTTGCTAAAAGGAGTATAAGGTCAAGGGGGTTCTCAGCTATACAAGAAGCGATATGAAAACTACAATTGTGACTGTAATCAATCAGAACCTTCCTTTTTTTGCGAGGATTGAAAGCATTGCGTTGAAAGGGTCATGGTGGCAAGGGGCTGACCACTCAAATCTCCCTGGGCAAGAGAGGCCTCAAAGTCTGAAGGAAGGAGGGCTATGAAGCAAGCACTTAACATGCACAAGAGGCATTAGCCTTGAAGGGAGCTGGGCAGGGGAGCTGAGCTGCCTTTCTTCTCAGGAGGGAGAGAGGAGGTGGGGCGCTTAGAGAGACAGAAGCGGCCCAAGACGTTTGGCTGACCAGCCCATGCTGGCTTCACCAATTTGGTAGCACTTGGGAAAGAGGAGCCAGAAAAGTAAGGGGATTGCACGGTGTGACCATCCTGGGTGCCTGCTGGCACAGTGGTTCTCAAATGGACGCAGGAATTGGGGTAACCAAAGCTTAATTATCCACAATGAACCAACAGCAAGACAGGCAGGGAATTAGGAACAAATATGGACCAAGGAACATGAGGCTCTAAAGCCAATGGTTTATTTACATTTCACGCCATGGGATACTTAGGTGGGGCGTGTGTTGCATTGTGTTGGTGCCAGGTTTCTGGAAACTCTGGGGAAAGTCCACTCTGGGCCCCCCATGGCGCCCCCTGGGGCCCACTCTGCCCCTCCTGATGGCACACTGGGTGCTACAATTGCCACTGATATTGACAGTCAAATATCCAAGCCCCCAAGTATCATTGACTTCAACATTGTAACCAGGGTCATCAACTAGTTCCTTTTTCCAAATTCCAATTCCAGTAACAGTAAAGTTTTCAATACTATTTTGAATAACTCCTTTTGAAAATATAGAAAACTCTTAAGTGTAAGGGACTTTTCTTTCTAGTTGACTTTTACTTTTCTTGTACCAGAGGTGGTCAAGCTGTGACTCACGAGCCACATATGGCTCTTTGACACATAATGTGTGCCTCACGGAAATATGTTGGCTGAGCTCCTTTTTGCATCACAATTCATATAAAAGGTAAATAATTTTTTTTCAAGCTTTATAATTATTTACTGGGTATAAACTGAGAGTCCACTGGATTAAAACGCAAGTTCAATGTTCATGGTGAGTAAATATACTTTAGAATTTAAATGCTTCTTAAATATTGTGGCTCTCAAACACCTGAAGTTTATCATACGTAGCTCTTGTGTTAAGCAAATTTGGCCGTTCCTGACATATGCTAACTGTGAGCCTTTTCTGCAAGGGTTTGAGAAATCTCTGATGGGGTATGCTCATGTGCACACAGGCATGCACACACACACACACACACACACACACACACACACAGAGAGAGAGAGAGAGAGAGAGAGAGAGAGAGAATTTGGTAAAATAGTAGGCCTTTTTTCTCCTGTAAAGGAGAAATATCATGATCCATCTCTTGCAATTTATCGATGGGTGCACAATATGACCGTAAGGCAGGTGTTCTCAACCTTTGGAGGCTGGGGTACCCCCTATCACGGTCCAATTTTCTGAAGTACCCCCTGCTAATTAACTGCTAATTAATTGGATTAATCAATTAATTAATTAGGTAATTCATCGTTAAATAAAAAAGTACTAAAACAATTTTAAATGTGAAAAATGTCTTATTTAACTCTGTGTGTGTGTGTGTGTGTGTGTGTGTGTGTGTGTGAGAGAGAGAGAGAGAGAGAGAGAGAGAGAGAGAGAGAGAGAGAGAGATGCAACGATCTTTTTTCTCCAAGTCACACTTTCCATAATCAGCTCCTCCCTCCCCCACCCCACCGAAGTACATTTTCCAAGGTACAAAAACCAAAATCAGAGAGACAGTAGGGCTCCGAAAATAATTACAATTTAAAATCCATGTTAATTAACACTTAATTAGCTGCTGATGGGGCAGATAAGGGGCAGGGCTTGGCGTACCCCCAGCAAGAGGTCCGCATACCCCTAGAGGTACCCGTACCACAGGTTGAGAACCCCTACCGTAAGGCAAATATCTCCAGGGAGCCTGAATTTCATGAGGTGTCACAGCTGGAGGAGGGCTGTATGAAGACGCGCTGCTTGACTTCTTGTCTGGCATTTTGCGTTTTGCTGTTCCATAAAAATAACTGAGAAAGTATCTGTTACAATGACCCAGGTTCTGCCATTCAAATCTTCCTAAATTACAGGCTTTTCCTGAGAGATAATTTAGAAAGGGGCGTAATGCATGGCTGTGTTACACTCTACCACTCTCCGAATTTGCTGTAACTTGTTATTACCACACTAAACTGCAGTGGTCTGTTCAAAGGCTTTTCTATAAATAAAGAGCCTCCTAGCTGGGCAGAGGACAATCCCTACCAGCAGGAGCTCCGGCATGATGGATTCTTTGCTTTCTGATGCTGCACTGGGAACGGTTCTGAGCAGCTTTGGAAAGCAAAGCCTGTAAGATTTTGATAGCTACAAGTCTCCTGAAATCCCAAGAAGTCAGGCATGTATCATCAGTCATGCTATTATGCGGCTGTCTCCTATTTGTTGATAATTTTGCTGCTAAAAGAGTGATTCTTACCTACAGACTAGCCAGTGTGTATGTGTGTGTGTGTGGGTGGGGGGAATAGGTAGCAACAGCTACAGTGTGTTATGTTCAGAAGACTCAGAAGCCATCCTCTCCTGCTTGCGTACTGCTCTGCAGTGGACCAGAGCAAACAGTAAGCTGGCTTTATGGCAAGGACCTCACCTAGTGATGTCATGGTTCTAGACATATGAGATGCCATTGAGGGTTGTGAACAAATTGAAGGAAAAGAACAGCCCAGTCCTATCCCCTGCCACTCCATAGCCTGCCTCTGTGCCAATGGAGTGCATGCTGCATGCTATGGGTGTGTGTGTGATCAGATGGTCAGTGAGAGGTAAGTAAAAAACTTCTTTATTTACCCCCCAGTAGGCTGCCTGATTGCCTATGGGTCTCTTCGAATCACACTACCTATTTTGCTGGTGTACGCCCAAGGAGAGGAAGGAGGTGAAGTACGGTGGGAAATCGTAGATAGGATATGGTGTGTGCTTTTGCTGCTGCGACCCAACCCCTCCAGCCCCTTCCTGCCAAAAACCTCCCCCTCCCCACCCACAACCTGACACCTCCACTGCCTTACCTGTTCTGGTGCAGCCTGGGTAGGCCATTGGTGAGCATGAGGAGACCATTGTTTCCCAAACGTTTTAGTACAGGGACCCACTTTTTAAAATGATACCCTATCATGACACAACTAGAGTGATCTACAAAGAAAAAATACTTTATTTATTTATTTGCAAAAACACACACCTCAATTCATTTCTTGCAATAAAGCCGCCCTAATCAATAGCCTCAAGGCTTGGAAAAAAATACGCTCAAACATTTCTCTCCCTATATTTACACAAGCTTGCAAACTGCAGGAGCTCAGCTGTTTGCAGGGCAATTAGCAGCTATCTTCCAAACTGCAGGAGCTCAACTCTTTGAAGGGCAATTAGCAGCTACAGTATCTGGTTTTTGAATAGCCTCAGGGCTTGAGGCAATTAGTTATCTGATCTTTCCATCACCCCTGTTTTCATTGGAAGCTCTGTGGGACCCACCAGAAATCAGGTTGCAACCCACTAAGTGGGTCCCGACCCGCAGTTTGAAAAACACTGTATTAGATGGTTAAAAAAAAAATGTGAACGGGAGGAGAGGTCCATGAGTGTCTGGAAAAACTAGCTCTTAGAGAAAGGCAGTTCAGATTCCCTTGAGACACTTTGGCTTTGTATGCTACCCATCTAAACTGCTTGCCTGGTGTAGCTGTAATTGCTATACAGTAGTTTGTAATTGCAGAACCGTGCGCTGCATATATACCCTCTTATTATGTTATATAGGCACAGCGTTTCCAGTAATTCTGGATCAGCTAAAGCTTCACATTCCTCAATGGGACAGTGATGCCTGTCTTGTGTAGCAGCTTCTCCAGTATGCCTCAAATAGTAGGAGACCAGAGCAAATGTGCTGTAATTATTACATGAAGAACTGATGCCTGTTACAAGCTTGTGGAGAATCCATAGGCAGCCCTTCACAGATCCTCATTGTCACAACTTGAAATCCTAACCTGCTTATGTCAGGCAGTTAAAGCAAACCAGAACGGAACACTTGTCCACTTACAGGAACCTGCCAGAATGAATCACTAGCATATACTGTACAACTAGTGGCTGGGTGACTTTAAAGACCTTTTACTTTCGTGAGTTTTTTGTACTCTGTCGCTGTCCAGGGCTGTGAAGTAGCAAGCAGGCAAAATACTGTACAGGCCCGCTATGTTACTGTTGGGATCCACTGTACAGCAGTAGCAGACTGAGGGCGCAATCCTGACTAAGGATCCGGCCGGTGGCCCAGGGCCGCCCGATGGAACCTGTGCACCAGCTGCCCGGTACACGCTGAGCTGAAGGTCTACTTGAGGAAGGGGATGCTCGTCCCCTTCCCCAAGTGTAAACCCGGGCCGGCCCTATCAGTTTCCTCAGATTTCCACCAGCTAAATAGTTGGCGGTAGCCGGCTCAGTGGGGACGGGGATATGGCCGAGGCCATCCCCTGTCCTGTCCCGGGCCGGCTAGGCCAATGGCCCCCCTCCTTTGCCTGGCCGGACTGCCCACACGGCCGGCGATGGAGCGCTTACCTTCCGTCGCTGTCCGCGTGGAGATCCGGCACCATGCTTTATGGCACATTTGCGACGTCATCCGGTGACGGAACACTCGTTCCGTCGCCAGACAGTTTCCCAGGATTGCGCTGCCCAGCTAAACAGCCTGGCAGAGGACGGAAGAGAGAACATGGTTCTAACTGCAGAGAACCTCCCCAAGCTGTGAGGCTCAGCCACTCTCTATAATTGTTGAAGCTGCTGTTGAAACCTTTTCTTTCTAATAGGGCCAAACCACACGTGACATTTTAAGCATTATTAGCCATCTTGTGCTGAGTTTTTCTTTATTTGATATCAGCTAGAACTGCCCCATGGATGGGAAACACTGAGGCTTGGGGGGGGGGGGGGTAAATGCTGACTCCAGTTGCTATTTACCCCGGGAAAATGTTTCCATTGGTGCCATGAGGACAATTTTTCCAGGATAAATAGCAGCCAGATGGGGCCACCTGTAGATCAAAACCATGGTGGGGTACAGGGTTTAAGCCCCCTACACTTGATCCGGATCCCCATCATCAGGATGGTGTACTGCATCATGGGGGCTGATTTGGATGGGGGGGGGGAGTTGATATGGATGCTCTTCACTAAAATGAAATTAAACCCATCAGGGCCAATAATGCTTTAATCATCATGATGTGTATTTTGGTCCAAAGCCTAGTTTTCACTTGAGATGTCAGGCCAGTGCTTTGCCCAGGGGTGATCTGTGCCAAACTGCTGCCTGAATCTGCCCCAGATTCTAACACCTATTCCCCTAACCCTCCAGCGTGTGTGTGTGTGTGTGTGTGTGTGTGTGTGCGCGCGCGCACACACACACACACACACACACACACACACACACACACACACACACACCCCATCAATGAGAGGTCCACCTGCCTACTGGCCTGATCCTCAGGGAGCATGTGAGGAACATGAGAAGAGCCTGCCTACCTCCTCTGAATCCAGCACTGCCACCAATCATATCACCACTTCCTCTGGTGGCTGGCAGACTGGCATGAGAAAAGGGCCTCATTCACATACTCCCTGTGAATGAGATATTTGCATGGAGTGTATGGATAGGGTCACGGGTGGCCCGAACCTGCAGAAAGATATGCAGCCGGCCTAAAGGGCTGCCTCCATATCCATCGCTCTTCCTGGGCTGCGTCGGCGTGGCCCGGGAAAACCTCCCCAGATGTAGAGATGCCTGGTGTAGATGTAGAGATGCCCCAGATGTTCCCCAGATGCATGGCTCCAATGGACCTCCTCGGATGTACATCAGCTCTGGATGTACATCGGCTCGTATGTACATTGGTAACAGACAGAGCTCACCAGCGATATCCCTATCCCCTCCCGGCCGGGGCTGGCCAATGACCCCCCTCCCTCACTGCCCGGCCTGCCCTCCCCCTGCCCCTACATCAACTGGTGCAGGACTTACCTCCACCGGTTGGTGCCCGGTCTGGAGGGTGGAGGAGAGAGGGCTGCTGGCTTCTTTGCTCTCCGGGTGCCGTAAACGCGATTTATGGCGCACTTACAACACCTGGTTGCCTGTGGAGCACGCGCTCCGCAGACGCCGATTTGCACAGGATTGCAATGTAAATCATGAAAGCCTAATACCTGGAAGCATCTGGAAGCATGGCAGTCAGACCATGGGCTGCGTGGCAATGCGAGGCAGAAGGTGTGATCCCACTCCCTCTCTGCCTTCAGTGAACACATGAGTGAGAAAAGACGATAGAGGTACACACACACACACACACACCCTGTGGAGGTACACACTCTACGCATGCACCCAGAAGTCTCTCATGCAGCAGTGTGCAAAAGTAATACACTGGACCTGAGCTCAACAACCCAATTTCATTCTTAGTGTATGTTCATGGGTGACTCAGTTCAAACATGTATAAGTTTTACTCAAAACACTCCAGTATTACTCAAAAGTTTCTGGCAAGCAGCCCGAAATTCTGGCAAGTGGCTGGGCCAGGTTTTAGCCTGGGAGCTGGCAACCCTAAATGTAAATGATATTTTATTTTTTCCATATGAACTGGAATTGAACTTGTTCAGAGATGCCAAATGGGTTTCGAAGGCTTCATTCACCTGAACCAGCACCAAAGGCGAACAACTTCAATTACAGCTTAACTTGATCTGGAATATTCTCAGAAAAAATTAATAGTATGATTTATATAAGCCTGAATACCCATTTTTCCCCCAAAATGACATTCCTCCCCCCTCCCCATTTCCCTTCTGGAAATCTATTTGGAGTGTGAATGGAAATCTATTATGAGTAAATAGAATTCACATCAAACATATACTGCTAATGGTAGTCAAATGTTCTTTCCTGTACCAACGTTTTAAAAAGAATCTCCTGAGATACTCTTTTAAAATATTTTTCTCCTGAAATGCTCCTAGTTCTTGTGAATGTCCTCATTGTAAGTGGCAATCATATCAAAATAAATGAATTCCTACTATCTTCTCCAGTAATTTTAGTTATAATTTCTGCTTCCCTTTTCCCATCTGAAAGACTAAACTTAAAACATCCACCTATCTGTCCATGTTACCAGTCAATAGGGATGAAAACATGAATAGAGTTTACCCAAACCATGCTTAGAGCATTGAGAGTACCATTTGTAATGCACAGTTAATGATGTTGGCATTGGGGTATTGACTAATTATGGCCTGCAAGACTGATGCGAGGCCCTTAGATGTTGAAAAAATAACAGATTTTGTTCTTAGCTCTATAACTAGCACAAGAATGGGACTAAAACGAGTGTCATAATATAATCCCATGCCCCTGAAATGCACAGGAAAGAGTGAGAAGATGAACCATGTCACGGGGGTTGCCAGTTTCCTGCTTTTTAAATAAAAATATTGGGGGTGATATCTGCTCTGGTTTCCAGTTATATAGAGTGGACACACAAAGACTCCAAGGAACTTAACCAATGGAAAAAAGCTCTTGATATGGTGGGGCACTGCTGAGGAGGAAGAGTGTGAACTTTGCCGGTGCGGGTTAAATATTTTGTTTGGACTGAATGATTGTTCCGTGCTTAAGTGAGAGAGGAGGGAGTGTTCAGTTTCTAAATTACTTTAACAGCGCAATCCTGTAGGGGGCGCCGGTGCCGGAACAAGTGTTCCGTCGCCGGGAGACGTAGCGAACGTGCCGTAAAGCACGTTCGTGACAACTCAGGAGCAAGGAAGGCCGGCCTCCCTTGCTCCGTCGCCGGAGCACCCATGAGGCTGCCGGACCAGGTAAACTGGGATCCGGCGGGTGCAGGGGCGTTTCGCCAGGCGAGGGAGGGGGGACTTAAATTACAAAGACTTAATTACTTTAAGTCACATATGTAATGGAAAGAGGAAGGGTTATGGCTCTCATCACAGTAATGTCACGTGCACTATCCAATACATGCTCATGCAAACGTTGGATTCTCATTACGGGATTTTGCATAGGGCCCTGAGTTCCAGACAAAATAACTCCCACACAGCTTGCAATAAAATAAATAGAAATTCAAAGGGAGAAAGATCTGTTCCGAAAGATCTGTTCCTCTGTTGTAGGTAAGTATTATTAGCCCCATTTTGCATCTGGAGAGCTGATGTTGAGAGGGAAGGTTTCCATAAGGCCACCTACTGAGAATTCATAGCAGAGATAAGATTCCTGATTCACAGTTCAGTCTCTTGGCCACTACACTACACTACACTACACAACACAGTTTCTGGTCAGTATCCTGGAGAAGTCAATCAACGTCCGTGTTCATTTCAGGAATTCAGTCTTCTGATCCATTCTTCTGACCTACTCTTGAAGATCATCTAATAACAAGCAAAGACTTGACCTTCTCAATTGTCATCAGCAAAAACGAAAATGTTTTTTCAAGGTTACTTAAAATATATTACAGCATCACAGTTTCCAGCAAGGCCAAATGGAAACTATAGTTATTCTCCTTGTGGATGTATGCATTGTGAATATATCACCATATTTTTCCAGGGCTTTCAAGCCAGAGAGGGTGTGTTTAATTAGGAACTGAAGTTAAATTGAGAGCTCTTTGCCTGACTAAAAGTAGACCTTAAAGAGATGTTTTCCACTTTATAGTACAAACAAGACTTTTCCTGGAGCCTGTTACCACCAGCTAAATGTAGTAGCGCTGCGACTTGCTGGACTCCGGAGAACTGCAAAGTTTTTATATAAAGTTTCAAATTGAAGTCAGCAGGATGGTTTCTGTTCTGCTGTTATAGTAAAAGTTCTCATGGTTCTAACAGGAGATGCAGTCATATGGCCTTGGCCCTCCAAATAAGACTTGGCTTTTATTTCAGATTTTGGTGACAGTTCTTTGCCCACAGAAAATGGCTTGTGTTGGCAGTTTCTGGTTTTTGTATTGCTTCGTGAGGCCACCTGCAAATTCAAAATATATCTCAATGGGTACTGGACAGCTCTAACCTAGATAATTTTTTTTCATGTACATAAACGTTGCCTTCAACAGTTCACTGACTCCAGGAAATTGTTTGAAATCCCAGGAGCTCTCTAAAAGCTTGCACTTATCTTTAAATATGTGTCTGTATATGTTTTCTATAAGAAGATGGCTGCTATTTTTATTTATTAGTCACAGTCCCAACGTAAAGAAGACCAACCTGTGTTAAAAAAAAATGTTTAATTCATACTGCATTTCAGTGCTTGCTTGCAATTTTATTAAAAATGGTGTCAACAGATTGCTTTTTGATTTGTATCACCAGTTTTTATGCCCCCTGTAATGAAATAAAAGATTAAAGATCTTAACTGGACAAGAATAAACTGTGAAAACCGTTTCAACATATGAGAGAGCTCCCCACAGCTCAGAACTCCCCACAACTATTTTAACAGAAATTTATTTAACTCTTTATTGCTAGTGATAGGCTTGATCAGATAGATCTGATTAGGCTTGGCTAATCAGATCTGCCCGGGAGGGGCTGGCCGAGTGGACGGGGAGGGTGGTCAACTCTTCTTTGGTGGAGGGGGTACTGCCGCTCGCTTTGAGGCGGGCGGTGGTTCGACCCCTTCTGAAGAAGCCCTCCCTTGATTCCACAATAATGGACAACTACCGGCCAGTTTCAAACCTCCCGTTTTTGGGCAAGGTAATTGAGCGGGTGGTGGCGTCTCAACTCCAGAGGGTCCTGGATGAAGCGGATTATCTAGATCCCTTTCAGTCTGGCTTCAGGCCGGGCCTTGGTTGCCTTGGTGGATGATCTATGCCGGACTGGACAGGGGGAGTGTGTCCCTGTTGGTTCTGCTGGACCTCTCAGCGGCTTTTGACACCATCGACCATGGTGTCCTTCTGGGCCGACTGGCCGAGCTGGGGGTCGGGGGCACCGTTCTGTGGTGGTTCCGCTCCTACTTGGCAGATAGGTCCCAGATGGTGGTGCTTGGGGATGCCTGTTCGGCATCCTGGCCCTTGAGGTGTGGGGTGCCACAGGTGTGGGGTGCCTTGAGGTGTGGGGTGCCTGTTCCATCCTGTCCCCCATGCTATTTAACATTTAACCAGTCGGCCCAGAAACTGCTGGGAGAAGTCATCCGGGGATTTGGAGTTGGTTGCTATCAATATGCTGATGACACCCAGCTCTATCTCTCCTTTCCACCTGATTCCAGGGTGGCTGTTGCTGGAGCGCTGCCTGGAGGCGGTTGGGACCTGGATGAGGGCTAATAAGCTGAAACTAAACACGGACAAGACAGAGGTTCTCCTGGTCTGGAAATCCACGATGCAGGTACTAGAGTATCGTCCTGCTCTGAAGGGGGTTGCACTCCCTCTGAAGGAGCAGGTCTGCAGCTTGGGGGTCCGCCTGGATCCGCAGCTGCTCCTGGATTCCCAGGTGGCGGCTGTGGCCAGCGGGGCCTTTGCCCAGCTTCGGCTGGTGCGCCAGCTGCGACCGTACTTGGATCATGCAGACCTGACCACAGTGATCCATGCCACGGTGACGTCGCGACTAGATTATTGTAACACGCTCTACGTGGGGCTGCCCTTGAAGACCGTTCAGAAACTGCAATTAGTGCAGAATGCAGCGGTCCGTGTAGTCACTGGAGGTAGGCAGTTCGACTCCGTCGGGCCGCTCCTCTGACAGCTGCACTGGCTGTCGATTCGTTTCCGGGCCCAATTCAAAGTGCTGGTTTTGACCTTTAAAGCCCTATACGGCTTGGGGCCAGAATATTGGAGAGACTGCCTACTTCTATATAGTCCGGCCCGTCTCCTTAGATCATCAGAGAAGGCCCTTTTGCGGGTGTCATCGCCCAGGGAGGTGCGAGGGGTGGCGTCCAGAAATAGGGCCTTCTCAGTAGTGGCACCAACCTTATGGAATTCCCTCCCCTTTGACTTACGAACTGCTCCCTCCTTGGACACTTTCCGGCGAGGCCTAAAAACCTTCTTGTTCAAAGAAGCCTTCTGAGCCCTTGCTTTTTTTAACATCTCGCTGGTACAGGTGGGGGTGCTGCTGTTTTTATGCTCCTGTTTAAATTGTAGCAATAATCTTTTTAATCGATTTTTAGATACTTTTTTATTATTTTTCATTAATTGTTTCTTACTATTTTAAAATGTGATTATTTTTGTATTGTATTTTTTGTATTGTATTTTCTTTTTTTCTGTTGTAAGCCGCCTTGGGTCCTTTCAGGGAGAAAGGCGGGATAAAAATATTGTAAATAAAAATAAATAAAATAGCCAGGGGTTTACTGGAGTTCCTACAGGCTAAGAGGACTTGCAAAAAAAACCCAGCTGCAGCCCAGGTCAGGCTGCTGGTATACGTTTTGGACTTGTGTGGTGAACACAAGGAAGCCATTTAGATAGCAGCGGCTACGCTCTTCAGCCCAAGCTTCGTGGGGATTGGACCCTGCAGCAATGACATTACTATGCCCTCTCATATGTGGGCCTTGAAGGGCCAGTCCCCTCAGACCGGAGGATTCACTCAGCACTAAACAAGAGGGCCTCCCAAATCTTTCAGTGATAATGAAGATGTCGTGGGCACATTTTTTTCATTGTGTCCTAACCAGGGGTGTAATCAAGGGGGAGCGGTAGACTGGGACTTCTCCAGTGATGTCCCTAGGGTCTGATGCACCCAGGGCCATAGGGACATTGTCAACCCCCTCCCCCCCGAGTGCTGTTATCACCCCCTGGGTTAAAGCGCTGGAGGGGCGATGACAGAGATGAGCAGCTTCTGCTCATCTTTGTCTTCCCCCCCTCTGGCACCAGCGTCGCACCTCCCTTTGTCGCCTCCCCTCCAATAGTGGAGGAAAGAAGTCGGAGGGGGGCAGCCGAAAGCTGGAGTACGGGGTATGCACTTCAGCCGATGAACTGGAGTGCTCCAGCTGGCGAGTGGAAAGACGCTCAGGAGCTGTGTGCCTTTGCACTCATCAGCAAGGACAGGAGCGTGGGGAATGCTGCGTAGAGCTTGTCATCTGAGAAGTACATGCCCTGCCATGCTCCAGCTGATGATCATAAAGGCGCTCACCTGAGCGGCAGCCCTGACAAAGACTACAATTAGTAGCCCTGAGAAAGACTACAAAGACAAAGACCTGACATACATTTATTCCTGTTTGGAGAATAGCTCCGTTTCTGTGCTACTTCAGAACAAGGTAAAATAGCTCCTTTTTTTAACCCACCCCATGTTTCCCGCTTCTCAGCCCTGTGTCCCCTCCCCTCCCGCCAAGCAGATGTTCTTAGAAGCCCTGTGTATAAGTCGATCCAGGTTTTCAAAGTGAATTTTAAATTTTTAGACTTATACATGAGTATATTAGGGGAAATTGTTTTGTTAGGCCCTCAACCAAGCTGGGAAGTAAAAACTGAAATGCAACAAAACTATTCCAGGCCTAAGCAGAAACCAGAGAAATGTGTTCTTCACTTTCTGTTTCAAGAGCTTTCTGGTGTGTCTCTGAGAATGTAGTTGAGAAAAGACAGCAAGGTGGTAACAGCTATATTTTCCTTTCTGTTTTCCACAACACCCTTCACCCTTCTCTTTTGTCTGCCAGTTGCCACAGAGGCACTTTTAGGAGAGTACAGGAGGGACATTCTGTAAATGCAGGATGCCCCTCAGCACAAACACAGAATGTACTTTATCCAGCAATGCTAGCCCAGTTCCTTATCGATAGTAGTGGAAGAATACAATGACTCGCCTGAGACAGACATGACGGACACATACAGGCTAGAGAGACAAAACAAGAGAACCGTTGTCAGGTTTAATGCTGGCAAAATGACAATCCTAGGGAAAAGGGTTACCAGATGCGGAGCAGCTTGTATGGTTTTGGGAGTTTTGCCACTTGCCAGAATTGTTCAGACAGTTTCCTAATGTTCTCTGGTTTTGTAGTCTCCAACGATTCTACTGTTGAGTATCAGACAGTTTTACAGCGCAATTCTGTTTAACAATAGACCGATGGAGCAACTACTCCGCCAGTCTAGGGTGTTGTAAACATGCCGTAAGGCATGTTTGTGGCACCTGGTGAGTAAGTGGTGCTAGCGGAGAGGTTTGTGCCGCTTCTCCAGCACCGCAGAGCAGAGCAGCACCGTGGTGGGAAGGTAAGTCCCCGCCAAGTGGCGGAGAGGCGTGGGGAGGGCGGAATGGGACTTTCCGGGAGGGTGGGATTGGTTGGCTGGGCCCCGGAACGGGGGGGGGATTGGTGGCGGTCTCCTCCGCCATATTCTATCCCCCTTCCTGGGCCTGGCTGCCATTACATGGGGCTCTCGTACTTGTACCAGCAAAATATCTGACGCACATTCGAGTAGCCCCATCAGGGTGGCTGACACATTACTCGGGGTAAAGGGACAAACCCTTTATCCCGAGAAGGTAGCCGGCTGTGCTGGAGCAGGCCCAATCTGAATAGGATGCGGTGGGCACCTTATGTGCCCACATATTTTAAATGGAAAGATGAATTTTATGAGCAGTAAAATGGGGTGGCAATGGGCACCCCCCCCTTAGCCCAGTTTTAGTATCGGGCGGGTGAGCCCAACTGGCAATCCACTTCAGCATCGGGCCATGACCCACCAAGTGGATCGCGATCCACAGTTTGAGAAGCCCTGCATTAGCATATGGTATATTGGGATATGCTCCAGGGACACTTGCCTTGTTATCCTACTTGATCAAATGTTTCAAGCAGTCCCACAGCGGATCCATTTTTCAACACAACTGTTGTGTGCGTTGTTTAACACAGCCTAAAGGTACAATTTCCAAATCAGTTAACAACCTGATTTAAGTATGAATTTAATAAGTACGCTAAAGATAGCACCCTTAAGCTGAAATCTGTACCTTATTAGCTGAAATTAAATATCACATTCTCCGCTTTCCAAACCAATTTGGAAATGATGAACTTGGCTGGAGCGTCATGCTTCCTCTTCTCCCTGGCTTGCATGAATTGTCCCCTCCCTACCATGGCTTGCTGTGACCATAGTTAAGTGTTATGTCTGTATTGGCGCTAACTCTGGTTAGAGCTAATCAGGATGAGCTAAAACAATTGTTTAAAAACCCTTTTCAAATCATGATTTAGAGGCACTTCTGGTTAGCTCTAGTGCCTCTAGTCATAGTTAGTTCCTAATGCTAAACTATCTTTATGTAAATCATGGGACACTTTGGATGGTACTGACTGAATTATTTATTTATTTTATTTATTTTTCACATTTTTATACCGCCCTTCCTCCAAGGAGCTCAGAGTGGTGTACATATTTCCTCCCCTCCTTTTTGTCCTCACAACAACCCTGTGAGGTAGGTGGGGCTGAGAGATAGTGACTGGCCCAAGGTCACCCAGGAAGCTTTGTGGCTGAGCGGGGATTTGAACCTGGATCTTCCAGGTCTAAGTCCGACTCCCAAACCACTACACCATCCTGGCTCTCTTGGCCTCTCTTGACCCATTGGTGCTGTGAACACACTCGCTTCCCACTTCCTGACATGCCAGGGCTTTTTAGGTCATCCAAACGGCCCCTCTTCACAGGCAGCTAATGCCACAGTCATTTAAGGTGATTAAAGAAGCCCCAGTGTGCCAGGAACGAGGAGGAGCATGCATGCGCTCATGCCACAAATGTGCAAAAAGAGGCAGTTGGGTAAGTATCGTCCAAACCAGCCCGTGAGAGGAAGGGAAAATTCTAGTTTTTTGTAACTTCATCTTTTTTATCCTTGGTACTTTGCTTTGTTACCTAGTAGTTTCAGAGCTGGAATCCCACTAAGCAAAAGGGACTTCTAGCCATCTGGTCATTTTGGTAGTTACAGCTGTACGTTTGGCACACACGGCAAAGTCTCAGCCTGAATTATACAGTGTTTATCTTTAATATTCCAAAAATTAATCCTAACTATATTACAGAGCAATAAAGCTTCTGGCAATAAAGCAAAACCAAAAAAGATAATTATTTCTTCTAAAATGTCAATATGAAATGCTATATAAAGGAAAGACTGGGCCATTCAGTATATGACAAACGGTTAGGCTGAGTGAATGGAAATTATGAGCGGGCTGGAACGCTTTGAAAACATGAACACTGCCATATATCCATTGACCAGTGTGGCCTGCAGTGAGGTTGAAAGGCAGCACCGTGGAGTTGCTCAGACTTAGGCTCTGCCTGCAGAAATGCAAATGGATGACTGACTTATGTATGCACTATGGGGGATACATATACTTCTAGTTTACCAGCTATACTTCTAGTTTACCAATCAGTCAATGGCCCAATCCTATCCTACCTGGGCTGGCCATTGTCAGAGCGCCTTTTCCACTGGTGCTGATTGCTGTAAAGCAGTCAGCGCCAGTCATAAAAGGCATTCCGGCAGTTGGGCACTGGTGGAGCACCAGCGGAAAGGCTGGAGTCTTCCCACACACTCTGGAGTAGCGCAAAGATACTGCTGACAGAGGTGAGATGGCACAGGGGAGGAGGGAGGGGCGGGGGAGGGACAAGCGGGGGAGGGTGGAAAGAGGTGGGGCAGAACGGGGTGACAACGAGGACAGGGAATGGGCGGATCAAGTCGGGAAGGGGGCCAGTTTGGCGGCAGCAGCAGCCACCAAATCCTAACCATCTTCCTGGACCCGATTCCATGGCATAGGGCCATGTGGACCTGTGCAGGCTCTTTAGCTAGCATAGGTCTGAGTAGACAACCCCCCCCCCCCGTGCCACAGAGGCTTACCCCTAGGTAAAAGAACAATTGTTCCCTTACCGAGAAGCGGCCTCCGTAACTGTCCCCCATGCAGGATGCAGCAGTAGCCATTTTGGCGCCGCTGCATCAGCAGGGTGGGGGGAGGTAAAGAATGGGATTGGGGTCTGCTCCAAATCTACAGTATATTGTATTGCACTTATGGAAGTGAAGTATCTGTCACTGAATGGCTTAGCTGTGCTGATGGCATATCGGTTGCATTGGGAACTAAACATTTTGCAGTCCAGTACTTAGGGAAAACCCTTGGGATGTAGGGACCCTATGGGACATGACGCCTAGAGGCAGGAAGGCTGAAGAAAGGGTACAAGGTAGGCAATGGAGTCAGAAAGAGGAGCCCCCAAAAGAAAGTAGGATAGAAAGCCTTGGCTCCAAGGGCAGAGGAAGCCAGGAAATGAGGCAGGTAGGGCTTCATCGGAGATCAAGTCCACAGTGCACATGATGAAAAGGAGCTGACTGTCCTGGGGGAGGAAGAGAGTGTTTGTGGGACTCTGTTCAAGGCAGGGTGATTAAAGGAAGTGAGACAAAATACGTTTCCAGGCAGTGGCCTGAAAAGCAGGAACCTGACAAAAAACAAACATAAAGCCAGGCATCTGTTATACTATTATTTCTGCCAAGGAAAGGTTACCAGCACATCTGACTTTACCACTCACCCCCCCAACTCCATTGCAGGAGGCTCCTCAGCAAGTTTCTACGAGTCTTTTAGGAGCTTTCACTGTCCTCTCCAGTTGCTGGGGTCCCTGTTTCTCCCTATCAACTTCAAATTGCCCCTGCTGGGGTTCATTCTTGGGGGTGTTATTGCTCCTGCAAAGGAATTAAAACGTTGTTGAAGAGTCCAGCCTAGCCTCACATTTTGGCACAACTTGTAATTTTTTTTTAGGGGGGGGGGGAGTGCTCCTCGGTCCTGAAGGTTATGTCAAAAGGTGTCTCCCTGGCCTGCCTGAACTAGAGAAGACCAAGGGTGTACCATCCATTGTACCCATCTGTTCCCAGATAGTGGAGATACACTTTTTCATGCGCACTCTGTTGCCAGGAAGTTCTCATGTTCTTTTAGTGAATTGCCATTTTTGTTGTCATTTCAGCCCTTCCTTCTTCTTTTGTACCTTACTATTGTCAGGCCTTGTGAGTAATTCCTCGGCAATGAGCAGTGGGGAGCATATCCCTCATTGAGTAACTGAGCGGGGAACCATTGATTGTCTATTCATTGTCTTTTTAGAGCAGGGTTTGCCAGAGGGTCTTTGAAATCACTACCTTGCTGCCTTTGAAAACCAGGTCGCTTATCACGGAAAGCTCATGTCGACAGCATATGCTCTTTCAGTACCCCCATGGAGCCATCTTTCTCTGTTTCATCCTTGATTTGTTGGGCAGTAACTTCCCTATCAGAACTACCTACGCATACACCTCCATATCAGAAATATTTTCTGATTGTTGTGAAGGATGCATGGCCCTAGACAGGCTGTAAACAGGAATGTGTCTGGTGTGTAAGACACAACCAAATCATATTTTTGCAGCTCGATTATCATCCATTGGATTCTCTAGGGTCATTCATTTAATGGTTTCTCAAATAATGCTATCAGAGGTTTATAGTCAGTTTCCATTTGCACTGTCTGTACATAGGTTAACTGATAAGCAAACAGAATGCCCAGCACCTCCTGTTCAATCTGGGTGTACCTAGTTTCTGCCTCCTTCAATGACTTGGATACGTATGCTCAGATTGCAATTGATTCTCATAGTTCTGCAGAATTAACACATTAACAGCACAGTCCTGTGTGTAACACTGGCATAGGTGCACTTACACCGGTGCATCTACTGTTACACCGGTGCAAGGTTACACAGCATTGCGCTGTAAGTTCAGACTGCAAAGCAGCTGATGAAATCTTAATTAGGCTGCCAGGATCATAGAACGTCAACACAGGAACTATGATAAGCTTCTGTTTCAGGATAATCCATGCTTCCCCTTGCTATGCAATCCAGCATCATTCATGTTTGTTTTCAAGAAGTAGTACCGGGGGGGGGGGGGGTGCAGGTCTAGATGACAAATTTGGTATACATTTCCCCAGATAAATAACCATTGCAGCACATCCTTCTTGAACTGGGGCCATGGCATAATTTCAATAGCCTTGATGTTTCTTTGGTCAGGTTTCACCCTCTCTGTGGAGATCGCATCACCCAAAAATGTGAATTTGGTAACCCCAAACGCACATTTTTCTTTATTTAATTTTAAATTTGCAGACTTTGTCGTGTCTAAGTCCTACTGAAGCCTTAGACTTAGTAGAGCCCCAGACAATATTATCATCCATCAAAGGTCAACTCCACTAATGTGCTCATATGCCGTGTGAATGGTTTTGTGGCACGCTTCAGGAACTGCGGCTATGTCAAACAGGACCTGCAGAAAATGATATTGCCCAAAGGAGGTACAGTATTAAACGCACAATGTTTGGAGCTTGAGCATCTTATTTATCAAAAGAACAGGCACCTGTAAATTGGGTTATGATTTCCTCCTAGCAGGAAGTCTGAAATGCTGTTTCTTGATAACCTTGTCAAGGCTTCTGGGATCTAGACATACTTGTAGCTTCCCACTAGATTTCTCTACAATGACCAGTGAACTCACCCCATTCCGTGGGTTCCTGAACTTTCTGTATGACCTGTAATACTTCCATCCATGCTAGCACTGTTAGGGTCCAATCCTGTCCAACTTTCCAACACTCCTACAGCCGTGCCAATGGGGTGCGCGCTGCATCCTGTGGTGGGGGGCAGTCACGGAGCCCCTTACCTCAGGGCTGCATTGCGGCTGCATCGGCGCTGGAATGTTGGATAGGATTGGACCCTGTATCCCTTTATCATTCTTTGAAATACATTACAGCCAGACTGCATTTTTGTTACGTGTTTTATCTGCGCTATCAAAAGCTGTTTGTAATCACTATGTTTAAAAAGTCCGATCTGGGCACAGTCAAGCTAAAGTGACGGTAGACTCTTTAATTTCAGGGAGAGATTTTAGAAAGTGAATCACTTTTTCCCCAAAGTACTGAACTTCAGCCCAGTCATGCCGCAGATATTTTCTCTTGGTTCTGATTTTATCTTTCATATCTGTCTTTAAAGACCAATAAACGTTTTTGGGTTTTGGGTTTTTGTTTTTTTTTACAACATGACATATTACTTTCTGCTAAATGCTCCTTTTCAAAGTTCAGTGTGACACAAGACACACAGCTCTGCAACCTTTGTTGTGTCAGCCTTTGTGGGATCTCTCATTGATTTATGCGTTCTGTTCTCCAGATTGTGGAAGCAGATTTTCCCTTATGCCCAGTGTGGTTTTAACAAGCGTCATAACACAGTTAATTTTAAACGCAAAATGAAAGGCCTTAAGCAGAATAGTGGGAGGAAGGCTTTTTAGAAAAGCAATAAGAAGGGAGTTTGACATATGGGCTTTATACAGGTGAACAAAATCCCCTGGAAATCCCTTAGAAATGCCTTTCAGATTTCATGGTTGAAGACAGGGAAATCCTTTCAGAAAGATAAAGCAAAAGAGCCGATGGTTCTGCTCAGCCCTGCTGACGTGCATTGTGAAATGGCTGGGCTGTGACTGATCAGAGTTCATTAAAAACACATCTTATTAACCTATCACTCTTAATACTATGAAGGAGCTGTGAGAGCAACACATCATTTTTACCTTAAGTGGGAAACTGCCTGCGTGCATGGTTTGGTTTAACTTTCACTTTTGCTAGTTATTATAACACCCTCTCCGGCCTCCCCCCCCCCCCCCCAGCATTGGCATGCAATAACAGTACAAAGAATGAAAACCTTTCCTTTTTCAGAAGGGGAGGAAAAAAGAAATAATGGAGCCCAGGGTTTATGTAACATGAAGTATCTGTGAGCATTTTGTGACCTGTTCTCAAAGTTTATGACATGGAAGAATTAGTCTCTAGAGTTATTTATAACATAGCGCTGGCCTCTCCCCCAGGTGAATGACTGACAATGGGGCTACAGTCAAGCAACCTTTGTCCTGTGATCTACACCGACTCCATTTGCGTTTGGAAGCTCGCGAGCGTAGGGGACAGGACGCCCCGCCCCGAGACGCTGCCCTGGGCTCCACCAGTTTCTCCCACGCGTTGTCTACCCGCTTGTCCCTCCTGGTTGGTCGCTTGCTGCCCCCGTGATAGGGTCACTCCACGTCCCGCCACACTTTCTTCTGATTGGCCGAAAATGGCCACTATGACCGATTGCAACGGAACTCGGGAGAGGGCAGCTCTCCAGCGTTCTGTGGCGATCGGTTAAAAAGGAAGTCACACCGCTCCGCACACGCTGCACGTGCCCGGGACATGCTGGGATTCATGCGGTGTAGAGCAGCAGCAGCTTTTACAACGCAATCCTCAGAAGTCTACAGCATGTCTACTCAGAAGTCCCATTTATTTCAATGGAGCTTACTCCCAAGTATAGGACTGCAGCCTTACGGTGCAATCCTCCCTAACTGTGCACCTGCGGAGCGCACACTCTGCAGGCACTGGGTGCTGTAAACGCAGGCACTGGGTGCTGTAAACGCACTTCGGCACCCAAGGAGCAAGGGCCGCTGGTGCAGAGCCCGGCACCCCTTGCTCCGCCTCTGGACTGACCCTGAAGCCACCGGAGCAGGTGAGATTTGCACTGGGGGGGGGGGAGGGCGGCTGTTGGCAGGCCTGGGCCGAGAGAGGGCAGCGATATCGGGGGCAAGCTCTGCCGATATCCCCAACTCTCTTCCGGCCTGGGCCGCCCTTACTCCACCACCCTGGATGTACATCTGAGGAGGCCCATTTGGGCTGGGCAGCCTGACACTGGGGGAAGTGGACAAACGTCCCCTTCTCCTGAGGAGTCCCTGGGCTGCACCGGAGCAACACGAGAAGGGCTCAGGATCCTGCGGCTGGCCCTTTGAGCCGGCTGCGGATCCGTATGCAGGATTGGGCTGCCCATCCTTTTCTTCTTCTTTTTTTCTTCAAACATGTTCAGAATTTCTGATATTTTTGTTTGCACTTGAAAACAGCTCCAGGGGAACTAATTTTGATTGGTGAAGAGGCATTGGGGAGGGGTCTATGACCATATAAGATTTTGTTTCCAAACTTAGTTACATTCAGGAGAAAAGGGAAGGAAGTAACCATGATACCATTTGCATAGTCAGGACTCTTGTTGTCAGTGACTAAACTGTTCATAGGCTTCTCCATGAGTCTCTGGGTTTTTTAAAATCCTCTTTACAATACTAGGCAGCCAAAACCGCATAGCAAAATGTGAGCGCAATGCTGTACTTTCATATTTATGGCATCATCATGGAATGATGAAGTATCATCCACTGCTGCTAACATTTATCCGGCATAAATACGGTATGTTGCTCACTGAAGCTACAATGCTGAAAGTGTGGGCAGAGCGTTCTAAGAGGACAGTAATTCAATTGTAATTTTGTTCCAAAGAGAAAATATAATACTCAGGAAGAATAATAACTAGAACAAGTCCTTCCACCATAATTCACTCTTCTTCTAGATGCAAATCTGGTTGTACTTAGCACTAACATTAACTTTCCCCCCCACAATTATCACTTTGTTAGGAATATGTTGTAAGTTACATTGCTATTCTTTGATCAGTTCCAGTGACTTTGGTCTTAAATAACCCTTCCCATGGAGCTGTTCCAAAATGCTAATTTGCACTGATGGATTGATGGAATTTATTTATTTATATAAAACATTTCTACCCCGCCTTTCCCTTGCCAAGGTAAATGCACAAGGTGGCTTACAAGTTTCCATAGAAACTAACAATAAAACTTACAATAAATTGGGAATTGTTTCCAATACTGAAATTAATGAAGAATCCCTGTCTGGTGTTGGACTCACCTGCCATAGAGGCCCCGCACGTCCCAAACGGGCAGCTGCTGGAGGGGAGAAGCACTGAGGGTGGAACTCCAGGGAGGCTGAAATGCCTATAAAAAGAAAAAAACGTGATCAGAAGCGACTTCCAATTGCATGCGCAACTGGAAGTCGCTTCCAGTAACTTTCTTTTTATAGCCATTTTACAAACTTAGAAAATAGCGCGAGAGGTAAGAAAAGAGGTAAGAAGCAGCCTCTGGCTGCTTATTACAGGCAAGTAGAACGAGACTAAGTACTAGAGAGGCTCTGCAAGGTTAACAGAAACCTTGCAGAGCCTCTCTAGGACTTAGTCTTGTTCTACTTGCCTGCAATGGAGGCTGCTTCTCTGTTTGTTTTAAGGAAGAAACAAAGCTTGCTGAAAGAAAAATAAGAGCTGGGGGGGGGCAAGCATGCATGCCTGCAGGGTAGGCAGGGTGGGGGGCCCCTCAGGAAACCATGGAGGGGGTGTTCGCTCTTATCCACGGTTTCAAGTATCCACGGAGGGGCCTGGAACATATCCCCAACGGATATGGGGGCCCACCTGTACTGTGGCACTGGCCCCACCTCCCCACCACAACCAAACGCGGACTTGAGCATCCGCGAATTTGAACCCCCGCGGATACGAAGGGCCAACTGTATCTGATCAGGGTGTATACAGAATATGTATTAGTATCTTTGTTAATAAATGATATAATATTTTAAAGAAGGATTTTCAGTTCACCTTAAAGATCAATCCTATGCAGATTTATTCAGAAGTAAGTCCTATAGTGTTCAACAGGACTCAGTCCCAGGAAAGTGTGCATAGGATTGGTCTATAATGTTTTTGAATTGGGGGTATCTCTTTTCCAAAAATTCAACTAATAAGAAACATAACCAAGGGAAAAAAATAGAAGGGGTTATACAATTTGAATAGTTCAGGCTAAGGGCTCAGTTTTTCCAACTTTATATGAATTCCCTGATGATTCCAGTGGAACTTAGAGCAAAGAGTCAGGCTCTAGGTCTGTTCCTCCAAATGCAAGCATATTTATATCTAAAATAGTTTCAGATATATGCGGTTAATAAATGAGCTCCTATTACATTAACAAGTACAAATAAGAGTTTCTTTCAGAGAACTTTTGAAATGACAAAAAAACAAAGACTTTGGGAACATGCTTTTGATTTGCCACACATACGGAGCAATTATTCATTTTACCATTTGGGGCCTGGCATGCAGACAATAAGTGTAAAATGGGTTACACTTTTCATACAGATCAAAGATGTGAATGATTGTTCATTTTTAATGCCTGTGACCACATTTTAAATGAGTTTTAACAGCTTCTTTAATTTAAATTCATTACGCAACAGTTTACAAAATTCCTCTGTTAAAATGTTTGGAACAACATGTAGGTCATGATGACTTCTTAAAAATCGTGCCCAAGAACGCTTCTTGGTTGGCTTCCAAGAAAAAACAAAACACCCTAATTCTCAATTTGAAAATAAACTGTGAAATGCACATCTTTGCCCGATTCAAATTCACACCCTCCGTCTCTACCCTCTTCACTACTGCACTTTCACAATCCTCCGGCTTCTCTCGTCGAAAAAACATTGTGTTTCTGATCATGCCTCGGAGGATGAAGTGCCACCCTGAGCTACAGGCTTAACCCTGCATGTAGCTCTAAGACAGCAACAGTGCTATTTTGCATAGCCCACCCCCTAGGCAAGAGCCTTGCCTTGTGAATCCGTGTACGGAACACATACTTCTAAGGAACGCCTACTGCAACCGATGATCTGATCTGCTCATCCAGTTCTGCTGCCTTCCTGCTTACATTCTGCACCTTCTTCTCCTGGCCTTTGTATGTCTGCCTCAGTTGCTTGCCTTTGCCTGCGTCTGGTTCTTTACTCCCCCTCTCTACAATGTGCCTTTGGACAGACTCATTGGTCTGGGGCACTGTACTTGCTTTTGAGACCACTTGCATCTTTCCTTCAAATGGCCTCAGGCTGCTCACCCACATCTCTTGTGTTTTTCTCTTTTTGTCTCTGGTGCAGATGTCCTGGCAACTAACCCTGTGGCGGCAGCAGGGGCAACCAGGAGGTGGTGGCAGAGGAAGGTGGCGATCGATGGATCACTGGCGATCAATCGAAGCACTTTGGCTTCGCAATGTAGCCGCTCACTGCACCCTTGCTCCTCAGCTGGGGGGGCAACTAGGAGGGTCTTGGGGGGGCGACCAGGCAGGAGGCAGTGGAGGAGGAGGAAGGGGTGGAGGGCGGCCACATTATGAAGCCGAAGTGCTTCGGGGGCTGGAGGTTGACCAGGAGGCACGAGTCCGACCTCACTTAAATGTTCCTATGGCATTTTCCCAATAACTTTAAAATGAAATGACTTTAAAACGAAACAACTTTAAGTGAAGACTTGTTGTATTAAAGTTAATGTAATAAAGTGGCCCTTTCTACCATAACCTCTGCCTGGCATGATTTGTGTGTGTGTGTGGGGGGGGGCTTGGGTAATATTTATCCCCTTTGTTCTATGAGGGAAACATTAGGAAAACCTTCAATAAGCTTGTTCAAAGGTAACGTCTTAATGAAATCCATTTTCAGCTTTTCGAATCTACAGACACCTAGTTTACACCTTATTCCAGTGTTTCTCAAACTTTTTCGATCTGTGGTTCCCATCCCTTGACCATTGATGACCATTGGTCGCGGCTCCCCATTACATTATGTTGATGCCTGCCAATTGGCGTTGCACTGTTTTCCAAGAGGATTCCGTGGCACTCCGCGGCTCCCCTGGCTGGTTTTCGCGGCTTCCCTGGGAGCCGGGAACCAGTGCCTTATTCGTTTGAAAAGTGAAAAGAAGTGGAATTACTGGTATTAGTGTCACCTTTTCAATAGTGAAGATGCAGCAGCAAAAGAGAACATCCAGCCTTAATCTGTCCTCTGGGGCACTGTGACAATCTTTTTGTTTAGATATTATTTGTCATCCTCAGCCTAATATATAAACAAAAAGACGGTTGCATTGCCCTGGAGGACAGATTAAGGCTGGATATTCTCTTTTGCTTCTGCTGCATCATCTTCACCATTGAAAAGGCAACATCAATGGAAACACCAGTAATTCCACTTCTTTTGTGTAAGAGTTTGTTCCTCGTATTGCTTATAAGTGCAGTTTTCAGATATTTTAAAACCAATGTCATTCAAGGGATAAAAACCAGGATAATATAGGCTGCGTGTCTGTATTCAAAGTAACAAACATTTCAGGAGTTTTTTTTTTATTTTTCAAGGAACAAACCATTTTATTTAATTAGAATCACACCTTATTCCCAGAATTTAAGCACATAATAGTTTAACCATAAATTATACATAAAATGTATAATTATACATAAAATGTATAATCTGTTGGACCAAGGCCAACAGAATGCTACTGGAAAGCCCATGAGTGAAGTATGAAGGTAAGAGCTTTTCCCATTTTCGTCCCCCAGAAGAATACACTATATTTAGCTATCAATGCTAATAGCCATTAATAGACCTATTCTTCATAATTTTGTCTGATATAGCAATAATACTCATATAACTATAGGTCCATGGCATGATTGTCATGACTTCATCTCTAGCACAGAGTCAGAGCCCAAGGAGACAGAGTCAGCTGGACTGACGGTGCTGGATATGAAGACCTTGGACTGGAGATGGAGCCCATCAGACAAGAGCCCCAATGTCTACCCCCCCCCAAACAACCAGTCCTCTTCCATACCCAGAATTTTAAAGAAACCCCATACCTTCTTGCAGGCTCCAGCAGTAAGCCAGGAGGGAGCTGCTGGAGTGCAAGGATCCAAGATAGAGAGTTGCTCCTTGCCTTTCCAGACATGGAGGGTGGAGTCTGGAAAGGGGAGTCTTAAGTCTCAGGACATTTACCGGTAAGTCCTGTGCTGAGCTCTGAATTCTGTTGGAGCAAGGTGCTTACTCTGAGGTCCAGTGCTTCTGGCCTCACCTTGTGGAATCTCACTCAAAGGAAGGCAGGACAGGATAATGACCACATTTGTGGCACAGTCAGTAGCGTAGCTGGGGGGGGGGCAGGCGGTGTGGTAAGTGCTGCAAGGCGCTGCAAGGTGCCCCCTCCCACTTGCCATTGGAGCCATTCTGGGAAGTGAAGGCAGCGTGCAGGAGCTCACCAAACCAAATGGAGTCTCCTGCGCGTTGCCTTCGCTGCCTGGAATGGCAAGTGGGAGGGAGGGGCCACCTTGCAGTGCCTTTTAGCCGTTACCACACTGCCTGCCCCCCAGCTACGCTACTGGGCACAGTACAATTACATGTTGTGTGAAGAAGTGCTTCGTTTTGTCAGTCAAAATCTACTGTCAGTCAGTCAATTTCATTGGGTGGCCCTGAGTTTTAGTCTTAGGAGAGGGGGATAGACGCATCTCTGTACTCACACAGCTCATGATTTAATAAACCTCTATCATGTTTCCCTTCAGCTGCAATCCTATGCACACTTACCTGGGAGTAAGCACCATTCAGCTCAATAGAGCTTACTTAGTGTAGGCATATATTGGGTTATGCTGTTACTTTAAAACTCAAACTTTGTAGACTTTCCTCCTAGAGAAGGTGCTCCAACCCTTTGGTAATTTTCACTCAGCATTAACCAAATGTTCACATCATCGTTTGGGGATGGGAAATTCCACCCTTTACCAACTCTTAGCTAGCATAGTTGAGAGTATAAATCAAGAGTAACCACATGATCTTGAGTTGCATCTTGAGCATCCTTTCGAAGCACTATATGATCGTGGAATCTGAGCTGGCTTTAAGAAATGAAGATATATGGTAATATATTCTTATTCAGGCATATATCAGGCATAGCCAACAAGGGTCCCATAGGAACCAGGAGGGAATTTTGCAAAATGGCCAAGAATTCTTGTAACAGGGTAGCATTACCTTTAGTTGCTTCCTATTGCTGAAGCCTTAGACAATGATGTCACGCTTGTAGAAAGTCCATATGTGCTGGGCTTGTTTCAGTACTGGACTGGCCACAGCTGACTAGCATAGGGAAATCCCTGCAATGTGGTCTCGGTGTGCTTGATGTGAACCCACCGTATCCTACTGCCTGTCTCTTTCCCTCGCCTTTGCTTCTTTAGGCTGCTGCCTTAAATCATCCACATAGTGTGTCACATGCTGAAGAAGCAACAAAATCTTTTCAGAGATGGGAAATTGGGGATGGGAATCAGGGCCTCTGAGAGGAATTTTATCAGGGGGTAGAAAGTTTCTTTTGGGGCCCTTCTCAAAGGGGGGGGGAAACAGGGCAGGGGGAGGACAGCAACAGTCGGAAAACTCTCTGGAGCCCGGGTCTACCAGGCTTTTTGCAGCACCCAGGTCTACCTGCCTGGTAGACCTGGCCTCCTGGTTGACCCGGCCTCTGTCTTTCACTCTCCATGAGGCCAGCTGAGATCCCAGGAAATTTCTGGGGCCCTCCTTTGGCTCCTGGGCCCCCTTTTTGACCCTGGGCCTGGGTATAATTTACCCCCTTTACCCCCCTGTCATGGGCCCTGATGGGAATCCCACTAATGGCTAATCCCACTTTCCAATTTCTAGGCTCTGAAAGAGATTTGTGAGCAAATGCAAATGCCTCTGAAACCGTTGGGGATGTGTGTGTAAAATGTCTCTGATTTGTTGTTGCCAACAGTGCCTGCGTAGGCATGTTGGTGTTTTTGGTTTGGTGGCTTCAGGTTAAAACAGTCATGACATTTCTTGCATCTCTACTTACAGGTGTGGTGTATGCCTCTGCGAATGTCCCCTTCCCTTCTCCTGAGGTGCAGCCTAGCAGCCCCGAAGCAGTCCGGAATGGGCTTGGGATACAGCGGCCGGCCCTTTAGGCCAGCTGTGTATCCTTACACAGGATTGGGCTGCCCATGTCAGTGTAATAGATAGCTGATGTGCTATTGGAGAGTTAGCAGTGAGGGTACCCCTTATGCAGTGCAACTGGAAACATCTTGCATCTGAATAAAGGAACAAAAAGTATTGCGGGATTCATAGAAAACAATGAGACAGCAAAGCAAACACGCATTCAATGTCACATCTGTTCTGACCCTCGTAATAGAGAAGCAGCACCAGAATGTAGACATGTTCTGCATATCGCAGGGCTCTGCAAACCTTTCCATTGTGGGGACTCCATAAGATTATGACTGTTGCACAGACTTCTAGAGGATCAGCAGAGATGCTGTGTGGCTTGTATGGTTGAATGCGCATACTTTGAGATCAGGGAAGCAACAATGTTCAAATAAGTCTAGTTTGTGCATATGGTCAAAAGAGTCACCCATGTTTTGTGATGCAATCCTTAATCAGATCTCTCACCTTTTCCATGACTTAACCCTTTACTTCTCACCACCAACTGTAACCAAAGCTCAGTATGTTCCTCCTGAATATACAATACTATTTTCATCCCTGTCCTATCCCCTCCATTTCTCCTTCCTCTGTTTTCTATCGTACTGTCAAAGTTCAGGTTGCAAACTCCTTTTTGCTTGTGAAATTCTATAAAGCGCCATGTACATTGAGGGCTAACACAACAACAACATCTCCTAACTTTGCATTGATGAGTCAATGGAAGCCCAGTTCTCCTAAGCCTGCTGCATCGCAGAACTCAAGGTCACCTGAGGTGCATTTATATAACCACGTTAGGGGAAAGGATAGAATAACTTGGCTTCAATGAATGGGAAAGCATTGTGTCCACTGATATTTGAACGTTTAGATGCTGCAATTGTTTGTTTTGGAATGCAATCGTAAGTCTGCTTAGGAAAAAATGGTATTTTAAAGACTGAAATCTTTGTGTAGTATGAGAAATCTTTTCTTACCCTTTAACATTATGATATCAGTTGATCTTTCAATGACGTTTTCTATTACTGGACTCTGACCTAAACTTTAAATAGCTCTATTATTTCTAATGACCTTGTTCTTACTCGGTTTTACAGGTCAGCAGTAAACTAATCAGTCAGCTTCCTGCTAATTAATCCTATTTAGCTAAAGAACTGTTAGCCCGCATTATCTTATCTCCATTAAAGGGAAGTTTTTATAGAGACTTGGCAGCAGATTACTACCATGAATGACAACCCCCACTCCCCTTCAGATACATAGCGCATTGGCTGGAGACGAGAGACGCACAGAGTGTCATCTGATCCACCCGAGCCTTTCTTAATACGCTATCATAAATACGCCAATAGCCAGGTGGCGTTACAGTTACAATGCATCTCACTGTTCTTACAGTAAATGGCACTGTTGCTGGGGCACATTTGGACCAAGGGCCTTTGCAAAAACCTAGCATGCCGCCCAGCGATATGGTTGCAAATGGAAACGGAATGAAGAGAATCCTCTTGTGTGAAACAGGAGCCTCAAGCAGGGCAGCTTGTATCAATATCAATGGGGCTGCTGGATTATTCAGCCGTATTGTCTGCAGACTCGTCTTCACACACTTTGAGAAAACTGGTCTGGTACTGTTAACAAAGAGACATGTCACACCCGTCATCACGATATTCCCCAATGCAAACACCTTCCTCAGTGCACAAGGCTGGAAAACACACGGACTTTCTCACTCCAATGTCAGGGTTTGTGTTCGTGAAATGTGACTTTTTAAAATAGTTGCATGCCATAACGACAAGCAGCATTGTCACTCCTTTTACAGAGAGAAGAGATATGGTGTAAAAAGGGAAGTCACAGTGGATTCATTATGATCCACCCTGACTTTCTCCTGCCTTCAAAGTCTGTAAGACAAACAGAAATAGTGGCACACTGAATGCTGCTTGCTTGGTCATGTCATTCCCCTCACACTTCAGGCAGGTGGCCTGAGAGCTGGTGTAGCAGAGTGGCTAAAGCTGCTATCTTATATACACACTTACCTGGGAGTAAGTCATCTCACTGAATACAATGGGACATAGAGCCCAAGCCTATGCATATTTACTCGTCGTCTTTCTAAAAAAGAAAAACAAGGAACCCTGAAAACATTTTTAAGAGTTGTAAAAGTGCTGTGGGGATGGGCGGTGGCAAAAAAGATGGGTTCATGACATTTCAAGACCAGTCTATATGCACTTTTCACAGGTGGATCTTTACTGTTCCAACTCAAACTTACAGAATCTGGTTTTTAAGAGCTCACATTGAAACTATAGAAATCCATCTGCTTACAGAGCACTGAAACATCTTTCGCCACTCTTACAGCGCAATCCTGTGTAAACTTGCACTGGTGTAACAGTAGATGCACTGGTGTAAGTGCACTTATGCCAGTGTAAATGTTACACCGATGCATCTACAGTTACAACTGGTGCAAGGTTACACAGGATTGCGCTGTTAGAACGTTACGTTCCGACATACAGCAAGTTTACACATCATTTTACACCAGGTTTACATCAGGTTTACACCAGGCACAGAGGCGTCGCTGTGGCCTGGCGGGGTGTGCGGGGGGCCCCAGGTGACGCGCATGTGCACACGCAGAAGGGTGACGCGCACGCGTGCGCGTCACCTCTCCCGCGCGCATGCGCGCGCGTCGCCTGGGGGCCTCCCGCCCGCCTCGCCAGGCTGGCTTCGGGAGCCCCTCAATCCGGAGAGCCGGCTCGGGGACGTCCTCCCCGGCCGGCTGCCCGGGGCCTTCTGAAGGCCCGCTGCGAGAACGATATTTATACCGTTCTTTTTGCGCATGCTCAGACTGTTACTGAGGGAAAAGGGCTGCCCTTTTCCCTCAGTAACAGTCTCAACATGCGCAAAAAGAACGGTATAAATATCGTTCTCGCAGCGGGCCTTCAGAAGGCCCCGGGCAGCCGGCCGGGGAGGACGTCCCCGAGCCGGCTCTCCCGACTGAGGGGGCGCCTGGAGCGGGCGACCCGTCGGGCGCCTCCCCCCAATACGGGGGGGGTGTCGGGGGAGGCGTCACTAGGTGATGCACGCGCCCTGCTCTGGGGCAGCGCGCGCCCTAGTGACGCCACTGACTAGGCAGAACGTCTGGGTCAGTTGGCAGAGTTACTGCCTTGTAAGCCTGAAGATCTGTGAACGGCAGTTCGAGACACACCACTGACAAAAAGCTGTGAACCCTCTGGAAGGAGAGATAAAGCTGCCAGCTGCACCTGTGTGGGAGGCAGTGTGTGTCGGCTGAGCGTGGGAGGCGAAGGCCAGTGAGAGGCCAGATTGTCCCTGCAAGTCTCCATGTTGCTCTGGGAGCAAATTTCTCTGCCTTGCTACATTTACTGTAACAGGTAATCTCTCTCTTCTGGAGTTGCTGTGTGTGTGTGTTTTCTGTTGAATGCCATTTGCAACACAATGGGAACTGTTTGTGCTCTCTCTGGGCTTCCAAGATACTGTACAATACCTTTTATATTTGCATAATGTTGTCAGGAAGGAATAATAATTTATTTGTTAGACTAGAGTTAGGAATTGTTCCATAACAAAGAGCCAATGTGGTATACTGGATGCTGCCCCCGCTATCACCCAGCCCATAGACTTCAAGGTAAGGTTCAGGTTCACAAAGTTCATATAGTATACGGCAAAGAGGGTCCCCTGGAACCTAACCTTATTTTTCTCATAGGCTCAATGATCCGGTATCCACTAATTCGGTATCCACTAATATAATTCGGTATCCACTAATTCGGTAATCCACTAATTCGGTATCCACAGGGTTAGGTTCCATTTTCCAGGAACCTAACCCTGCCTAGCAGATAATGAGAACTGACTTATACAAACTCCTTAAAAAGAAAATGATAAGATACTTTCACATGCTGGACTGACATGCCTATTATTTCACTGTGTTCCCTTATTACTATTACAAATATTTATGTTCTTGCTACATCTCTTCGTTGTCCCTTGATGTTTTATTTACGTACTTTGGGGACAGGAAGTTCCTTTGTGTTATGGTTGGAAATCCTCAAAACTACAGTTATATAATACATTTTTTACATGCAGTAATAATGCCAAGATGCCAAAAGAAAAAGTTTTTGGAACTCTGACAAGTGCATCATATGCAAGAACTGCCACCACCCAACTTCGTATCACTTGTCCTGCTAGCTCTGGCTTCTGATAGCAAATGGCAGATGCTGCAGAGAAAGAAAAAAGGCCAGGATGAGACAGTGATAACCATCTGCCTATATCTGACAATCAGAGATAAGCTAGCTCTAAACATGGTAGTGGTGGTGCTGGCTATTGTGGTTAAGTAGCCATTGATAGATCTGCCTACCATGCATTTATCTTCTTAGGCTAGGCGCCTTCACAATGTTCCATGACTCTCCCATCCCATAAGGTTAAGGACACCTGAAACTTCTTTCACCAGTTGCCTTTCCATTGCATTGGGCAACCCAGGGTTCTGCTATACTGTGAACCAGAGAAAGCTAGATCTATGCTACATTTGGTACAGTGGGTCTGGACCAAAGCATTCAAGTTGCTTCTGGACTGATTATGCCTTCCCATAGTGGTAGTGGAGCAAAGACAAAGCAAAGCCTCGTACTGATGCGACTGTATGTCGTTTTATGAACAAGAGATGGGGTGAGGCTAAATCTTGAGCTTGGTTGTTTCAGGACGTTTCCTAGCCTTTATTATGACTGGAGAATTCCCTCACATCATCTTCCCTTTCAGACTGAAGTAGGCCTACCAGAGCTCCAGTCACTGGCATATTTCACTATCACAGCAAGCCCAGTTGGGGGCTTATTATTTCCTCTGATACTCAGAGCAAGAACTTTCTCTTTAGATGTTCCTTTAAGCAGTGATGTAGACTTCAGTCTATTGACTCGGACTCGAGTTGGACTCAAGTCGTATCAATGACTCGACTCGGACTTGACTCGGTGATTGTAAAAGACTCGACTCGAAACTTGATCTTCAATCACCGTATTCTTTTCATATACAGTGTCAAACCCCCCACCTTGCCACATGTTGAGATGTGTATAATGCAGGGCCTTTTTCAGGCTGGTTTATGGGTTTATGGAAGTCTGCTGATCCCACCTGCTAAAGCTGGGCAGGGTTTCTAATTCACCTCTGGGTTCTCGTGTACACATGCTGGACCATTCAAGCATTGCTCCCATAGTTTATGGGGTCACCGCTTACCAGGAAAGCCTCACACCACAATTGCTTCCCTGATTGTATGGAACATGCCAGCTGAGAATCTCTGATTCTGTTCTCAACAAGCAAACGAGGGCTGACCACTGTGGGAGTTGGATGCACCCTTTTAAGCAGGGTGCAAAGCAGGGACCCCTGTCACCCTACCCTAGTAGTGTAAGGCGGATGAGGAGACAAGGCCACCTGCTTTCCAACAAAACCAGAACTGAAGAACAAAATGGATGTTAAAGAGTATGCCATATATGGACAAGGATTACAATAATTACAGTATAAATGTTGTCATGTTTTCTTTTGGGTATGAAATAATGAGGTATGTTTTAAAGATGGCAGATAAATATCCAGGTATCAGCATGGCCAGGAGCTTAGTGATGGCATCAGGCCAAGCAGAATTGGCACTGTTCTCATTGGCTCTGTGGCAGAAGCACAACAATGTCTAAATAGTGAGAGTTTTGAATTTCAGTCGCATTCCTCCTAACAGCTGATAGGCTGCCTGGTTCTGGGTGTGTTAATGTTGTATAGTAGAACAACTGGGAACCTGCCCAGGTGTAGAAATGACTATTCCTGTTTATAGGGCAAATTCATTTTCCCCCCTTCTTCTCTCATTTGCATCTGCACCGTACAATTTTCTCTCCAGCATTTAAATAATGCACTAGATCCCAGAGCTTCATTCGCCTAGTTTAAACTCTCTTCTGCTCACTTACGGCTGCTTTTCAGTTTACAAGCCAGCAATAATCTCATAGTTGATCTAATGGGATGAGCAGATTTAAAGATTCAGGGGAAGCAGTGACACAAAGTCAGGAGGCAACCGGGTCACTGATCTCTGGCACACGCCTCCTTTTGGAACAGGGCCCTGGCCTCCTAAAGCCAATCACTTGGAGACTAACGTTCATTAGATTTGAAACAGCAAAATCATTTCCAGCCAATTTGACCTATTGTTTTAATTTTGTCTTTACTATTGAGTAATGGCCCAGTTCTTTTTATTTTATTTTATTTTTTTGGGTCTTTAGAAAATGTAGCATTTGAAGGGATATTTGCTGCACTGGTGCTTTTAGCAGTGATCATCTGGGCAGTCTGCAGAAACGACTGTAGATCATGGTTCTTCAAGGCCAAAATAAAGATACTGAAGGTAGCAAATGATGACAATCCATAAAATGACAATTAACCAAAATAACAAGCCCTGTTTGCCTGCAGGGATTAGCTGGTTTTAAATTATTGTTGTACTGCTTTACTTAACATGGGTGATATACCAGATGCTAGAACCATATGCAACGTAACAACATTTACTGGGCATGTGCTACTTAGAAGCAACCAAAACGCAATTTCTTATAGCAATTAAGTGCAATAAAATACAATGTGAATGTTTATCAACTGGAATTTATTGAAGAAGACTACCTATATCTGAAAAGGAAACAAAAGCTGGTTTGGAACTCAAGGGGAAAGCTCTGGAGCACAAATTATTTAAATTGCAGCCATCCTCAAACTGTTTGCTACAGAAGAGCAGTTTAAAACCTGAGTGACAGACATTTAGGTGTCTGTCTGGTTGTAATAATTAACAATTTACTGGATACGACTTCAGAATCTTCTGCCTGAAAGTCAAGCCAGTGGACGACTGACGAAATGGGTTGAGAGGTACTATCTCTAGAGGCAGGGCTGGAGCCAAAGAGGGAAGACTGTGGGGCTTTGTCTCTTGCAGAGGTATTCCCAGGTCCCTCCCTGAATGGTCACTTTTCATTAAAAAGAAGTCCCCAACTTTTTTCCATGTGGAGATATAAAGGAAACAGTGCAGCCAGTTTTCTACCCAATTGCTAACTAAGCAGCGATGAAGTTCATTTACCGTAAACATATGAGACTGCCAGCACAATCCTGTGTAACTCTTACACCGGTGTAACTGTAGATCCACCGGTGTAAGTGCACTTATGCCAGTGTAACTTGCCGACGGACGCAGACCAGCGTAACCCCCTTGGATGCCGCGCATGCGCAGTTCGGACGTGGGACAGATGCCAGTGTAACTTTGTTGGTGCCGTGGGCATCCGAATGCCCCTGGAATGCCCCCTGCGCTGGCGGAGTTGCAGCCGTGTCCATCCCGTGTCCAAACTGTGCATGTGCGGCGTCCAAGGGGGGTTACACCAGTCTCCGTCCTACAAGTTACACTGGTATAAGTGCACTTACACCGGTGGATCTACAGTTTGTTGTTGTTGTTCAGTCATTAAGTCGTGTCCAACTCTTCGTGATCCCATGAACCACATCCCGCCAGGCCTTCCTGTCCTCCACTATCTTCCTGAGTTCGCTCATTTTCATGTTTGTTGCATCGGTGATGCTGTCTAACCATCTCATCCTTCCCCTTCCCCTTCCCCTTTTGCCTTCAATCTTTCCCAGCATCAGAGTCTTCTCCAGAGAGTCCTCTCTTCGCATTAGGTGGCCAAAATATTGCAAAAGTTACACAGGATTGAGCTGTGCATGTATTAATAATCTGGCCATTCCTCAATAATTCCTCAACTCCTTCTAACCCTTCTCCTGACTACAACATTTTTGACTATGGGTTTGCTTGTGGATGGGAGTAGGCCATGCCCAATAAGCAATTCCCAATTTTTTTCATTGATGACTTCATATAGTAATAATCTAAGGTGACATCTCTTGTTACCCTTTCTGGAAGCAATGATTGTATTTTGTTGCCCTTCTTGGTGACCAAAAATAGATCATAGTGATTGAAAATAAATGTTCTCTATGCTTGCTGAAATTTTTAGAACATTGTGAACTTTTATACTTGCAATCCTTGCATTCTGTGATTTTGCTATCCTTGCATTCTGTGATTCTGACGTCACAACAAGGAAGTGTTTTCAGCATTAACAGACATCAAACTAGGAAACTATCAAGGACACCTTCATGCAAGAGACAGAGAGACAACTGTGTCTGAAACCAGTTTCAAAACAAGTCTTGAGTACAGTATGTGAAAAACAAAGTTGGCATTTTCAGTACCCATCAGTAGCAGACAGTGTGCTAAGCGCATGAAGCCCAGTCGCACATCTCCTTGAAGAAAGCCCTACTGCATTCAGCAGGGCTGGCTGTCAGGTAAGTATACAGGGTTGCACCTTACCCTATACATATACACAGAGGCGTAGCAGCAGCGAGTGCTGCCTGGAGCACTCGCTGCTGCACCGCTCCGGGGGGGGCGCCGCCACTCCGGGGGGATGACCCGGCTTCCGCGGGTGCCTCGGAGCCGGAGAAAGCCCCGGAGCGTCCACCTCAACCAGTGCCCGGGGCTTTCTGAAGTCCGACTGCCGCGTCACACTGTTTATCTTTGTTTTTGCACATGCGCAAAACGTTAAAACGTTATCCTGTTTTTTTGCCAGCTGACTCCTCCACACTCCACTGCTGTGCACAGACACGCCAGCAGCACCTCAGCCTCCCATTAAAACATTAAAATGTTTTGCGCATGTGCAAAACAAAGATAAACAGTGTGACGCGGCAGTCGGACTTCAGAAAGCCCCGGCCACCGGTCGAGGTGGACGCTCCCGGGCTTTCTCTGGCTCCGAGGCTGGGGAGAAGGCCTCGGAGCGCCCGCTGGGCGGCGCGCGCTCCGTGGAAACACTGGAGCGAGCTGAGCATCGCCGTTCGGGGCCGAGGTGCCGCCTGCTCCGCTCGCTCCAGTCTATCCACGCCTCTGCATATACAAGGGTATACAAGTGGTGCCAGTGGTTGCTGGGATGCCCTGGAGCCCTCTGCCCCCCCTCCCCATGGCACACTGGACTCTAGCTCTCTACCATCAGTACTGAGAGTTCAGGGGCTGGTCTAGTGCCCCATTTGGCCAAACCCGGATTACACTCTATAAAAGTGCATTATTAGAATTAGGTTTGGAAGAGAGCAATTGCAGTATCTCCACAAAGAAAAAAATGTGTTTATTAATAGCAATAGTTGGTGTCAAGTCCACATCTTAATTCCAGTCTTCCAGCAGATTATCAGCACAGCTCCCTAGTTGCAAGCCTTACCTTTTGTGCCTGAGATACTGGGGGTGGTGGTGGTTGGGAATTGGCTCCCGTACCACCACCTCACCGAGTGCCCCCCTCAACAGTGGAGATGCCAGAAAATGGCTACTCCACCACTGTAAGGGGGGCAGTGCCCCCCCGCCAGCTATGCCACTGGCAGCAATAGGCCACACTGGGAGAGCCCAGTTTTCACCTCGCCTGGATAAAGAGCTACTGTGGGCTGCAGCCTGCATCCAGCCCATGGACCTTATGTTTAACACCCCTGGTTTAAACTGTTATGTGTGCTCCATCCAAAGGCACAGTTCTACTTGCACAAGCACTTCAGCAAATGAAAGCCTGAGAACTGGTACAGACCCAAATACATACTGTAACGTTGTGCAAATGCTTGCATAATGTCTTGCAGAAGCCTTTGTGTAACAGCACTAGCAGCAATTTCCCACCCACTTGGGGTACTTTGGAATTGGATTCAACCCGAATGGGTTTATGGTTGTTGTGGGATTATGTGCCATAGATGGTAGTGACTGAAGCTGCAGTCAAGCATGCAGTTAAACTGCCTAAATCCCACTAAAGTCAACAGATGGTCAGGAGCCTAATTGTACACAGGACTGCAACATTCATCTTTTTCAGGCACACTGCCCATCTCTTATACCAGATTAATAATTTAATGCATAACACTATGTATAGTATAAGGATTGGATCATAAAATCAGATTTCTTTGAGGATAGCAGAAGCTGAGCTGCATTGAAATAACACAACGACACATGTTCAGAATCAGATCACAATTTGCTGTGTGATGGAAAGGATTCCAGCTTAACCTGAACCAGGATGTGATCAGTCATAGCTGAGATATTTACTGCAATACTCACAAAACCAGTTCATTACCACTAATCCACTGAGATAGTCATCTCAACTTAACTTTAGCACATAAAAAAAGGAAAAGTGGTCATAAGAGAGTTTCTTTGTGTACCTAACATACAGTGCAATCCTATTCAACTTACACCACCGGTGTAACCAGTGGTGCAGTGAGAACTGGAAGCCCCAGAACGGAAAGGGGATTCAAATCCCCTCCAAAGGGGGATTCAAAGGAGATTTAAATCTCCCCTCCCTTTCAAAGCCTCCCGCCCTGCCCTCCCCCGCTGGTTACACCAGTGATGTAAATTGGATAGGATTGTGCTGATAAGGAGCAAAACCAGATTACTCAGTTTCCTCTGCAAAAAATGGCTTCTGCCCCTCAGATTAATTCTGCACACTACCATTAGTCATTTTTGTCCTGGGCATTTTCCACAGTAATCTGGGGTTTTTGTCTAAATTAAAAATGAACAACATGACAGGTTGTTCTTTTGATATGTATATGGTAGTCACAAACATGCTGTCCATAGGTTAACAAGATTTTCATAGTTATTGGAGTAATTTTATTGTATTTTTTATGCTGCAGTGATATTGGAGGTTTTTTTGTGTGTGTCTATTTATTGTGCTTTATTAGCCACCTTGTACTTTTTTTAAAAAGGCGAGATAAAACAATCTTTTAAATAAGGACATTCATTTCAGTCCAGTGAGTCATTTCATCAAATGAACTGGCAATAATTTGCCTCAAATCCCCCATGTGGTCAAATAATGTTGCCAGCATTGCTCCCACACATACATGTCTATCACTGCATGTGCAAACTCACAATCTGGGGTCTGGGCTTGTCCAGCCCAAAATGATGAACAAATCAGGGGAATTTATATATAGAGTACTCAGTAACCAGAAAGTCCAATATATAAGGACACAGCGAATGACTGTTGACTGGATAGCAGAGTGAATAACCTCAAAGTGCCTCTAACTAGGCTAACAGTAACCATGAGACAAGGTTTCCAACAACAGGTTTTATTGAAAAGATACAGGAAAAACAAGGAAAAGGGCAGTTTTGCTTATACGACCACTTGCTTAGAGTTTGAGTGGTTCTGGGTAGAGGATAATCAAAAATGGTTCCATTTGGACAGGCACAGGTCAAGTGAGAAGAGGGGGAGAGTCAGACTGCCAGCTGGGCCACGTTTCCTCCACACAAGAAGATGACTCAATGGAAGAGAAGAGGACTGACTGGTGCTTGGTTGAAAGCAGGCATGGGTGAGTAGGAGAAGGACGCAGAGTGAGCGTTAACAAAGGAAGAGGGTTATAGAGGTAATGCTATTTTAATGGGGTTTTAGGGAGAAAAATTGTAAGGAGAGGAGAAATTACCTATCCTTTGTCTGCTAGGTAGACTTGGGTACGCTGTCCTTCTACGAAGTGAAGCCACGCTGCATGGCTTTGAGTCCCGTCCCCCCCCCAAAAAAAAATGCAGCCAAAAAGGTGCCCCTTGGCAGGCAGGATAGGCAGTTTCTCAAAGGCGAGGGCAATTACTGTGGCTGGAGGCTTTCCAAGAGGGGAAAAACCTCCTTGAAACAGTGGAAGTGGAAGTCTCCTTGAGTGGAAGTCTCAGTTGGAGACTATCAAAACAGGCAGTGTGGGGAAGGAAATGAAAATGCTTCCAGAGCAGGAGTAGTTATAGTGGCTTAAACAAAAAATATGAGACATTCCTGGGTGAATAATGGTCTCTGGAGCATCTCCCGGGTGTACAGCCAGGAATGTCCTGGGCTTGATTGAGTTACCGTGTGTCCTTCCAGGAGGGAACAAAGGCTTACTTGCACCCCAATCAAGGAGGCTCCTGAATGGACCAAAGATGCTTATAGGCAGCACCCACCCATGCTTAGGTCATTGGTAGGAGAGACATTCTGGAGAGGAGGTTTGAAAAGACTCTCAGGTGGTCTGGCCACTGGGCAGTTGAGCTTAATGTATTATTCAGGAAGACTTGTGCTTGCAAATGAGATTAGGCCAAAGTGGAGAACCCAAATTTGCAAGACCTTAGAGGAGGGTGACACACAGATATTCTGCAGTGTTGCAGCCTTCTATTCTGATCAATGGCCCTTAGTTAGCATGACCTTGATTAGAAGGAGCCAGTGGCGAGCGTGCAACACCCCCACGTGACACCACACACCACGCCCCCTGGGGGCGTGGCGTCATTTTCGTGCATGCCGGTGGTGGCGCGGCTTCAATCACACACACACACAACGCCGTTTTGCTTACCTTTTTGGAGCCAAATGGCTCCAGGGCGGCAGGAAGGCCCAATGAGAAGATGGCCAGCACAAGAAGACGAATACAGCAGAGGGGACGCTTCCAGGACGCAAGTACACGTTCCTACCCCCTCATTCCTACCCCAACGACGCTGCTGGAAGGAGCAGCCATGCCTCAACCCCTCCAGGGAGGGGAATAGCTGCTGAGGAACCAAGATGGAGTCAGGAGAGACTGGGCACGTTTGGAAAGAGAGGTCACTGGCAACAATAGCATTTGTTGCTCAATGAAAAGCACAGAAAACTATTCCCAAATTACTTGGCATAGTTTCTATGACAGTTGTCAAAAAACTGTAAACATAGTTTGGTTGACTTGACAGACCACAAGGTGTATAGGGGTGATCTAGACAAATTTTAAAGTTGCAAGAAACCTAGCAAATAAAAATTGCAAGTCCACATTGAATGTGGAAGATTTGAGCAAATAAGCCCAGTATTTTAATACTATACAGTGGTCTGGTCTGGTCTGGTCCCCTTTTCCCCCACGGATTTAGAATTTGCAGATTTGATTAACCTCGGATTCCAAACCCATGGAAAAAAGGCACTTCTGGTTTTTCCAAGAAACCGGAAGTGCCCTTCAGAAGCGCCCTGAGAGGCCTTCTGAGATGCAGGAAGGTAGCGTGTGGCCTTCCCTTTAAACTGAACCACAGTCTACAGCATAAGGTTTAAAAACTTGACAAATCTTCTAATTAAATATGTATTCCATATTGTAATAATACAAAGTACATTCATGAAATGAATTAATGTCAGTAGTGACGCCAGAAACAGCACACAAGCATTACCAAGATGACCTGTTTAACCTATGCAAATGTTTCCATGATTTGGGAAATATAATTATCCCAGTTTAAGTTACTGATTTTGATGCTTGAAGATGTCAGCTCATTTGGAATAATATACGAGATTGGAATGCAGTTTTGCAAATTTCACAGCCAGGCACTTATGCAGATATTATGTTTTGTTACATTTCACAAAACTTACTCCCATAAATAGCTTTCCTTTTGCACAGAGCGTTAGTACTCTAAAAGGACTGAATTGAATTCAGTGATGGGTAAATATTCCAACAAAATTATGAAGTCCCACAAAATATTTTACTGTAAATACTGTAAATCTCCAGTAGTCTGGCATCCATTTGTGCGGCATTTCTGAAAGTTCAACATCAAAATAGCAAGGGCTCAGCTCCCTTTTAGCTCCCCAACTTGCAGGGCATCCTAATAAGCATGCTGCATGGTGCCTTCCTGCCCCACACTCTGGCCTTCTCGCCTGGGCTCCTTGGCCATCATGAGGCTGCAGAGGTGATGGATATGCGCTGAGTCAGCCATGGCCCGGCTGCAGGTGCACATTCCAGGTACAGTGCCAGTAGCGGGTCAAAGCACAGAAAGCTCACATCCAGGTGGAAGGGGCTCGATAATGGCTCCAAGCTGCTGACTTTGGCGGTGCCTCAGCCTGGCACAAACCTCCGCCTCCTCCATGGGCCTCCTAACAGTTCAGCATATCCAATCATCTGGCTCCACCAAAGGTGCAGGCTTATCACCTACTGTATCCGTTTTCTCTACCTATTGTCTGGTAGTAGCATGTGCAAACCTATTGGTTTTTCCCAATAGGTATTTGTGGAACTTTAGTTTAGGGACGTATAAGCATCAGCAAGTGCTTTGTAGGATAAGAAGTAACTGAAGAAAAAAAATACACAAAAGCACAAGAAAACACCATCAGCACTCTATACATATATTTAACTGTCTAAGGAGGCAATCCTGTCCATTAAAAAAATGGAGCTTACTTCTGAATAGACATGCATAGGATTGCACTGTTGGTTTTGTATTACCAACACCCTTCTATGGGTAGATGGGGGGTATTTCCTAGAAAGCACTGTGTTTGGTTACTTCTCTTGATGCTCACCATCTGGTCCCATTTTGTAAATGGAGAACTGTACTTCTCATGTGTTCTTTGTTGTGAAGGGTAACCCTTGGAAAAAAAATACCTACGTGCTCTCCAAACATTGAGAACTGTGTTGAAAAGAAATGTGGCGAAATTCAGTTGCCTTCACATCCAAGCTACGATGAAATAACTCCTCTAAGTTTCTTAAGAGCTGACCCCTATGTGGAAAAAGAATCCATAAATACTTTTGGAAGTTGAAATTGCAATTTTGTAAAGACCAGGCAAATTTGCATAAGTATACACAGAAATACAGTGAAATACAAAGGCCATATGTTGGCTCTCTAGTCTATTTTGTGCTTTAAAAGGCAGGGTTGGGCTGGATTGCAAGTACTTCCTTACCACAGAGTCAAAGATTTGGTTCCCCCCATGAGAACTGTGGTTGGCAACTTAAGACAGACAGAAATAGTTTCTTTGATTCCCACTAAGCTGTCTCGTATACATTGCAGCTAGAACTGTAGAGAAGCAAGCTGTACAGGTATTATAGTGCACTGGATTTCTTCTGAAATCTGTATGCTGGGCATGAAACAAAAGATTTCAAGCATTTCCAAAAATGGAGCGTGTCGACATTTAAGACTTGGACTAACCCAATTTTTAAAACATGATCTTTTGCCAGGTTCTAAATGACAGAGTATGAATTTTCAAGAGTCCCATGCTTCAAACAAACAGTTCACCTTACACTCGGGCACCCAGATCCTATGGGCTCGCTACTCCTGCCCCTATGGGTAGTGAGTAATTTTAAAATAAAATAAAAAAATCTATATTCCTAAAAAAAAAAATCTATATTCCTATGGGGCAGGACTTGTGTAGTCTGGAGGTCGAGCTGTCGCCTTGCCTGAAAAAGCTAAGCAGGATTGGTTGCTTGGATAGGAGGCTGAGGCGCTGCTGGCGTGTCTGTGCACAGGAGTGGAATGTGGAGGAGTCAGCTGGCAAAAAAACAGGATAACATCCATGAGAAGCCGGACTGAAGCTTGGTGCAGCTGCCTGTGAGAGATTGGAAAGCGCAACCGCCGGCAGCCAGGATGACGACTGCACCATGAAGGGAAACCCCTGGAGAAATGGAGGTTCTATGAAATTCTCATGGAATAATACCTGTAAACATCTCATTGAAAAATGGATTTATTTTTGTAAACCGCCTTCAGTTTATTGTATGTAAACTGCCTTGAGTTTGAGAAAGGCAGCATATAAATATTGTAATAAATAATAAAAAATCAAATTAACTACGATGCCAGGGCTAACTCCAGTGATCCACCAACACAACAATAGCTGTGGAAACAAAAGCCAAGAAAACTCCAGGGACCCACATGGACACACATCTCCCGGCAGCACAATTACAGACAACCTACAAATAACCCACTTTGCCAGCAAACAGCTAGGGTCAGACAGGGAACTGGAAGGAACACCTGTCCATAGCCCAGTGAATAGGAAGGAAACATGGCAAACCCATATGCTCCTCAGAAGATGGATTCAAGTCCTACCATGAAAATGATGCTGCTATCACATGGGGGCATTTGTCAGGACATTTCACACAGCACAGTTATATTGTTGCCCGTGTGAAAGGAACACCCCTCCCTCTATTTCCATCAACTGCAAAATACCAAACACCTGAAAACCAAGGAAAAGAGCTACATACATACGTAAGGAGGAGTGCTGGGGCGCTGATGGGGACTAGCTCCAAGAGCCTCGTGCACAGGAGCATTGATTGTCACTGCTATGCACAGAATGGTTGCTTTCAGTGTTTACTGACCCAATAAAATGAACCAGAATAATACTCTGGAAATTACAATTCCCATGAATTCCAGAGGCAAGAGATGCATCTGGGCCATACAAGGGCTTTGATACCACCTCCAAAAAGCTCCCAATGCTGTTGGTTCCCCCCCCCCCCCCCACCTTATTTGCAAGGGCCAGATTGCCTGGGAAAGGGTTAGGGAGAATAGTAGGGAGGATGGAAAGTTCATTATCAGGGAGGACTTAACTGCAACGGAATACCAAGCTTTGCTTGGAATGGATTTGGGGATGAAAGCAAGAGGTTGCCACTATGAACTCCCCGTTCTGAAGGTGGGATATTTCATTAATCTTAAGTACTCCTGGGGGTGTACAATGATCAACAGCACAGTGAATAGTAACCCTATCCTTTATTATGCTGGGACAGGGTAGGAGGTGCTGAGTCTGTTGCCTGGAGCTCTACACATCAATGGGAGCCTTTTAACTTATACCACCTCTTTTGCAAACACAACGTTGTGGGAGCAGGAACTGGGCCTTTTGCTCCTTGTACCGACAATGCTTCACCAGTGAAACAGCATTGCTGCACCAGGATAAAAACGTTTTGCCAGTCTAGCTCTGTGCTCTGCTGGTGCAGGAGAATTTAGTAGCAAGCCAATCTCTTCTCAGCAAGCATAACTCAAGGACAGGATTGATGATGTGCAAGGGTGTTTTCACAAGAATCCTTCTGGAGGTGTTTTGATGTCTCTTGAAGTTCTTGTGGAATTGTAATATACCATATAGCATGATATATATTAATCATAGAAGCTGGTTTTAGCTTTTATTGAGGGCCTAGCTAGGAGGACTTAAGAATTTAATAAGTACATCAGCACCACTAATGACAACAAACTGGGATTCCCTCCTGGGGAATCTAAAAAAGCATGCTGGGAGAGGGGCATGTGGAATCAGGAAATCGTTGCAATACGTCTCCAGTCATAGTGTCTAAGCGATCTGTGATGCCATTGTGAAGACAAATCAGATTGTAAAGAGTGAACATACAGTTTAGTACACGGCACTGCTTTATACCATCAGACCACTGATCCACCTAGCTTAGTGCACTCTTGTCTGGCAGTGGTCCTACAGGGTAGTGGTGTCACCAGATTGCTGGAGACCCTGGAGCAAAGCCCTGCACTGGACCCTGCCATGGCATCCCATATCCAGTCCCTGATGGCTCACTGGACACTACACCACTGGTACCGAGGGTTCAGGAGTCAGCCAGGCCAGGTGGGCTCTATGATGGGTTTAGATCCTCAACCAAAGCCCAACTTCTGATGCCACCCCTGCTACAGTCCAAGTTCATTTTTTCAAATGGAAAGGCCAAGAGTCTAGGATCTTCTGTATGCAAGAGATATTTGCAAGAGAGGCCAGTCCCCTCCCTCTATTTCCATCAACTGCAAAATACCAAACACCTGAATATTTCCCAGCCTCTCTCATCTCTATTTACCCTATTAATGCTACTATGCAGACTTCTTATGCTTCTTTACTTATTTGAATATGTGCTGCCATAAGGGTGCAAGTAGCAACGCAGATGTGTGCAAACACTTTACACATGATGATTTAAGAGCTATATTCCTTGATTTATCGTGCCTGATTTAAAGAGCTGTACTCCTGATGCCAGATAGTTCCATAAAACACTGTGGAGGATTCCATGTCAGAATGTGCTGGGCTTCACAGAACTCTGCAATAATGCTGCTGCACTTGCTATGCTTCTTTGGGCCAGACAGAGGTCCTTTTCGGTAGGGAGAATGCTGCTTTCTCTTACTGGTATATTAACTATACCAACCAATATCTCCATCCCCATGCAGTCAAAGCGGCAGAGCTGCAACAGCTCGGAAAAGGCCTTAAAACTGCAAGAGGTGCAGGAAAGGATAAGCACACAGCATCAGAAGGAAAAAAATAGGGGAGAAAAGAAAAGTTGTGTTAAATGAGAGGAATAACTGGAATGACATGAATAGGTAGAGGGAGGAACTTAAGGTATACCATGCAGTTACGGATCAAGGGGCAAGTAGACGGGAACCCAGAGCAAGGCACTTTTCTGTAGCCACTTGCACAATATACATACATTGCACACTTTCTGATAGGACAAGCAAAGTGTGAAGCAGCCCTCAGAGCTCCAGCCAAGTTTTTAAAAGTGTTAAGCAACTCTACCAAAGTACAGCCAGATGTGAGAAGCAGCACAAGCTTTTCTCAGCCGACCAAAACACATTTTTTTTCTTAATAATCCCAAACAGATTTTTGTTAGGAGGGAGGCCTAGCCTTTCTGCCACTAAAACATGGACTAACAGTACAATCCTATACGTGTTTACTCAGATGTAAGTCCAATTTTGTTCAATGGCACTTGATCCCATATAAGCGTGCTTAGGATTGCAGCCTAAATTGTGGCTTCCTATGTAATGTGGTAGATGAATAATCCAAATGCCTAAATTCCACCAAGGATTTTTGCCTCTCTGGGCTCCTTCCTTCAGAGACATTAAAGCATATTCTTTTCTATTGATGTCACTGCTCTATAACTAGAAAAAAAAATCAGCACAGCTGATTGCATCATCCTGGCTAAGAGCTTAGGTTCTAAAATGAAATGGGTTTGGAATGAAGCTTACTCAAAAATTGCAATTTTGGCCCTGAGAGCCCTGAGTTGCGGTTACTCAGCAATGAGGGAACTGCATTCTGCACAGGTCCAGAAGCACAATTTACCATGACTCTATAAGTTGCACTACATTCAGAACAGGTCCAAACTAGACCCTGGTGAAGCCTAGCTCAAGTAATCCCTTGTGGTTGCTCACAGCGATTTTTGACCCAGCGTGATCCCCAGCTGCTCCCATTCCAGGGCTGGCCCAAGACCTTCTGATGCCTGTGCCATGCCAAATGTGCCAGCCTCCGCTCCTCCTCCCACTCTCCAATGTTTCCCAAAGTTCTCTCTGCGAAGTGGGGAGAACTTTGAGTGCTTGTGGGGGTGGGGCTAGCTGTGGCGCTATCCTGAGGATCGCCACCGCAATTTTTTTTAATGGAATTTCCAGACTTACCGGAGGTCCTGGAGTCCCCTGGAGGGTTCAGGGAGGCCTATCTAGTCCGGAGGGCTCATGTGGGGACACGAAAACTTAAAGTGGTCATAAATCGCTGCAAGGTGGTAATCCGAAGATTGGGGAGGACTGCAGAGGGTAGCACAGGCCTCCCCGAACCCTCCGGAGGGCTCCAGGACCCCTGGTAAGTCCAGAAATTCCATTATAAAATTTTATTGCAGAGCCGGAGATCCCTCGGATTGCCACCACACTGTCCCCGCCCCTTAAGGGTGCAGCTTTTGGTTCCAACGGTGGGTTGCAACCCACCACTTTGAGAACCACTGTTCTGGGCTCAGCACTCCCCTCCCCTCTATATTGCCTCTTTCCCAATTCAGAGAGTGGAAGGAGGAGGAGAAGCAGTGGAGGTAAGTAGGTAGGCACTAGGCAGAGATTAGCACCTCCTACCAATCTGCTGCCTGAGCAACCAGTTGGCCTCATGGCCCTGCCCCACTCCTATTGGTATGAACACAAGGAAAGCAACTACAGTAGTAGTAAGAATGTAGAGAATTAAATTAGCAACCCCTTCGGGCCAAGAGTGTAGTAGATTAGCATTTCAGCGCTGCTGGGTGAAGGCCCCCCCCCTTTTATTTCCCCAGCCCTTTTAAATGCATGTTAAGAACATAATAAGAAAAGCCAGTCCAGCATTGCGTTTCCCACATATTGTATTCCCACTCCCTGATATCATAAGGCTGTCTTGATGCAGATGTTTTAATTGTTATATTGTTTTTGCTTTTAGCACGTTGCAAGGCACCCTGGTTTTTTTTTTAATTATGACGGCCAGCCAGGGTATATAAAGTACAAAGCCTGAGGTGAGCTTCAATGGGAGTCATCATGGTCATGGATCCTTAAGAAAACTTTAATATAATATAAATACAACTTCCTTTACAGTCTGCACAGTCCTCTCCCGCTTTGCTAAGTTTTAGGAGATGACGCTACAACGCATCACAGCACACCCCGCTTCCTCGCCTTCGTTCCCGGCTAAAACGTCACCATTATTAACGGACAGAAAAACGAAAAGACTCCTTCCCCGTCATCCTTACCTCTTTGAGAGTGAGAGGAGAAGGCGCCGCCCCTTTCTCCACCCTCCGGGAGCGATGATCCTGTAGAGAAGCGCATTACAGACAAATCAGCAAGCAGCCCAACCCTCTCGTTTTGTTTCCGTTTTACAACTGAACTGGTTTTGCATTCTTAACTTCCAATGCAAAGTTATTCAGGGTTTTCACCCGAGATTTCAAATGATGTGGCGAAGAGAATCGAAGGCGCCTTTCGATTTTTAGAGGAGTTTTAGCCTAAGTCACTCTATCCTTATGCTATCTCTAGGGATCACCATTCCTAATAGACTGGGTTCTGGCTGCTTCCCTTCCCCCCACCACCGTTTTGAGTTGGGTGGATCCTTCGTTCCTTCCAGCTGTTAGTATTTGCTTGGAGCTCATTTGTTTGGAAGACATCCTTCCTTCCTTCAAATATTTTTAGTCATTATTATTACTACATGATTTCCAAAACAACTCTCGGTGGTTTACAGCGAACAAATTAAAACCAACACAAAATGCATTTAAAAACCGACCATTTAAACACGCAAAACAAATAAAGGGAGCTATAAAATACAGTACAAAATTAACTCATAGTCATCCATAGTGTAAAACTCAAGTTTGAACACAGAAAAAAAAAAGGGGGTGGGGAGATCATGGCGGGTATCTCGAAGCGAAGAGTAAGATGGTCTTAAAATGCGAGGCTCCACTATAAGCCTAAACATCTTTTTGGCAGATGGGGGGGGGGGGGGAGACTATTGGTGTAATAGTGGCCCAGCTATTGCGTTTGGTATACAGCTCCCCAAGGACCTTAACTGTTCAGTAAACTTCATAAGTTGTGAAGAGAGACTTTAAAAAAAAATCTACCCAAGACTGAATTTTTATGAGAGGACTTGCCCAGCCAGACCAGTTTGTATAACAGCATCCAACCCCTCATATCTGAGCTTAATATAATCCAGAGCTCACCCACATAATTTACAATACAATAGCTCAATCCTGCAAACTGGTGCTCCTTTGCAAATTCCGCCTTAACCCCAGATAGAGAACTGAAGGCAGGTGTATTATTTCTTGGGGGAGTGGGCGGGGCAGGGTTCTCCACTAGGTGTAAAAGGTTCATTCCTGCATAGAAATTAAATTGTTCCCGAAAGTATTTTGAGAGCATTTATTGTAGTTTTGCTACCTTGAAATTACTGCAAGTAAAACAATCACCTATCTCCCACCTTTATTTAATTAAGCAAAGGTGATTTGTGCCTTTGACATGTAGCTGGTACAAAGGGGTAAGGTAAAGGTAAAGGTGACCCCTGACAATTAAGTCCAGTCGTGTCCGACTCTAGGGTGTGGTGCTCATCTCCATTTCAAAGCCGAAGAGCCAACGTTGTCCGAAGACGCCTCCGTGATCATGTGGCCGGCATGACTCTCCTTGCCACAGCGCGTAGCATACAGCTGGAACACGGAAGGCTGTTTACCTTCCCGCAAGCGGTACCTATTTATCTACTCTCATTGACATGCTTTGGAACTGCTAGGTTGGCAGGAGCTGGCCAAGCAACGAGAGCTCACCCTGTCACGGATTCGAACTGCCGACCTTTCGATCGACAGCTCATGGTAGAACCAATAAGTTGTCCAGACTCAGGTACTCTTGAAGAGGAAAAAGAAATCACTTGGGCTGCAATCCTGTATACACTTACCAAGGACAGGGGGTGGGTTGGGTCCTACCTACTGAACTCAGTGGGGCAGGTTTCTGACGGTGACCTGCATAGGATTGCACCATTGTAGGTTTGTGTGTAGATTGTGTCTCTAGCAACTTGTCTTAGCAAGCCTTTTTGGATGCACACATCTCCACACTCCCCCACCCTTTTCATTTGCTTCATTTCATCTTATGTCTTCCTCTTGATCTTCTTCCTTCCAATTTCCCCTTAATTATATATCGAACTTGTCCCCCATTTCTTAGAATGTGTTCTAATATACTGAATTCCCTATTCAGATTTTACATAAATTCCCATCCTTCTTCAGTATTTCTTCATTACAGTATTTTCTTTCTGTCTAACTCACTTCTACATTTTTCTCCAACAACACCAACAATTATTCAAACATCTCCAATATCCTTTCTTCCATTTAACATATTATCCAGGTTTCACAGCCATACAGAATACTCCATAAGCCATACGTACTCCATAAGTATGGCTTCATGCTATTCATTTTGAAAGATAAACTTATTCTTCCTATCAACAGGTGTTTCATCCTATAAAATGACTCTTTCACTATTCTTAATTAGAGTTGGGTTGGGTAGGTATTTGTTTTGCCTTTCCCCCCACTTGATACCCACTCCCTGTTTCAGTCATGGATTCAGTCATTGCATGGCACTGTCTCAGTCTGAAAATCTTGTTTGTGGCTGCTGCTGCAATCCTATACACACTTTCCTGGGAGCAGGGCCTGTGAGAGGGGAGTTAAGGGGATATAACCATACCTGGGCCCAGGGCCAAAATGGGTCAAAAAGGCAGAAAAGGGGGCCCAGGAGCCAAATTCGCATGAAGAGAAGGGGCCCAAAAAAAACATTGTACCCCCTGATAAAATTCCTCTGAGTGGCCCAGCCTGGGAGTAAGCCCCATTGAACACAATGGGACTTACTTCTGAGTAGACATACATAGGATTGTGCTGTCAGTCATATAAACATAGTTCATATACCGTGTTTCCCCAAAAATAAGACAGTGTCTTATATTAATTTTGGCTCCAAAAATGCAGTAGGTCTTATTTTCAGGGAGGTTTTATTTTTCCAACCTTTGGTGCGACCCCCCCCCCCCCCGGCACTTACTTCGACCGATTAAAGCTTCATTCTTTCCCGAGGATGCAAGGCTCTGCAAGGCCTGGGAGGCCTGCACTTGAGTCCTCCACCATAGAGACAACTTGCTAGAGAGGCCAGCAAGGCCTGCAAGGCTGCAACCTTGCAGTCTCTCTAGCACGCCATGTCCATGGTGGAGGACTCAAATGCAGGCCTTGCAGAGCCTTGTACCCTCAGGAAAGTCAAAGTAAGTGCCGGGGGTTGTGGGAGGTGCCGGGGGGGGGTTTGTGTCTGTCAGGGCCGTAGCCAGCTGGGGGGCCGGGTTCTCGGCGCCCCCCCATAAAACTAATTAGCATAAATTATGCTAATTTTTCCGGCCGCTTTTTTTTGCCGATTTTCGGCGATTTAAAACCTAAAAAAGGGGTATTTTTAAAGTATGTCTGCTTTGCGGCACTTAACTGGTGTATAGGAGCCTCCAGCGAAGCGATCGGCTCTCTCCAGCGACGACGTTCTCTTCCAGGGGCGCAGATCGGCGATCGGAGATCGCTCCTCTGCAGCCCATGACTTGAACTGCTCATCGTAAGCTCATCCTTTGAGTTCGCGCATGCGTGAATGAAACTCAAAGGATGAGCTTACGATGAGCAGTTCAAGTCATGGGCTGCAGAGGAGCGATCTCCGATCGCCGATCTGCGCCCCTGGAAGAGAACGTCGTCGCTGGAGAGAGCCGATCGCTTCGCTGGAGGCTCCTATACACCAGTTAAGTGCCGCAAAGCAGACATACTTTAAAAATACCCCCTTTTTAGGTTTTAAATCGCCGAAAATCGGCAAAAAAGCGGGAAAAATTCAATTTTTTCCCGCTCTCCTCCGGAGCCTCCCGCCCCCCCAGGAGCCTCTGAGCCCTTACGCCCTGGGGCCCACCGCCCCCAGGCCCCAGGTCAGCTGACGCCCCTGGTGTCTGTCCGTCTGATGATCCTAGCTAGGTCTTATTTTCAGGGGAGGTCTTATATTTATGAGTGCCAGCAAAAATCACGCAAAAATGACGGTAGGTCTTACTTTCGGGGGAGGTCTTATTTTCAGAGAAACAGGGTATATGTGATCACAAAATGCACTATAAAAATGTCTCATCCTACGTAGTGCTCTGGTGCAAAAGTCCAGATCCGAAGTATGATTGTTTAGGCAGACCACCACCACCACCACCACTACCACACACAAAAAGTCTAATCACAGTTCATATCTGTGCTCACAGGATGCATCATAAAAATAATAGTTTCAGTTGCTTCTGGCCCCACTATTATCACAAAATGTCAGTTTAAGGCACAATCCTTATGATATTATGATCATAATCCTTATGATGGTTGCCCTGTCGGGAGAAAGGCAGGATATGTATATACCAGTATGTATAAATAAATATTGACATGGGCTCATCTTTGCTGATGGTGCATGCAGAGTACTCCCCATCCTCTGCAGCAGCGTCCCAGAAGCAACACATGGCTCCGTGCCCTCCCTCCAGCAAGGCATTTTACAACTCCTTAAAGCAGGGGTGGCCAACCTTCCACCATGAGGGCCTCCGCGTTCTTAAGAGTTGTGTAGAAGACAGAATCTTGGCAGCTGCAATTGCTGATGGTGCTGCTAAAGCAGCTACACCTGCCAAAATGCCCTCACCTAGACAACCATTAAAGGGCCAGGAGCATTAAGAACATAAGAACATAAGAAGAGCCCTGCTGGATCAGGCCAAAAGCCCATCTAGTCCAGCTTCCTGTGTCACACAGTGGCCCCACCAGATGCCTCAGGGAGCACACAAGACAACAAGATACCTGTGTCCAGTCGCCACTCCCTTGCACCTGGCACAGAGAAAACCCACCTCCAAAACCAGGAGGTTGCTTATGGCTTGTAACCTGTGATGGTCTTTTCCTCCATGAATCTGTCCAAACCCCTTTTAAAGGCATCTAGGCCAGATGCCATCACCACATCCTGTGGCAAGGAGTTCCACAGATGAATTACACGCTGGGTAAAGAAATATTTTCTTTTGTCTGTTCTAACTCTCCCTCCACTCAATTTTAGTGCATGTCCCCTGGTTCTGGTGTTGTGCGAGAGGGAGAAGAATTTCCCTCTATCCACTCTCTCCATCCCATGCATAATTTTATAAGTCTCAATCATGTCCCCCCTCAGGCGCCTTTTTTCTAGGCTGAAAAGCCCCAGAAGCTGTAGCCTTTCCTCATAAGGGAGGTGCTCCAGCCCACGAATCATTCTGGTTGCTCTTTTCTGCACCTTTTCCAATTCAACTATATCCTTTTTGAGGTGTGGTGACCAGAACTGGACACAATACTCCAGATGTGGCCTTACCATCGATTTGTACAAAGGCAGAATGATATTGGCCATTTTATTCTCAATCCCTTTTTTAATGATCCCGAGCATGGAATTGGCCTTCTTCACAGCCGCCGCACACTGGGTTGACACTTTCATCGACCTGTCCACCAGCACCCCAAGATCTTCCCCAAAATGAGGAGACTAGTTAAAAAAAAGCTGAAAGGGAAGGTAAAAAGAGTCTAATCGCTCCAGAGTGCATGGAGGCTGTTTAAAACAACAGTCATAGAGGCCCAGCGGGAGTGTATCCCACAAAGGAGGAAGGGCTCGACCAAGTCCAGGAGGGTGCCGGCATGGCTAACAAGCACAGTTAAGGAGGCTATAAAAGGCAAGGAAGCTTCCTTCCATAAATGGAAGTCTTGCCCTAATGAGGAAAATAAACAGGAGCACAAACTGTGGCAAAAGAAATGTAAAAAGATGATATGGGAGGCCAAGCAAGACTTTGAGAAACGTATGGCAGGCAACATTAGAGGGAATAATAAAAGCTTCTTCAAATATGTCAGAAGCAGGAAACCTGCCAGGGAAACGGTTGGTCTGCTGGATGGTGAGGGAGAGAAAGGGGTGATAAAAGGGGACTTGGAGACTGCAGAGAAATTAAATGAGTTCTTTGCATCTGTCTTCACGGCAGAAGACCTCGGGCAAATACCGCTGCCCTTTAGTCAGGTCTCCCCTGACTAAAGAATTAAGTCAAATAGAGGTTAAAAGAGAAATAGAGGTTAAAAGAGAAGACGTTTCAGACTTAATTGACAAATTAAAGATCAATAAATCACCGGGCCCGGATGGCATCCACCCAAGAGTTCTGAAGGAACTCAAGAATGAAGTTGCTGACCTCTTGACCAAAATATGTAACTTGTCCCTTAAAACGGCCACTGTGACAGAGGATTGGAGGATAGCTAATGTCACACCAATCTTTAAAAAAGGAAGGAGGGGGGACCCAGGAAACTATAGGCCGGTCACCCTAACATCTGTTCCAGTTTATCTTGTTGGCTGTGTGCTCTTGGAGGCATCTGGTAGGGCCACTGTGAGATACAGGATGGAAGCTGGACTAGATGGGCCTTTGGCCTGATCCAGCAAGACTCTTCTTATGTCCATATACAACCATAACGGATATGTGATTTTTTTTCCCCCACTGAAGTTTGTGGAGAAGGATTGACAGCTGTGATTTGACTGAAGTTTTGGAGACTTCTCAGGAGGATCTTTGGCCCAGATCCATGTTTCTGTGCCATGGCAATGCCACTGCATGCGGTATCTGTGACTTATACAGATCAGCAGACTCCAAAAAATAATCTGTGCCACATATCCAAGTTCTTGCACCACAGATGAAGATCAATGCAAGCTTGATGATGTGCCAATGTCTGCTCCTTCCACTTCCTGAACTGGAGAACAAAAAGGGGGAAGAGAGTGGAAGACATGTGAAGGCGAGAGGAGTTTGGTGTGCAGTGTCTCCAAACTCAGTCTCTTCTCTTCCACAGTTCCTCTTCTGCTCCATCCCCTTCTCCCTTTTGCAATCCAAGGAGTGAAAGGAGGAACAGCAGAAGTGAATGGGCAGGCACAGATGGGCCACCACCGTCATTCTGCCATGTGAGGCAGAGGCAGGTTACATCATGGGAGGACTGGTGGTCCTGAGGATCCAACATAGGGGCCTTAATATATATCTGTGCTTTTGTGCCATGGTGGGGCTATGAAGTTCTACTTTCATGGTTTATGTTGTGTACAGTACATGGTAGACACAGAAGTGTGGTGTACTGAATTTGCATCTAAATACAGTACCATGACACCTGCCACACTTCCATGTTTTTGTGCTACAGTGGCATCACAGAGTGCTGAATGTGCTTGTCTTGTGTCTGTGTATGTTTACAGAACAGTCCATGGCTAGAAATGTGAGCTTTGATTTATTGGTAAATTATCTGGGAGGCCTTTGTATCAAAATCATGTTCAGCGACAGTGGCAACGCTTCCAAAGGTTTTCGTTGTGTTCAGCTGTGTTGTTGATCTTACCTTTCTCTCCTATTCTGCTCTTGGGCACGGGAGCTTCATCCAGCACAAGTTGTTTCAAAGACAAGCTGGAGCCTAGGCAGCCACGACCGATCATTCCTGAGTGACGGTATTTGCCAACCGGACTTCGTGTCAGCGGCAAAGCCCACTGCGAGGCAATCGGGACCCCTTTAGAATGAGGTGCACCTTGCTTCTTATCCGGCAGGGGACGTCATTGCCACGCAACATGCGTCTGACGTGACGGTGACAAACCCCCAGAGAGAGCGGCCCCGGCGGGTGGGCGCAAAGTCAAAGGAAGCACGGGCTACTCTGTGCACCCTCGACTCGGACTGCTCCATAGACGCTCAGAAGGGCCGGTCACACTGCAGACGGCAACCACCTTTCCCTTCCTTGTTAGAGAAACTGGGCAGGGTAGGGGGCGGGGACGAAGAGAAGCAATAAATCTGTAGCACCTGAAGAGTAATAACAAATACAAATCGGTGTGCCTGGGCTATTCCGGGGGGGGGCATTTCAGAGGGGGAACACACAGAACACTGCCCATCTCCATCAGGGAGTGGGCAAGATGAAATGGGGCGGAGGAGAGAGGGATTTGCCCAACTTGATCTACTAGGGTACTGAAAAATTTCTGCCGATTACTGCATTTGTTCTGGGCTGTGAGTTTGATAAGGGGGGGGGGGGAGGATATCCAGTGCCCCGGGGAAAGGGCGCGGGATTTTAAAGCAAGAAGAAGCGTGCGAGGAGAGGGACGGATCTGTTCCCTCTTGTGGAATGGTACACAGCGGTGGGATCTGCTCTGCTCCTTTTCCTTCCCAACCCCGGGGTGAAAGCGCGAGTTTAGCTTTAATTCGGGTTAAGCTCTGCGCCCCGCGAAAGGAAACAAGCAAATGAACGGGTTTTCCACGGCAGAAGTTCGCAAAGCGGTTTCCATAGCAAAAGGACCGCTAGATGGTTCCCTGTTCCAAAGGGCTCGATTTAAAAACAGGGGAGACCGCAGCAAACAGCCACGGGGAAGCCTTGAAGGCGCCCTGTGCCTGGTTCGCAGCAGTCCTACAGAAAGAGGCAGCGGCAGTCAGGACCACCGTGAAGGCCCTTCCTTCCCTGTGATGTGAAAGGTTAATTGGAAATGTTATGGGAAGGGGCCTGGCACATCGCCTTCAATGGTGGGTCTCTGGCTTCCACTGCTGCCGCTCTGCTTTTCCTTTCACCGAAGAGAGGCAGGGCTCGGTCTCTGGATTTCACCCGGAGCTGGAACCGGACCCCTCGAAGTAACCGGGAAAGGGGGGAACGCACACGCAATGGGGCACGCACGAAGCCCGCCCCTCCCACCCCGAGCGCGCACCAGCGGCTGCTCCCCGAGTAGTGACGCATCTCGTATTACGGCGCGTCGTCAGGGCAGGCGCGAGCCCTCCAGCAACTCCCGCGCACGCGCTGCCCGGTCTCGCCGCCGCGGCCGCAGAAAGTGCCTCCTTTGGGTTCCACAGAGACCTTTAACTATGGTCTTCTATGCGCCGCACACTCGCCCGAAAGGCCGCTTTCCCAGCAGTCTGCCGCTCGTGGAAAGGGAAGGAAAAGGTCTTCCTCGCTCGCCCCCGCGCCGCAGCACAACGAGGCTCTCGGACGCAGGAGCTCAATGTCCGGGACAGGCAGCTCTTCTGTGCGTGGGCGTGTTTACTCCCTGCCCCCCCCCTCCCGCCAGTGCGCACAGAGCTCATTCACATGGAGCTGGCACGGTCTCTCTCTCTCTCTCTGGAGAGCAGCTCTCCAATTGGCTCTTCGCCTCGGGGGCCTGAAGGGAGGAAAATAAATCGTCACGGCCGAGCCAGCGGTGATTGGCGAAGCTCTTCGCACATCACAGCCGTTTGGAATCGCCCTGCAGCAGCTGTTGCTGGAACGTCAGTACCTGTGACATTCTGCCCGCTCTGATTACTGCGCTTCCAGCTGCTGCTGTTGTGTGCAGGTCTCCCCCGCCGCTTTCTACTGTCTCGCCTTCATCTTCCCGCGGGAAGCATGACAGCCTCATCTCCATCCAGACGCCACTCATCCGTCGCCCACCCCGCTCTCGAGCTAGCATGCCTCCCCAATCCTGCGCGCCCTCCCCCCCCACTATATAAAGACGAGTTGAATTTCCGCAGGTGGAGTTTCTTGAAAATCGGGCTTTCCCCCTGTATTGCTCAGCTGTCAGGTTATTGTGCAGTAACACACAGAACAGAACAGAATAATATATACGGGGTGTGTGTGTAAGTTTTCTGAATATCGTTTCTTCCTATCGTTTACATATGCGTTATCAGTTGCGAACTTTTTCTGTAACGTTCGCAGCTGCGTGAGGGAGGAAAACAAAATCGGCTTGTTTGTTTCACAGCATTTTAGATTTCTTTTTTAGCAAAAAGGAAAAAAAAAGGGTTAGCGATAGTACGAAGAATAGTTGTGGAAGGAGACTATTGTATGCTAAAAGAGACGATCATGTTTGCCTGCGCTCTCTGCTGCTTTGTGTACTTTGCTCGCCTTGTGCAAATGCCGTGCGCCGCCATAGTCTACACTGGAAGGCTGTTCCGCCGGTCCTTCCCGTGTGTGTACATGTGCGCAGTTCCATCTAGTGACTCGGATTTCTTGACCATGGTCTTTATTGCATGCGGCTGCTCAATCCATATGGGAAAAATCATGCGCATTTTTGTTAACTCACAAACATTCGGTTCTTCTAGATAATACAAAAAAAGTAGGTGGTACTTTTTTTTCTTTTTTAAATTGGGCCAACTTCTTTTGGTGGAAGAATGGGAAAAGAGAATCACACAGAACTACTCATCAGGCGGAGTGAAGGCAGCAGCCCAGTCAAAAGCTGTCCCCTTCGCTACGGAGTTACGTGCTGTCCCTGGTAGCAAAGAGAAACAGGTTGAAATCTCCATCTGCCTCATTCCTAGCCAGTTCCTGGGGGCGTTTGTATGGCCAGCTCCAACCTCCAGGATGGCAAGTGCACCTAATTGCCCCTTTTGCAGCCAGAATCCTACCCCGGAGTATCTCTTCACCCACCTTAAACCCCTTGGTTTGGAAACCGACTCCTCGCAGAGGTATTGCTGGGGACATTTGAAACTGGGACTTTGGAGTAGCAGCCGCAGCAGCCACCTGTATCCTACCTCGCTTTATGTCGAGTTTGCAAGTCCCCACGAGGGGGAGGATCGTGTGCGTGTGTCGATCATGGCAACATAAATATCTTGATCAGATCTCCCTAAGGCTGTGATCCTATGAAGGCTTTCCTGAGAGTAAGCCCCCTTGAACCCAGTGCGACTTGCTTCTGAATAAACACTCTTAGGATTGCATTGTTAGTCTCAATTCCTTAAAAAAAACCGCCTGGATGAATATTGGCAACTTTCCCGTGTTATATAAGTAGTTTCAAAAATCAAATAGAGGCATTTCTGCTTCACTGGTCTAGGTGTAGCTGGCTCTAAGTTTCGCACTCCCTCCAGGCACAATAAGCAGTAAGTACACCGTGTGCGGATTCTTGTACGGTAATTTTTTTTTAAGGCTGAAATCTTGTTTCCGAACATCAGTGAGAGTTCTGCCATTTGGAGTAGAATGTACCCTTCCATCACACGTCCTAGCCTCCTACTCCGAGAAAGGACTAGTTGAAAGACATTAAGGGGGTGGTGGGGGTGGTAGTATTTATTTCACTTTTTTTCTCATTTATACGGTACCGTTTCCTCCAAGGAGCTCAGGGTGGTGTACTGTACATGGTTCTGCCCCTCCTTTTGTCCTCACAACAACCCTGTGAGGTAGGTTAAGCTGAGAGATAGTGACTGGCCCATAGTATGGAGTAAGCACTTTGACAACTGCAAGCCAAAAAGAAACAAAACTGTGCTAATGCTAGGCTCTCTAAAAATCGGCTTTCGACATGGGCAGAGTAGCGGCTCTCTTTCCCTCCCAGACAACAAATCGTCTATTTATTAGTTGCAATGTCCCAAACGCTGCAACTGATTCTGCCCCCGCTGAAAATGCAACCCTCCCCCCCTCCTCCTCCTCCCGGCTTCGCACAATTGCAAAGCACTCACTCAGCAGCGGGAGCCAGAGAATGTTCCATCTGCTGACATAACTCCCTCCCCCTTTCCTGATCTAGCGCTGATGGTCTCTAGTTTGATCTGACCAGCAGACCTCTCGGCTGCGCCGGGAAAGGATCCTGCTCGCCTACTGTGAAACGGACCGAAGGAGCCGGCGCGGAGAGGGGGGGGGCGGGCGGGGGGAGAACCTTGGTGTCAGAAATTGCCAGCCAGCTCCCTCTAGGAAGTTCCAGCAGGATCCAGATCTTTCAACTTTCACCTTCGCCGTCCAGAGGAGAGAGATTTTTTGGCACAAGAGGAAAAAGGACGAGGAAGTAGCTCTAGAAAAGCTGTTGTGAAAAGCACAGAAACCAGCTGTTTATGCAAATTAATGGGCGTGTCGAGAAGGGGGGAAGAGAAGCGTCCATATGCAGATGAGAGGGGCGTGGGGAGCGGAGGGCGACTCGGATCCCCGGAAGAGCGAGAAACCCCATATAAAAAACTACTGAGGACATTTCCCAAGCAGAACTAGCAAAAGCTCTAGAGACAACCCGCTGGAGGAGGGCAGGCGGGAGCGGCGAGTCTAGGAAGGAGCGCGATCCCTGCAATCTGGCGGAGGCACACGGACAACGGGACATGACTACATAAATACATCCAAGGAAGCTTTGCCCGCAACGCCAGGCAGCTCCTCCGCTCCAGCTGTGCGTAGGTGTACTGTCTGCCCGCACAGCCCTCCCCATCCTTCCCTGCTTGCTTGCCAGTCCATCTCGCGGAGATCACATACTGCAGGTGATCGAGAGCAAGACCGGTGCGGTGTGTATACTGGTGGAGGGATGGGGAGGAAAGGGAAGGGTTGAAATCTGTACCCTGTAAAGCCCCAAGTTAAGTAGGGGAGTTGCAGCTTGAGTTTAAAGCGTCTCCCGTCACTTTCCCTTGTCAGGGTGAATGAAGGGGGTGTGGGGGGGGTAGGTGGATGCAATCCTCAAAACGTTTCCGCTCCAGTGGGGGATTCCTTCCAGGAGAAGAGGCTTGAGGATCGCATGCATCCTAAGGAGGGACTCTACCGTCCGTCGTCTCTTGCGCTGATCGCTTTTTGCTTGCCTCTTTTTTTCCCCGCTAGGTGTGAAGGAAGAGGAAATCTAGACAAGGAAACGCCGCTGCTTTGCATTATCTTTATTATTATTGTTATTATTATAATTTTATTTTTCTGAGTTGCACACGGCGCTGGACCATGGCTGATGAGGAAAATGCTCAGGGCAACAGCAGCAGCAGCAGCAGCAGCCCTAGAGAGGCCATTCCTGAGCTCTGCCTGGGCTGTTGCGAGAGCAGCCGCTGCAACGTGCTTAGCTGGGAACAAGTGCAGCGCCTGGATCGCATCCTCAGCGAGACCATCCCCATCCACGGCCGGGGCAACTTCCCCACGCTGGAGATGCAGCCGCGGCAGATCGTGAAGGTAGTGCGGAGCCGCCTGGAGGAGAAACGAATCGGCGTGAGAGACGTCCGCCTCAACGGCTCGGCTGCCAGCCACGTCTTGCACCAAGACAGCGGCCTGGGTTACAAGGACTTGGATCTCATCTTCTGCGCCGACCTGAGAGGCGAAGCCGAGTTCCAGACGGTCAAAGATGTCGTCTTGGACTGCCTCTTGGATTTCTTACCGGAAGGAGTTAACAAAGAGAAGATCACCCCGCTGACCCTGAAGGTAAATTCCCGAACGCGCATTCTCAGCACGCTTGGAGGACTCCCTCGTCCCTCCCTTCCCTTTCTTACTTTTCTCTGACTGCTGCAGAAGGGCCAGTCCCGAGCGGTGGCGGGGAGGGTGACCCAGAAGAAGATGCAGCCCGGTAGAGAAGTTGGCTGCCCTTTTAGCTTGCGGCTACAAGACAGAATAGATGCCCCCTGTGGTGGCAGCTAATGAACAGGCTTGAGTCTCTCTCTCTCTCTCTCTCTCTCTCTCTCTCTCTCTCACGCACACAAACGCACATCGACACACGAGAGCCTTCTCCCCTTTAAGCTTATTGAAATGCTTATTTAGAACGCCTCGTTTAAAAGATTCCAAAGGAGAACTATACGTGTGTGTGTGTGTTAAAGAATAAGTTGCCTGTCAACTTAATTCTTCGCCTGCAAACAGGGAAGAAGCCCGAGCTACTTTAATCACAGCTAGATCGATGGCTCAGATAACACAAAATGTTTGGATTTAAGCCGATTTTAGTGCCACCGATTTCTCAGTAGAGCCATCGTAAGGCAGACTTCGGTTTAACTGGCTTGTGTGGATGGGTCTGGGACCGCTAGAGGGAAACAGTGTTCCTTGGCCTCCCTGTCTTTCAAACGGAACGCAAAGGCTGGATTGATGATCGTTCTTCTACCTAAATGCTCTGAAAGTTCTATTCTCCAATCTAGTGAAACCATAACTATTCTAAGAGCCCAATAGATAGTTCCTTATTTTGCCCAGTTCTCATCACAGCTTTACAGCGCAATCCTATCCTGCTCCTCCACCAGTGCAGCCAGTGGTGGAGGGCAGAACGGGAGTCTTTGGAGGGGAAAGAGGATTTAAATCCCCTTTGAATCCCCCTTTAGAGGGGATTTGGATCCCCTTTCCCTTCTAGGGCCTCCAGTTCTGGCTGCACTGCTGGCTGCACCGGTGGAGGAGCAGGATAGGATTGCGCTGTCAGATTGAGACCCATTGACAGCACTGAAGCGAATGTCTCCATGAACGTTAATGGAACCAATCTGCCTTAAATCAAGAAGTGCTGTGGGGTTGTGGATTGGGCTGTTTTGTCTGGTTGACTTCTAGGGCCACTCAGAGGAATTTTATCAAGAAATACAAAGTTTCTTTTGGGCCCTTCATGTGAATGTGGCTCCTGGCCCCCCCTTTTTGCTCTGCCCCCCTTTTGACCCATTTTTGGCCCTGGGCCCAGGTACAATTGTACCCCCTTAACCCCCCACTCCAGAGGCCCTATTGATATCAATGGGATTCCAGCCAAGACCTTTGGTTTAACTGGGTTGTTCATCTTCAGGAACTATTGTCTCGGCCTAAAGAAGTGAACATTTGTGAAGTTTAAGCTTATTTTGAAAGTTTCCAGAGTATTGGTGCAGCTTTCTAAAGGGAAAACTTGTCGTGATTTGAAAGAGACAAAAATCAGAATCTGAACTGTTGTTGTTGTTGTTGATGCTCTTGCCTTTTATATTACATTTTAATTGTGATTTTCTAAAGAGAGTCGCTTTCTCAGTATTCCCTGTGTGTACATATGTATATTTGATGTGCACATGTCAGTTTAATATCTTTTGAAGAAAAGCCTTAATAAAATCCTACAGAATGCATCCTTTGTGCAGTGCCATGCTGCCATGCGCACTCCCTCTTCCTCCGGTCCTTTGCAACTGCGTGTCTGCAAAGCCACATGCTAAATCTGTCTACAGTGTCTCTTTCTTATGCCTGGGCTCTGTAAATTGTTGTGCTGCAAGCTGGGGCAGGGTGGAGTTGGGAGCTCTGAAGAGGAGGTGCTTTTTATTCCTTTCCTTATCGGCTTCTCTTTTTTATGTATTTCACATTGCAGGAAGCCTATGTGCAGAAAATGGTGAAAGTGTGCAATGATTCAGACCGATGGAGTCTCATCTCCTTGTCCAACAACAGTGGCAAAAATGTGGAGCTGAAATTTATGGACTCTCTGAGGAGGCAATTTGAGTTCAGTGTAGATTCCTTTCAGATCAAGCTAGACTCTCTCCTTCTTTTTTACGAGTGCTCAGAGAACCCAATGACTGAAACTTTTCACCCAACTATAATTGGGGAGAGTGTCTATGGGGATTTCCAAGAAGCCTTTGATCATCTTTGCAACAAGATCATTGCTACCAGAAACCCGGAAGAAATCAGGGGAGGTGGACTTCTCAAGTACTGCAATCTCCTTGTGAGGGGCTTTAGGGCTGCCTCAGAATCTGAGATCAAGTCCCTTCAGAGATATATGTGTTCCAGATTTTTCATTGACTTCTCAGACATTGGAGAACAGCAGCGGAAGTTGGAGTCGTACTTGCAGAACCACTTTGTGGGACTCGAGGACCGCAAGTATGACTATCTCATGACCCTACACGGTGTGGTGAATGAGAGCACAGTGTGCCTGATGGGACACGAGAGGAGGCAGACTTTGAACCTTATCACCATGCTGGCCATCCGTGTCCTAGCTGAGCAAAATATCATCCCCAATGTGGCCAACGTCACTTGTTACTACCAGCCAGCCCCCTACGTAGCAGATGCTAACTTCAGCAATTACTATATTGCTCAAGTTCAGCCAATGTTTCCATGTCAGCAACATACTTACTCTACTTGGTTGCCCTGTAATTAACAACAGTTTCAATAGACTTGGTGGGGAACCTGTTTTCTATCAAGCAATTAAAGGGGGAGGGTGGTGCTCTCCTTTTAAAGTGGGGTGGCTTTTGTGCAATGGTGGTCTGCTCTAGCTTTTAAGCTTAAGGAAAGCTGATGGTTCTTCTTCTTCATGTAATGGAGCATGATTTAGAATAGAACCAAAAACTTATTGGATTCCACCCTAGAGCACAAGAGGCCTGTCATGAAAAGCAAATAATTCTCCTTGGACTAAACCAGGGAGGAATGCTTGATGACAATATGGGTTGGCAATGCCTGCTCCCATAGCTATGGCATAGTGAAAGCTGGGAATCCTTTATTTTTTTAAGTGGGATCTGCAAAAACAAACAAACAAAAACCCAGGAGAATAAGAGGGGGTAAAAAAAAGAAGAAGCTAAATATGTGTTCAGGAATTTAAGGTTTGAGGCATAACACAGATATACACATTGGAATAAGATGTACTGTATATTGGAATTACTGCCTTTGCAGCATGCAACAAGTGCTATCAGTGGAATGATCCCATATAGAATGTATAGCTTGCTTGAATAGAATGCTTTAAGAAAAACAGCTTGCTCCAAATGAACAACTGTAGATTGGTACAGTTATTTTAAAAAGAAAAATGAGGAGGGGGGGGAGGATTATGACAAATCCCATTATTTCCAGCTGTGTGCATGCTTCACATCTTTTTTTAAAAAAATGTGGAAATGCAAGAAAACCAGCTGTAGCAAGCAACATATGCTTTAGGACCAAAGACTTTCACAGTTAAGTTATTCGAGCAAAGGAGAGGACACAGATTTAAAAGAGAAAGAAATATATTACTATATTTGTACACACTTATTAAACAAAAGTGCCTGATGCCTTCAGAAAATTTGAAGTGAGAGAAATATAGTTTTGTGGTTTAATCTTGCATTTTGTTTTTATCAGGGACACAAGAAACTAAAAATAAGCTTGTGAATAAGTGGTGGGGGAAATGCCTATTTTTTTTCCTGGCAAATACCTATATCAAGTTTATATTGTTGGTGTGATGTTATCATAGGTACGCGTGTGTACGTGTGCATATATTGTGTGAGTGCGTATGTGTGCGTGCATGTGTGTGTGCGTTTGTAACATGTCTTATACACACGCACATCCACATGCACACAGTATTTTAAATATGGTCTAGAAAAATGTAGCAATTTTAAGGAATGTTTTAAATAAAATTCAATGTGTTTTCCAGCCTGCAACAGGATGTTATAATACTGTGGGCACTTTGCAGGGAGAATTATTATCCTGCACCAGAAAATCTGGATAAATGAACCAGTCGTAAATATTGTGGGATTTGAATGATGCATTGGGTTGCAAGAGCAGACCTTGCGCGATTCGCTGGATGACCTGCGAGCCATAACCATTGCATATCTGGTCAACATTTCACTAGCTGATCCTTTTACTCATATTTTGTACTGTAATATGGTTTTGTCACTTCACTCACTAATTCCATGACTTGCATACCTTGATGACATAAAGGCATCCATTGGAATTTGGCTCAAAAAGAGCCAATTTAAAGTCCCCATTTGAATAGTCACTATTAATATTTTTTAAAAAATAGCAGAATGCACTGTGCATTCCAGGACCACTAGACGTTAGCAAATGTGAAATGAACCATCAAGAGTGTTGCATGGATGTTTAAAAATTATATTATATATCTTTTTATGCAACTATTAAACATCTTTGATCTAGTTGTCATACTGCATTTTCCAGTTTAGTACTGTATCTTTTTTTTTTTTTTAAAGAATCATTTTTTTCCATTAGGACAAATAACAATTGCTTAACTCCTTTTCGCTCAAGAGACCAGTGGAGAGCTGGGAAATCATCATACTGAGATTGTTCCTTGCACCACTCCAGTGTTTACCACCCAGGGTTTAGCTTCCAGCCACTGGTCTTTAAATGCAAACCAAATCTAACGGCACACCTCCGCCACAACTGAACACAGAGTGAAACGTACTTAAGCCCATTAAGTGGCCATAGGCGCAAATGCACTAAAACGTTCTCTTGGATTGTGGCCTCCGTGCTGTTTTCTTAATGCAAAGAAAGGAGGTAAAGTACTGTTGTAAAGGGAAAATTGAGTTGTGCCACCCACCACCATAGTCTGAAATTGTGCAGCGCTGCTTGTACTGCTCCATGTTAAAGCAGCATAAAATATTTAAAGTGGAGGAATTAGGAAATTGCTCACTGGGCAAAATAATGTCCCTTTGTCCCAGTGAAGCTACTGGCAATACATTTTCCCATTTTAAATTATTGAAGCTTTTTCTATTTTTACCATTCTTACATCATTGTACACCAGCTGATCAGGAGCCCAGTTTATTTACTCAATCCGCTCCCTTGTGAATTCTGCAGGAAACTTGACATGAATTTCCCTGCCAATCACGGTCCTGACGTGGAAGACCCCGTCATCACTGATGCTTCCCTCCTGATGCTTCTTAGCTGCAGACTGCTTTTAACAGGAATGTTTTCAGTCAGTTGTTGGAAAAACAAAATGTTTGTTTCCATTGGCTCATTGCTATCAGCAGCAAATCAAGAAGGGAGATGGCCTTTGTCAAAACCAGAGCTTAGCCTGTAGTTGTTCAGAGGGCTTTCTGACGGAAGCTGGCTAGAAGGCTGGGGAAATAGGATCAGCTGGTAATGTGGCATGTCCTTTTTCTTTCTTTTTTTTAAACCACAGCAATTTTGCTGCAAATAAATGAGTCATCCACTATTGAGAAGGGTTTGGGGATCTCTGGCAGTGCCTCAGCCGCAAAATGCTGATAATACAGGATATATTTTCCTCTAGGGCAGCCTTTTCCATTCGTGTGTGTGTGTGTGTGTGTGTGTGTGTGTGTGTGTGTGTGTGTGTGTGTGTGTTAAAGTTTATGATTGATAGGCTGGGGTTTACAGTTTTTTCTTCTTCATAATTCAAATGTTAGTTATGTTTTATGGCCAGCAACAAATGATTATCTTATAGTGCATGCTGTAGGGCTCCAATCATTTTGAGCATTCTGATAAACAGAAATGACTTTTCCTCTTCTAGACCGGTTTAATGGTCATCTTTAGCTTGTATACATCCCCAAGTGGCGAGACTCGCAGAGCTTTGTAGTAACTGGCTGGTTGTTTTTGAAAAGGTGTCTGGTGTTAGTGATGGGGTGAAGCCATGACTCCAAGCCAAAACTAAAATAATAGCACCTTTTCAAAACTACTTGGCTTCTGTGGCTAATTCAACTGGCTTTCCATAGAGCCCAGCAATGCACCCCCACACCCCTCTTCAATTTTAATAAACGAATACTTTCACAAGAAGAAAATTCTTGATACTCTTAAGGCTTCTGTTTCTCTATTCATTCAGAGTTTAAAATGTGTTCTTAAGAAACCAGTCTTCTTTTGCAATGTTAACCTAATTTGAGATGTTGGCCCAGTTACAGTTAAATGGTTTGTGTGTCTCTTGCGTTAATTATGAATCAAGTGAGGAACTGAACTTGTTCTAGTTGTAGAATCTGCAGTATTTTCTTGTTGGTTATTCTGAAACTCTGTTGTCCACGTCTGCTGTGTGGGCCCCAGGTGATTGCATACCTTTGTTACACTTATGTAAATATCGCTCTCATTTATTCAAACCTTTTATTGCCCGCCTCAGGCCATTCGGATAAATGGAGTTGTACTGTACAGTTTATATAATCAATCTGCATTATGCAAAAGCAAAACAAAAAAATTGAAAGAAAGCAAACAAAACTGGGAGACCAAGCAAAATACCATCGGGATTCTTGTTTTCATAATTCTTTTATTTAAATGCTTTAAGACTTATTTGCTGCTATGTATTGTACAAAGTTTCATGCACAGCTTAGAAATGCCTGTTGTAAACTGCTTTATATGCGAGTTGTGTTTATATTGAAGGCTCTTATCGACAAAGAGAAAGCTTTAAATTGTTCATGGAATGAGAAATTATGTACAGGAAAAGGACAAGGGGGAGAGAAATATATCTATCTATCTAATGACATATTCAGCACTTACTTTTTTGTTTTTGTTTTTTTCCCTAGGTTTTTTTTTTTGAGGGGGGGGTGTTATGACTTTCTGATTTCCACTACAAGGAGAAACATCCCTGTATAAATTTTGCTATTTGTTTTTGTTAGTAAGACATTATTGCAACTAGTTCACCGCCCAAAAGGTCTCCAGATTTGAAGACCTTTTGGACGCAGCAGCACTGCAAACTCTTGCAGTCTGTGGGAAGTGGTGCCGATTTGCTCCCCTTCAGACTCTTCTACATCACTGTTGTTTTCAGCAAGACATCCTGTTGCAGCAAACCGCTCCCTGGGCTGCTCTTTTGGACTCTAGGTTCTGTTGGAGGCTGAAATGAAGGGCGGATGGAAAACAGATACTTTTAACCAGCGAAAGCGTTTGCTTCTATGCTAGAGGGAACAGATTGTGAATTTTGTTTACAGCATCCAATATTTGGATTTTTTGTAAATAAAAATGATGTTATTTTTTCTATTTCTTTGTGTCTGATATTTTCAGTGTCTGAAATAGTTGGGGCCAGTTTGCAATGAGTACTGATGACCACTGAGACTGAAGGTAGTAGCTGAGAGAAGCTTCTTGATTGTAGGACAATGAAACCCTACAATGGGTTTCACCAGGAAACAAAAGAATCCAGATAGCTGGTGGCAGAACATTTGACTGGACATTAATAATAGTGAAAATGACCTAAACATTAAGAGTGTCACAAGGCTACAAGGTCTGAGAATCAGAGCAGAGCATGAATCACGGCATCTTTTGCTTACTGTGGTGTTGCTGCTCAGTTTTGAGAAGTAACACTGCTCTTTATTGACAGCCCAATCCTATGGGGCTGTCCCACTGGCAGAACTCGTATTCCTTGGCTGCCATAAGGCAGCTGTAAAGTACGCTCTGGCAGCGCACTCCAATGGCAGGAACGGCAGAGCCTTCCCGTACACATCGATACTGCGATGGCTGCCCAGTGGAGCAGATAAGTCGGCGTGGGAGAAGTGGGGGGGAGGGTGGAATGGAGGTGGGGAAGGGCAAAACTGGGTGGGGTGGGAGGAGGAATGGGGGCGGGGAGGCTGCGGGAGAGGGTGGATATGGTGGTGATGGCATACGCCGGATCCTATTCTCCTTACCCACAGCCTCCTCACCCCTTTGTCTCCTCAGACTTGCACCAGCAAAATCACCGGTGCAGGTCTGAGGAGACCCATTGCAGGGCAGGAGGCTTACAGAGAGGAAAGCGGATTTAAATCCCCTTTCTCCTCTGAAGCCTCGTACTCCTCGCACTGGTGAGGGGAAGGATAGGATTGAACCATGAGTCTCTTAAAGTTTAAGGCACATGTTATCTCCATAGTGAGTACTTTAGTCCTTGACAAATGCCATTGAACGGAGGGTTCACAATGCAGCTTGGGCAAGTGGCATCTGGAACGAATTATGCATTAGGTTTCTTCCTACCATGAAGGAACTTGCAAGCAGCAGCATCAGAATGGGGGCAGGGCCTGCGCGTGTCACGTTGACGTGCCCCTCACGTGACATCGACGCGCCCCCTGCCCGTTTACCACTCATTTCGGAGCTGAACGGGCTCCAGGGAGGGCAGGCAGGCCAATCCGGCGCTTTGGTGAATTCCCACGATCACGCCCGCCCGAGCGCCCGCCCGAGCGCCTGGAGCTCCTGCTCCACGCACTCCACCAACGTTCCGCCGCTGGCAGGCTGCACCATGTGTCACCCTCATGGGGGGTGGGGTGGGTGACACCAAGCCCCTGCACAGCAATCTTTGGCCCTCTTTGGGCACAGCCACCTCACGCTCTTGCAGAACAGCATGTTTTCGCCATGCTTCAGTGAGAGTGCAAGGTGACTGCGCTCGGAGAGGGCCAAAGTTTGCTGAGCGGGGGTGGTCCGGAGGCAGACTGTTTGCATTAAAAGCAATGCGAAAGCCTGGAAGTTTGGGGGCAACATGATTATGTCACCCACAAACTTCCAAAACGCCGGCTCCTGCAGGTAAGCTGGCACTCACCCCAGTGTTGTTACTGCTTGGAAGCATTTTAAGGTTAATTTCATTGTGGAGAGTTGTCTTGTGAATGGTTTGGCCCCTAACTACAGTGCTCCTAGAAACCTGAAGCATTGCTGGATGTGTGCTGGATCCATTCACAAGACGACCCTTTATGTGGAAGTTACCGGATGGTAGGGGAAAAAAACACACTATTCAGGCATTTTTATCCTGCCTTTTGGCCCTCACTGGGACCCTCAAGGTGGCTCACAACACAAACACATTAAGCATCTCAATGTCAAAAAAATTAAAATAAAACCAATTAAAATGTGAAATAACGTAACACCAATCAAACATGATTAATCAAAACAAGAATAATTCAAACAAACTAGGGCCCAATGACCTATCCGACTTTCCAGCACGGATGCAGCCCACACTGCCACCATTTTTAACAAAAATATTTGCCCCCTTACTCCTGGGATGCTGGGACCAGGGCCCCAAATCCAGGAGGGTTCTGGCCATTCCGGGACGTATGGTAAATTTAGACATCTGGATGTACATCTGCATCATATCTGGGCATAAAAGAACCAGTATTTGTGGGTTGCTTAAAACCTTAAGCCTTGATACGACTTCCATCTCTGAGGGTGCCGATGCAGAACCGGGCTTGCATGGTGCCTGACCATTTAAATACCTGGGAAGAGATCATAGCTCAGTTGTACAACTCCTGGTTTGCATATAGCTGGGCCCAGGTTCTGTTTCTAGCACCTCAAGTTAAAATCAACTTAATATCAGGCTAGGATACAAACCCTGGCCGGGGATCTTGAGGAGGCCCTGCTCCTAGTTAGAGTAGGCCATACAGACCAGATTGACCAATGGGATGATTCTGTTTTAGGTAGCTTCATATATATGTTCTGAAGATGACTATTCAACACTGTAGATTTAGCAGTTGGTTTTGCATTGTGCACTCAAATAAGTGGAATTTGACAGGCATAATCTGCCCTTAATTTTTTTTTTTAAAGCTCCAGGAGAAAGTGAGTTCTTTTGGCATCAATAAAGTGGGGAATGTTTTTAAGTTCAATTTGTGTGTGTGTGTGTGTGCGTGTGTGTGTGCGCACGCGCATGCGCGCACGCTTGTACTTTAAGTGTTTGGAGAGAGAAAAGGAAAGACAGCATGAGTCTGTAAAAATCTGGCAACGTGACCATACAAATTTGGCTGCAGATCAATGTTTGTGGCTTTCATCAAATAGTATCTAAATGGCATTAATAAATGAGAACCGTAAAGAGCGTACACAAGTCAAACTTGTTCATGAAATAGTTTTTACATATGTGAACATTGTTTTGAAGTACATAAGAAAAGAGAGCAAAACCTCTCAGATAAACTGTGATGCATTTCATTCTATCGGTGCAACTCTGTCCTTAAGTCTGAGGTTCAGATAGTTCATCTTCTCCATTCAGCAAGTCTCTTCTGCATTCAGGGATGTTACATGAAGGGAACAGCTGTTCTTGATCCTTATAGGATCCTGCTGCATGTGAAAAACATACAAGCAGACTCGCTGTGTCTTCTGCTTGTGGAAGTCTGCAAAGGATCCTGCTGTGCAGTGGTAACAAAGAAATCTCGTGTGGCTTGGCAGACTGGAAACAGCAGATCTCTTCCCAGATGTTCAAAACATTGCATTTGTAGAAGGAGGTTAAAAACAATGCACCTCATTAGCCCACCAGCCCTGTCTGTCTACCTCCCCCCCCCCTATTTTGGAATGGAGGATTTCAATTCTGCAGCCAATCATGGCATGCCTGAAGCAATGGATCAGCCATGGAATGCTGATGTCATTCTGCTTGAAGTGTGGCTGCCATGTCTAAAGAACTAGGGCACATACGTGAAAAACCTGGTGGCACTTTGCACAAATAGCGAACAGCCAAGGAAAATATCAAAGTAGAAAGGGCAGATGAACAAGACTTGTCTTCTTGGAATCCTTTGAGTAACTCTTTCTCAGGAATCTACAACCGCCCACCAGGAACTTCATGTTCACTCCCTGCAATTAGGGCTTCGAGAACCAGGCCACCCACACAGGTAAGCCAAGGAGAATGGAGACATCATGCCTCAAAGTATGACACCTGTATTGCCTCCATCCACTTCTCCCTGAGTCTTCTCTCCACCCCCCCACGTACACACAAGAAAAGAGATGGATGTGCAGAACACTCAAGCAACCATGGACCCATCACAAGCCTTTCTCTAATCCCTGTGGCTTCAAGGTTAAGGTCTTGGTCTTTAACATTCAAGAGATGTCCTGCTGCCGCCTTTCCATGTTCCGTTTTGTTCATTTGCTATTCAACATTATTTTTGCTGACAGGATCCTCCAAATGTAGGCTGTGACTTGTGTTGGTGGCCTCCTCTTTTCCCCAGAATGCAACTCAAGGCCTGCCTGCTGCCTCCCATCACATTGCTGCTTCCCACTAAATTACCAAGCAGCTCTTAGTACTGTCAACTGTGAACTTGCTAGTGAACTGTCCCTTCCTCCTCCACGGTCCTCTCCCAAGGAAAAGGTTTCTTTCCCTCACACTAATGCATACATGATGCTGTTTGTTGTGTTGTGACATCAGCCTGTGTAGGAGTATTGTCCCCACTGTGGATCTTCAGAACCTCACTTGGGGGTCTGTGGGTGATCTCCATGCATACTCCCTACCTTCTTGGCTATTTTGAGACTGTGTGCTGGTTGTGAATAATGGCACTCCTTCCTTACCTGTCCAGCCCTGGTGTTGTTAGCAGGGTGCTGCTGTTTGAACAGCAAGAGGATTTTCAAACCCCTGTTTAAGGGAGGAAGACAGTATGTGGCTGCAGGAAACTATACAGATCGAGAACAGCTGTTCCATGCATGCAGCATCTCTGGATGCAGGAGAGGCTTGCTGGATGGGGAAGATGAACCTTAGACCTAAAAGACAGATTTGCTGCCCTGCTACCCACTGCATCACTGGTCATTTATACGGGAGGCTTTGTGGTCTCTCTGGCAGTCTGATTGCACACTATGTGTGAGAGGATGTGTGTACTGCAGGGGTTCTCAACCTTTGGAGTCCCGGGTACCCCCTATCACAGTCCAATTTTCTGAAGTACCCCCTTCTAATTAACTGCCAATTAATTGGATTGTTTTAATTGTTTTAATTATCGGTTAATTATTTTAATCTGTTAATTATTGTAATCTGTTAATTATTTTAATGTATATGTTATTTTAATGTTGTAAGCCGCCTTGAGTGCCCTTGCCGGGAGAAGGGCAGGATACAAATCCTTTAAATAAATAAATAAATAAATAAATAAATTAGGTAATTAATCATTAAATAAAAAAGTACTAAAACAATTTTAAATGTGAAAAAATGTCTTATTTAACTCTCTGAGAGAGAGAGAGAGAGAGAGAGAGAGAGAGAGAGAGAGAGAGACAGACAGACAGACAGACAGACAGACAGACAGACAGACAGACAGACAGACATGCAAGGATCTCTTTTTTTTTCAAGTCACACTTCCCAAAATCAGCTCCTCCCTCCCCCACCCCACCAAAGTACATTTTCCAAAGTACAAAAATATGCCCAAAACCAAAATCAGAGAGACAGAAGTGTTCCAAAAATATTTACAATTTAAAATCCATGTTAATTAACACTTAATTAGCTGCTGATGGGGCAGATAAGGGGCAGGGCTTGGCATACCCCCAGCAAGAGGTCCGCGTACCCCTAGCGGTACCTGTACCACAGGTTGAGAACCTCTGGTGTACTGGATTCAAGGAGGTGTATCAAGGAGTATGTTGGAGGTGTTCTGTGGCTGCAGTGTGTTGACTGAAATATTCACTGTATGGATAATGCATGTGGGGAGACGTCTCTCATGTGCAACATGATGGGTTGATGGTAGCAGAATTAGCAGGGAGGTAGTGGGAATGGAAGTCAAGGTTGCTGTGGGACTTTTGTTTCTATTTGTGTTGTTTTCTACTTGGCACTTGGAATGGATGGTAGTGGTGCGGTGTAGTGAGATCATTGATTGGACTGGCCAGCTCCTAACACTCAGGGAGGAAGTGTCATCATGATGAAATACATGCAATAGAGATGAGTAGAGAATAGAGTAGAGAATAGAGATGAGAAGAGTAAAAACACTTTGTCTTTATTTGGACCTCTCCTATTTGGACCTGGCTGGAGGATAGGGACATGGGATTGAACTTTTCCAGAGCAGTGCTTAGACTACAGAATTCACCATCTGAGAGATCCAGCAAGTCCCTGACCTTTGCCTTTTAGGAGACAAGTTAAAATTGCATTGTTATATAGAATAGATCAACGATTGTTTCTTTCTCGTGATCCTCATTGCATTGATGATTTTGCTGCTTTAAGATTTTTATCAGGGTTTGTTGTTGATGCATTATTTTTCTGTTTTATTATTTGCTGTTTTAATGTGAATTGCTGTGTTACATAGGTTTTGTTAGCCACCACCCGGAGGGCCTTTTAAGGGCTGAAGATGCCAATTTATAAATCAACTTATAAATAAATGTTTTGTCATTGTGAAGGTAACCATGCATATCGATTTTTTTCCTTCCCGAATCTGTCTCTCTCTTTTACCCTGGCGTGGTAAACCCTTGCCTGTTTGTATCTTTCTAACAGGCTTGCTTGTGGGTGTGTGGAGAGAGGAAACCTCCTACCTTTACCATCACTACAGTGTAATGTTTAGGATGATGAATTGCATCATAAAGATTTGCCTGTTTGTACAATTTTTGTAAAGCGACAACAAAGATTAAATTGAGCTGCGCTAAGGGTATGGTGACGTGCAGCCTGTGTGACATGAGGATTTTATGAGTTTGCGGATAAGCTATTTCAAACCCGAGTTATGGAATGTTCTCTCCAGAATCTCCTATGCAAGAAGCTATAGATTGATTTTCCAGTACACTGTGTACAGTACCTCTCCTTGGTGCCAGAAGTTCCTAGTAGATCCGCTGATGGCAATCATAAAACTGCCAAAAATGCAATGTTTCTCATTCAGTAAAATTCAAAACACTTGGCCATATCTACTTCTGAGAAATGTCAAATAAGATTGTTTGCACTAGCATTAACAAACCTACAGATGGATAGCAGCATCATTTATAGACTTTAAGAAGGATGTCAGAAGCTGTGCTGCTTACGGTTTGTTAATCTTCAGATAGATGGCAAGAGTACCAGAAGCCATATTCATGTTTCAAGACTGAAACTAACCTCTGACCACAATGGCCTTATAAAACACCCGAAGTCGACCGTAACACTTTACTGCATGTTATCTTCAGACTACGCAGAATCATTTCAAGAAGGGGTGGGGGGTGGGAATACCAAACTCGGGTAGCAAACCTCAAACCACTTAAGTCCAAGTGGGCCAGGTCACTCCAATGGCACTAATTTTTGAGTGAGTGCTTGAAGGCTGGCTGACCACCTAAGTAACCAAATTCCTAAATCTTTCATTGCTCCATCTTTTCAGGTGCAGTGTCGTTCCCTTCTCTGAAAAGCTATTTACATACTGTGTGCAAGGTATATTTGGAGAAGAAACAATGTGCCCCCCCCCAAAGCAGATTTCTCAATCACAAAAATCAGTTGGCTGAGTTCAGCGTCTGAAAATAGCATCATGTTCTTTAGCTTTGTTGCAATTAGATTTGTTTGTCCCTTATCTACATCGCTCATCAACAACACAATGTATAAAATCCAGATTTCTTCATGGCTTGCAATTTGTTTTGTTTGGTTCATTCTTTCAGATGCCCATTGCCCCAGCTATAATGAAGCACCATCTTTGCTTGTTTGCTTGAAGGTAGCAACAGAGGCCAACTTTAGTCTTATTCCTGACATAAGGAAGCAGTCAAGTATTCAGTCTCCTACCTGCCATCTGAACTGGCATGGTCAAGCAACAGATACATCATGTGGGACGACACGTTCTGTTTTGCTTCCAACAGAGGCTGCACAGTGAATCAGAGATGAGCAGCTGTGGCCTGCTACTCCTGATTGGATGGATGCAGCCAGCTGATTTCTTGGACCATAGCTTCTGAGCAGACAAATGGTTGGTACACACACACGCGCATTTACCTTTCTCCTGTTAAGGAGTCTTGCTCCGGAGTCCTTGCTCTGGAGATAAGGAAACAATGGATGCCAGCCACTGTAGAGCAGGGATAGGCTGCAGACAGAAGGTAGATTGGGATCAACTAGTAGATCTCGAGGTGATGGTAGTTGATTGATGGCAAGGGTGGATGATTCTCAGTTGTTTAACATAAAATTTAACATAAAATTTCCCTGCCGTGGCCAGACTTCTGTTAATTGTGATTCTCTTAGTGCCAGTGATTCGCATATGTAAAATATGAGCATTATTATTTTTTGCCTTTTTTTCTGCCTTTGTGCAGCTCTGCTAGCCATTATTTAAAGAGTTTTGTGTTTGAATCTCTGACCTGTAGTAGCTCAGAGGTAGATTAGTATATGCAGGATATTCCAGTGCATGGCTTATGGTGTGTAATAACTGGGTCCACCCCGTGAGCCACCATTTTGCATTTGGCTGCACTTCCTCAGCCACTATTTTCACTTGGCTCCAGTTAGCAGACCATGGGGTTTTAGTCAGAAACATAAAATACATAAAAGCAGGTCCTGAGAGCCTGAAGCCTGCTCGCTCCTCGTATCAAAGAGAAGTCAGTATCAGAAGCAGGATGAATATAGTACTGGAAACTCGAGATTTGAGGTGCACAATCAGTCTTGCCTCACATTTTACCAAGGGCACCCTGAGAGGTCAGTAACTTCAGCTTTATACTTACCTTTCTTAAATATTATGTGCAAATAACCTCCCAGAAGACAGATGGTTCTTTTGAATTTGTGTGGTATCGAGGCTCAAGAGGGGTGGGAAGAAAGAATTGGGTGTCTGCCCTGGGTGTGGAAATTACTAGTTATGGCAGCGAGGAATGGAACACTGCAAATGCTCAGCAAAGCCACACCGCCTCCCTTGAACAATTTAGCCCACAAGCAGCTCTTTGGCTAAAAAAATAAAGCCAGTGTTGCAAAATCCACCTCTCAGCATTATACTGGCAGCAGGAAACCATTATGCTGGGACACAGACTTCTTCCATGAGCATTATCTCTTTCACATATATCAAATGGCAATGTTTTGAAAATCTCAACTGGGTAAGTCATTTATAGGAAAAAGTTGTCATAAAGTGGGGTTGCTCAGAGTATGGCACTGCAAGCAATGAGTTTAGTGGGAATCTAATAATAGCCCTATTAGTAATTTAATCAAATCATTACAATTCAAGTCAAAGACATTAGATTCTCATGGCACCCACAAGAGCTGTCCGCTGCTGGCTAAGGGGTTCTTGTTTCCACCATAAAACCCTTATTTGGGAGATTTTACTGTTTGGTTTAAGAATTTGAGTTTGGTTGATACTTTCTGAATCCTTGTGTGGTTTGCACCCACAAAAGACAACACACTCATCATTGAAACTGAAATTTCTCTTTATGCCTTCCTCCCTCTTTGGGCGAACATATTGCAGAACACATTGTACCTCCGACGTTTGTGTGAGATCTTCCATTTTATGAGAGATGAAACTCTTCATAAAAAATAATTATGCCTCTTGAGACTATTGAGCTTTGCATGTACAGAAATTTGATCTACATCTCTGTAGCTTCATACAAAATGCAGAACAAAAATGAGAAAGCAACATGTTTCTATGTACAAAAATGAGAAACTTTAGAACTTGCACACAGTGCAATCCTATCCAACTTACACCACCAGTGTAACCAGCGGTGCAGCGAGAACGGGAGGCCCCAGAACGGAAAGAGGATTCAAATCCCCTCCAAAGGGAGATTCAAAGGGGATTTAAACCTTCCCTCAGCTCCAAGGCCTCCCGCCCTGCCCTCCCCCACTGGTTACACCGGTGGTGTAAGTTGGATAGGATTGCGGTGACAGAGTGGTAGTGAATTAGTCCCTAGATGTGGCCATGGAATTCAAGACAAACAATTTGTTAAGTATATTCTCAAGCTACACAAACATTACACTGAACAATAGCAGTGCAATCGTCAACCTATTTTAAGTTTGTTTCCAAATGTGATTGGGCTACACACTGGGAATTAGCCAACAACTCATCCAGTCTGCAAGCACATTTGAAAACCTAATTGTTTTCAATTTCAAAACAATCTTTTAAACTTGTCTAAATAATGTTACTTAAGAAATATCAAATTACAGTTTAGCTTGATCTGATGCAGGCCCAAATCTATACCCTGTTTGCAACCTGCCAGCAACTGATAGGATAATTGGATGAAGCACTTCATTGTGGTGAAGGCAGCTGAGTCTGGTTTGATATGAAGTTCTGGGCCCAGAGGTTGGGCAAAAAACGATTTGAGACAAATCTATGATGGAGATACCTAATGCAGACCATTCCAAAAACTTGGGTTTGAATACATTCATCAGCATTTATTTTCACATAAAGGCACAGACATTATGAACTTGTGAATGACTTCGATAGCCATGGGAAGCAGAGAACATTGTCGAAAAGACCAACTAAAACACAACCTACAAAGACTTGCTAGCTTGTGGCAGTGACAGGTCCAGGTTTTATTTGGGGGGGGGGCAAGAGCATGTTCTCGCCATGCTTTGAAACACACGTGCACATGCCAACTACCCTCCAACAGTGCCTGGGAAGCAGACAGATGCAAGTCTGCGGATATAGTAGTTGTGAAGGAGGCGGACTCTCACAAATTCACTACCCAATTCCTAGAGAGCTTTCCTGGCTGGACATCCAATGGGGAGGCATACCAGGAAGGAGCAGGCAGCAGCAGGAGTATGTCCTCAATCTGTCCCTGATAATTCACACAGTGTTGGAGGATGGAACATCTAGGAATTGTAAAATGGCACTGACTGGGGGAAGATGTAATACAGTCATGTGATTCAACAGATTTTTGATAGTTTACAGTTCCCCCAGCCCAGGGGTAGGGCCAGCTTGGGCATGAGCCAGTGACCCATGCCCACCCAAGGGCACATGTCCGGCCAAGCACAGAGCAGTAAGGGTCCACTGTGGCTGCTGTTTCCCCATAGTCACCTGGTAAGCATCCCCATGGTCCCACACTGTCTTGAGCGTTGGCCAGGCTGGGTTGTGGGCTCCCACCCATTCCCAACCAGGTCCCACTTGGGGAGCCACGCCTGGACAATTGAGACTGCAAACTGTCAGAAATCTGTCAAATCGCATGGTAGACAGCTTCCTGGGCTACGTATATTACTTTGGACTGGGTGTAGGTTAGCATTTTTGAATGTTCTTTGACACTAAAATAACATCTTTGTATGAACAATATCAACACATTAGGGCTAGAGGTTCTTGCTTAGTCTTCTTGGAAGATACGCTGAATATTTGAATATTAACTAGGTTGAAGTACGGTAGTTAATCCCCCCAAACTCCCATAGATCTTGATGGCTAAACTGCTGTGATGCAGTGTGATATAGTGAAAGCCTCTCTGGATTTGACACATAACCACATGACATAAAGCAAGTCTTCGTCCACTCTGGAACTATTTCTGCCCCTACAAGAAACCATGGATTTGGTGGTGCTATTCTTTAGTTGTTTCTATAGAAAGTTCTGTTTCCTACATACAAGTTCAGTTTCCAGTAGCTATATCTGTGCCTCCTTGTACATTCACTCCTGGATATGTAATAAATTCAAATGCTGGAATGAGTTGTTTAGATATCAGGGTGCTCTACGAGCAGCAACAGATGGAGTATGTTTGTGGTGGAGCAATGGGATAGAGTCTGATGATGGCAGTGTTGTAACTGGTAGAATGTTATGGCTAATTTGCAGGAAAAGTGCTGGGAATAGGCCGGCATTCCCATCAATTTCCCTAATAACAAGAGCAACAACACTAGAAATGCTGCTAAACTCCAGTGCAAATTGCTGGTGGTGGACTTTGGGAGTCTGCTTTCACAGAATCCAAATGTGCAAAGGGAGAGAAAACCTTACAGGTACACTGAAAGGAATATATTTATCTGAATGCATTTCAAGTGATAAGACTTTTCTTCAGGGACAACTGACAATGTCGTCACCAGAGGCGTCACCAGGACGCGCGTCACCCCAAGGCGGGGAGGGGGCGCGTCACCCTAGTGACGCCCGAGTAAAGGATTTTTTTGGGGGGGGGACCCGGCTGCACCCTCCCCCGGGTGCCCCCCCACCCCGCGTCGCCCTCCGGACACTCCGAGGCCGGCCTGAGAGCCGGCCTCGGAGCGTCCGGCTCAGCCGGTGCTCCAGGGCCTTCTAAAAGAAGGCCCAGGCACTGCATCAATACGGGTACTTTTACAATTTTCGCGCATGCGCAGAGACCGTTTTGAGGGCAAGGGCCTGCCCTCTTGCCCTCAAAACGGTCTGCGCATGCGCGAAAACCGTTAAAGTACCCGTATCGACGCACTGGGCCTTCTTTCAGAAGGTGGGCCCCCCGGGCTGGCCTCAGAGCGTCTGGAGGGCGACGCGCGTCACGGAGGTGACGCGTGCGGGGGTGTACGCGTCACCCCCTGGCGTGCGTCACCCCCTGGCTGCCCGCCCCCCCCGCCACGCTCCAGCGACGTCCGTGGTCGTCACCAAAGGACAACTAGTCTCTTGGAAAAGTTGCCCCTGAGGAAGAGTCGTATGACTTGAAATACGTTGGGCAAAAAATATTTTGCTCTCAGTGTACCTCCCTTTGTGTTTGTACTGGTACGTTCCAGGGATGTGGATCAAGTCTCTGACTCCAAGTATCAAGTCAAGTCCCAAGTCTTTGTCCCCAAGTCCCGAGTCTTTGGTTGTGAGTTGCGAGTCCCTATCTATTTAATCTCCTTCATGGATCATTGCCTTGTCGTGGCGAAGGGGCTTGCGTAGCTCAATGAAGCCATGAGCTATGCCGTGCAGGGACACCCAAGACGGACAGGTCATAGCGGAGAGTTCTGACTAAAAGTGATCCACTGGAGAAGGAAATGGCAACCCACTCCAGTAACCTTGCCAAGAAAATCCCATGAACAGTACCAAAAGGCTAAAAGATATGACGCTGGAAGATGAGCCCCTCAGGTCGGAAAGTGTCCAATATGCTACTGAGGAAGAGCAGAGGACTATTCCAAGTAGACCCAGAAAGAGTGAAGCGGTTGGGCCAAAGCCAATAGGACGTCCAGCTGTGGATGTGTCTGAGGTTGAAAGGAAAATCCAATGCTGCAGTGAGCAATACTGCTTAGGAACATGGAATGTGAGGTCTATGAATCAAGGCAAGCTGGATGTGGTCAAAAATGAGATGATAAGATTGAACATTGACATCTTGGGAATCAGCGAACTAAAATGGATGGGCATGGGCGAATTTAAGTCAGGTGACCATCATATCTACTACTGTGGGCATGAATCCCTTAGAAGAAATGGAGTAGCCCTCATAGTCAATAAAAGAGTGGGAAAGGCAGTACTGGGGTGCAACCTCAAAAACGACAGAATGATTTCAGTTCGAATCCAAGGCAAACCATTCAACATTACAGTAATACAAGTGTATGCCCCAACCACTGATGCCGAAGAAGATGAAGTTGACCAGTTCTATGAAGACCTACAACACCTTCTAGAATTAGCACCCAAAAAAGATGTCCTTTACATCATAGGAGACTGGAATGCTAAAGTAGGAAATCAAGAAATAAACGGAACAACAGGCAAGTTTGGCTTTGGAGCGCAAAATGAAGCAGGGCAAAGGCTAACAGAGTTCTGTCAAGAGAACACGCTGGTCATAGCAAACACTCTTTTCCAACAACACAAGACGCGACTCTACACATGGACATCACCAGATGGTCAATACCGAAACCAGATAGATTATGTGCTTTGCAGCCAAAGATGGAGAAGCTCTATACAGTCAGTAAAAACAAGACCTGGAGCTGACTGTGGCTCAGATCATGAGCTTCTTCTTGCAAAATTCAGGCTTAAACTGAAGAATGTAGGGAACACCACTAGACCAGTCAGATATGACCTAAACCATATCCCTTATGAGTATACAGTGGAGGTGAAGAATAGATTTAGGGCATTAGACCTGGTAGACAGAGTGCCTGAAGAACTATGGACGGAAGTTCGTAACATTGTACAGGAGGCAGCAACGAAAACCATCCCAAAGAAAAAGAAATGCAAGAAAGCAAAGTGGCTGTCAGATGAGGCTTTACAAATAGCTGTGGAAAGAAGGAATGCGAAAAGCAAAGGTGAAAGGGAAAGATATAAACAACTGAATGCAGAGTTCCAGAGAATAGCAAGGAGAGATAAGAAGGCCTTCTTAAATGAACAATGCAAGGAAATCGAGGAAAACAACAGAATGGGGAGGACTAGAGTTCTCTTCAAGAAAATTGGAGATATCAAGGGAACGTTTTGTGCAAAGATGGGCATGATAAAGGACAAAAAAGGCAGAGACCTAACAGAAGCAGAAGAGATTAAGAAGAGATGGCAAGAATACACAGAAGAACTATACAAGAAAGATCTTAATGTTCCTGATGACCACGCTGGTGTGGTCACTGACCCAGAGCCGGACATCCTAGAGAGTGAAGTCAAGTGGGCCTTAGGTAGCATTATTTTTATTTATTTATTTATAGAATTTTTACCCCGCCTTTCTCCCACCAGGGCAACCAAGGCAACCAATTACTAACAACAAAGCTAGTGGTGATGATAATATCCCAGCTGAGCTACTTAAAATCCTAAATGATGATGCTGTGAAAGTGCTGCACTCAATATGCCAACAAATTTGGAAAACTCAGCAGTGGCCAAAGGATTGGAAAAGGTCAGTTTACGTTCCAATTCCAAAGAAGGGCAGTGCCAAAGAGTGTTCAAAGTATCGCACAATTGCACTCATTTCACATGCTAGCAAGGTTATGCTCAAAATCCTACAAGCTAGGCTTCAGCAGTACGTGGACCGAGAACTACCGGACGTACAAGCTGGGTTTCGAAGAGGCAGAGGAACTAGAGATCAAATTGCCAACATGCACTGGATCATGGAGAAAGCACGAGAGTTCCAAAAAACCACCTACTTCTGCTTCATTGACTACGCAAAAGCCTTTGATTGTGTGGATCACAACAAACTGTGGCAAATTCTTAAAGAGATGGGGGTACCAGAACACCTTACCTGTCTCCTGAGAAACCTGTATGTGGGTCAAGAAGCAACAGTTCGGACCGGCCATGGAACAACCGACTGGTTCAAAATTGGGAAGGGAGTACGGCAAGGCTGTATATTGTCACCCTGCCTATTTAACTTATATGCAGAGTACATTATGAGAAATGCAAGGCTGAATGAATCGCAAGCTGGAATCAAGATTGCCGGGAGAAATATCAACAACCTCAGATATGCAGACGATACCACCCTAATGGCAGAAAGTGAAGAAGAACTAAAGAGCCTCTTGATGAGGGTGAAAGAGGAGAGTGCAAAAGTTGGCTTGAAACTCAACATTAATAAAACTAAGATCATGGATTCTGGTCCCATCAATTCCTGGCAAATAGAAGGGGCAGAAATGGAAGCAGTAACAGATTTTACTTTTCTGGGCTCCAAGATCACTGCAGACGGAGACAGCAGCCATGAAATTAAAAGACGCTTACTCCTTGGAAGGAAAGCTATGGCAAACTTAGACAGCATAATAAAAAGCAGAGATATCACCATGCCAACAAAAGTTCGCATAGTCAGGGTGATGGTGTTCCCAGTAGCAATGTATGGTTGCGAGAGTTGGACCATAAGGAAGGCTGAGCGCCGAAGAATAGATGCTTTCGAACTGTGGTGCTGGAGAAGTCTCCTGAGAGTCCCTTGGACTGCTAGGAGATCAAATCAGTCAATCCTAAATGAAATCAACCCTGACTGTTCCCTGGAAGGACAGTTACTAAGGCTGAAACTCAAATATTTTGGCCACCTAATGCGAAGAGAGGACTCTCTGGAGAAGACTCTGATGCTGGGAAAAATTGACGGCAAAAGGAGAAGGGGAAGGCAAAGGATGAGATGGTTAGACAGCATCACCGATGCAACAAACATGAAAATGAGCGAACTCAGGAAGATAGTGGAGGACAGGAAGACCTGGCGGGATATGGTTCATGGGATCACGAAGGGTCGGACACGACTTAACAACTGAACAACAACAACATCTATTTAATGGGGAAAACAGGTTTAAATCTGAATAAAATTTGACTTGTCGTAAAAGACTCCAAGTCTCGAGTCGAGTCTTTTGAGTCTTTTCCAATCGCCGAGTCAAGTCTGAGTCAAGTCACTGACATGACTTGAGTCCGACTCGAGTCCAAGAATAGACTCAAGTCTGCATCACTGGTACTTTCCCTTCTTTCCTTAGAATCCAAAAGGGAGCAGAACTGGGGCTTACAAGAATCCATCAGTGGGACAACTGAGTTCCGTAGCATCCTTGGGTTGCACTAAAGTGAAATCTATGTATATATCTTCCATCGCCTTCTTCAAATTATACCCAAGTCAGAAAAAGAAAGATTTCTGTTCCTGAATAGTTTTCTTCCATTTTTTTAAGGTACTGTATCAATCAACTAGCAAATCAGCAATCAAAATTTGGCCTAGTGTCAAACCTTCTCACCACAGTAAAACTGTACTACTGTGTTCTGCACATATAAAAAGTTTGTGTTGCATCTAAAGAAGTATCTGTGGTGTAGTGAAAATTCCTCACTCCCCCCTCTCTTTGCCTAATTTGGACCTTTCTTACCCCTTCCCGAGGCTTCTGAGATGCCTCAACATCCTAAAAAGACTACTAAGACATCCTGATGCAGCAGCCATTGTCCTGGAATGTTCCCTGAAGCCCTTTGAAATTAGTGCCTTGGCAGAAAGTCCGTATGGCCAAGTAGACAGGTTGTTTTGTGGATTAACAGTGTTTTTGTCTGGCTCCCCAAGAACAATGGTTCTTAGCCAGTCAACAGGTTTGGATTGGCATACACCAGTCAACTGGGCATCGAAGCCCACGTGACCAAGTCAAAAGACAGGTAGATATGCCCAGGTGGTCGTAAATCATCCAATTGGGTGGACTTATGTTCTCATCAATCCTCTGTTTTTTAAGGTCATGCGCAAGGATGCTTAGATGCATTGTCCAGGTAACTTGTGAAAGTAACTGCTGCTTCACACAAGTCACATTGATTTGTCATATGAGCATAAGGACCAGAACCCTGAAACCGTGTGAATAACTAGGGTAGGGAAAATACTCCATTAGCTGTGTATTAGAGATTTGTTTTATTTTCAGCTTGTAACAGAGCAGGTGCAGTTGATTAGTCCAACTCCTACAGAGCTGGTGCAGTTGGACAGCTGGTGAACTGAACAGAGCTGGTGCAACTGAACTGCTAGCTAGCTCATTCCTGGCCTAAGATGACTGGAAGAAGGATGCAAAGCTGATGGGTCCTGCTGGACTGATGATGCAAAGGCAACAGAGAATGTGGGAAGCTCTTCCTCTTAACAGGTGAGCAACAGAGGACCCTCCCTGCCTCAGGCACTATATACCGGTAATCTTGATTGTACCAACAGATATAAATTCCTGCTGTCAGAGATTTCTTCCTAGGAAATGCCTGGTCAGCAGATATGGTTCCGAACACTTTAGATACCTCCAGTTTGAGGTTCACTGCCAGTATATGTGTGAGCCAACTTAGCACAGCTGACTCTCACTTGGAGCAATTTGCACTGTACAAATCTCCTCCCTTGAAATGATTGACTGAAAACAGCCTCCTCGCAGCTGTCCCAGTTTACATCACCTGGACCTAACCTGGACAACAATAAGTGCCGACCATTCCTGCAAAGCTGTCAGTGTTGAGGGTACTTAATTCTGTGCTTAATTAGGTCCCCCTTTTTTGTCAGGGAAGGACAGAATATGTGTGGTCAGCTTCTCACGTCCAAATGATTGAAAAGGGAAATTGTGCAACTAAACCGACCCAAGCAAATATTTAGTGTATCCTCTGACAACAACCCCTCGAGCTGGGTGGGATAAGATGAATTCGTACTGGCTCTGCTTTACAATCCTTGGTCTTTGAAAAACAAAATCAAGTTTTTCACTAGATGAGACACACCGAGTTCTCTGCTTCTTGCCTGGATCCAATCTCTCCTCCTCCCACCATTTATTAAATTCATGACAGGAAGATTGTTAATGTACCATTTCAAATCGTTCTGAAATCGTTCCCCAAGAACTGGCATAAGGATGAGAGTAGCACTTGTCAGGAACTAGGGTGAGGGGTGATAAATGGAATGTTTTAAGAGAAGACAGAAAGTTTTACCCAGTTGAAAATCTGAAGACACATGGAAACCATCTGCTATGATTTTCCCAGGTGGAGTAACAAAACAGGATCCGGAGAAACAAAATTTGCGGCAGAATGCAGCTGTTTTCAGGTAACCAAACATGCTGGCTAATGATGCTTCCTATATATATTCTTCAGCACCTTCTGTAAAAGGCGTCCGTTCAAAAGCAATAAAATACGTATTCTTTTTTTTCTCCCCCTCCCTTTTTTGGGGAGTGTCTGTATATACAGCTCATTTGGATTACCCAATGAATATGTCTGGGTCAAACTTTGTGTGGATTAAGAGAGGCTAAGCTTAAAAACTGTTTAGCTAGAGGTTCAAATGGCTCCCCAATGTAAACCAGTTTTTTCAACGGCTCCATCTTCGAACATAGTCTCCTCTGTGTGATTGGCACCCGTTATTCAAGGAGTGTTTGTAGAAAACGGCCAAGGATATTGTCATGGTTATGACTACATATGATTGGGTCATGAATCTTTGCTTTGTGCCATGACATGTTTTGTGAATTTCTGTAAACAGCTATCAGTCCTTTCAAGACGTTCTCTGGATTAAAAGCCCAAATGAAAAACGAACTGTAAGCTGGGCCTTTTGGCGGAAGGCCCTGCACGTGTGGATAGTCACTGAGCTAAGGTCCTGGCTTTTGCCAAGAACAAGAGGAAAAAGTGATTTGAAATCCAGAGATTCAGAACTGAGCCACAGCGAGTGATTTAATGAAGAAAGTAGGTTTGGGGCTAGCTTTGGCAGGAGAGCTGGTCACATACAACTCAGGAAAGATACAAGGAGTTTATGTGTGCTTCTGAGTTTTATACCTAACGGCTGTAAAAGCCGTATGTAGTAGTGGGGAATATCAGTCTGACTTGTATACATGGACATAGTGCAGGGGTAGACACATTTTGAAAACTGTTCATTCCAAAAATTCTGTATTTCTCTATCCCAGTGAGAAAACTGTACTCAGGCATTTTCAGCACAATCCTGCCTAACTTTGTGCCCTGTGATGCAGCGAGGCCAGTGCAGCCTGCACTGCATCCAGGGAACAAAAAGACTGCCTGGGAGGTCAACATTTGTTCCCTTCCCCTGGGTAAAGCCACAGCTGCCTCGATGGGGCTACTCAGAGGAGCGCCAGCTATTTTGGTGGTGCACATTCGAGCGGCCTGTGTAGTGGTGGCCAGGCCCAGGAAGGGGGATAGGATTCTGGCGGAGCCACTGCCACCGATCCCTCCCCCTTCCTGGGCCCGGCTGCTGCTGCCTCCTGCTTGCTGCCGCAGCTCAGGTAGTCAGACTGGTCATTGCCCATTTTAAGATTACAGTGGTTATATACTGCTTGGTTCGGTAACTGTTCTGCACAATGTGGGGAAAAAAATCAGAGGGAACATTGGTTGCGACCCTCACTGTTCAACACCCAGTACAAACTCAGTGGCGTGCACACGTGTGTGTGACGGTTTAACATGGATTCCAATTTGGGGAGAGGGCTATTTATTGCAAGTGGGTATCATTTTTTTTAAAACTCTGGTGTGATTTTTCTGAAAATCCGAATTCTCCACTTTCAAACAGGACAAGAGCCAAGTATGTCAGTAGCTAGTAATTTTTTTCAAAATGGTGTCCACACAATAGAAGACAATCAACATGATATAAATATGTGTGCACCTAATCAGTTCTGAGCCAATTAACAAGGGGTATGTAGACTTCCTTTTACAAATGACAGCCAGTTTAGCAATCTTAGCACTTTCTGTGTGAAGATCAGCTCTGGAAAAAATATGGATTTTATCTTATTTTCTCAAATATGGTTGAACTATCCCACTTGTGAAATTCAAACTTATATAAACATTGACCAGAAACTTTAATGGCAGCCTGTCTAGTGTGTATGTTCCACTTCTATGTTTAACTGGGGTATCTGAATTGCCATATTCTGAAGAACTGAAATAAAAAGCCGAATTGCTCTTATAGATGTTATTTTTTACCCGTGATGTCAGTGTTTTTCCACATTAATCCCATGGTAAAGATATCGGGCTTCAATTCAGATTGTGACAATATCTAATGTCTTTTCCACATTCACTTTCTAGTTAGAAGAAGACTTCCTTTCTTGTTTTCATGGGGATTTTGTGAATCTTGATATGTACATTTTTCCAGCTGTAGTGTTTTATTTGCAATTGGAAATAGCCAATTGAAATATCACTTTTCCTATGAAATGCTGCTAATACTAAATATTAGCGGTTATAATCTCAGGTGTTCAGCCTCAGTTGTCCATTATGCATAAAGCAGAATTCTTCACTATGTCCTAAAGTGATTTATGATGGGCAAATTTGGAGTCTACTCATAGTCAAATACCGCATTCTTGATAGAGAAAACACTGAAGTTATGTACTGGTATAAGGTTATTTGAGGTATTGTATTGTATTCAAGAATGGCATTGGTGAAACAGACACCACAGTGTTTTCTGTGAGTGTTTATTCATACACTATAATAAAATGTGTATTTTATCCCAAGAAAGTTGAGGCAAGGTGGGGATTAAAATGGGCCACAGTTCATGAATGAGAACATCATTCTGCAGTGGGAACTATCTAACGTAAACTCCTCCCTCCCTTAAAGTGCACATGATGTGAATATCATTTGTTTCACATGTGTTTTGCTGGGAGCAAACCTTTAAATGCATCTCCAGGATGTCACTGAAGGAATAATCTATGAGATCTCTTTCAATCAATTGCCAGTTGTTACCAATATTGTGCAAAGGTGCCTGGAGAACCGGATGAGGTTCTTTCACAGATACGGCTGATCACTCTCTATTCTTGTTCCTTCTGTCTCTAGCATTTTCTTATTTACCAGTAGCAGGGCAGCACTGTGCATTTTTTAGTATCTTCTTTTCCCAGCTTTGCTGCCGTACTTTTGCCAAATGGCTCACAAATGGAAAAATGTACCTCTTTGAAAAAGAGTTCTGCACAACATAAACGCTGGGTAGTCCAAAGTTCTACGGTAAGTACCTGCAACAGGACAAACTGCTCAGTTCTACCCTGAAAGTTTGGGTACATCTCAGAATAAACTAAACCCAATGTTCAGAGTGGATTGTGGAATCTACAATTCCAGACTCCAAAAGCCAGCCTGGGTTCTGAAATGGAACCCAGAATTGTCTCCACGTATGTGTGTTGAGGCCTAACATAACGTGATACCATGGAAATGGGGAAGCCTTCTGAATTACTCTGAAATGTAATGCCGGAGAATCACTCTGAAATGTGAGTGATGCTCTGACCATAGCAGAACCCAAAATTCATGGCAAATTAAGGGGTATCTCCACTTAATAGAAGATAGAATGACAGGAACCAGATGCTCCTTTTCTTAAGGAACAGACATTGAAAGTCTGCTCAGTGGTAGATTTGCCACAGAGATCATGTTTTTGAGAAGGCAAATTACTGAGGAACCGATGTGAACAAAGAGGCAACCCAATCCTATGGTCCTGGCAAGAGAGCAGTCATCACTGCATGGCTGCTTGAACTAGAACAAGTCTACTCAATAGTTTATGTTTATTCAGCTGCCTGCAGCCCCATAGCACTCTTAACAATCTAGGCTGCAAGCCAATGCAAAGTTACTAGGAGGCAAGTCCCACTGAATTTAATGGGGCTTACCTCTGAGTAGACATGCATGGGGGTGTGCTGTTAAGGGAATAACAACCATAGCAACAGTGGCAACTTTTTTTTTAAAAAAAAATCATCAATGCCTGTGCTTCTAAAAGTTATGGCATTTGGTAGTTTTTCTTACAGTAAAAACAAAGGATGTTCTATCATTTTCAACATGCTGCATTTAGCGGTATATAAGTGAAGTTTAAAATCTATATCTGAAACTAATTCCCCATCCCCCCCCCTGCCCCCTATATTAACTCTGGGCTATGGAAGGTGGAATGTCTTTTTGACAGAAAAAGATCCATTTGCAGTAAAGGACACGTTGACAACGTCCCCTGCCAGTGTCTTAATATTTTTTTTCCAAATGCTTTTGGTTTTATGGCTGTTTAAACCCTCAAACGCTTTCCAGTCACACATTTTCTAGATGACAGGGTTGGGGCAGGGGAGGGGGGGGCTCTTTTCCTCTTCTGATGCATTATGTTGTTTTTATTTGATTCCTACTGCAGCAGTTCTTCACATTTTGGATTCGGCTTAGAGAGTTTGCAGAGTAAACCTTGTCACATTTTTTGCTTGTCTACTTTGAACATTTGAGGTGCACAGCTGCTGAAGCAGCAATTGTACCTACCATAGACAGTGTCACTTAAAAAATACACAGTATCATCTTTGTGGGCCTTGCTGTATGAGCATACATGCTAAAGAGAGTGGTGTGCATCTATGCATGTAGAGGAGGTCATCCTGACAACAGTGCGACTGTGACATCACAAATTATATATATGTAAAACATAGCAAAATAAATAGTCTCCTGTTCCCAGAGGGATCACAGTCTAAAAAGAGGTGCAGGAAAAACACCGGCAACAGCCACTGGAAAAGATGCCATGCTGGGGCGTCTTCCCCTGCTAAATATAAAAGGACACCACTTTGAAAGGTGACTCTTTGCCTCGTTATCAGGGGGCATGCCGGAAATTGCTGACATTGCATGCTGGACATGTTATGACAGCATTATGGGCATTTATGGCAGAGGAAGGGCAGTTCCGCATATGACATCAGAATCTTCTGCAGCCAACATAATGCATGGACAAGGACATCATATGCAGATGAAGCTACTTTATATTGAATAAGGCGACTAGTCCATTGGCCTCAGTATTGTTGACACTGAGTGGCAGCACAGAAGGTTCCAGATTCAATATGTAGCATCTCCAGGTAGGGCAGAGAAAACATTGGAGAGCGGCAGCCTGTCTGTGTTGAAAATACTGATCTAGGTGGCCTAATGATCTGACTCAGTATAAGGTAACTCCTATGATCCAGGCACAACTCTGGTAAAGCCCCAGGGGCATCGTAAGGGGGGTGCAGTGAGTGTGGACCGCACCAGGTGACACCCATTGAGGGGGTGACACCACGGGAGAAGCCTGCAGCTCATCGCACCGCCCAGGCTCAATGGTCTGGCTCAATGGCACTCTGAGCTGCTTCCTGTTCTCACGAGCTACGGGTGTGTGTGTGTTGGGGGAAAGACTATTAAGAAATGCCGAGTCTAATGTGCTTGCTTCTAGCAGAGTGCAACGGCACGCTTGCTCCAAGGTCGTTCTCCGCCGACGAAAGTAAAACAGACAAGGCAGATGTCCACCACCAAGACTGTATTTACAAATTTACAGATAACAGCTTCAACAAAGCAATACTTATATACACAACTCCAACTCCACGGCACAGACTCCAGCTCTCACAAATTCCACACAACAACCCACACAGGTAGGCTCTGCCAGCCTCCTTATATAGTGCTTTACACCAATCACTGTGGAGATTGATGCATCTCATTATCTATTGCTTCAGCTCTTTCCACAGGTTCTTTGTCACAGTGATTCAGCATTTTTCCTGTTCATTTCACTTTCACTTTACATTACATTAGAGATATATACATACAGAGTCTATGGTAGCCATGCTTGCCCAAACATCAGGGCCCTGCACTATTCAGACAGGAAATTTCTTGGATCATTTGGTGAGCTAACCCTGACAAAGACTGGGATGGGTCTCAGCAACCCTTGCTTCTACTCGAACTTACACCAGCTATATTGCTGGTGCAGTTTTCAGACGACACATTGGGGACCATGCAGGAGGAGAGTAAGTGAAACATTATTTTACTTCCCTCTACACCCATGCATGTTTTCTGGCTACCCTCAGGATTCAGCGGAGCCTGTGCCAGAGCTGCTGCACCTTGCGGGCAGCACTTAGTTAGGATTGGGCTGAAAATCCCTCCTGCCAATGTGACCATGCGCTGTATGCATGTGCTGTATCCTGCAAGGGGGGCCTCCTTGAGGTAAGAGAAATTTTGTTCCCTTACCCTGGGGTAAGCTATTGCTGTCCTAATGGGCCTTCTCAGATCTGCACCAGCTATTTTGCTGGCGCAAGCCCGAGAAGAGTAAGGGAGAGGGAATGTGGTTAGTCTGGCGTATGGCCAGGTGCTGCCAGGATCCACTTCCGTTCTGCTCCAGTCACCCCTTCCCTGCCCAGAAATTCCCTTGTTCCTCCCCCTCCCTTCCCTGTTCCACCCCTACCCCCACCTCCGGCTTACCTTCACTGTACACATCGCTGTACGCACTGCTGTAAATGCTGCTGTATGGCCATTTATGACAGCGGAACTTGCAATGGCGTCACTACCGTGAAGCTACAGTAGCGGGCTGCTATGGGGTGACGTGCGTACGCGCGCGACGCGTCACCTCTCCTGTGCGCGTCGCCCCCGAAGACGTCCCCTGAGCCGGCTCCCGGCCTCTTCCGCCGGCTCCCGGTGTCACCTCTTCCCGCCCTAGTGACGCCACTGGGAACTTGTTATGCTGTCATAAAGGGCAGCACAGCCCCTAGGTTGAATTTGGCTACAAATTAACATCCCAATCCGAACCAACTTTCTAGCACCAATTTAGCTGTGCCAACATGGCGCACGTTGCATTCCGCAGTGAGGGAGCAGTCACAGAGGCCTCTTCAAGGCAAGGAACGTTTGTTCCCTTACCATGAGACTGCACTGAGGCTGCATCAGTGCTGCTGGCAAGTTGGTTAGGATTGGGCAGTTCATGTTGAACTCAAAGTTAATAAAGTTTAAGTAACTATTCATTCACTGACAGATTCTGTGGACACACCTGTATAAATTTATTTATTTTATTTATTTTTCACATTTTTATACCGCCCTTCCTCCAAGGAGCTCAGAGTGGTGTACATATTTCCTCCCCTCCTTTTTGTCCTCACAATAACCCTGTGAGGTAGGTGGGGCTGAGAGATAGTGACTGGCCCAAGGTCACCCAGGAAGCTTCATGGCTGAGCAGGGATTTGAACCTGGATCTTCCAGGTCTGACTCCCAAACCACTACACCATCCTGGCTCTCAGGATGTATAAACCTGAAATAGGTTTCAGATTTCCCACTAGGAACATGCATTTGATTTCTGAATGCATGGAAACTGATACAAATGGACCTCCTGCTCTGGCCTATAGCTTTTTGTTTCATTTAAGAACCACTGTCTATTTTAATTTGAAAATAATACCAAAAATGCACACAAAATGAATGAACATCAGAATGAAATAAAAATGAATGGAAATTCATTTAAAAACAAAAAAATGCATACAAGAAAAACAATCTTGCATGCGTTTTATTTCCCACACAATCAATGTCCATGTAAATGCTGCCGTGGTTTAAATTTGAGACGAATGTGATTCCCAATCACTCTTCCCAGAAATTGGGGCCTCTTGCAAATGTTTTCAGGATTCTTTCCAGTGCTTTCAAGAAGGGTATCAAAAGACTAGGACATAATTCTTAAACGTTGTGTTCTCTCAGCCACTGTTTGGGTTTGCTTGTTCTTTGTGAACCATAGATTCTTACATTGCAACTGTCACAAGGGAGACTACTGGAAAGTCTTCAAAGCTAACCTTCAATTGCTTCTGCACTTTGATGCAGCTGTAGTGTGAGCATGTAGGGTGAAGGGAAAGGGGAAGCAGTGCTAGGTAGCAGCAGGTAAGCAAGTTACCATGCTATCAGTTACCAGTTTTTGGCAAATGCACACACTACCCTTTATTATTTCCCTTAACGACCTGTACTGGTAGCCTTTCTAAAAATAGTGTTAATCAAATACACGCTCCTAAGCATCCATTGATCAAGAGAACCCCTTGTGGCACTGCTCCTCTGTTGTGTTCAAGATGCACAGCCTGTTTCCAGAAATTCAAGAAACCTCGCCATTCCAGGCATACGCACAAATGCACGCACTTCCGTCGAAGCTGTTTTTCAGCTTCGCGTTCAAGATAGCTTTGCTTATATTGTTTTTGGAGCGATATATCGGAGCGGCTTTAGAGATTCTACTGGTATTCTTTTTGCTTCATGCATTATTACCAAGGATGAAAAGGCCAAAGCTGATTTGTTGTTAGTGATGGAGCTTGAGACAAAAACACAGAATGTCTGTAACCTTTCTTTCAAAAGGACTACTATGTCACCTTTGCTTCATTTCTAGTGATATATATATCTCCACAGAGACAAGGAGTAAGATCTGAGAAAAAGACAATATACCTAGAATCCTTCTGTTTTAGCAGTGAACTGTTATACTTGCAAATCTGCTCTCACACTTCGCTTCACTAATGAAAATGGACAAAGTGAGTGTGTTTCTCTGCAAATGCATATGATGCAGGCTGTCAGATTAAACTTCTATTTCTTATGATGGGATGACAAATCCCTGGCACTACAGTCACAGACCCCCACCCCATAATAACACACGTCATTTGTCCTTCCTCTCTTCCCAGTTTCACATCCCAAAAGGGGAGATATTGAAATTGTGAGGCCAAATAAGCACCCCTACTTCAAGTCTTTTCGGCCCTGTTCCCTACTTTTTCTTACCCAAGAAAACAGCAAGCAGAAAGGGCCATCTTCCATTGTAACCACCAGCAAAGAGGCGGAATTTGCGGGGTCTCAAGGGAAGAGCTGAAATGGAAAATGGGCCTCGTATCTCCTTGAGAAATTTCACTTGTCTTCTAAGAACTCATTTGGCTTACCTTGGAAATTCTCAGATGTTTCACTGTGTTAATATCCTTGAATTTCACTTCAAATGTCACTTATATGCGATATTTCGGTGGCAATTCTATATGTGCAGAACCCCCTTAAGCAATTGCAGTCTTTTACACACACTTCCTTGGCTTCCCTGGGACATTTTGAGATGCTTCCCTGTGGGAGCAAACCTGACGTCTGCTTCAAATTCCACCTTGTCAGAACGTCAGTGCCAGCCCTCACATCATTGCAGTCACAATGCCTCCACTGCACTTCTCTGCACACCACTCTGAACACCTGGACCAAGACCCTGCTACAAGGCACCCAGTAAGTCACTCCGCTCCACGTCTCTCAAGTGTCTGCTTGGATTACAGTTCAGGTGCCACCTTCCCTCAGGATCTACGCTCTGTCTTTTTGGCCGGGAACCTGCTGGCAACGTGGTCTCCCTGCCGTGAGCCTCCCGGCCACACTGTTTCTTCAGGGAACCTGGCCTCTCAGCTTCAGCTCAGCAGAAGCAGCAGTGTGTCCTTGACTTCCAGCCCTTCCTCACTCTATTTTTTTTTCCTTTCCATGCATGTGGCCAATATGCAGTACATCCTTCTAAAATGCTCCCCTTTTCCCTTTTTCTTGCCTCAATCTGTTGGTAGTGATTATTATTATTATTATTGTTATTATTATTAGCAGCAGCATGTGAGGAGATGCTCTAAAAAGAAATCCTGTATCATTTTTCAGCTTGCCTCTCAGTTATTATAGCCAGTCAGACCACAGTTATGTCCATGCACCTTGGCTGGCACTGCCAGTTTCTCTGCTACTATCTTAAAACTTCACTTCTACTGCTACTATCTTAAGAAACAGTGTGGCCGGGAGGCTCACGGCAGGGAGACCACGTTGCCAGCAGGTTCCCGGCCAAAAAGACAGAGCGTAGATCCTGAGGGAAGGGGGCACCTGAACTGTAATCCAAGCAGACACATGAGAGACGTGGAGCGGAGTGACTTACTGGGTGCCTTGTAGCAGGGTCTTGGTCCAGGTGTTCAGAGTGGTGTGCAGAGAAGTGAAGTGGAGGCATTGTGACTGCAATGATGTGAGGGCTGGCACTGACGTTCTGACAAGGTGGAATTTGAAGTAGACGTCAGGTTTGCTCCCACAGGGAAGCATCTCAAAATGTCCCAGGGAAGCCAAGGAAGTGTGTGTAAAAGACTGCAATTGCTTAAGGGGGTTCTGCAGATATAGAATTGCCACCGAAATATCACATATAAGTGACATTTGAAGTGAAATTCAAGGATATTAACACAGTGAAACATCTGAGAATTTCCAAGGTAAGCCAAATGGGAAAACAACCCCTTCAATAAACCATGTTCATTATTTTACACACTGAGTCTTGCTCTTTTCTGGAGACAGATCTGGGGCGGGTAGCACAGGTCCAACAATCATGATTCCACACATGTCTGCTGCAACATGTTTATGTTCACACATGTGATAAGAAATGGGAGTCTCCACTGCTATGGCCATTTCCTTCTGGCAGTGTGGCTTGCTCTCAGCATAGGGTGCTATTGGCATGGGAAATATTAGTAAGGTTGTCAGTTATCCCTCTCACATAATGGCTTGCTAAACACATCCCTGGAGGAGAGGCCTGGGAAACAGCCACACCAAAGTTGCTCTCACCACACTCAGCAATGGAATGAAACAGACCATATTTGCAGGCCAAAGTTCTGTCAACAGAAGGCAAACGGAGTGATATGGTATTTGTGTATTAAATATTTTGTATGGCTCTTTTAGCTCAGACTGTCAGATTTTGGCATAATCCGCTACTGCATATTGTATGAGGAGACGGCACAGTCAGTCTGCATCACATCCTATGATCCATCTGTCAGTATTGAACACACCACATCTTGGGTTGCTTGTACCACATCAAAGCAGTACCAACCTTTCTCTAACCTGGCTGTCGATCTTCTCAGGCATCGCCCTGCCATTCCTCTTTCCTGACCAGAACCTTATTAAAAAAACAACAAAGTCAAAAATATACTACAGTATATAAAAAGCTGAATTTGCACCACTGCACCCATTAGTCATAATAAACACTTGGCTAATTTCTTTTAGCAGAAGCAATGTGAACAGGCTACTTCAGAATGTCCAAGTCCAGCTTCTTCACAATTGTTTCGCACACCATTCTCTGCCCCGTACCTGCTGGCCCTTTATTGATCATACCGCATAATATTGACAGGTGTGTGTAGAGGTTGCTTAAGTTCACTGGTGAAATTGCACACATTCAACATTAGAAAACAAACAAACAAACAAACTTTCATGCCAAGGTGATTTCTAGCATGATGGGGTCAGGCCCCTGTGCATTCACAGCTGTAGCAGTTCTAGTAGATGCCAAAAACCCCAAATTGAATACAGCAACATGAACAGATGCTCCCACAGCACCCCTGGAAATTATGCTGCCACCATAGTGCTGTTCACTAGCACATTTTAGGAGCTTTTACAAATAGTCAGTGGTAGGCTTACCAGATCGTCGACCGGGACGGAGCGATCTCCCCTTAAGGGGGTGGAGCATGGGGGGCCAGAACGCGTCCCGGTCGACGATCTGGTAAGCCTAGTCAGTGGTGAGAACGATGAGAAGAGGGAGACTGTGTGCATGTGCATGGAATATACAAAGGTTTGTACCAGGACAGTGAGGGACAAAAGTACAAGGCCAGATGTGACAAGAGTCCTGGCCAAGAGACATGCTCCATTTGAGGGGGGGGGAAGAGAGATTCTTACAGCACAATCCTATGCATATCTACTCAGAAGTAAGACTCGTGTTGAATAGGGCTCACTCCCAGGGAAGTGTGTATACTATGTGTGGAGATCTGGTAAGCCTAGCACTAAGGCTGTAATCCTATACACTGTATAGGATTACAGCCTTAGTGCTAGGCTTACCAGATCTCCAACCGGGACAGAGTGCTAGACCTTTAGGAGAAGGAATGTGGGCAGGTGTAGCTTGTTAAACCTTAGAGCACAATCCTAGGTATGTCTACTCAGAAGCAAGCCCCATTGTGTTCTGGGTTGTTACGAACAGCCTCTCAGTTGGGGTCAGCAGCTTGGGGGTTTGCCTGGACACGCAGCTGCTCCTGGATTCCCAGGTGGCAACTGTGGCCAGGGGTGTGTTAGCCCAGCTTTGGTTGGTGCACCAGCTGTGATTGTACCTGAATTGCGCAGACCTGGCCACGGCTCAATGGGGCTTGCTTCTGAGTAGACATGCCTAGGATTGTGCTTTAAGGGTGTAACAAGCTACGCATGCCCACATTCCTTCTCCTAAAGGTCTAGCACTCTGTCCCGGTTGGAGATCTGGTAAGCCTATATATCAGCTGTTTTAATGTTATGTATTTATTAACCTTGTTGTAAGCCACTTTGGGATATAAATCCAATAACTAATACATGATAACAACACCCCAGGGCAGTTGCTGGGGCCGAAGCACTCTGGGACCCCCACTTTCAAGACCTGACGTTGGCCCCTTGGGATGACTGGTTGCTGCTGCTGGTGGTGTTGGGACACTGCTGGGGGGGGGCTGCTCTTCTTGCTGTTGCTACTGGCCTGAGGTCCCCTCTGAAGAACACTAGAACACCTGCCTGTTGCCAACCAAGGTAGAGGGAGTGGAACCCATGCAGGAAAAAGGGAGCCCACCTTGCCAAGGGTCTCCTCAAACCTTGAGCTGGTCCTTCTCTCAGTAGCCACTGCTCTACATTCCTTTTTTGTGTTGATAACTGTGGCACACAACACGAAGCCTCTGAATGCGGCATGTCATGTTCCACATCAGTGAAAAACCGTGGCAGTTTCTCCTTGCTATGGTGGGTTAGTCATCATAACACTTTACACTGATAGCCAAAGGGCGGCTCAGGAAGATTTGGATTATGTTTATGCTTTTCTAATCTGCCTCTAAACGATCAGGCTAAGAACATTTATGCATGCAAATTTGTAGGTTAAATAAGAAAAAGCTGCATATTAGTCATAATGAAAATAGTCAGATAAAATATGCCCTCTGCAAAAATTGCAAAATGAATATAACTCAGTTGGCGCCTAGTCCTTGATTAAACTATGCAAAAGTCAGTTTAGCTCCAGGCAAAACTAAACTCCAGAGCCTTTTTCTTATGGCAAAGCAATGGAGATCTCAAATAAAACCCATTAACAACGCACGCTTCAGGGAAGTTGGACAGCTATTAGGCCAAAGTCTTAAAAAAGGCCATTCTCTCAGAGAATGCCTAACCAAAGAAGCATTTTGTAAAACACAACAAATAGGTCAAAACTCCAGGCTCCGACCCCCAGCCAGTAAGAGTAAGAGTGGCAGGGTCTTGTATCAATTCTCCACTGCACTAGTCCGTTCCATTCGTTCCTCTTCTGAAGGATTGAGTGTCCATACTAGTTGTGAGTGGGCATAAGCCAATTCCCCCCGTTCTAGATTCCTTCATTGTTTCAGGGATTTCCTCTACCCTGTGTTCCTCCCTTCTTGGATTCTAGTTTAACAAAAATAATTTCTAAAATTAACATTCCAGAATTTGGGGTATGTACTATCTTCTGTTCTGTGCATCTTTTGCCTTTATTCATTACCGATGTCCTTCATTACTTTATTCATTACCATGTGTGCATTGATAAACCACAGGGAAAAATCTTGATGTGATAATAACATATGCATAGGATTGCATCAGGTTTCATTTTATGCTGTGTTTTACTGCTGTGTATTAGGAAGGGCTTTTATGTTGTTATGCCCAGAATGTGGAATTCACCAGGGGTTCAGCTGTCCCCCACTTTGCCATTTTTCCACCATGTGATAAATGCCCTGCTTCCCCCCCGGCCCCCTCTACTTTTTGCCGTTGTGTTGTGTTGTGTCTGTGTCTGTGTCTGTGTCTGTGTCTGTGTCTGTGTCTGTGTCAGTGTCTGTGTCTGTGTGTACACTTTTAACTCTCCAGAAGCTCCTGTCCAGGTTCCACAACCTGAAACGCTGCTGGGGCATATTTTGCAAGCAACCTTTGTCCTTTGTTTGAAATTCCGTTGTTGTTGTTGTTAATATACTGCTTTTCAACAAAAAAGTTCACAAAGCAGTTTACAGACAAAATCAAATAGCTAAATGGCTTCCTGTCCCAAAAGGGCTCACAATCTAAAAGGATGCAGAACACCACCAGCAAACAGCCACTAGAAAAGGGACAGTTTGGACAGCAGTTCAAGACCCGAGTGTCGCTTGATGGAGTGAGCTCCCGTCTCCTGTCCCAGCTCCTGCCAACCTAGCAGTTCGAAAGCAAGAAATTTCAAGTAGATAAATAGGTACCGCTGTGGCGGGAAGGTAACAGCGTTTCATTAGTCATGCCAGGCACATGACCATGGAAGCGTCTTCGGACAGCGCGCTGGCTCTTCGGCCTTAGAAACGGAGATGAGCACCACACCCTAGAGTCGGACACGACTGGCTTTCGAGCAGGGGATATCCTCTGGTGGCAGAGTGAGTGACTGGGTGCCGTGAAAGTGCTTTATGGCACTTTCGCAACACCCTAGGCTGGCGGAGCACTCACTCTGCCAGCCTATACATGCGCAGGATTGCGATGTTAGCATGCTGCCAGCACCACCAGTGGGAAGGCCTGCACCTTCCCACCCGCAAGGAATCTTCTCTCAACGATTATGGTAAGTCAGCGGGATCAGTGGGCGAGGGGAGGGCAGAATGGGGCAGTGAATGGGCGGATTCGACCTGGGAGGGGTGAGATCGGCAGCTTTAAAGGGGGGTTGGACAAATTCGTGGAGGACAGGTCTGTCAATGGTTACTGGTCATGATATCTATGTGCTGCCTCCAGATTCAGCAGCAGTTTGTCCCTGACTACCAGTTGCAGGGGAGCAATGGCAGGAGCGACGTATGCCTTCCTCTCTTGCTTGTGGGCTTCTCAGAGGCAGTTGGTGGGCCACTGTGGCTCAGTCTAAAGGCCGAAACAAACCGAGCGCGTCCCGCGTGCGCCACGTACAGTGCAACAAACACGGCAAAACCTGGGAATTGGTCAAGGGAGGTGTCAACGCGAATGTTCCTCCCGGCGGCTCCCAGTGGCCTTTGGCGTTCCGGCCGGAGGCAAGTCCCACTGTAAGAACGCTGGGGCAGCCAGCTGCAACATGCGCACGACGCATGCGGGATGTGCCCAGTGTGCTTTGGTCTTCAGCCAGCTTACTCATGTCTGGTGCTGTCACATCATACATACTAATTCCCCACCAGCATTTTGAAGTTAATGTTATAGTGCTGGGGGTGCTTCCAAAATCAACGAGAAAGTAAAAGGTACTGCATTCAAGTACAGTAGATCAAAAACATGGATTAGAATTCAGGGACGGAGCTCCTCACTATTTATATAATCTATGCCAGGAGTAGCTATGTGTGTTACCTTCCATTTTTCTCCCAAGCTCATGCAAGTGAAAATAAACACTTGTGATAATTTCTGGACTCTGTTCCAGGACTTTCACATAAGATAATCTTTCTCTTTAAGGAAATTAGAAAGGAAAAATTAAAATAAATCATTTGAAAAGCATTTAAAATGTGTGTTGAAACAAACTGTAAATGAAAATCTAAAAGAAATCTTTCAAGAACATGAACAAGGTTTGTTGAAATTAATCCAAAAACAAGAAAAGATTGTATTTTAGTGTGTGTGTGTGTGTTTTGCCAATGGGACAGCTTCATTTATTCTTGCACAAAAGACCCACTTCATTAAGAGATATCTCAGTGCTGATGTGTTTTATATGCGGGATATAAATATTCTTATTATTAATAATAATAGTAAGAATGTTTAATTCTTTATATGAGTTCAACAGTGATGAAAACAAGAGAAACGAAATGCATCTGTGGCAACATAGGGGCCTATATTAGAAGTGATTCCATTTTAGATATAAGCGAACAGTTCCTGTACATAAGACTGAGGAATGATGTCCACAAAGTCTGATTCTTGAAGCAGAAAAAACCCAACCTTGTTATTATTACCGCTGTAGTTTTTTCTTTTTTTTACATGTTCCAGAATGCGATCCTGGCACTTCTCTCTCTCTCTCTCTCTTCCTGATCTCTTCCAAGTTAAGAGCTCGCACTAAAGGGTAGGAGGTTATGATTGTAAGTAAGGAGTTAGCAGGATACTGCAGGATGTTTGAATTAGCTATATGTATTAATAAAATTGTGGCCCGGTTTTACGCCAAACACTTTGTCTCACGCAGGGGTGTATTGACCCATGGCTGGGCCCCTAGGCTTTCAGGTTTTTGGGGCCCTTCCAGCACATCAGTCTTTCACCAAAGAGACAGCACAATCCTATCCAATTTACACCATCGGTGCAGAGAGAACGGGAGGCCCCAGAACGGAAAGGGGATTCAAATCCGCTTTGAATCCCGCTTTGGAGGGGATTTGAATCCCCTATCCGTTCTGGGGACTCCGGTTCTCACTGCACCGCTGGTTACACCGGTGGTGTAAATTGGATAGGATTGCGCTGTAGAAAGATAAGGGGATTAACTGGATCTGCTGAATCACAGCGGGTTCCTCTCACTCTATAGAGACTTAACAGGCTGGCTTAACAGGCAGAAGTTAGTGCAGCGTCGCTGACTATGATCCATAACCAGGACATTCCAGGACATTGACGGATGACATGGACCCCTGTCCCTGCAGGGCCCCTAGGCTGAAGCCTAGTCAGCCTTATGGATAATACACCCCTGGCCTCACGCATTGATTGGGGGTATGGAGGCAATTGGGGATTTGCACCCTCACTCCTTAAATCTTTGTCATTGTGAAGATATTTTTTGGTCTTCGAGGACGGAGAGGATGACTCATTTAAAACTAGAATAACACAGAAAAGTAGTAGAAGAGGGCCAACTGAGAAGAATAAATGTGTAAGATCTTTTTAAAATAGATAGGTGATGGGAGTGTCCCTTTAAACAAAATTATTTCCCCAAATGCATTGAACAGATTGGTAAGTGGAAAGGCACCAATATGTTGAAAGCTCATATTTATAGACTAGAAATGTGAAACAATATGGGTGGAAGAGGGTGAAAAAAATATTCAAGAAGAGTTTTTAAATATCTTTATCAACATAAAAAGTTCTTCAGATGGCTTTTAACTTAAATAAAGACAATAAATCTTAGTAACAGGTTTGGGAAGAAGACTTGGCTGTGCCATAGAATGAGTAAATTCACTTATTTCGCAAAGTCAGGGATCTTTCTGTTCACAGAAGAGAGAGAAGTTAGAGTGTAAAAGAAAAAAAATGAAAAAGCTTTCATTTCAATGTCATTGTATCATCCTCTGATGTTTTGCTAAAACAGTGATAGAAATTGGAAAAATTGTGATGGAAAGTTAGTTATAAGTGAACTAGAATGTTTCATTGAATAGCTGACCGTTTTACTGTGTAAGCTGCTGGGTGCATCTTAACGAGTGTCATGCATCCAGGTACTGTACTGATGTTGTGCTGGGAGACAGTAAGTGTAGATGGGGGGGGGATGGCGTGGTAAGTGCTGCACGGCACTACACAGCAGGGATGTATCTAAGTCACTAGGTCATGAGTGCGAGTGCGAGTCATTTTTACACAAGTGCGAGTCCAAGTCAGTGCCAAAATTTTGGGGTAAGTACGAGTCAAGTGCAAGTCATTTTTGCACGAGTGCAAATCGAGTGCGAGTAAGGACAAAAACCACGAGTCATGAGTTGAGTTACTTTGGGGAAAATGGATTTTCCCCCTGAAAATGGTGTGTGTGTGTGTGTGTGTGTGTGTGTGTGTGTGTGTGTGTGTGTCAGTGTGGGGTGTGTGGGGGGACCTCTGAGGCTTCTAAAGCACCCACTTGGCTTCCCCTATGCCTTTCCCCTCACCTCTCAGTCTTGTCATAAATGTCATCGCCCATCTGGTTTGGGAAAAACAAGCATGTCTACATTCAAACCATTTATTATTCCCTCCCTGCCCCCTCCCCTTGCTGAGCCGAGCATCCCTTGGGCTCAGAATTTTGGCCAATGAGGAGGAACCGCTGCTGCAGCTTCACCTTCCTTCACCCCTCCCCACCCCTCACCCTTGGCTTGCTCCCCCCCATGAACCCTCCCCATTGCCCTCCTCCTCTGAGGTCTCCACTGCGCATGCCTGTGTTGATGCCAGCCATTAAAGGAAAACGACTCAGAAATGGCAAGTCGTTACCCCCACGAGTGCGAGTCAAGTGCGAGTCCTGTGGGTTGTGTGAGTCCTGTGGGTCGCGAGTCCGAGTGTGAGTCAGTGGGTCACGAATATGAGTACGAGTCAGGGAAAAAGTGACTCCGGCGCACTTCTGAGTCGAGTCATTTGACTCGAGTCCCCATCCCTGCTACACAGCAGTGCAAATTGGACCCTCCCACTCTAGAAAGATCTAGTCATGGAATAAGACATGCAGCCCATTCCTAAGCAGCTGCCATACTGAACACGGATGTCCAACAGATCCTATGCTCTGTTGTGGTAGAGAAGCTGGTCAAGGTGAGAGGTGTAGCACTTATGCTCTTGTTCTGGCTGATGCCTAGCTCCCTATGTGGGACTCCTCTGAGCTACGCCTGCTCTGTTGTTGGTGTAGCGCTTCACAGTCATTGGGGGTGTGTCTGACTCGGGAAAGGGTTCGGGATCTGTCATCCGCTGACTCTGCCTCATCCCATGATCCTATTCTCTGCCCTGTTGCAGCTTCTCCATTGGTGGGGTTGCGCTGGTGGCCGGTCTGCACCCTGTTAATGGTGGTGCATGATTTTCTGGGTTCTGCGCTGCTGCCTGTGTAGTGCCCACTGGAGGAGAGACTTCTGTGCTGGTGGGGCTATCTGTGTGCTGATGGTAGTATGCTGGCATTTCCCCTGGTTAGGATTGGTCCTTTAGTTTTCCTCTGAGCCCATTTAAATCAGTTTTCCTGAAGTCCAGGGTACACATCTGACTACCCTTATCCCTCCACTTCCTCAGTACTGAGACTATGAGATCACTATCAGTTTCAAATAATCTAGAAAGTGGGAAGTTTACATTTTTTGTTTACTTGAACATTTATGTCTCTGAATACCGTATTTCTTCGAGTCTAAGGCGCCATCGATTCTAAGGCGCACCTTTACTTTCAGTACCACCAGCAGGGGGAAAAAAATCCATCGATTGTAAGACTCACCTCCCTTCATTGAATCTACCCGTTCAGCACCAACTCTCCCCAGCATGTCCCCTGCAGCTGAGGATGACTGAGTGTACTGCCTTTGCATAGCATTTCTGGCCCCGCCAGAAAGTGCCATTTCCTTCGTTACCTGGGCTTGGGAGAGCTTCAGGGAGGCCTGCACAACCTTCTGCAGGCCTCCCTGATCTTCAGTTTGGCGAAAAACAGCGATTTTTGGCCGTTTCTGGTTTTCGCGAAAACAGGGAATGGCTGAAAATCACCGTTTTTTGCCGAACTGAAGATCAGGGAGGCCTGCAGAGGGTTGCGCAGGTCTCCCTGAAGCTCCCCCAAGCCCCAGTAAGTAAGAAGATAGCGTTTTGGGGTGCCTTTTAGAGACCTTCGATTCTAAGACGCATCCCATTTTTTGAAATGCTTAATTGGGAAAAAACATGCGTCTTAGAATTGAAGAAATACAGTATATTCCTGGGCAAAACTGACATTTATTTCTGACAGAGATATTAAAACAGTGCATAGAACTAATCTCTCCTTCATAGTTGCAATTCATAACCTTTTAGTCTCGACTACCATATGTTAATCCAATAATTCTGAAGGGTTAGAGAAGCATCCCTGAGCCCCAGCAAAATTACGATTTCTTTCTGTTATGAACTGCTATTGAATAGGATCAAGTGTTATATCTATTTTTGAAAGCAGTGACATTTTCTTCCTGGCAGGAGATAGATAAATATATAAATCATAGACATGAAATGCATGTACACATTTTTTTTTCAAAGTAATAAAAAAATCTAGGACTTTCCTACTTGCATCTTGTTTAAAACACACACAAAAACCACCTCTTTAAAAGAAGTGTTTCTTAGTGACTGCAGCTGGAACTTCCAACCTGTGGGAAGGACACAGTCTGCATTCATAGGAACTAGACCATGCTGACAGGTTTCCGTAAAATGGGAGGTGATATTGCTGACTAGAATGGAAGGATTCAAAAGATTATATTTTTCTAGTGCTTCAGTATTTTATTTTATTTTTCTTTTGGTCAGGACCATTCACTTTAGGACAGCAAAGATTTGCATCCTGTCTGTGAAGGAATATTTGGACTTGGCTAGATGCCATAATAAAGGATGTATTCTCACTCCTCACCCCCCCTCCCGGGCATCACTATGGCTGTGCCCAGGTCATGCACCGTAGGGTCTAATCCTATCCAATTTTCCAGCTCTGGTTCAGCTGTAATACAAAAGTTCCCTTCCCTTGAGGAGGCCTCTGTGTCTGCTCCTCCACCATGGGATGCAGTGGTGCATTGTCACTGCTGCATTGGTGCTGGAAAGTTGGATAGGATTGGGCCCTTAATTGGATTGGTACAGCTGCATTGGTGCTGGAAAGTTGGATAGGATTGGGGCCCATTGGCACAGCTGCATTGGTGCTGGAAAGTTGGATAGGATTGGGCCCTTAATTGGATAATGGATAAACTAGATGTGGCTTCATTTTTGAAATAAATGTTTAATAAATATGGACATACACATTTTTAATAAATATGGACATACATATTTTCCGTAATAAATATGGACATACAAATCATACAAAAATATGGCCTCCCTCATGAAGCTAGGTGTGACTTCAAACATGCCTCTTCTTAAGGCCCTTCCCCCTTCCTTTTCAACCCTGAAGAGCTATAGGGGGTGGGAGATCCAGATTAGGACCAAGGCATGTGCTTAAGCTCTTTTTAAAAAACAATTTCTCCCATGCCATGTTCCCACTGTAGCCCTTTCCTGAAGCTGTCACAATCTTCATGTTGTCTGAAAACTGCTCTAATGGAACTTAATCAAGGGGAATGTTGCTATCCCTGAGATAAAAATGAAGTTAGGAATAATAAGGAAAACAAATTTAGGAATGAGGAGCTTATCACTTTTTTATTTTTAAAAGTTTTAGATCACCTTTTGTCTTGGGGGATGTAATCGTTCTTGTGAGGTCACACTCAGGCTGGTTGCATTCTGAAGGTATATTCTGAAGGAACTCCTCTGATGTACTGAAATCTTCAGACGAGAGCTCTTGCTCTGTGTGCCCTTGAGCACTATTAGACAAAAGTGCATCTGTAGTGCACCATATCTTTGGATCTCCCTACACAGGGAAGTCTCCAATTTCCTTCTGACTTTGAAGGTTAAACAACAACCTGCCCTTGGAGCATTTTTACTACCCCAGAAGTACAGTATATCTCTTGTTAGAATGAGAAACTTAGTGGTGCTGCAACTTTGACTTTTTTTTTTTTGACATTGTTACCAACACTTTGGTCCATAACAGCTCCAAAATTTAGCCAGGTACCATATACAGTTTATTTTCTGTGAATAAAAATATAACTGGGTAGAATTTTCACCCCAGTGACACTGACATTTAACATAAGAACATAAGAAGAGCCCTGCTGGATCAGGCCAAAAGCCCATCTAGTCCAGCTTCCTGTGTCACACAGTGGCCCCACCAGATGCCTCAGGGAGCACAAGATAACAAGATAACCTGTTTCCCGTTGCCACTCCCTTGCACCTGGCACAGAGAAAACCCACTTCTAAAAACCAGGAGGTTGCTTATGGCTTGTAACCTGTGATGGTCTTTTTTTTTTTGCACATGGGGGTGAAAACATTTGCACATGGGGGTGAAAAAACAACCCAGCTATATGTTCAATTGAGTTTTTTGGAGTTATTTTGCACTCAGAGTAATCCTGAGTGGTGCTAATGCTTACTTAAGAATCTGCCATCCATCACTGATTAACCATAACAGACAGTATGCATTTTAGAAGACCTACAACCCAATACTATCCTCCTCCCCCCCCTTTGCTGGTACAGCCATGCTGAAAAAGCACACATTGTAGCCATTGGGGGGGAGGATTAGGGGGCTTTGAAAGGGAAATCTCCTCACCCCTCAATAAGCGTCTGTTCCACAATAGGTCTCCTTGGACCTGTGCCAGCTTTGTAGCTGGCGCAAGTCAGAGGAGAATAAAGGGGTGAGAAGGTTTGAAAAAGAGAGGATAGGATCCAACATGCACCATTGCTACTGGATCCACCTCCTCCCGCCTTCTCCCTGTTCCTCCCCCTCCTCGTCCCCACCACTGATTTATCTGGTCCGGAGGGTGTGGTAAGGTCCGGTGGTGGACTTGGAGCATTGCCACCTGTTTCAGCAGCACTCGCAAAATGGCTGCTGACAGAACACTGTGCACTCCTTCGGCAGCCATTTTAAGGTAGCGGAAGACTCTTTTGCTGTTGTAAAGTTCTGCTTCTGAGAACCCTGGATAGGATTGTGCTGTGAATAAATTATCGTTGTGTTAACTTGTGTGTGTGTGTGTGTGTGTGTGTGTGTGTGTGTGTGTGTGTTCCACCTAACTTGTAGATGAAACATCTGAAATGTTATACTGCATCTATTTTCTATACACCTCTATATTTTCTATACACACCTTCTCAGGGTCATGCTCTTAGTCAAAATCTCCAATCTTGACTTTTGAGTAATTTTCCTACTCTCTTCTATGCGAAAACATTTTTGGCGTTAGAAAACCACCCCAGATCCAATTGCTGTTTCTCTGTCTGTAGGAGAGATTAAATGTTAAAAAAGAATATCTTAGGAAGGTTTTGGGAATGCTGGAGAGGGTCAGGTGGACAAGCTGCTGTGTTTTACGGTGCAATCTGCCATAACTTTGCACCTGTGGAACATGAGCTCCGCAGGTGCCATGCTGGGTGCCATAAATGCACTGTAAAGCATGTTTTTGGCACCCAGGGAGTAAGGGTGGAGGCCAGCAACCTTTACTCTGCTTCCCGGACAACCCTGCAGCCACTGGTGCAGGTAAGACTTGCACCGGTTGATGCAGGGGTGGGAGGAGGGTGGGCCAGGCAGCGAGCGAGGTCAGTCGTTGGCTGGCCTGGACCGGGGTGTATGTGTGGATATCAGCAGCGAGCTCTGCCGATATCCAGCCCCCTCCCAGCCTGGGCCGCCCTTACCCCTCCGCCCCGGATGTACATCAGCTCAAGAGCCGACATACATCTGAGAAGGCCCATTGGTGCCGGGCAACCCTACGAACGTTCCCTTCTCCTGAGGAGTCCCTGGGCCTCGTCAGAATGGCCCGGGTAGGGCTCAGGATTCTTACACAGGATTGGATCCTTACAACAGAACCAAATTTCTGTTGGTTCCTTTTATTGTTTTAATAGAGTATAGAAACATTTATTGTGATTTTATTTCATTGTTGTGTGTGTTATAAACTGTTCAGAGAACAATGTAGACCAGTAATGGTGTGAGATATAAATTTTAGAAACAAAAACAAGCAAATGGGTGTTGTTTTTTTGTTCTAATTGTTGCCATTATTAACTAATGGAAAAATGAACCCATCACCCCAATGATGCATTATGTACTGTTCGACCCTCTATGATTTTAGGGCAGTGCTTTTCAACTAGTGGTACTTCACAATATAGCAGGTAGTTCCCACTGCTATGTTCTCCACATGGCACTGTGTGCCTCACCTGATGGCTGTAGCGATGGTCCATCAGTGAGCATGATACTTAAAAGAGGCATGGTTTGGGAAAGAAGAGTGCAGACTGAAGCCCCAACTGGTGGGCAAGCCTCCCACTTGTGCACAGCTGCTATCCCTGGTGGCAATGGCGGTACCTGCAAAACGTGGTACTGGCACACTAATGGCATACAAAGATGTTCTCCTCGTGAGCTAATAAAGCACCTCAATTATACCATACATGTCCTTCCATAGTTGTTAAATGTAAGTGGGTCTAATATTTTTTGGTTCTTATCTGCAATTTAAATCAGGTTCTATAGTTCAGATAAACTACAGATATTCAGTATGGAGTTGTCCTTTTTTCTAGTAACATTAGGAAAACGTAAAAATCCTTATACAGTATTTGGTTGTACACCCTTACAACACCCTTACAGACTCAAGTCTTCTTTGCCATTGAATTATATGTCATGTCAAAGTAAGTTTAGCTTTGGGCTATTGTGTAAGAATAATTAGATTTTACTTCTGGAATTGCAGGTTGGCCCATAATGTTTATACTAGCATTCATATTTGAATTATGTTGCTCTTATTTGGAATGATGTTTTTAGATGAAAATCTTATATAATCTCTTAAGGGATTTCATCTCAGTTTGATGAATATGCAGATTTGCTGACTGTAATGCATGTCCCAAACAATTCCACTTTTTTCTCCAATTCTCTAGCCTTAGATTTTCCAGAGATTGTATTGGTTATTATGTTGTTTGGCAAGGAAAAATGACACAAATTATTTAGGAAATCTAAGAATATTCAGATTCTGAACGATATTCTTTCTTATTTCTTTCTTTCGGTCAACTCTCCGCACGGTGATGCAGCACTGCTTCTACTGCATTCACGGGGGGGGGGGGAGTTTTGGCTGCTAGAGGTCTCCTTGGGGTAAGGGTACATTTGTCCCCTTGTCCTGGGGTAAGCCCCAGCAGCCTCAGTGGTCAACCCGGACCGGCACCAGCTCAATCACTTGCGCATCTGCGTTGACTCAGGAAGGCGGATAAGACCCCGGAAGGGGGTTGGGATTCAATGTGCACCAACACTAATTCCACCCCCTCCTGGACCTGATCTGTTCTCCTCCCTGCCCCTGTCACCACCATGTTTTGCCCAGCCCTGTTCTGCCCACCCCTGTCCTGTTCCACCATCTGCATGGGCTTACCTGCTCCAGCGGGTCTCCATTGATCCGCCGGTGCACGGGGGAAGGCTCTGGCCTTTCCACCAGCACTCCAGCAGAGCGTGTTGCTATAGCATGCTTTATTGCTGCTTTGCCGCAGCCAGCACTGGTGGAATGCACGTTAGGATTGGGCTGCCTGTCTTTAAACACCTAATTTGCAGGCATGAATCATTGTTTTTTTTTCCTTAAAATCAGAAAGTGCCAATTCTGAAAATGGCTGTGAACAGATTCTTAGAAATATGAATGCAGCAATGACAACAGGTTGTATGGAATAAGGCAAATGGAAATATTTGCATCTTAGAAAACTGCTTACATTCAGATGAGAATCGTATGTGGCGTTGCTGCCACCGGAACACTAGTTCCAGTTGTCACAAATGGCAAGCTGGAAGTGCACGTCGCTGCACTCTTCTGGAGACGCTGTGGAGGCCCTGTGCACAGCAGTGGTGGTGGTGAGGCAGATGGTGGTGAATTGGCAGGGTGGGTGTAAGGGCAAGGGGATGAGCGTAATGGGCATAATAGGGGAGAGCCGGGGGCTGGAGGGGGTGGCAACAAGCAAAGGCGACTTGCACTAAAGCTATCCCTTCTGGAGCATGCCAACATGCCCCCTTTGTCTCCTCAGACTTGTGCCAGTTAAACAGTCCAAGACTAAACTGTCCAAGGAGACATGTTGATGTGTTCCAGAGGGGATAGCTCCAGTGCTAAACTCCTGGCACAGGTCCAAGGAGACCCGTTAGCAGTTGGAAACTTAAGGAAGGGTAAGGGGGGGTCAAACAATTTTTTGTGCAGGTGCCTTGAATAAAATTTCATAGGGCCCCTGGAGGGCACAGGGCCAGATACAACCCAGGGGCTGCAAGCTGGCCATCTGTTCTGTCAAGTTATTCAGGGAGGAGGCCAGGCCACAAGAAAGGATGGTGAGAACAACTTTATTATACAAGAGCAGTCTAGGATGGCAATATTTATTCTAATCTTGACATGGTGCCATCTAGCCTAGCTGCCGGGGAACAGGATCCGACAGGTGGCCATGGGCCACCCGCCGGATAGTTACGTAGGATTGGGCTGCACGAGAAAGCATACAATGCTGGTTGCACGTACTCACTAACAATATCTAATATTTGTATAGCACTTGCTGCATATGCAAAGCATTGCACATGTATTATTTTGATGTTGTCCATCCTTAGAACAACACTGTAAGGTAAGTATTATTATCCCCATGTTGCAGCTGAGACTGAGAGCAGCTACCTAGCTGAGAGGCCACCTAGTGAATTGGTGGCAAAGACAAAATTTGAACCAAGGAAGGCCTGATTTGCAGCTCAGTCTTTTAGCCACTATCCCACACCAGTTTGCACATAATATCTATGTCCTGTACCATCCTAGAGAACATTCTCACCATAAGTGTGGCAGGTGACTGTATTTGAACATTTTTTTATTCTAGTGGCCAGCTATATATACAGTATATATTGTTATCTATGCTGGCTTATTTATTTTCTGTATTTATATACCGCCTTTCTCATCATCAGATTTCTCATCAGATTTATTCAAGGCGGTTTACACAGGCAGGCTATTCTAGACCCGAAGGGTCTTTACAACATTGTTCTATTCATATATAGAACCTTTCCATAGCCCAGATATTTCCCTTTCGAGTGTAGCCCTCCTTCTGGTTTGTGCTCTGCACTTCCAAGCTTCACAGTTCACCGCAGTTTGCACTCAGACGGTTGTCTAGATGTTCTCTCTCTAGCTGACTCCTCCGCATTCCACCCTCTCATGGTGTCTTCTCAGTGTCTCCGTGAAGTCTGTCAGCAGCTTCTGTCTCCCATCCAAGCGAGAACCGAGGTCAACCCTGCTTAGCTTCTTCAGGCAGGGCACTGGCTCAACCTCCAGGCCACACCTCCTGCAAATAAGATATGCTTGCACCTTCAAGCAAATAGGATATGCTTGAAGTTGAATACCTAAGTAAATACGCACTGTTGTTGCAGGATCTAAGTAGATTTCCTTGAGATTTGTCATTGTGCTGGCTTTTTCATTACTTTATTATAGGAATTATTGGCGGGGTATAAAATAATGTGCCAGCACTGAACTAATATCCCATATTCTGGAAATGACTAATTCTTAAAAACCTATGTCACAAAGATTTATGCCTTTTCAAGGTCAGTATGATCTGAGAAATCAGTGGCTTCATCATTTAACCGGCTTCATGTGGATTGAGAAATCCGTTTGAAAAACAAGATGAAACCATTAAAACATACAAGTGTTTTTAATCGCATGCATTGTAACAATGGCTTAGGCCAGATTCAGAAAAGCATTAAACAATGTGCCTTATTTTAATATTTTACATCATTCATGTAAATATTTCATTGAATTAGGTTATTCACTTGTGAATTCTTGGCTGTCCTGGCTTGCTAAATTAAATATTCCAAGAAAGTCCAACAGAACATGTATTTCCAAAGTGAAGCATCTTTTGGTTAGGGTTGAAGAAGTTGTCTAACCCAATAAAATATGAAATGTTGGAAGTCCAATAGTCTGAGACACAGCTGTTTTAACCTGTTTTCCCTGAGGAGCTCAGCTCTGATGGGACTCCAGAGGACTTAGGTGGTCCATGAGCCAAATGGCTAGGTCAACAAACATAAATCTCCCCCATCTTTTCCAGACGTGTTTGGAAGCATTGGGGTGGAGCAGCTTTATTCATTAGAATCAACGTCCTATTTATGGAACTGGCTATGTCTATTAGTTGTTCAGTCTAGGACAAAGAGACATGTACCAAAAGCTTTGGGCTGAAACTGCACTCCAAAAGGCACATAGCAGAAGTTTTGAACTTAATTGCCTGATACGAAGACAATATGCACATACACACAGTCCAACAATGATTAACCAAGGGTCTCTACTCAAGAGCCATTGCCAATGCTCTGAAGTTATCTAGCTATCTAAACATGTATCTGTCAATGGTCCTTGACAGCTTCTGCTGTTAAACTTTGCAGCGTCAGAAAGAACTGCAAATGTAAAGGGGATGGGGGATATTATAGTTGAAGTTTTACTAGACATAGGGCCAAACTACATGTGATGTGATGATAAATGTGTGTCAAGGGGTAGTTATGGGCTTGGATTTGTGTACAAGTAGGAACCACACATAGGCCAGCGGGTGGCGCAGTGGGTTAAACCGCTGAACCGCTGTCGATCGAAAGGTTGGCAGTTCGAATCCGCAACGGGGTGAGCTCTCGTTGCTTGGCCAGCTCCTGCCAACCTAGCAGTTCCAAAGCATGTTAATGTGAGTAGATAAATAGGTACCGCTTGCGGGAAGGTAAACAGCGCTCCGTGTTCCAGCCGCATGCTACGAGCTGTGGCAAGGAGAGTCATGCCGGCCACATGACCACGGAGGCGTCTTCGGACAATGCTGGCTCTTCGGCTTTGAAATGGGGATGAGCACCACACTCTAGAGTTGGACACGACTGGACTTAATTGTCAGGGGTCACCTTTACCTTTACCTTAGGAGCCACACAGAGTGGCATTTTAGATTGGGACCACAGCAGAGAGGTAGGAGTTATTAACTTCTATGCTATTTTCTTATTGACTCCACACACACACACACCCCAGTGGTTATGTGATGCTGTCTGCATCTTCCATATCCTTTTAGGGTTGGAGTTCTACTTCCAGGGGATGGGGGAAGGACATTACAGTACCCAAATGAGGTCTAAATCACAGGTAGTGATGCTCTTAGGGTTTATTTAAGAAGGGAACAACAGAGGTGGAGTGATCGGACAGAACATAAATAAGGCTGGTCTGCCTGTGCTTGCCCTGGGATTTATTTTTATTTTATTTTTCACATTTTTATACCACCCTTCCTCCAAGGAGCTCAGAGTGGTGTACATATTTCCTCCCCTCCTTTTTGTCCTCACAACAACCCTGTGAGGTAGGTGGGGCTGAGAGATAGTGACTGGCCCAAGGTCACCCAGGAAGCTTCGTGGCTGAGCGGGGATTTGAACCTGGATCTTCCAGGTCTAAGTCCAACTCCCAAACCACTACACCATCCTGGCTCAGGTAGTTGCCTCATTTTCCCCCAGCTCTAGTCTCTTTTAAGTGGAGGATCTCTGCTCCCAATTTCTTCTTGATAGGTGAGGATTCCTTCAAGGCCCAGCTGATGTATCAGGATAATCTCAGTCCTCTGTCGGCAATGGTGGGGTCAGTCCAGCCAATGGGAGAGTGGTACAGGAAGACTTGCCTGTGTCCTTGTTGGGACTGCTGTAGTGGCCAGCTATGGTACCAGTCACTCTCCTCAGTTGGGGTGGCTTGCTGGGGCTTCCCTTTTCCCTCTCCTTTTCCCTTGGCTGGGTTCTCTCTTTTCCCTTACAGTGTTCTACTTTATTCCCTTCTGACCTTTCCCTCTCCATTCCAGTCTTTCCTTCTCTACCTTTCCACCTTTGAACTCTCTCCTCCTCTCTGCCTCCTCAATGACTCTGTTTCCATCTCTCCCTCCTGGCCTCTCATGCACTGGCGTTCCTACCCCATAATCTATAGGGGGCACATAGTGGAATTGGCGCCCCCTCCCTTTGTCTTCCTCTTCACTCCTTTGGCGGTGCCATGATTTTTGGGGGGGGGCGCCAATTCCACTATTTATTTATTTATTTATTTCCCACCCCACCCCCGGGCGCTAGAATCCCCCCTGGGCGCTAAAATCCCACCCCCCACACCGCTAGAATTCTCCCCCCACCCCCCGCGCCGCTCTCTTACCTGTTGGCTGCCAGTCTTTTGTGTTCCGAGCAGTGCGCTTGGGGGCTGGACATCCGAATTCTGGCAGGGGCAGGGACGGGCTGGCAACAACTGCGGCTGGCAAAGTTTGCTTTTTTCCGCTTTGGAGCTGCGTCCCTTTCAAAGGGACTTTCTACCTGTTGCTTTCCTGCGACTCGCCTCCTGGGAGGGGACTGGAGGCGGTCAGGAGCAAAGGTCCCTTTGGGCTTTCCCAGGCAGGCGGCACCTGATCTCCTGTGGCCGACCGACCTTGGAGCGTTATGGCCAAGGTGGGGGGCGCTCTGAAGGCCAAGTGCGCCCGGCGGGGGCCTGTGGAGGACAAGATCGCCATCCTCCAGCCGCAGGACGAGGACGGGAGGCGGAGGAGGCAAAGCAGGAGCGAGTCGCCGAAGAAGAGTCGGGCTGTGCCTCCAAGAAAGTCGTGTTTGCTGTTCTGCCGAGGACCGGAGGCTGCCTTGGAGTCCCAGGACGTCCCGAGTCGCGCCGAGACATCCCAAGCCGGGTTGAAAAGGATCATCCCATTGATTGAACTTCCTCCTTTTCAACCCGGCTGGCTGTTTCTGCGCATGTGCAGAAACAGCCAGCCGGGTTGAAATGGTCATCTCGGCCCCGCGTGACTCCTTTTCAAGTTGAAAAGGAGTCTGAGACTGTGCGCGCGGCCGAGGTGAGGGCGTGCAGGGCCGCCGGAGCCTCCGGTCGGCCGGCTCGGACGAGTCCAAGTCGGGCGCCCCGGACTCGGCGCCCGCACCCCCCCAAGCTAGCGCTGGGGGCCCTGAGCCACAGGGCCCCCCATCCAACGACGCCGCTGCTCTCATGTTCTCCTCTCTTCCCCCCTCTACCTCATTCCCAGCTCTATTTTATGGGCAAATACCTGCTACACAAACCCTGATCAGAGAGATCAGCACCAGTTGAGCAGACAGCAGCACCTGTCCAATCTGCGGCACTTAGCAATTACGTCATTAGTCATTACCAAGTGCCACGGGAGCCGTCTGTTACCTTTGGTTTCTTTCCACAGCCTTCCCTGAGCTGCCAGAAATCTTGGTGCCTCAGGTTATATAACACCAAAAGTGCCATTTGCTTTGGGGCTAAATAGGAACTGGGGGAGATTTTTTTCAGGAAAACAATACGTAAGTAAAGGGTTAACTATCTCTACCTCTGCTATACAGTGACTCATTTAACATCAGGCATAGTTTTGCCTTTATATTCTTTTCCTAAATTTATGAATCCCACCCTCAGAGTCATATGCTTCATATTTACATGCTTTAAGGCTGAGCAGTAAGAGTAAACATTACTTATTTTATTTGTAAATTTTAACATAGTCATTCGTGTGCATTATGCCAAGGTTTTTTTTTTTTTGCCTATTGGGTATAGGCGAATACACATCTAAGGTTCAGAATCCCAAAAATAGATTTGAATTGACATAGAGTTTGAAGTAGTATCAGCACTGGGTTACTTCATAAAAACACTTTTTAAGCTTATAAGAATTATACAGAAAGAGGCTATATGCACCATTTACGGATTGCTGTATCCAAACATATTTCATTGTCATACAGCACAATCCTACGTAAGGATCAGCAATTTAGCTGATGGAAATCCGAGAAGACCAATTGAGCCAGCCGCCATTTACACCCGGGGAAGGGGACAAGTGTCCCCTTCCCCGAGTAGACCTCCACTCCAGTGGCAGCCTGGTTGCCGGGGAACAGGATCCGGCGGGCGGCCATGGGCCGCCCGCCGGATCCTGTTCCCCGGCGACCAGGCTGCCGCTGGAGTGGAGGTCTACTCGGGGAAGGGGACGCTTGTCCCCTTCCCCGGGTGTAAATGGCGGCTGGCTCAATTGGTCTTCTCGGATTTCCATCAGCTAAATTGCTGGCAGAAGTAGGAGGAGGCCGTGTAATGACCCAGCTGCCTGCCAGGGTCCAGGATATGGCCGAAGCCATCCCCCGTTCCCTCCTGGGCCCTCCCTCTACCGCCAATCCGCCCCCTGCCGGATCCTGACCTACCTGGTCCATCGGCCGTCAGGGTGCTCCGTCGTCGGATCAAGGGAGGCCGGCCTCTGCGCTGGCCTCCCTTTCTTGAGAGTCGTCATGAACATGCTTTATGGCACATTTGCGACAGCTTCGGGTGGCGGAACACTCGTTCCACCACCCGAACATCCGGTAGGACTGTGCAGATAATTGTCTCATTACAGTTTCCAATACTATACAGTACATCCCTTGTGTGGTGATGGTTGATCATCTTGCTTAGCCAAGAGGAATCTTTCTTCTGAATAAACCTCACACTCAATGGTCTACATCCAGAAGACCTATTAAGGCCCAATCCTATGGGCTTTTTATGACAACATATCTCCCGATACACTGTCATAAAAGGCCCAGCGATGGCACAGCGGCAGACATCATGTCGCTGCCAGGTCATTCAGAGAAAGGGGTGGCAGCTCCACACACCAGTTGCGGCAGAACCTGGGCTGCACCAACCCCAATAAGTTGACAGCAAGGGTGTGTCATAGGCCCTCGCCTAGATTCAAGGCAGGGGAGGAGGGCAGGGAGTGGTTCAGTGTAGGAAGGGAGTGAATCCCAGCAGCAGCGATTTGTGTGGGATGCTATCACCTGTTTCCCATCCCACCCCTTTCCTCAACCTTACTCCAGCTACATAGCTGGTGTAGGTCTGAGGAGACCCGTAAGTGGCCAGGAGACATACCCAAAGGTAAGTAAAAATATTTGTACTTCCCTCTGGTTGGCCTTCTGGTTTCCCCTCCCCACCATAGTGTGCAATATGTGCTCTGTTGGCATGGCTGTATAGTATAGCATGGCAGGAGATAGGACTGGTCTGTTAACCCCTGAAGTTTCCTAGAAGATAAGAAAATTCTAGATGTTACCACATGGAGATCCATAGATTCATAAGGAAGGATCACCCAACAAAAATATCACCCAACAAAAATAAATGGATTTATTTCCATTTTTTTCTTCATGTGCTTAAAGCAACTAACATAAAAAGAACAAAATGCATCAATTAATTTATCAGATTCTAAATGGCTCGAACAGTACAAGGATATAGTACTGTATGTTGTGTGTGTGTGTGTGTGCGCGTGTGTGCATGTGTGCACACCATGTCTTGCTCTATGTAAGAATATTACAGTGCAATCCTAGGCCTGTCTACTCAGACATAAGCTCCATTGTGTCCAATGGGGTTTACTCCCAGGAAAGGGTGCATAGGATTGTCTTCCTGATCTAGGGAGAGATGTAAAATGGCCCATACTACGGTGTTTTTCAATAATCCGAGTTTGTTGGACATGTGTAGAAAATTTAAGCTCTCTCTCTGTTCTGGAAGTACCTTAAAACTTTGAGCTTCACTGACATGGAGATCAAACTTCTTTTCATACATCTTGAAAACAATCAGTCTTTCCCTACTTAGCCATATCTATTTCTTTCCAAAATTATACAACATAGCCATATATGCTATGCTATGTATGAGAACCTCCCACCCTGAACAGATGCTGACACACAGATCACCTGTTGACGAGAACAGGGAAGACTGCTCGTGGAGTATGTTCCCCACACCTCCAAAGGTGCGGAGAGCACTAATAATTTGTTCGGCAAGTGCATGCGGTGCAGGAGCACTATGCAGGTGCAGGAGCACTATACTTATGTTCTCTGGGGCTGGGTAGGGGACATTTTCCTTTATGTAACATTCTCCTGTGTCTGAAGAAGAGGGGAGAGGGAGTCTCGAAGGATGGTTTTTCTTACTAGATCAGATACACATTTGTTTAACCTCCTTACTTCTGATCTAAATGGGTTCCATAGGTAGGAGCTCAAAAGTGTGTTTATTTTTATTATTTATTTATTTAAAGAATGTATATCCCGCCTTTCTCCTGACAGGGCAACCAAGGTGGCTTACAGAATTAAAACATGTGAAAAATAACAACAAAGTACAACAGTGTTTAGACAGGAAAACATAACTATTATATGTCACTGGAAATATTAGTGGTTATTTTCATAGTTCAGTACAGAGGGGCCTCTGTATGCACAGATCTGCTATTCACGGATTCACTTATCCGTGGATAACAGGAGGCCCCCCGCCCCTGCGTGCCCCGCTGGCCACTAATTTACCTTATTATCTTGTGTGTGTCTTCCTTTAAACAAGCGCTATAAGCAGCAGCATACTGCTTATAGCGCTGAAGCTGACTGAGTTTTAGAGAGGCTCAGCCGAAGAACAGGAAGCAGGAACTGGAAACTGCTTCCTGTTCTTCTGCTTAGCCTCTCTAGCACTCAGTTGGCATGCTGCTGCTTATAGTGTTTTTTAATGGAAGACACACACACAAGCTAATAAGGTAAATTAGTGGCCAGTGGGGCACATGGGGGTGTGGGGCCCGGGGGGGGGTCGCAGAGGGCACATTTGCCTCTATCCGCGGTTCTCTAGTATCTGTGGGGGGGAGGGGGGCCTGGAACATAATTAATGACCGGGTTTAAAAGCCATGCTAATTTTTTTAATTGTCTTTATAGTTAAAATCAGTAAGTACTGATTAAAAATAACAAAATACAATAACATTAAAGGACAACGTTTCACTCAAACACAAAATACAATAATATTAAAGGACAACGTTTCACCCAAACATCTGTGGGTAGTATCAGGTCATAACGTTCCAAGAGCCTACTGGCTACTGAAGATAGTGTTATTACAGCAATAGCCAGGTGCTTTTAAACATGCAAAGACAAACAAACCACAGCCAAGAGGGAAGAAGCAATTAACAGCACAAGCAGCAACACAAATAATCCTGACTCAACCGAGTATACTCCTGTCTGTATAATCCTCTGTTCTTTGTTAAAACAGGCATCCAAATCTTATCAATAAAGGAGATTTCTTGTTGACGATTCATAAGTCTCGATTTATTCCTAGTGATCTCTATAGCTTCTTTATGAAGACGTTGTTTATGTGACTTCTTGTCACTTCTTTTAGAAGCTGAGTTCAAGAGGTCTCGAAATCTTAATAAAGACCTGAGTCAAGTTAGTAAGCACTAAATTTCACACAGTGCTGTTTTAGGATTTATTTTTTTTAAAAGAAGGTAAGCAAGCCACATGAAATGAAGCCAACAATTTGCTTGAGGTTTACTCCATGGAGTTATGCTTCTGCTCAGTTATAGCTCTTTGACACATACTTCTGAATTCCTGTGCTGAAAGGAAAGTTATATTTTCCCTATAAAGCATATTATAATACGAAGGATTCTATAAAGTTCTAGCAGCTAGTAAGAAATGCTGTCTAGATACAGGAAAGTGGTGGGAATGCAGCCTATAGGACTACATCTAAAGGCACATGCAACATGGAATGACACCTTCCACTATTCCTGAAGCCCTAGAATTCATAGGATAGGATGCCTTGCATGCTCTAGCCTCCAGGTCCAAATAATGTTGATTTTTTTTCCTTTTGTGAATTAAATACAGCACTTTGCCATCATTTAATGAGTGAGATTATAGCCTTGATTTTAGACTTTGGATATTCTCTTCCAAATTAAAAATAACATTTTTGGCTTGTACAAAGACTGAGTTTAGTCATAGCTTCAGCTATTCCTGCTCTCTTTTATTGGTGCTGAAAATTTTATAATATATTTGAGATTCATTTATATCCTCACCCTGGGAATTTTTATGGGTTTGGAGTTGAACACCTCTCAAAGTTCATTGAAGAGTGTGATTGCCGTGGGCAAAGTTTCCTACTACGTTTATGTGATAAATTACATTTTGCTTTTCTGGAATTTTTAACCAAAAACTAATTTTTCTGATGCGTATGAGCCATAAAATATATGAAAAAGTGTGGGACGTTATCGCTTTTTTCAAAAACCACTTGCACAATAAGCACTAACAGGCCCTAGCCGACTTTAATATCTCAGGAGCCAATCAATTTGTAACTGAAATTGCACCCCACTGTGGGAATTTAACTGTGTGTGTGAGACATGCAGTTATGGAACATAATAAATTACAGTATCCAAGAAATATTGCAGACTTTGGCTTGCATGCACTGTAAAAGTCCAGCAATGACCTCCCTCCTCAGCTAGCTGGTGGAAGTCTGTTCCTAGATATAGAACAGCTTTGCCTCTTAATTGGAGCTGTTTGTTTATCTGTATTTTGTGTATTTTTCTTCTGTCTGCTGGCTAAAGTCACCAAGAAGGCTGACTCCTGAGTGCAGCCAGTTGGGGAAAGTCCAGCCAAGAGACACAACATAAAGTTCCACACAAGACTGGTAAAGGTCTCCTCACCTGAACATTACTGTGATAGTCCTTCATCTGCCAGTGAACTCTGATGTCAGAATTCTTAACAGAACAGAACTTTATCTGATGCTGCACATAAACAGTGAGTCTAGGTCGAACAAATCTATGCTGAGTTTCGGGCACACCCCTCAGGCCTTGCTGCTTTTAGTTCTGCCTGGGGTTTTGCCCATCTCGGGTTTTCCCTCCTTATCTAGTAATACCTCTCCAAGAGATATCACAATGTTTCCCTCTCTGCTTTTCTAAATGGGCATCTTTAACGTAATCAGATGATCAGCAACTTTCAAGGACTTGTTCTTGTTGTGTGAAAATTGTTTGCTTCTTATGAAAAATTGTTTGATTCCATTCCATCGCAGATAAGTTAGGCCAAAAGGCACACCTTAATCACAAACAGCCCTTGTTTCCCTCAAGGAAGGCCAGTGCTGCCTGCCTCAGGCAAAAGAACAGGAAAAGATGTTGAGATTGGTGTGAACCAGAGAGAGGACTATGAAATCCAGGTCCTGCATCCTTACCAAATAAGGGAAAGCTTCTGGAACCATCTGAAGGGCTCTATATAAGTAGGCTTACCAGATTTTCCCGGCTGTGAACCGGGACACCCCAACAAGTAATAAAATAAAAAAATAAATAAATATTTTTTTAAAAAAAATAGGGGGGGGGCTCAAAGTTCCCTTTTGCCGTCTGAAGGGCACCCTAAAATTTTAATTAATTATTTTTTGCTTAAAATAATTAATTAATTATCTGACCTGTTCCCGCCGCCGCCATTGCCACCATTGTACCACCACCACCGCCATTGCTGCCGTCTTGTCGTCGTCTACCTTCATTGCCACCATCTTCGGAGCCTGGGCAGCTGCATCCGAGCCAACTAGGACTCCTGCTGCCCCCTCAGAGTCAGTGCCCCCTCAGACTGAGTCACTATTGCCGCGCCACCATTGCCGCCGTCTTTGTAGTCCGCCGCCATCTTCGGAGCCTGGCCGGCTGCCTCCGAGCTGGCCAGGACTCCTGCTGCCTCCTCAATGCCCCCAGCCTCCTCCGCCACCGCCACCGCTTGCAAAGTGCCAAAAGGCACTTTTTTCCTGTCAGTGGCCATCTTGAATCTCGTGAAATCTCGCGAGATCCAAGATGGAGCACCCAAATCTCATGAGGCATCTTGGATCTCCATCTTGGATCTCGTGAGATTTCACGACAGGAGAAAAGTGCCTTTTGGCACTTTGCAAGTGGCGGCGGCGGAGGCTTCCACCAGGCCCGGAAAGCCCGAGACCAACCTGGGACCGGAGCCCGGAACCAGGGACGGTCCTAGGCATTCCGGGACGGATGGTAAGCCTATATATAAGCAGCATGGTCTCTCAGATCTGAGTCCTTGCTGGTATGGGGTCCTTCAGAGACATCCCTCAAACATCTGGAAGAGAAAGAAAAGAACATATTTGAAGCTATATCTGAGAGCTGCTGTTGCCGTTTAGAGCTCCTGTTGCTGCTTAGTGCTGCTTGGGCTTTGGGTCTAAGCACTGGCATGCTTAGCACTGGGTCTAAGCACCACCGCGTTTGTATAACAGCATCCAACCCCTCATATCTGAGCTTAATATAATCCAGAGTTCACCCACATAATTTACAATACAATAGCTCAATCCTGCAAACTGGTGCTCCTTTGCAAATTCCGCCTTAACCCCAGATAGAGAACTGAAGGCAGGTGTATTATTTCTTGGGGGAGTGGGCGGGGCAGGGTTCTCCACTAGGTGTAAAAGGTTCATTCCTGCATAGAAATTAAATTGTTCCCGAAAGTATTTTGAGAGCATTTATTGTAGTTTTGCTACCTTGAAATTACTGCAAGTAAAACAATCACCTATCTCCCACCTTTATTTAATTAAGCAAAGGTGATTTGTGCCTTTGACATGTAGCTGGTTCAAAGGGGTAAGGTAAAGGTAAAGGTGACCCCTGACAATTAAGTCCAGTCGTGTCCGACTCTAGGGTGTGGTGCTCATCCCCATTTCAAAGCCGAAGAGCCAGCGTTGTTTGAAGACGCCTCTGTGGTCATGTGGTGGCCTGCATGACTCTCCTTGCCACAGCGCATAGCATACAGCTGGAACACGGAAGGCTGTTTACCTTCCCGCAAGCGGTACCTATTTATCTACTCTCATTGACATGCTTTGGAACTGCTAGGTTGGCAGGAGCTGGCCAAGCAACGAGAGCTCACCCCGTCGTGGATTCAAACTGCCGACCTTTCGATCGACAGCTCATGGTTCAGCGGTTTAACCCACTGCGCCACCCGCTGGCCTAGTACAAGATATAGGCCATGCAAATTGACAAACAGAAGAAGCTGAACCAGGGATACATGAGTCCAGTTGAACCATAAAATAACCAGATTGTTGCAAAAATTCTCAAGGCCCCAGCAGAACCTTTGCCTTGGAGGAGAGAAAGGAAATGGGAACCCCAGAGGATCCAGACAGAAAGAGATTGACCACAGATGAGCAGTTAAACTTACAGAATTTATTAAGAACTACAGGGAAAACAACAATCTGTATGTATACACTATCTTCCTTGTTGTCAGATTGCTCCTCAGACTTTATTCAAGGCAGTTTACATAGGCAGGCTTTCCTAAACCCCCCCCCCCCTTAGATTTTTTTTTTTACAAGAAATTTTATTTTATTTTTTGTTGTTGTAAGCCGCCTTGGGTCCCTTTGGGGAGAAAAGCCGATTCGCATTTACCCCTCCTAGATAATCATCCTTAGACCTACTGGCGTCACTGCAGGGGGGGCGGAGCTCTAAGACAATTTTTGCAACAATCTGGTTATTTTATGGTTCAACTGGACTCATGTATCCCTGGTTCAGCTTCTTCTGTTTGTCAATTTGCATGGCCTATATCTTGTACTAGGCCAGCGGGTGGCGCAGTGGGTTAAACCGCTGAACCATGAGCTGTCGATCGAAAGGTCGGCAGTTTGAATCCACGACGGGGTGAGCTCTCGTTGCTTGGCCAGCTCCTGCCAACCTAGCAGTTCCAAAGCATGTTAATGTGAGTAGATAAATAGGTACCACTTGCGGGAAGGTAAACAGCGCTCCGTGTTCCAGCTGCATGCTACGCGCTGCGGCAAGGAGAGTCATGCCGGCCACATGACCACGGAGGCGTCTTCGGACAACGCTGGCTCTTCGGCTTTGAAATGGGGATGAGCACCACACCCTAGAGTCGGACACGACTGGACTTAATTGTCAGGGGTCACCTTTACCTTTTATATCTTGTACTATCCTTGTACTAGTCGGTTTATCCCGAAAAGAACAAGAGATCTCAAAGATATATCACCACAAATTACTACAATTCTGACTTTGTCCAGACTTGTACTTCAGAAGGTCAGATGCAATGTGAGAGGATGAGGGCTGGCCCACTAATTAGATCCAGTGGTCCTTGTAGTCCTTGGGTGGCACCTTGTCCAGGACAGTTACCACCTCCAGTGGCTGCCCCCCCCATGCTGCCACTACTTCCTTCCTTCTCTCCTCTATGCTGTCTGCCTGAATTTTAAAAAGGTCGAGAGGGTGGGGAGGAAGGAAAGACAAAGTGGAAGAGGTGCCACTCTAGCCCTGAAGTCTCTCTCTCCTCTCCCACCTCCCCTCTTCCTTCTCTACCCTCTTTACCTTCTGAAATGGCAGAGAATGGGAAGGGGGAGGAAGTGGAGAACAGTAGCAGTAGTGAGGAGGTATGCAGCAGGGGAGACTGGGGTGATAGCTGGGGCAGGGATGTGGTGGGGTGGTGGCATGCACAGGGGTTATGGGGAGGGGCATGGGAGAGCTGTGGAGTAATGATGGAGGATGTACAGGAGATATGAGGTGGAGGCCTGGGGGAGAGGAGGCACAGGGGAGATGTGGAGGGGTGGCAGAAGAGGTGCAAGGGAGAGGAAGAGAAAAAATTGCACGGCATGCAAAGTGCACCATTGGTGGTAGCTGGTGGGCTTTGTTCCAGGGAGCATATGGGCCTGGAGATAATTCTTCCTTTGCATGTCCTACTCTCTTGCAGGTCAAAAGTGCCTATTCTGGCTTATTTAGTTCTGTGAATTTTGTTGATGGAATCATGAAACCATGACGTTAAAGGTACTTCTGCTACCTGAAAGTAGTATATGCTGGATAAAGCAGGCTTGCTAGTCACAATTGGTAGAATAATAATAAAGCAGGGGTGGTTACCTTGAATCATGGAGAAGGAGCCTAAACATCTGTATATGATTAGTATAGAAACTGACAAAGTGTTAATGCAAGATATCACTTTAATGCAAGATATAATATGTGCACTATCCATGTAAGCATATGTGAACAGGGGCGTCGCTGGAGCGTGGCGGGGGGGCGGGGCGCCCCCAGGTGACGCGCACCACGGGGTGACACGCGCACCCCGCGCGTGCCACCTCCGTGACGTGCGACACCCTTTGGACGCTCCGAGGCCGGCCCGGGAGCCGGCCTCGGAGCGTCCGACCCCGTCGGCGCTCCAGGGCCTTCTGAAAGAAGGCCCAGGCAGCACGTCCATCCGGGTATTTCCTGGATTTTCGCACATGTGCAGACCCATTTTGAGGGCTTCTTGCCCTCAAAATGGGTCTGCGCATGCGCGAAAATCTGGGAAATACCCGGATGGACGTGCTGCCTGGGCCTTCTTTCAGAAGGCCCTGGAGCGCCGACAGGGTTGGACGCTCCGAGGCCGGCTCCCGGGCCGGCCTCGGAGCGTCCGGAGGGTGACGCAGGGGGGGGGAGCCGGGTCGCCCCCCCGCGCCGATATCGTAGCGTCACTAGGGTGACGCGCGCCCCCTGCCCCAGGGTGACGCGCGTCCTAGTGACGCTATTGTATGTGAACAAACATAATTAAAAGAATATGGTTTCATATATTATGTAGATCCATTCCCAAGGAAACAGCATACTTTATAATATTTTATATTTTTATAGTTATGAAAGAAATGTGATCTATTTAAACTCATGGTGGGTTAGTTACATTGGCATTAGGTTAGAAATACATTTTTTTCATGACCATATTAAAAAAATGGAAATAATTAATGCTTATGTATTTCAGGGGTATTATTATATTTTTAATTAGGTATATGTATGCACTAATTATGGCTATATCTGATTTTTTTCTTGTTGGCTGGCACACATAGACAGAAGAAAAGAAGCTTTATTCCACTGCAAATAAAATAAAAACAAAACAAAACATGAAGGTTGTCAGACATTTGAAATATACAAAGGTAACATAATGCCAAACTTTCTTTGTTAGATAGAAATTAAAATATTGTTGTATGTTTGAGAGCCCAATCCTATGGTTGGGCTAAGCTGCAAGAACTTGTATTCTGGCAGTGCAGCCTGACTTACAGCATTGCAAAATGTGATGATGTATATAGCATGCTGCTGGACAGCTGCCAGAAACATTGAGTGGTGCTGGCTGCAAGGCAGTGGCCTTCCTGGAGCCCTTGGCCCCGATAAGTCAGCGGGGAGTGATGGATCGTGGGTGGGGAGGGGGAAGATTGGGGCCTTTCATGGGAGGAACCAGGGGGCGTGAAGGAGGTGAGAGGGGGTGGATCTTGCAGCAATGGCCCACACCGGATCGTATCCCCTCTTTCTAAAACCTCCTTGCTACTTTTCCCTCCTTGGACATATACCATGAAAAGAGGTGGCATTTGTCTGAGGAGACGCAGCCCCAGGGCTTACACACTGGTAAGTAAAAATAATTTTTCATACCTCCCATTTGTCCTCAGGTTTTCCTCCCACCTTCGGATGCAGTGCATGGCTTTTTGGTGCGGCTGCATTGGCACTTGTGGCGGGGGATAGGATGGGGGTCTCAGGTTTGGAAACAATTTTGACTTATTTGACACACTTTCAACTACCGTGCAGTGAAAGAAAACCAGCACCTTCATATATGGCTCCTTTGCTTGTTCCCCCAGCTGCTCTTCTCTGGCCTTTATGGGGAGGGGGCTTATCGTCTCAAAGCCGCACCTTTCTCTTCTATGACTTAGGCCAAGACCCTCCTTCCACTGGCCTCAAGTGAGCCCTTCCTCTGATGCCTTGCAGGTTCTCCATCACTTTGGCCTGAGAAGCCAGGGCTTCCTTCCAACCTAGCTACCTTACCTGGTTCTCCCTCCTTTGTCTCCCACTTTGACTTCATCCATGTGCTTGTGATCCGCCACCCTCTTTCCTGCTTGCCATCTTCCTTCAGCCTCCATGGCCCAAGTTAAGAGTTTGACCTGTCTGCAGCCAGACAGAGCTTTTGGGTGACATCATCACCAGGTATCATATATTTACGGTATAGCAAATTGGGCCTCCTGACTCAGAAAGTATACAACTCAGGTTTCCTGAAGGTGTTTCTTATTAATTACCAAATTCAAGGATGATACTTCTTTGATATTGTTCTTTACCACGTGTGAGATAATCACTTCGAATGTGTAAAAAATAGCATATGGTGCCGTTCTTCCCAGACTGTTTCACTTCAGACTACAAGTGGGGGAGTCATATTTTTAAATGTTCGCCCATGATTTAAGGGAAAAAAAATTGGCTTGCAGTAGTTGGAAAATTAGCATGCTTGGAAGAAGACTAGACTAAAACCCTTCTTTCTGGTATACTAGGTTTCCATGCGCAGGAACATTTTTTTTAAAACATAGGAAAACCTGTGATTTCTCCCCCTGGAATGTGAAGTGCTACAGTTCTAGAAGGCTGCACCACATGCCTTCAGCCTGAGATTCATATCAGTTGGATCCACACTACTACTGTGCACTTTTGCAGGGTCAAGTGAAGTCACCCCCAGTTAGAACCCCATTAAGGTTGTCAAGTTGCATTGCCATCATTACTAAGGAAAGGGCAAGTGTGTGTACAGAACACGAGCAGAAGCATCATAAAAGAGGTATTCACCCCCTGATTGAACCTTTTTTTAATGAAGGAAGGAGGACTTGTGTCCGTCATGAACGGATATTCCACAGCATGAGTAACCCAACAAACCCAGAAAAGTGGGTCAACCAAATTCATGCTGCATCCTTCAACTCTCTCCCACACAAAAGATGATTCTAAAATGATTAATCCTCAAACCTGACATTCATCATTAGTGCAGGAATCCATCATTGCTTAGGAAAATGGTTACACTTCGCTCCAGAATACTTGTTAAAATGAACTTGACATTCTGTAAACATTATGCACTCTCACTTGAAAAGCTGTTTTCCTTTCTTCAGATTTACATTGAAAAAAACCCTCAGAGTATGAACAGAATTAAGATTTGGTCCCAGGCCAGGCTTGGCAGTTGGCACCTGCCTTTAAGCCAAACCATCTGGGACTAAATATCGTTGGACTCTATGGAATTCGTACCCCAGATCTGATTTTGTGTGTCTTGCTTAAGAGGGATGCAATACACTTGGTTTGTTTTCAGCAACACAACTAATACCAAACAGGATGTTTTACACAATCATCAACATTTGTGTATATTTACAGAAGTTATTTATTGTTAAATGTGTATTGTTTGTACCTAGAAAGTAGGGAAGTAGATGCCAGCATATGATATTCCTATCAACACGCCTGACTTTTCTAGGCAAGGTTTGTGCAGATTTTTGTTTGTCAAGCAGATCTGCACCATGACCTGCTATCTTAAAAAGAAGTAAAACAATGAAACAACATGACAAAAAAAAAAAAACCCAACACAACAGATTGTGTTTCTTTTCTTTTTTTCTTTTCCCAGAAAACTGTATCTAGGTATCTTTGTAAGAGACAAAGACAGAGAAGAGAAATATGTCTATTATTCTTTTTTAAAAAATATATATACTAGGAGTTGTCTGTCCTCTTAGACATGGTGCAGAGAGTGGGCCTTTATTTCAGGACCCCTGGAGATACACACACATTACATCCCCCCCCCCCATGCATGGGATCCTTGTTACTTGTGCCAAGCTCCGCAGTGTTAAGGATAAAAGACCTTCAGCAATACAGTGTCTCCTAGTGCTCTTAAAACTGTCCCCTCTTTGTTTGTCTGCCAAGAGGGGGTAGATTTAACCCCTCTGGACTATAACCCAAATTGCATTTGGAGTAGTTTAGAGAATACAACCCAACTGGCCCACCAAAAATGCATGTGCACATGTCCCAATTCCCCCTGTGCACACCGATGTCCTGATTCCCATTGTTTTGCCACATAAATGTTCTCACCACATAAATCATCTGTGGGTATGTGTATAATGTCCAAACTGCTGCTCACATATATAATACTGTCTGTAAGCTGGATCCTTGAGCCTTGAGCTCCTGGTCCTAAATTCCTGATGTATGGAGGCTGATTGCAAAAGCCATCCTGTACATTGTCAGGTGATTATTTGCATGCTGCTGTAGCACTGAGCTCCAACTGAGTTTGTGGGACTGTGACGATTCTCCTTAAACATTCGCTCTAGCTGTTAATATCTCACTTGACAAAGTACAAGGCTTTATTTTACAGCAAAGCAGCCAGTCCTGCTTAATATGTATATTCTTTGTTACTTGAAGGCTACAATCCTATGCACACTATCCTGGGAGTAGGCCCCATTGAACACAATAGGACTTTCTTCGGAGTAGACTTGCATGGGATTGTGCTGATAGATAGTAACAGTGTCTCCTTGCCCCCCCCCCCCCTCATCTTGTTTAATTAAACCATTATGGTGTCTCCTTCTTTTTCTTTCGGTAGCTTTCATGGCCCGCTATTAACACACAATGCTTCACAGATACGGGTATAGATGCCATGTAAAGTTCAAGCTTCTTTTATTACATGGCATCTATACCCATATCTGTGAAGCATTGTGTGTCTCCTTTTTCTTCAATATCCTTGAACGTTGTAGAAATAGGAATGAGATGGCAAGGACCTGAGATTAAAGAGTGGTCTGTACCATTTCAGACTAGAGATAGGAATTGAATTTTGAGTGCTCCCCTAACTAACCCAAATACCTTATAAGTAGAAAACTAGCTCAACAGGCAGGGAGACATCTATTTCCCTGATGCACTAGTTTTCTGTTAGAGAGGGGTTTTACTTTAATATTTTTGCATATAGAGGAGCATGTATATGCTTTTTTATGTAATTATTCATATTCTAGTTCTTAGCATAATAGCTGCCCTGAGAGGTTCTTCTTGAAGAATATTAGTACAGACATTTCTTAATAAATGACAGCAGCGCAATCCACCATAAGTATCTGAGGGCGGCCCTAGGGCTGCCCACCGGATCCTATCCCCATTCCGGACTGATCATGATCGGCCCACAGGTCTACTAGGGGTAGGCTTACCATATTTTTGAGCCCTTAAACCAGGACACACACCCCCAACACCCCACAACAATTAATTAATTAATTAATTAAAATTTTAAAATATATAAATTAAAAATCAATATAATATTAAATTGAATATTTAGCCGAGAAGCTAAATAAATAATGCGAGAAACCAAGGGGGCGCGAAGCGCGGCCACAAATTTATTTATTTATTTATTTAGCCAAGGAGCTAAATAAATAATGCGAGAAACATCCACAAATTTATTTATTTATTTATTTAGCCAAGGAGCTAAATAAATAAATAAAGCAGTTAAAAACAAATAAATTAAAATTTGACTTACCCCGTCGCCGTCTTCGCCACTGCGCTGCTGCTGCTGCTCGCTTGCTGCTCCGCTCTGCCGGCCGGCTCGCCTGCTCTCGCCTGTTCTTGCCGCTCCGAGCTCGGAGCGGCGAGAGCAGGCGAGCCGAGGGCGAGCTGCCGCTCTCACCGGCTGTCGTCACTCCAAGCTCGGAGCTACGGCAGCCGGTGAGAGCGGCGGCTCGCTCGCTCTCGCCGCTCAGAGCGGTGATAGCAGGCAAGCCGGCTCGGAGATCGGGCCCGGCCTGCTCGTAGCCGCAGCCTCCTCGTCTTCAGCAGCTCTCAAAAGCTGCACATATGCGCACAAGTGGCCCAGGAGGCGGCAGTCATGTTTTTTACATGGCGGCCGCCATGTTTCTTTTTGAAAAAAAAATTAATTTTATTTTTGCTGGGGGACCCCTGGGACCAGCCCAGGGCGAACCCCCCAAAACTGTGACAGTCCCGGCCAAATCGGGACGAATGGTAAGCCTAACTAGGGGGAAGGGGATGTTTGTCCCCTTCTCCCGGTGTAGTGCGGGGAGGCCCCAATGGGCCTCCTCGGATTTCTGCCAGCTATTTAACTGGCAAAAGTCCAAGGAGGCCGTGTAAAGGCAGCACCAGCCCAGGAACAGAACGGGGATATGGCAGCCACCATCCCCGCGCCCCGGGTTGGCTCGGCCAATGGCCCACCTCCCTTGCCACTTGGACCTCCCCTGCTCCTGCCGGGGGATCCCTTACCTTCTCCGGTGACCACAGGGATAATATCGCGCCAGAGTGAGGGCTTCTGGCCTCCGCGCCAACGGCCCTTACTCGCGAGTTGTCACAAATGTGCTTTACAGCACGTTTACGACGGCTTAGAGTGGTGGAACGCTCACTCCGCAGCTCTAAAGTTGCGCAGGATTGCGCTCTGAATAAATTCAAAACCAGGATCCCTATCTGCATTCTGAAATGATAGTGTCCATTCTATCATGCACTACATACAGCTGGACTATATCGCCTTGCTTACTCACTCCTATCTCGGTGAAAGATTTTGAGATAATGTTCCTAACTCTGAGAGTGCTCTTATGTTTTCAATTCATTAGTCTTGATTATTTAAATAGATTTCAGGGGAGTTGGTTACCAGCATGCATTCAAAAATGCTTATGTGGAGTAGAGATAAGCAATTACAACCTTTTTTTTTGGGGGGGGGTGATTTTTCAAATTTCAACCCATCATCTGAGGCTGCAAGGTTAGCAGGTGTCGCACCCTGGTTGGCCACAGTGTTCCCCCAGACAGACATTGGCAAGAAGCTCCAGCTGTAATTAAGCTCTGCATGTCACTTTTGGTGCGTGACCCTGATGATCTATCACATCTAAAGCTCACCCCAATGAATAGCTCTTCTGATTGTATTCACTGCTTTCCTTGGACACATTGAAGAGAAACTTGAAATCTTTACCTCTGTTCAAATATTTCTTCAGGGGATGATTGGTAGTTTCTTGTTGTGCATTCAAACAGGGACTGCCACAAAATAGCTGTTTAAAAATATGGTGTTTTTTTCCCCTTTCAAATATATGACTTAAAAAGAAAATCCCCAAGAAATAATGATCATGCAAGGTTGATTTTCCAGCCATGACCCTGTGAAATTAATGAGTCTTTAAGAGCCACTGAAGCACTCACTGCCCAGCGTTGTTTGCTGCTGCTTATTGGAGGGAAAAAAAAGAAAAGATAAAAGGTAGAAGGCCAGGATTGCTCGTCAGCCTCCCACAGCTTTGAAGCCCATTTAATGACTACATCCCTGCACAACGCTTGCTTTTATTCTAAGCTCAGGGGTTGAAGGAAGGAACGCTGGTGTCACACAGCTGCAGGAACTGCACACGGAATGCATGACAAGGTTTCCTTTCTCTGCGGAGTTGCATCAAGTACAAGCTTCATGCTGTTGACGTTCTCCAAACAAAGGCTGCATCTGTAGGACCTTGTTTCAGAGCAATGGGGTGAAATATGCACAGAGCAGCTGTGATACCTGTTAACCGTGTCACTTTTGCTATTGCTGTATAAATGTGGTAAAAAAACAAACAAAAAAAGGTTGACCACTGCTGCTTGATGACAGTGGGCTCCTAATAAGCTTTCAGATGGAAAAGATAATACCTTTCAAAGGACATCCATGAGCACAGGGATAGAAAACCGCATGGAATCCATTCAGAGGGCAAATGGTGTTCTGAGGGTCCGTTTTCTGTGGGTGTATGTGTGGAATGGGATGTGCCTTTAGAGCATCAGATCCTCACAGATTGCACATAATAATACTGTATTTGTGTGATTTCTTAATGTAAAAAGAACATTTAATGCATTTGTGTGATTTCTTAATGTAATCCTTGTAAGTTAAGTATTATTGTCCCCATACTGCAGCAGAGAGTGAGAGGGACTGTGGCTTACCTATGGCTTACCTACTGAGTTCACAGCAGAGGTGAGTTTGAATTAGGGAAGTTCTCATTAGCACCTCAGTCTCTTACAGCCTAATCCTATCCTCTGCCACCAGTGCCAAAAAGGTGCACGCTGAATCCTCTGATGGGGGGGGGGGGGAGAACAAAGGGCAAATGGGAGATAAGTAAAAATAATTTACGTGAAATTTTGGTTTCTTGCCCCAATGTGCATCACTTTGCACTTATTTACCCCAAAGAAAGCACTCCAGGCAAAGGCATGTTGGATAAAAAAATGTCACTTTATTGATAACAAAATAACATGCAAAATAACCTGCAGAAGGACTCAACTAGGGCATACTAAAAAACCACCCCAGGCGCGCGGGCCTAATTGGGGGAAACGGCACTAGCCGTCTACTTCCCCCGCCCCAATTATTGGCGTAACATCCCAACTCCAGGCTCCCTCGGTCACGGCCAGGGGAACCTATCACCGCCAACCCCTAAGGGTTGAGCCAGCGGAAGCGCTTAGATTCCCACAGGCCAAGCCATGCAGTAGTCTTTGCATATTCCAGCCAGGGGGCTTGCCAGCCAGCCTCAGCAAACCGGTCCAGTATTGCGAGAGCGGTACTGGCTCACCTCCTGACCTTGCTGAACTCAGAATGCACGCCGACCCCCCCTTTATCCTATCTACCCAAAAACCCGCACGCCCCCTGCCACACGGGAGGGTTAGCCTAGCGCTTAACCTCCCCGCCCCACTGGACCACAAGTCTCACGAGCCCCCTCAGCTCCGCCCATCACGTGGCCGGCTGCGTTCTGGCCGAAGCCAGCGTGCACCGGGGGAGCAGGGTAAGTTCCCCGAGACGCTATGCGTCTCAGGGGTATTACACTGAAGCGCATCTGCCATTTTGCTGCCCATTCTCCTAGTTTGGAGAGATCCTTCTGGAGCTCTTCACAATCCCTGCTGGTCTTCACCACCCAGAAAAGTTTAGTGTTATCTGCAAACTTGGCCACCTCGCTGCTTATCCCCAACTCCTCCTCCTCCTCCTCCTCCTCCTCCTCCTCATTATTATTATTATTATTATTATTATTATTATTATTATTATTATTATTATTATTATTATTTCATGCCTGCCTAGTTCATGAGTGGAATTGTCCTGTCTCCAGATCGTTCATGCCTACAATTGGGTTTTGAAAAGAACTGCTTGTTTCTATGCTCTTCGGGGGGGGGGGGGAGTTTGAGATCTTTCTCAGACAGCTCCCTTGTTTTCCCAGTTTGGGATGGTGACAGTGCATACCTACCAGTTTTCCCCTTCCCATTTTCTCGCTTCACTGCTGTGGGCCGCCCGCCGGATAGTTACATAGGATTGGGCTGCCCACCTGGTAAATAATTATACCGCTTGAAAATTTCTTATTTACCTTTTATATTAGTTGTGATGCAAAAAGGAGCTCAGCCAACATATTTCCAAGAGCCACACATTATATGTCAAAGAGCCACATGTGGCTCAGGAGTGGCAGTTTGGCCACCCCTGTTATAAACCAATAGAAAATGGTTGGGGTTGAGTGCTGTGGGACATTGGTTTACAATTAATTGTATGGGTAACAATTTTTATAAATGGACTCAATTTAAACATGAAGAGTGACTGGAAAGAAGTGAGTGTCTTCACTTCTGGTTGATAAACTTAGGAAAAACTGGAGGTTTAGCAAGTGGGGAGAGAGGTAATGGGTTGAAGAGTTGTTTGATTATGGGCCAACTCCTCAGTTCAAATGTACCAGCCTGGATTATTTGATTGAAGTTTATACCTATATGAAATGATGGAAAATTGAAGAGGTCTGTCTACAACGTACCAACCTCTTGATGGGACCAGCCAAAAAAAATCTATAAATGGGTTATGGAAGGATGGTATTTGAGGCTGACAGGCAGTATAAAACAGCAAAACTATCTATGGCAGAATATTTCAGAAACCTTATCCCGAAGAGACATTTATAAATCAACGGTACCTTACAGTGTGTGGGATTTACAATGGCAGGCAAATCATAGAGTCCGGAATGTGAAAGGGAATAATTCATGGCTTCCGGAAAGTGAAAATTATGCTGGAGGCTAGAGTGTATCAATGAAACCATCCTCACAGGGTATAACTGGAATTAAAAAATGACTGCTTATTGGGAGATGCTGTGGTCCACTGTGTGTCTAATAAGTTATATGGTTTCATGCTCTTTAAGTTCTAGAGGCTTCAAGAAGGCAAAACAAAGATACCTGTTGATTGTGAGGAGTCGATATATTTTATTCTTCATAGAATAGATACTATTTGTCAATATGGAAGGAAGAGAATGGATGTCATAAAATGGAGTATGTTTTGGCTATGGAGCTATATAACAAATTTTATGTTTGTTTAAATTAAAGGAGGTGATAATAGCTAGCCATAAGATATATTTGATAAGATAATAAGGGATTAAAAATGATATTAGAATAGGAAACCTAAACTGTATTACGTTAAGTTAGTAGAATTTGTATTAGTAAGAGCAATTGGAAAATTGTGTTTGTAATGGACCTTTGCAGTTGGGTGTAAATTATATTTGAACATGTGAATATGTAAAGGAAGTAGTTTTTTATATATAATAGTTTTTTTTATAATAAAAGCCCTAACCCTAAGAGTTCCTATGTTTCTGGTAACCATGTGGCTCTACCCTAGGTGCTCAGGTATTGGCAACATACTGGTGGATGTAAACAGAAGTGTATAAACAGACACCTCATTATATCAAGTCCAATTATTTTCCCTTTGCTTTAAGAGAAGACGACCTTCAGTCACTGGGAATAAATGGGTGACCTTTTCTTTCTGCTTATGCCGTGCCTGCAGTCTGGAATATTTATTCAACAAAGCAATTAAAATCTGCTTATAGGTCTTGCTGTCACTTCTGTTTTCTTGTTGCCATTGCCTTAGAATTTCTTGGTTTAAGCATATTCCTATGCTTTTTCTCTTCAAAAGGGCATGCAAGGGGCATGATTGGGAGTGAAACTGCAGTTGGGGCAATGTCTTAAAGCTTTTTGACGTTCATCAGAAGTTCTTTTCTCTTTAAATGGCATGGGAGTTCTGAGTGCGAGTGAGACTGTGGTGGGGACGACAAAGTCTGAAAGCCTACCAACCCTCCCTGCTACAGTTCTGCACTGCTCTCTCTCTCTCTCTCTCACACACACACACACACACTGGTTGCTATTTAAAAACAACAAGAAGTCACTGGGCAACCTTATGCATTTCATGTAAGGTGCAACTTGGCCCTTAGAATGCAACTGTAAAGTTGGTGGAGATGATAGCCTCCTAGCCCCTTGAGAGTATTTAATTTGTTTCTATTTTAAACTGCAAGTGAATAGCTTGGATGTCACACAATAAATAGGCGTGAAGGTGAAGTATATAATAAAAACACAGGTGTGCTATCAAAATGCCACCTCATTAACCTAAAAGCCACTTCCTACATTATATTGAAGTTGTTTCTCTATGGTGCTTCCATCTGGTCTGAACTTGCCGAACCAGCCTTAGATTCCTTGCAGGCGGGTTTTTTATAGAAAGCTTCTGTGTCTCCCCAGTTGTGTTCCTAATTCTGCAATTTTTCTTGAATTGGAAGAATCTTTAATTTCACTAGGGTATGGCAAATAAGATTTAAATATTGGTTACACATTTTATTTCACGCCCGTGCAATTAGTTACATTTTTCACTCTCTCTCTCAGACACATTGACCCCTAGATGGCTGGAACTGGTATGGCAGAAGGTGAGAACCACGGGCCTCTCAGTAGAATACCTTACTCTGCTTTCAGAGGAGAAAGGGAAGTGTTTGGGAAACTGAACCAACGTCTTTTGGATATTGAATTCCAGACTCTTCATTCCTCTGCTCGTACAACTTGTTCTCCTGTTTTCTTTAATATTCCTTTCTCCCTGGGTTGATTATCTCCCTATCTTTCTTTTCAAATACCCCCGCAGGACCGTCAAGCATTAATACGTGCTAGATTTAATGTTGTTCCATCTCAAGTCCTGTCAGGCAGATTTTCCAACATTCCACTTTCTGAACGTCATTGTCCCTGTGGTTCTGGGGCTGTGGAGACTATTTTCCATATATTGTTTCATTGCAAATTTCATGTTACACTCTCGTTCCGAATACCTGGACACCCATACTTGTGAAACACCTAGGTTGCTCAGATGTTGTAAAATTGTCCTATCTTCTAAATGACGGATTGACTGAGACGGTAGGGAATGTTGTAAAATTTTTACTGCCAGTAGAGCGCTTCTTTCAGGCTAGGTTCATTGAGAGTCCTTGTTTAAAACTGTACTTTATAGGATTTATTTTTACGAATAATTTGTGTTATGTCAATAAAGGTACTTATTATTAAATAATTATTAAAGGTACTTATTATTATTAAATTCTTATTAAATTAAATTAAATTAAATTATTATTATTATTATTATTATTAATAATAATAATAATTATTATTATTATTATTATTATTCCAGTATTTATATACCGCCTTTCATGGTCATTAGATTTCTCTTCTGACTTTTAATTCAAGGTGGTTTACAACAGGCAGGCAATTCTAAACCAAATGGTTTGTACATCAAATAAATGTCCTAATCTTTCGTGGGACGCTTCTTTCCAGGTGTTTCCTTTCACGGTCTGGCCTCTTTGCTGGCATTCACCTCCTACGTGTTGACTAACAGTCAACTCCCTCTCACGGAGCAACGGCTGCAGCTTTCTCTCTCTCACACACAGAGGGTTTCTGCAGTTTTGTCAGCAGCGACGGAGTCTCGAACTGCCATCCTTGATCAGGCATGTAAGGCTGCAGCTCTCCCGACTGAGCCAGTTATTAAAGGTAAATTATTAAAGGTACTTATTATTATTATATCGAATTTGTCTCAAAACATTTTTTAACCCATGAAGTCGTAACGGCTGAGTTGGTAGGTCATGGATGAGTGGTCCTCTTCACACACAAATCCAACTATATGGGAGCCACTTCCCTTGTTTGCTGTCCCAGACAGCTGTGAAATGTATGTGAAATGCCACAACTGTACTGATTGGACCACATGCCAGGAGAGAGGATGCCAGGAGACAGGATGCCAGTTCCAAGGAAAGAGCCAGTTTGATTATTTTCATCTTTTAATCAGGCACTCTTGTCTATTAGATCCTATTAGTTTGCAGCTTCACAAGAAAACAACAACAACACTCCCTGTCAAAAGAAACTCTGTTGATAACAACATGAAACAGGCTTCTCCCTACACTGGAAGAAATATGCTGTTTAAAATACACCATGAAAAAGGTGGCTCTTATTTCACTCTAGATTTCCAGAGAACCGAATGATTCTGTAATGCCTGTGAAAGTCAACATTGCGAAGGAAACCAACTCCTATTGAAGGGACAATTTACCAGTGATATAGGCTTGAGTCTATTGACTTGGACTTGAGTCGAACTCAAGTTGTATCAATGAGACACGACTTGACTCAAACTTGACTTGGAGATTGTAAAAGACTCAAAAGACTCGACCCGAGACTTGGAGCCGTTTACGACAAGTCAAATTTTATTCAGGTTTAAACCCATTTTCCCTGTTAAATAGATAGGGACTCGCAACACGCAACCAAAGACTCAGGACTTGGGCCCAGAGACTTGGGACTTAACTGGAGACTTGGAGTCAGAGACCTGATCCACATCCCTGCAATTTACACATTATTATGCTAAACATGTCACTAGTTCTGCCAGCGCCAAGAGCCCATAGGATTGGGCTAATATGTTTGCTACTGAATTCTTTTATGTATGAACCAGACAAAACCTTTTCCTATACATTTTTCCTATACATTTTTTCCATTCCTATTATGTATTTGTTAATATAGTCTGTCTAAAGTGTGTCCCAAACATAAGAGACGGTGCCATTTAGTTAAATGTTTTTTTAAAAAACGTTTTTAGAAGACCATAGGTGTGCATCTAAAAATGTAATGTGTGAATCTGCCATCAGAGAAATTGCTGATTAAGCACACAATCAAGGGTTGAAAACCAGAATTTCTAACTCTAGTGGCTACTCTTGGCAACTCTGAGGAATGCACTTGGAAGGAGGGCACAATCCACTGGGAATTTCTTCTGCAGAAGACACTGTTGAATAGTAACAGCAGCACAGCAGCAAGAGGAACGTATCAGCTATTTCAAGTTTCGGTACAGCAACCTAGTTAAGATACCTTTCAAAGTTGCTTCAGAAGCACTGATATCATAGACACAGGAAGTGGGGAAAGAGAATCTACTTGTTTCCACTTGTGAAAAATTACAGTGAATTTTAGAATTTAATTTAGCAGTTCCTCTATTTTGAAACAAAAAGTTGTCCTGCTTATGAAAAAATAGTGAAAAATTATAACCATCTGCAATATTGATAGCATTGCAATACTATACAGAGGGCCCCTGTAACCACGGATCCGCTATCCGCAGATTCACTTATCTGTGGTTGTCGGGGGGGGGCGCACCCCCCGTGCCCATTACCTTAGTTATGAGTCTAGTGCTGACGCCAAGCAAGCATGTCTCTTCTTTAAACAAAATGCTATAAGCAGCATGCTGCTTCCTGTTTCCTGTCTGGGAGCCTCTCTAGTATGCAGGGTGCTTGCCTGTTCTGTGCTATAAGCCAACATGCTGGCTTATCGTGTTTTGTTTAAGGAAGAGATGTGCTTGCTTGGCGCCAGTGCTAGACTCATAACTAAGGTAATGGCGTTCCCCCTATCCGCTGTTTCCCGGTATCCATGGGGAGGCCAGGAATCTATCCCCTGAAGATACAGGGGTTATACTGTAATCATATACTAGGTAAAGGTAAAGGTATCCCTTGACATTTAAGTCCAGTCGTGTCCAACTCTAGGGAGCGGTGCTCATCTCCGTTTCAAAGCCAAAGAGCCAGCGCTGTCTGAAGACGTTTCCATGGTCATGTGGCCAGCATGACTCAACACCGAGGCGCATGGAACGCTGTTACCGTCCCGCTGATGCGGTACCTATTAATCTACTTGCAATTTCTTGCTTTCAAACTGCTAGGTTGGCAGGAGCGGTCGCATGGATTCGAACTGCCGACCTTTCGATCGACAGCTCATGGTTCAGTGGTTTAACCCACTATAATACAGTACAAATATAACATGCTGTACATACATCAAATATAATATTGCCATATTGATGCACTATACAGACTTCTTAATTACTTTTAAACTTTAATAGGTTGCACAATAGCATATGCACACTTCATTTATGTGAAATGCCACATATTGACATATTGACATATTAAATATTGACATATTAATTGACATATTGACATATTAAAATTGACAAGGGTAAGTTCTGGAATATGCAAACTAGATGTGTGAGGTCACACTTTGAAAAGGTTTTTGTTCAAGATATTTCTCCTCTGTTGTATCTGCTTCTTCCTTTACAGAACGTGCTTGAATCAAATAATTATGCTTGATTCAGTTTTGGGAAGTTTGCAGTTCAGAGTCTTAAGTCTTGAAAGATCAATACATTGCTTTTGAATAGAATTACCTCAACTCTACTGACTTCAGCATTGAATTTGCGGGTTGATTTCCATGTGTGTTCATCACTTGGTGGCATCTTTTGTCCTGATGACTCTCTCAGCCAAATATGTGAATAGTACTATATTTGGAGTTGATGATAACTGGATTGTAATTCATTTGTGATTGCTTATTCAGGCAAGTACTGTATGTACAGTAATTGCTCAATGTTACAATGTATGAGTGGTGAAGAGGAGAAAGGTGGATTGGAGGTTTCAACATATCAAAGAAAACAATGCAAGGGTAAAAAAAGCACTAAGAATACAAGAAAAGGAGACAAAAGGAGGCAGCAGCAAAGGTTGACAAGGATGCTAAGAGGCAAACAGCAAATAAAACAAAACTAGATGCAACTTCTCTGTGTTATTTGGTTGCAAGTCTTTGGTTGCAAGTCCCTATCTATTTAATGGGGGAAATGGGTTTAAACCTTAATAAAATTTGACTTGTCGTAAACGGCTCCAAGTCTCAAGTCGAGTTTTCGAGTCTTTTATAATTGCCGAGTCAAGTCTGACTCGAGTCCGAGTCAATAGACTCAAGTCTACATCACTGGGGACTGGACCCTGCTGGAGCAAGGCAGTGCACCTGAGCCCCTGAATTTCCCGCTCTTGGAAATCGGGCGGGCCTCACGGTATAATTAGCTGGCTCAAAGCCAGATCCTTTGTTTAGTGATCAATTAGGAAAGAAGACGTTCAAACAATAAACACCACCACAGCAAGGCAAACATGGCACCTGACTTCGAATGATTCAGCCGCCCCTTCAGGATGCTGAGGGATCCCAAAAACCTCTGAGGTGACAGGAAGCTCCACAGCGGGTGAAAAACAGGCAAAACATAGGAGAGAATCAGAGATTTTCATCATAACATGTACATGTGAACTTGCCTTCACTTGCAACAATTTGTGGGGAAAGGTGGCCCAGCACAGCATTCTCACTTCCTGATGCTTTTATTTTGCTATAAACGAAGATTTTACATGCCAAGAGAAGTTATTTTGGAAGAGTGCGAAAAAGTTGCTGTGGGCAGAGACAGACGGCTTGCTGGATTTGTTTTGCATTTTTGTGGCTTTGTGGGTGGTATGCAGATGGGCATGTGTGAGTGAGGAAAGGGGAAAAAAGGAAATGACAAAAAAAATTCTCTCCTCCCTGTGAAAAGTTCAAAAATATCTCTGGATGTAATACAAGTGGGCTGTTTCTAGACTCCAGACACTGGAGCTTCAGCTGTTTCTGTTTAATGGTCAGTCAGTATATTCCTAAAAAGTCAGTGCACGTTTTACATTTTCATTCCCCATTGGTGAGTCACTACCATTTTTTTAGGTCCTTTTGTGAGGCAAATAACAATGCACAACAGTCTGGAACTTCTTTAGAAAAGCCATCGGCTCAACGTGATTGACTAGGACTACAGCTTCCGCTTGGGCTTCACAAAAAACACAAACAAGTCTCTGGAAATGGTTTGGCCTACACAACAATACAAATCTTTGCCTCTTTTATCCAGACCCATCTGTCTTCCACACCCCATTCAATCCTCATCATACATTTCATCTGAGATGGGAGTTTCTTTTCAACAAATTCAGTAGCACCGAACAATCGGTGTCGCTCATGTCAAGTCTGTTATTTAAACTGGGCCTGGTCAGGAAACCATGGAAGAAATGATAATGTCCTCCCAATGTACAATAAGAACCCACAAGAGTACTTTTCCAAACATAGTTATGGCATTGCACAACTCTTTCTGTGCCCTGATCTCCAATCTGCCAACAACCATCAAAGGCTTTAGAAGAGTTAGCACTGATTCCAGACTTCCTGGTCAAGGGAGAGCACTGCAGATACTCTTATAGACCAGAATCGTCCTCTAGAATCAGGTGATTCTATTGAGCAAATACCATGCCATTACCTGCCACAACACTTCGAGGTCTGTTGCTGCATTTGCTCAGTCTGAGCAATTTATTGTGGACCGATGATGGCTCTCTGTGCTGCTCTCTCTGCTCCAGATATTTATCAGCAGCGTTCCAGTCATTGGGAAGCTGGATGTTGCCAGCACTCAGTCCTGGTCATTTAATACCATGTAGTTGGCATCCATAGCAGAGGGAGAGGTAAATCTAAGCACCACCTGTACAGCAGTAGTATTCTCCCAAGACCTGAAGACAAAAAATCTATTCCCAAATTCACTGCAAGAGAAGGGTGAATTTCTCCATGGCTACCTGGCACCCACCCAGCAAACATACCCAACATATGCCTATTTTAGCTGAACAGTTTTTGCATCATTGGTCATCTGGAAATTCCATGTGCAAAATAAACAACAGGGGCATAATATTGCTATCAGGTCCACTGAAAAAAGCAGGTTCCTTGTGCTCAATAGCCAGATATCAGCAGGTGTTGGCCAACGGACCAGAGGACCCCCCCCCCAACATCTTAACAGGCAGATGGAATAAAACATCCTTATTTTTCTGTCTAGTCTGGAACATAGACTATTGAAATCAAAATGTAACAAGGAGAAAATTAGTATAGATTACCGGCACCCTGTACTTTACAATGGATTAATGACAACTGGGAGAATCATATCTGTTTGTTGCTTTTTTTAATGACCATTTAGACTTGACGGATTGGCAACACTGATATTTAGCTAACCACCTAGTTCCTAAAAAGGTAAAGGTATCCCCTGACAATTAAGTCCAGTCGTGTCCGACTCTAGGGTGTGGTGCTCATCCCCATTTCAAAGCCGAAGAGCCAGCGTTGTCCGAAGACGCCTCCGTGGTCATGTGGCCGGCATGACTCTCCTTGCCGCAGTGCGTAGCATGCGGCTGGAACACGGAGCGCTGTTTACCTTCCCGCAAGCGGTACCTATTTATCTACTCGCATTGACATGCTTTGGAACTGCTAGGTTGGCAGGAGCTGGCCAAGCAACGAGCGCTCACCCCGTCGCGGGAATCGAACTGCCGACCTTTCGATCGACAGCTTATGGTTCAGCGGTTTAACCCGCTGCGCCACCCGCTGGCCTTACCTAGTTCCTAGTTTATCTCTAATTTTATTTCATATTGATTGATATGCTACCTTAACAAGTAGGCTCACCAGGTTGTTGCTGAGGCGTTCAACAGTTCTGTCTCTTATGTAGGTATGCAATCCTTTTGATAAGCTGCCTTTTGAAAACATGCTAGGACATGAGAACGCATGCCTAGATTAGTAGACCGATGCTTTTTCCTGACTACTCTATCAGGGACAACTTGGCCTGCACTGCTTCAGTTCATTTTTAGTTGGAAATGAATCGAAAATCTCTTGCTGTGAGACTTGTCTTCCCTGATTAAGTGGATGACAGATACATGTGTGAAGGGCACTCTCACCATATTTCGGATCCTTGAAAAATCACCTGAGTGTCTTCTGTTTTTTTTCTTCTTCCTTTGAGATGACAAGTTCTGGCAGTTCATATCTCAGCCAGCGGGATTAATGGGATCTGTTGGAGTTAAAATTGTTATCGAGTTTCTTCGCCACTGGCAGAGTATCCAGGACCTTTTTATTGTTTGTTTCAGAGAAACTGTGTAGAGAATTAGCAGCCCCTTTATTGTCGTTGGTTTTCCCCAGACTGCTCTCTGGCAAGCAAGCTTTGGATGTTTCCATTTCTGTCTGGTGATAAAAACTAGTTTTGACTGATCTTTTGGATGCCTCCCAATCTCCACAGCAAGTTGATTGATGCCACAAAAGATGAAAGTGAGTGAGGATTCCGCTGCTAGAGGACATTTCTGCCAGTTCATTTTTATAAAAATTCAGCAGGGTTTAGGTGTAACTGTCTGCCGCAAGAAGCATGTAATAAATATGAGAAAGAGTGATAGGCTGTCTCTTATAGCATTACAGGTATTTTTGTTTTTAAAGCTAGGGCATGCCTAAAATCTGAGCTGCATTAATTTGACCACATTTTCCTGATGTGAAGCGATCTGTTCCCGTTTTACCTCATGGAGAGCGATGAATTGTGTTTGGCCAGATGAAGAGGAGTATTCATTCTGTCCTCCGGTCCTTCTTTTACAGAGATTCAGCAGAATAGCACACTAGCATTTCTCACATCTGAGGACATTTGCCAGATAGGTATGACTGTCTGTGAGCCAGTGACCTGCTCACTTTCAGCATATTATGGTGCTCCACGAACCACAGGATTCTGAACATCCGCAAAGGCCAAATCCGACTTTACTGAGACTGAATACATTTGAATGGAGCTGGATGACAGAGGTGGCAGGATAAGGACAACCCATCTCCAACAGTGACGGATCTTCATTTATTGTATACCACTTCTCCATATCTCAGTGGATCCTTTCTGTTTGTGTTTCTCAACTCAATTCAAAGTGCTGGTTGTTACCTTTAAAGCCTCCAACGCTTTGGAACAAAGCTTGCTTTCACCTGGCTGCTTTTTGCCTGCTCATACACTCAGACCATCATCTGAAGCCCTGCTCTCTGGGGCTTTTGCTGCTTGAGATGCAGTGGGCTTCCATTAGGAGTAGGGCCTTTTCAGTGGAATGCTTCTTTGGCCCCCTGTTCCAGTCCTGGAGCTGTTTTCCAGCCTGTGCACAAAGAGGGAGGAGGAACAGGTTTGGAAGAACCAAGTGCAGGAAGGAAACCAGAGGCAATGGAGGGCCTGTCCCTGTGCAGCTACCTGGACAGCAACATGGCAGACAGTGCGCAAGGAGTAAAGGCGCAGTGACAGCAAAAAAACAGCAGGAGCAAAAATTCCATCTAGAGCCAGCAGGAGGACTGCTCGCCCTCATCTCTCAACTGCAGGTGACCTTAGCTTAGCAGGCAGAGAGAGGTGACCTTCCTTTGCATCTCCTCACTGGAATGGGAGCCAGGAAGTGGGAGGCGGCAGTGGCAGAAGAACGATGAAGAGGTTTGCATTTTGGCAGTGGAGATCTGTGGGTGGGGTAGGGATACATGGTTGCTAAATACTTCTTCTGTCTATGCCTTCCCTTCTGTTTTCAACAGGGCTGCAACTGTCCTAAAGGTCAGTGCCAGACTGATGAGTCCAGTCTGGTTTCCATATTCCAGAAAAAAAGCTAAATTATGCAATCCTCTGCATGTCTACTCAGATGTAAGGTCCATTGTGTAAAAAGCCTTCTGGTGATGTATTTATCCTGGACCTTTTTTCCCTCCATGAGGAATTATTAGCATTATTAACAGCAAGTTGCTTGTTATTGCAACCAACTCAAGGATGGATTAATTATTCTACCTATTCTAAACAAATTCATATTTCAATTAAATTTCGATAGACGTGTTGGAGTTCTAGGGGCATGATAGAGAGCTGAGAATTTCCAGATCACAGCATTAAATATTGAAACTGGTGGGTTCTTATTTTGGAGTTCCCCCCATTTTTTTTTTTCGGTCTGCACAGGTGCTGGGTAACTTATTTGATTTTTCTGTTTCTTTCTAGCTGCAGAACAAGTGTGGAGCAGGTTTCATTTTCTGTTTGTGTAAGCTTTAAATAAGTTGTAGTGAGTTTATTTTTCCATATGTAGTTTGTGTATTCATCATTTCAAAATCGAGGGGAGATATTTTCATTCTGTTTGCGTGCACCTAAAACACATTGTGGTGGCCTATCCTCACTTGAAAGACTCTGTAAGGTCATGCTCTGGTTTTCCTGTTCACTGAGGTTTCTTCCCTTCTCCTCTTCCCCAGCTGCTTGGCTCAGTGAGACTTACCAGTAAGTGTGCACAGCCCCAAATAAGCGTGAATGAAATTTTGCAACCCTGGAGTGAAAGAGGAGTGGATGAACAAAAACTGCTCTGATGGGGAAAGTGGGAGGCATGCGGTATTGCATGAACACAACTTTAAGACACGTCTCTTAGGTATTTTTGTCCTACCATGGAGGTATTTTTCTCCTACTGTAACTCAGAGCTATGTACAAAATGGACACCTTTTTTTCTATAACTGACCCATAAGAGCTGAGAATTTCCGCCTTGAGTCCCTTTGGGGAGAAAGGCGGGATAAAAATACAGTAAATAAAATAAAATAAATAAAAGCAAGACTGAGCAATGCGGCTCTGGCAGCTGAAAGTTTGAGAACCCCTGCTCTGACCTAAGCAGTTCAAAATAATTAAACTCCTCAAACCTTTGAACTCAGAGAGAACTTAACTCTCTGTCCCAGAGCTAAGGAACATACTTACTTTGATCCCAGACTGATAGGTCAGAGTAAATGACTTCATTGGGGAGGAGCAGGTCTGTGGCACTTAACAAGTGGCTACCAAATGCACACAAACCTAGTCTTTAAATTAACCAGGACTACGCGGCTGCCAGTATATTACGCGCTGTCACATTTGTGTGTTGTATTCAATCTGCTACCCAGATTCTTCCAGTCCAACTCCTCACATGGCCCTCCCAGGACGTCACAGACCTCCTTCTGGTTTCCATATTCCAAGGACTGGTTTCCATAGTCCTTTCCCTGTCCTTTAGATTTCATCCTTTTTTTCCAGCCACTGGGAAGAGTCTCTACCTCTTTTTCCAGGTCTGAGTGACAAGGTGCAGAAGGGGCTGTTGGGAAATGTAGTTTATAGGGTCAGCAGTACCATTATACTAGGTAAGGTTAAGGTTTCCAGTTTGCAAAAAGTGACAATTTCTCCCCCCCCCCCAGTGAACAGGCAGCAAAGGTTAACCTCAGGTCATTTTGGGGTTAACAGGTTTGGGCTGTACTGCAGAAGCTTTTGTGACAGCGGAACAGAGCTGTGACAGACTTCCGCTGACGCAAAATGGCTGCTGCCAGCACACAGAGTGCTCCGTCGGTGGCTATTTTGGGAGCGATGTTGTCCGTCACCGGACCCTGCTGTCGGAGCAGGTAAGGCAGCAGCAAGGGTGAGAAGGGGGTGAAACTGGGCAGGGAGGCTGTGGGAGGGGGTGGATCCAGCAGCTGTGGTGCACATGCCGGATCCTATCTCCTCCTTCAGCAACTTCCCTGCCCCCTTTCTCTCCTTGGACATGTGCCAGCTAAAGAGCTGGTGCAGGTCCAAGGAGACCCATTGTAGAGTGGGAGGCTTATGGAGGGGTAAGGGGATTTAAATCTCCTTTCCCCTCCGAAGCCTCCTGATCACCCCCCCCCCCACACACACACACACTGGATGCAGTGTGCTCCTTTTTGGCGCAGTTGGATCAGCAGGGGTGGGGAAGGATACGATTGGGCTCTTAAATTTACAAGTTGGTTTGGAAACTGCAGAGTCTATTTGATTCTGGAAGCAATTCTCTAATACTAAAACAGATCTTCTGTGACATTATCCCCAAGAACATTTTCTTTCCAACTCCATTCCAGTTTTAGCAATGAGGATACAAACAGCTCTGTCCATTTGTGACAACTATGAGGGCAACATTAGGGATTAACAGATGGTTGCTACAAACATGTTGTAGAACTATGTGGAACAAAGTCTGTGAAATGGAATCACTATGGATGTGTAAAAAGTGTACAGCAAGTCCTCACTTAAAGTTATTTTGTTTTAAGTCGTTTCGTTTTAAAGTTGTTGAGAAAAAATAAATAAATTCCCAGCCGGGGCCACTGTCTGTGTGGAGTTTGAACATTTTCCCCATGTCTGCATGGGTTTTCTCTGGCCCAGAAAGCTCACATGTATTTCAATGTTTAATATTAGAAGTGTTCTGGGTCTTTATTTAGAAGTTTGGTGGTGTTTTTTGTGATCAGAAATATGCCATAAACTCTTGTTTATGTATATCAATTAGCCTATGGTAAAATTGGTTTCGTTATAAGTCATTTCACTTAAAGTTGCAGTTTCCAAGAACCTATCAACAACTTTAAGTGAGAACTTGCTGTACCTTAAAAAAACTTACAAGGGATGGTGGTTGTACTGTGCAAGAGAACTAGCTTCATTATGCGATTCTGAAAATGAGCGTGATTCAGGGTTTTGTTTTTGGATTATTACCGGTGTTTGTTAAGTCTTAATTACAGTTTTAGTATGCAGTGAATGTGTGCCACTACAGGGTCTGAATGAATTTCACTTCTGCACATAGATTATCCTCCATCTTTTGGCACCTGCCTGCTTCCCGTCTTTATGGCATAGGTTAAGGAGAGACAAGCAGAAGTGTCGCCTGATAGGGGGCGGTGGGCGGTGGGCGGTGGGCCCCAGGGCGTAGGGCGCAGGGCTCAGGGGGTGGGGCGGGGCTCCTTAGGTTTCAGGTTTTTTCGTATTTTTCTGGGTTTTTTACTGTTTTCGTGGTTTTTTAAGTGTTAACGGGGCATGTGTTTGTATATGTATGCTTTCCCCCCACTTATCTTGAATATTGGACGCTTCCAGTGACGATTTTCTTCCTGCGCCTGGGCACATCTTCTCCCTGCGCCCGGGCGCGAACTCCGTTAAGCCCCCAGCAGCGCTTTCCAGAGTTTGCGCAGGCGCAGAAGGTCGACTGGAAACTTCGTCGTTCTGCGCTTGCGCGAACTGTGGAAGACTTGCGCATGCGCAGAACGACGAAGTTTCCAGTCGACCTTCTGCACCTGCGCAAACTCTGGAAAGCACTGCTGGGCGCTTTACGAAGTTCGCGCCGGGCGCAGGGAGAAAATGTGCCCGGCGCAGGAAGAAGATTGTCGCTGGAAGCCTTCCATATTCAAGATAAGTGGGGTAAAGCATACATACATGAACACATGCCCCGTTAACACTTAAAAAGCCCCGAAAACAGTAAAAAAACGTTAAAAATCTTACGGGGGCGCCGGGGGCAGGGTGCCGGGGGCCCCCCCGCACCAACCTGCTCCAGGCGCAGCGACGCCTCTGGAGACAAGGCCGTGGACCTGCATTCTGTGTCCTCCCCAAGGACTGAAGTGAAAGCAGCACTAGCACTAGGGAGATAAAGAAAGTTGCCTCTTGACTCTGAAAGACCAAGTGATACAACAGCTAGTAATTCATAGTAGTTTATACTCTTGTGTCAGGCTAGGAGAGCTCTAGTTGTCTACCTCATTGGCCAGGTTGAACATAGTACGACCTGTGAAGTCTCTGCTTCAAATCTCACCTCAACCACAAACTCAGAGCGTTCCTTAGACAAGCCACTGTGTCTCACCCTGAGCTCCTCTGGCAGTATGGGAATAATAATACTGACCCAGCTTACAGGGTTGAAGACAAATCAGAAGAGTGGTAAGCAAGGACAGGCAATGCTTGAAAGTTCAACTAAGAGTAGCCCCAATGGCTTTCAGCATTGGGAAATAATATGCAAAGCAAACAATAGGAACAGAATTCCTTCCTATCTTCTTATGCTATCAAAACGCCAGCTTCTTCTCTACTTTCTAATCCGCTATTGGTGGATGGAATTATGCCCATAATTGTGAATTACACTTAAAACCCCCCCCCCCAAATAAAGCACACCAGACAACGGCTTTAGAGAAAAGGGCCACTTTCTTCAAATATATAACAGATCTGCAGAGGGGAAAAAAAAATAACTTGATCCCCCCCCCCCCACAGCGTGCGGGCACTAAACAGGGGAAATGGTGCTAATCATCTGCCTCGCCCTGCTCATGAGTGTCATATCCTGACTCCAGGCCAACTTTGGTTAGTGACCAAGGGAGCCTATCACAGCCAACCCCAAAGGTGTTGAGGCATTCCCACAGGCCAGGCCAGGCGGTGGTCTATGCATATTCCAGCTAGGGGGCTTGCCAGCCAGCCTCACCGACCTGGTCGAGTGTCGCCTAGTGGTCCTGACTCACCTCCTGACCTTGCTGACCTCAGGATGTACGCCAGACCCTCACACCCTACGTACCCAACCTACCTGCCGCCTGCCAAAGGGATCAACTTGTGAATGCTCCTGTCCCCAAGAGGGCAGTCTGAGGTAGGTGAAAAAACCGCCAGCCAAATGTCAATCAGGCTGACAGAAAAAAAAAAATCCTACCTGACCCCCACCAAAGAGAGGCCAGCTAATCCCAGACTGCTTATAGGAAGGGAGGGGCAAGTGAAATCGGCGGCAACTGAGGGCAGGCAAAAATGCTGCTTGAATCCCTCCCTCAGCTGTGCCCCCACCCGAGGCCCCGACCAATGGGAGGGCCGAAAAAGCGTGCTTCTTCCCGGTGAGTTTGAGGGGGCAGGGCAACCGTGGAGAGACGCTATAGCGTCTCACCGTTATTACAGCAAAACTCCTGCCTAGCACTAATTTGACTTCAGGTTCTGACATCCCTGGACTAGAAACATTTCTTTTGCAAACCCTACTGAAATATATAGGAGAGGCATGACCAGCCCTCTGCTCTTGGATTAAGCCCATTTATGTCAGTGGGGCTTGAATTGTGAATTGTGCATTTATATCTACTCTAGCAAAAGTGGGAGCAGCAGTTGCTGATTAGTTTTTGTACTTGGTGCCTAGACACAATAGAGGCATGAATTTTATCTAATATCTCAATCTGAGCGAGGATAGAAAAAAATTGCTTCATGCCCAGCCAGCATTTTCAAATAATATTAGAGTAACTTTAGCTGTCACTTTCAGGATTGTCACCAATAAAGTGAAATTATATGAAAGCCACTGAAATGTGCTGAAAGCCATTGGGGCTACTCTAGTTGAACTTTCAAGCATTGCCTGTCCTTGCTTACCACTCTTCTGATTTGTCTTCAAATCTGTTTGGCTTATTCAGTAAGATCTCACAGTCTGAGATTTGAAAGTTAAATATAGGCATTTCCATTCTGTTCCCTTTTAGTCCTTTGAAATACGTCGATCTGTTTTGTCCGGCTTTCCTTTAATTCATGCAGAACATGCCTTGGAAACTTCAGGCTTCTGTCCACAGAACAGTGGAGTTTCTGCCAGAGGGAGCCTCTGGCCATTCCCAGACATTGTTTATGACCAGAGTTCAAAGGGAACTCAGCCAGCTGTCTTAGCTGTTTGGTTTGTACCGTTTATCTCCCCTGCCCCCATTTGATTTTTCACATTTTCCACTCCTTTGAGAAACACATCCTTCAGGCATCCTGCATTGCAAACTCAGTGTTCAACTCAGTCTCCTTTCCTGATGAGCCCCCCCTCTCTCTCTCCCCCCCTCCGCATTGCAATGTGACAAACGGAACCTATCAAGCCTTTTAAGTTGTGAGTGCTGACCACGTTTTGGACCAACATCTTTCATTTCCTTTTGGTGTATTGTCCTCAGACAGTAATGAATGGTCAGCTGGGGAAATGTGCATTGGCATGGACCAGTGATTACCCTGAAGTGCACTGCAGAATTCAAGTTTGAGTTTCATGATAAACAAAAAAGTATTTATCAGGTTGAATCAGCATTGTTACTCTAAACATAATTTCTTTCTCTTTCTGGTTTAACCACATCCAGAAGTGCATTGTTCTTTTTTCAGCCTTCAGAGAAAGTAAAGGTAATAATCTGTGGCATTTGTATAGCACAGTTCAAGTGTATAATTTCAAATATATAAATAGTGTTGAGATTTTTACTCTGCCTTTCCATTCCAAAGAATGCTCAGGATGGCTTACAAGATACAAAATCAATCCGAACAAGCAGGGAAAAAATGAGGTAAATAACATGGTCATTTATAATAGGTATAATACCAAAGAGGAAGTATAATCAATCACATAGAAGCTAAGTCAAATTCTTGCTTAAGCAGACAAACAGAACAGTATTTCAAAAGCTCCAGAAAACCATTAGGGTTGGGACAAGATGAACCTCTAGTCAGATACTTTTTCATTCTGAATATTGCCACAGAGAAGGCCTTCACCATTGTTCCTAACAACCGTGCCTCAGCAAATCTTCAAAACATTTCACATACAACATTTCAGGAATTTTTTACAACAGCCCTGTCAAATAGGCCAGAATTATTATCCTCCTATTGCATTTTGGGAGCTGAGGCCAAGTGATAGCAGCTTGCCTAAAGCCGCTAATGAATTCATAGCTAATGAATTCAAAAAGGACAAAAAGGAGGGGAGGAAATAGGTACACCACTCTGAGCTCCTTGGAGGAAGGGTGGTATAAAAATGTGAAAAATAAATAAATAAATAAATAATAGCCGAGATGAGATTTGAACCATGGAACTCCCACACCATTTCTACTGTGCTGTACACATTCAGCTGCTAGCAAACAGTTTGGTTTCATGTCTTCGCTGCCTTTTCCAAGAAGCCCTCCCTCCAACAGTATTTGAACCAATTTTACAGACATATTTGTTGGAAACAGACTGGCAACTCAAAACCCAAATCCCCAACCAAACCACAGCAATATCACCCAACCACCCACAGTTGACCATCATCACCCTCCCCCTAAAGTAGAATGAAAAAGCCAAGTCTTTTCACAGTATGTGAAAGAGAATAAGGGAAGGGTCAATCTATTGGGAGGGTATTTCAAAAGTAGGCGCCATAAGCCCTGCTCCTAGTGGATACGTGATGAGCTTCAAAGGCATGGGCATCCAGAGCAAGAGCGGAGTTAACGACTGGAGCATACAGGAAGGCACCTATGGGTGAAGATGGTCCTCAAGGTATCCAGATTCCAAACCATTTAGGACTGGTCATAACTAGCATCCTGAGAGTTGAGCCTGGAAACAAATTGGGGTGAATGCTGAAGTGGTTGAGATGAACAGGGATTTTTGCTCTCCAGCTAAATCTGAGAGCCACCACTTAAAAAAAAGTGTCTCTGCCCATTAGCAAGAATTCTCCTTACACAATAGGACTTTCCCGTCTCCTTTGTCCTGCAGTTTCTTGCACCCCCTGAAAACTCAGTCCTGAGGGTCAGTGAGCCCACCAGTAAATCATGGGGTGGGATATGGTAGGGTAGGAACTGCAGTTGGCAGACATTGAAGACCATTCCATTTGTTGAAATGACTTTCACTCCTGCACAGGCATGCATGTCTACATCCTACCCATTATGCCTCATCATTGCTTCCAATCAGGAAAGCTATCAGAATATCCTCTTACCAAAACGGAAGCAAAGTTTTCTCATACATTGAGTAGGAAATGCACCGTGGAGCATGCCTTTCTGTGTACTCTTATTTTATGATGATGCTGATATCCATCTTTTGTTGGACGTAAATCATCACTATGCAACTGCAAAGAAAATAATTCACAGAGTTCAGTTAATGTTTCATTAAAATAAGCTAACTGCATATTGATTACATAGTTATTTATCATGCCTGATAATAAATATGTCAACATGCCACCCACCTGACCATCTTAGTTGTGATGCATAAGCAGTACCTCACTGCCTAGTGGTCAAACTGGCCATTGCCCATATTAGGTTGCTAATTGGCTCAGGTTGTTATTTGCTCTGCATGGTTGGGAAAAAATTCAGAGGGAACCGAAACATTCTCCTGGCTCCTTGGAGAAGAAGTACTGAATTCAGAAGTGCTCCCAAGCTGTGAACCTGCTGTTTCCCATCAAGCTCAAACATTATATTCCCCAAACACCAGTAACTTCAATTTTCCGGGCTTCAACTTAAGTTGCTTTACCTTCATCCATTTCAAAATGAAATTCCCAATGGTTCAGAATTTCCACTCCCTCTCCAGGACCAGAAGACAGAACCTTGAGATAGAGCTGGATGTCCTCCACATACTGAGGGCGCCTTAACCCAAATCTCCACTCCAGATGACCTCTCCGAGTGGTGTCATGTGGATGTTAAACAGCCTGGGGAGGGGGCAATGGAACCATGCAGGATCCCATAAGCCAAAAACTATGGGGCAGAGCAGTAGCCCCCCTTCTGGGATCCACCCTCAAGAAAGGACCTTTCATAGCAGTTTGATCTTCAGCAATTAGCAGGTGAGCAGGTTCAGTTCCAAGGCTTGAAAAGCATCAACTGCTGGTTTCTGCATATCAAATGTGTGATAAGCCCAGAAGCAGACCATTTTTTCCCTATCCAGTCAGTAACACTGCTCCATCCAGGAAGCTGCAAGGAAAAGCAGAAGCACCCAAGAAACCATAGGAACGACTTGGCATTTTTCATTCACTGCTCTGTCATCTTTGTTTGCTAAAATGTCTGCTGCAAAACAATTCATTTGGTTTAAGCTCTGGAATGCAGGTCCTATCTGTCCATTTCCTTAGAAACTGCAACTCTTATGTCCAGAAGAACCAAAGAAAATCTTTTATCTTACACCGATAAAACAGTTAACAACCCATTTCTACCTAGCTGTAAGATCACTTCTAAAATAACAACTAGACTTGTCTAGGTAGGGTTAGACCTGGAAATGCTTTATGATGAGCACCCCGGAGGCATTTTTAAAATTCTGTGACTTTCTAGATCTTCAGCCCTGGAAAGCTGAGAGCTGATTAATATGCGACAGGCTTTGGATGCAGCCGGACTCCACCTTGTGAACAAGTCCCTTGCCTGGTTATTCAGAGATGCATTGGATGAGTGTATCTAGCACATTTATTATCAAGGTGGATTGAATTAGTACTTGACATGTCTGTATTAGGGTCTCTGGTCTCTGTATTAGGTCTTGCCCTACTTGAAAAGGGAATCCTTGTTTCATGTTAGCCTCAGACTCATTCAAGATGAGATCAGGCTCAGAATGAAGCTTGCTTCCCGTTCTTGTGAACAGAAAAACTATGAATACTACAATTTAAAGCCTGGGAGTTGGGCAGGCCTGTCTTTGAGCATTCCTTACCTCTTGTTTCTTCCCCTTCACAAAGATACTCTTGTTTGCTTGCAAGGTGGCGGAACTGGAAAGGGTAGCAAAGGGGCAATGAAACTATTGAAGTTCTTACAAGTACAGTATTCCTGGCAGATACTTGCAACCTCCCCCCCCCCCTTGAAGTTTTTCCATTATTTAACAGGCATGCTTACAAAATTCAGGTGATTGTTGAAGTTGGGTGAGGATTGCATATCACTAGTCCATACTATTTTTTTTTCTGCATGTGTGTGGGGGCAATGACCTCTGACCTCTACACATCCTGTCCCATCCATAGTTCTGATATGCAGCTCAAAAGAAAGATTATTGTGTGTGTTGAGACATTATTATTTATGCAGATGGACATTGAAGCCTGGATTTCCATAAATTCAACTGCCAAGGTCTTAGGCAGAGATCTTTCCCAGCCTAGATATCTTAGAATCTGATCCTTTTAGATAGAGATTCCAGCTCTTTTAGATAGAGATTCTTCTGCATAGAAAGCCCATGTTCTGCTGCTCTTGCGTTAGAGCCTCTGCCCCTGAAAGTAATTGTTACATACATATGGGGGAAACAAAGATCTAGCATGGACATTATCAGAACCAATCAAATTGGGCTGTGGAATGTTACAGTAAACTGATTGGTTGAAAGGAAACTGTATGATACATAATTCTTTAAATAAATAAATAAATAAATAAATCTATTGCATGTCCCATTTGCACAAGCACCCAGGAACAAGAATACAGTAATTCAAGATGCCTTGAAAATACTTGTAGATGGGAAATGCACATCTAAATACAACAAAATCAATGTGTTGCAATGTGTTGATGGAATTAGAATTAAAAAGAATTAGATACAGTTCTTCTAATTATACAAATTAGAGGAACTGTCTGTGAATGGCTAGTTGTGTGATAGTTGGAAGGCAATTTTCAGAGGCAGCAGGGCTCCAGATACCAGATGTTGGGGACCAACAACAAGGATTAGCTATTCATAGCAACCAATGACCAACACATTCTGCTTGTACGTTTCTCGGAGGCATCTGGCTGGCACAGAATGCTAGATTTTACTTTGATCCAAGAACCAAATGCTTATGTTCGTAAGTGTGGTGGGTAACAGTCAGAGAGCTGACTCCGAATCCTTTGCCTTTCGGATACAGTGAGCGCACTTACCAAGGTGTTGCTGATTTCTGTTCCATTTTACTGCACAATTTGAGAGTGCAGGCTTGAAGATGTGCAGTGGATCTTGCTAGCTGTCTGTATCTATTCATCCCTGACATTTACAATGTTACAATTATGGTCCAGTATCCAAGAGCCAATAGTATTTTGAAGCTTCTTTTGTGGCTGGCTTGACAGGAAATGTCATGTGATAAGTGTTTTTGAGTACACTCAGAAATGTGGCTTATTTTGTCTCGATAAACATCAGTGTAACTGAAATTGCAGTGATCAATGCCTAGCATTCTTATACTTTTTTAAACACATAAGTGTTTCCTGTTCATCCTCTTAACTTTGCCTAGCGTCTATACGTTTCCTATTATTGCTACTTTTACACCATTTCCTTCTCACAGCTCAGTCCAAATTCTGAGTGGCAGGCTGTGCTTATGAAAAACAGGTAAGGTGGTAGAAAAACTACAAGGACAAAATCTTGGAGCTTATAGAAGAACAAGTCTTACTGAGGGAGAATTGGCATGGCTTTCATAAGGGTAAGTCTTGCCTCATGAATCTTGTAGAGCTTTTGAAAAGGTAAACAGGCATGTGGTTGTGGGTGAACCTGTTGATATTATATACAGTACTCCCCCCATATCTGCTGGGGATATGTTCCAGGCCCCTCCGTGGATACTTAAAACCATGGATAAGGCCAGTGACGGGACTAACCCCGTCGCCGCCATTACCCCGTGCGCTGGTCAGGGGCAAAGACGGGGAGAGCAGTGTCTCCTCAGTCCGAGCCATTGTTGCGAGTCCCGCCCGCCCGCCCGCCCTGACTACAGTCTGAGTCTAGCTGGTTGCTCTTTTGAGGGCCGGGTAGGAATTTTTGGCTGCCACCACCCTGATTGGCTTTGGTTGGCAGTTTTTTCGCCTACCCCAGACTGGGTTAGGGTGTGTGTGTGTGGCGTTGTTAATATATTTATGTTTTGCTGTTTTATTATGGCAGGTGGCATGCGGGCTGGGTAGCCAGGAAACGGGGATTCGGCGTCAGCCTGAGGCTAGCAAGGTCAAGGGGTAACCCAGGAGCGCTCTAGTGACACCGTCCGGGTCCATGAGGCTGGCTGGCAAGCCCCTTGGCTGGAACGCGTTGACCTACATCACGGCTTGGCCGCTGGGGTTGACGCTTCCAGCTACCTTGACCCTGCGGGGTTGACCATGATAGCTCACGTGGTCTTCGACCACTGGGAGGCTTGAGTCAGGTTGTCACGCCCTGGGGGGGATCAACGGGGGAGGAAGACGGCTAGGCCCGTTTCCCCCAATTAGGGCACGCACGCTCTAAGGGTCTAGTTAAAGTATTTTATTATGCTGCAGGTTCTGTTTATGTTTAATAAAATTTGGCCCTTTAACCCAAGCCTCTGTCTAGCATGCTTATTTTGGGGGTGCTAGGGTAAGAGCAAACCCCCCTTCCATGGTTTCCTGAGGACCCCCTGCCCTGCCTCCCCTGCGGGCAGGCGTGCGCGCCCCCCCCCGCTCTTGTTTTTCTTTCAGCAAGCTTTGTTTCTTCCTTAAAACAGAGAAGCAGCCTCCATTGCAGGGAAGTAGAACAAGACTAAGTCCTAGAGAGGCTCTGCTTTGTTAACCTTGCAGAGCCTCTCTAGGACTTAGTCTCATTCTACTTGCCTGCAATAAGCAGCCAGAGGCTGCTTCTCCTGTTTGTTTAAGGAAGAAACGAAGCTTACTGGGGAACAAGTAAAAGCCTGGGGGGGGTCCCTGCGATCCGTGGATAACTGAAACCGTGGATATCGAATCTGTGGATATGGGGGCCCACCTGTATCTGGATTTTCAGAAGGTGATTGACACAACCCGTCAGCAAAAGCTCTTAAGAAACCTCAACAGTCAGGGAATAAGAGGCCAGGTCCTCTTGTAGATTCAGAACTGGTTGAAAAACAGGAATCACAGACTGGGTGTAAATGGGCAGTTTTCACAATGTAGAGAAGTGAAAAGTGGTGTGCCCCAAGAATCAGTCTAGAGATTGGCAGTTTTCAATTTGTTTGTAAATGACCAGGAGTTGGGGATAAGCAGTGAGGTGGTCAGGTTTGCAGATGATACGAAACTTGATCTCTTTAAACTGGGGGAATGGGCAGCAGAATGGCAGGTTCACTTCAACATAAGTAAGAGTAAAGTGATGCACACTGGGACAAGAAATCAAAATTTCACATATCCGCTGGTGGGTTCTGAGCTGTCTGTGGTAGATCAGGAGAGAGACCTTGGGGTGGTGGTAGACACAGCTCAATGAAAGTGTCGCCCTAGTGTGCAGAGACAGTGAAGAAGGCCAGTTCCATTCTCGGGATCATTATAAAAGGGATTGAGAACAAGATGGCCAATATTATTATGCCATTGTACAAATCGATAGTAAGGCTACATCTGGAGCATTGTGTCCAGTTCTGGTCACCACAAAGGTTTTTTTGATCAATGTCTTTGGGTCACAGGATGAATGTGGAACTACCTCCTGAACTAGGCTGCAGTGCCTCCATCGTGTGAGGGAGGGAGTTAAGCAGCTACCCTGTCCTCCTCCTGGCCAGAGGATCTGCATCCTTGGGCACCAAGAGTGGGGCTTCCCTTGGACAAGACTCCTGGAAAAACACCTTCCACTCCTTACGTCCATGTGACTCCTCATTCTTGACCAGCAACAGGGCTTTGAACCCTGTTGCCAACCTTGCCTGTCTGGCCCCTCTCTGCCCCCCCCAACAACTGGATGGAATGCCTTACTGGTCATGGCGTGCATGCTGTGTACGGCTTTACCGGAAGCAATGTGGACGGGTCCGGTGCAGCTCCTGTTGCCTCACCCAGCTGTATTGACAGAGCAAGATTGAGGTGGTCAGCCCTCTGCAGGTGGTCAGCCCTCAGCCAGACACTCCCTTTGTTCCAAGATTTATACAAATACAGGATATACAAATCCAAATAGTGGCTTTTCCATTCAAAATTCCCCTCCTCAAACTGCTTTTCTACCCACAGTAGACTTTTTCACAGTATAGCCCTCAGTATGTTTTTTTTCCCTTTGGGGAGAAAAATTGCTGAGCAGAAAAATGGTCGGGAGAGAAAGGGTTAAGCAGACCCACCTCCTGCCATTCACACGTGCAAGCCTGGTATGACTGCTTTTTATTTTTTTTAAAAGCCACGAGCCTGCTACATGCATGTGATGTGCAATATCTCCTTTGACCCTTGCAATGACCTTAGTGTCTGCATAATGACAAGCACTACATTGGGAATTGGCAGTCCTGTAGGCTCACCAAGATGTCTTTAAGTTCAACCACAAGAACCGAAGCATCCCTCATCTAAAACGTATCCAGGCCAACTTCAGCCACTGGAGCGTTCTCATCGGCTGAGGCCAACGTACCGCACTTGAGCTGGGATGGGTTCGTTTATGATGGGCTGAAGGGAGTGAGAGAGATGGTGGGAGGGATAATAACAGTGGCATAAATACATCTTACAAAAAAAAGTGCTCAGTAAAAAAAAATAATTGAAGGCTAGGAAAATAATCCAATCCCAATAGAAAGAGTGGGTGAACCAAAAGACGCAGAGCATTTTGAGAGAACTAGACAGAAATAGTAGCGCTGGATAGAAAACCACTTGTGAATATTGTTGAGAACCAATTTGGTTGACAGAACGACACACTTATAACCAGAAGGAGATGTATAAAACAAATGGGAAGCTGACAAATTTCTTGAACCTCCTTCTGTTTATTTTGAATAAATGTGCATTGCTCCAATTGTATGGAATAAATATTCACACCTGCATCACTACTGCAGAGGAGCTACTGGTACTGATAGACATTTATTTTTTGCAGTTGCTTTGAAGAGTAGTAAGCAGTCACTGCTTCTGTTTTCAATAACAATGAAAAACTTTTTGACACCACTCAGTTGGGACATCTAAACCCATTCGGGCAGCCCAATCCTGCGCAAGATGCACTGGCTGACCTAAATGGCTGGCCGCTGCATCCTGCGCAGGATGCAGGCCGCACCGGTGAGGCTGGGGCTCACCTTGGGTGAAGGGGATGTTTGTCCCCTTCCCCCAGCATAAGCCCCGGCAGCCCCTATGGGCCTCCTCAAGTGCGCCAGCTATTTAGCTGGCGCACAACCGGGGAGGCCGTGAAAGGGGGTTGGGACACCGTGGTGTCAATATCCCTGACCCCTCCCTGGCCTGGCTGGCCAATCACCCCCTCCCCTGCCACCCAGTCCCGGCCTCCCCACACCCTCCCGCCGCCCGGCACAGGACTTATTTGTGTCCGGTGGTGCGGGGTCCGGAGGGCAGTGGTGTGAGTAGTGCTGGCCTCCGTGCCAGCGCCGCTTACACCCAAGGTGCCATGAAAGTGCTTTATGGCACTTTTGCGACACCTTAGGCCGGTGGAGAGTGCGCTCTATTGGTCTACCTTTAGGCAGGATTGCGCGGTCAGTCTAATAGGAATGAGCAACTTGTTTTGCATTGATGGCCAACATGGGAAAATATATTGAACCACAGGACTGCAGCAACTTGAAAAATAGTCTTACACTTAATTGGAATTATTCAATAACATACTTTTTGGAGTTTAGCAAGTGACAAACATGGCTCTGCTATCTTATTGTAGAGTTGTTTTTTAAAACTTGGAACTTTGCCACAAATGGAAAAAGCTTGAATCAGTGCTTGACTTGAAAATCTGACATGTGGAGTCAGAAAACATGAAAGATTAAAAACACATACTGTAATGTGGGCTTTGTTTTACACATTTCATTGTTCCCAAATTGTGAGGGGCCACAAATTCCTGCCATTGTAGCCTCAGTCCTGCTGATGCATGCGTCACTAATGCTGGCACCACTGGTGTCACTTGAGGTGGGGCAAAACGGTAATTTCCGCACTGTACTAACCTCCGTTTACTCGCTCGAGGCGGCCCTGCCCCCTCGCCGTCGAAGCCATTCAGTGCGGTGAAGGCAATGCACAGGGAGTCTACTGTGCGTTGCCTTCACCACACTGAATGGCTCTGACGGTGAGGGGGTGGGGCCACCCACTTCGTGCCGGGGAGTAAATGGAGGTTAGTACAGTGCAGAACTTACCATTCCGCCCCACCTCGAGCGACGTCAGTGGTTGGTACAATGCTACACCTAAGTACCTCCTACGGCAGAGCTGGGTTCAGGGATCGGGGTGGAGCCCAGGAGAAAGTTCCCAGGCTCAGTTCCAGGAAGGCAGCCTTACAACACATGGTTCCTTACTGCGACAGATATAGTGAGCTGTGCAGGCGGTATCTAGATGGTTTTTTGTCCTCTCACTCCGGTTGGTCTGATGAGTCAAAAATTCGCGATATGTTAGGAGGTTCTGAAAGACTGCTCACCTGTTTGGTTGCCCAACTTACATATTTGGTAATTCAAATCCGATGGAATCTTCCCTTTTTGGGCTCTGAGATCCAACTCTGATTATTCCGGGGGATCTGGGTTAGTTGGTATGTTGGATTATGTGGGTGGGTAGGGAATGTGAACTGCTGATAGGGACAGGGGCGTTGACAGGGAGAAGCACGCGTGGCGGGCCACCCGGGGGTGATGCGCGTCCCCCCAGCACTTACAGTTTGTTGCTGGTGCTGGGCCCGCCCGCCCTCGCGTCCGTTTGGCTCCAAAATGAGCCGAAAACGGAGCGGGGGGGGGGTTGCTCTACGCCTGTGCGTGACGTCACACGCGGGGGCGGAGCCACGTCCTTAAAGGTGATGCGCGCGCCCCACTCTGGGGTGACACGCGTCCCTGTGACGCGACTGGATAGGGAACTTAGGTGTTGATGTTTGGATGTGAAATGTTTTGTTATGTATTGTACTGTTTGTTTGTTTATGCCAATAAAGGTTATGGTATGGTATGGTATGGTTCCAGGAAGGTTGCTGATATTTTTCCGATAGCAACGTGTTTTCTTACAATCTCTGAAGTCCTCCATGGGAAATTAGATTCGTCAACAAGCTCCTGGATTAGCACAATTTTTTGTGTCAGCTTTTGAAGAGATTCTGATTTCCTTACTCCAATGCCCATGTGCTATTTTCATGATATTGTTAGCTGCCTTATGTGTTTCCTGATTAGGAGGGGAAAGACAGGCTATAAACATGGCAAAGAAATAAAAAATGTTGGCCAATGTAGTACTTGCTTTCTATCAATATTTGCCGCAGATTTGTATTTTCTGTGATCTTGCCTGCCACAGTAAAATTTACTATGTTAACATTTGTCAATTGCATGTTCTTGAAATATCACAATGCAATAAAACAGGTCTAATTATGCTGGATCTGTCTTAGAAATGTTTCCACATCACCTGATATGGGAAGTTCTCTCCTGCTCCATACATCTCATGTTAAGAATGTCTGTAGTTCTTGGTGTCATGCCATTGAATACACAAGTGACTGCCAAATCACTATTTACTCTCCAGCCTTCTGATGGAATGACAGGTTTTTGATCCTGCATGTTCCTACAATTAATCCAGCAAGTTATCACTCATATGGAGCAGCTAACTCTCTTCCCATGCGTTAGAGCTGCAGCTGCAAATGACATGGGAAAGGTAGGGTAGTTTCAGTGTTGACTAAAATTAGGGTTGCCAGCAAGGTTCGTCAAAGTCAGAAAGGAACTTAGAGGGCTGTCAAGGTGCTGCTTCTGCGGCTGCACTGGCTGTTGGTTCATTTCCAGGTGCAATTCAAGGTGCTGGTTTTGACTCTGAAAGCCCTTTACAGCTTATGATCAGGATATCTGATGGACTGCCTCCTCCCATATGAGACAGCCTGCTAATTTGGTCTTCCGAGGGGCCCCGTCTATGTGTGCCACCAATGGCTGAAGCCTGGTTGGCAGCAACATAAGGGAGGACCGTCTCCATGGTGGCACCACAGCTGTGGAGTTTTCTCCCACTAGAGCTAAAAATCATTGGTCTTCCAGCAGGGGTTAAAAAGGTTTTTTTTATTTTTGTCAGTGGAGCTGTGGAAAAAATAACTCATTTGCTGCAGAGCTGAGTTACATAAAGAGTTTATGTGTGCATGCGTGCGCGCGCGCACACACACACAGACAGCAGAATAAGAGCAGGAGAAACAACTGGTCTTGGCCACTTGGGCAAGGAGACATAAAACAAAAAGACAGGAAAAGAAGCTAATGAGAAATCTAATCAAAGTAGGAGAGAGCAACCCTGCAAGGTTTTAAACTTGTAACTGAACAGCTCCCCCTACTCGTGGGGATGAACACATGGATATCTACACATTCTGTTACTGTACAGATCTAGCTTGCATACTCTTCCAACAATTTTGTCAGGCCTTTCCTCCTTAGACACTGTTCTTAGCTCTCCTTGCCTTCTCTTGTTCTTGGCTCAATTTGCATTTTTTACAATATATAAATGTCCAATCTTTCATGAACGGCTACTTTCCAGGTGGTATCCTTTTTACAGTCTGACAATTCTGCTGGCTGGCGCCTCCCACACTCGACCGATTATATATATATATAATTGTTTGTTCTGTTTTTTTGCATTGTTTTTGTTTTCAATTGATTATGTTTATAATAACTATGTTTTATTTTGTTTTACTGTCAAGTTGTAAGCTGCTTTAGGCACCCCACATTGTAGAGGGAAAGGTGGGATATAAATCTTTTAGATAAATAGCGCAATCCTGTGTAACTTTGCACCAGTGTAACAGTAGACGCACCGGTGTAACAAAAGATGCACCAGTGTAAGTGCACTTACACTGGTGCATCTACTGTTACACTGGTGCAAGGTTACACAGGATTGCGCTGTAAGTAAAAGCCCATCTCATGTATGAAGCAAGCTTTTAAGCTACCCAACTTCTTCTCCTGCTCAGATCAAAATCTAAGGTAAAGGAGAATTCCCAGCTTCCCTCACCCCATCTCTGCCAGCCCTCGCCACCCTATAACCTGTGCCCAGCAGCCCACAACTCCCCCAAATGCCCACCTCCATGCCTTTAGTTACCTGTCAAGCAGTGATGGAAACAGCAACAGCAAACCTCAGGGAAGAGAGAGGAGGTTTGTCCCTTCCCTCCATCTCTGACCACCGTTGCTCTGGAGTGCTGGGTATCTGCATTCCAGGATGCAACATCTGGGGAAATATAGGAGAGGTCATTCTCCCTTGGGCTACTGCAGTTGCTTGAAAAACTAGCAAAGGGAAAGAGAGGGAGAGTGTCTGTGGAATGAAGATGAGCAGGTAGGACTTTGGAAGATGGGAAAGGCTGGTGTGAATGGAGGGTATTTCTCCGAGGCCAAATTGGCCTGAAAAAAAAAGGCCCCATGTTCCTTTGGTTTGTTTTGGAAGAACTTGGATCAATTCCAAATTGATCTGCAGTGAGCTTAGGAGTGTTTTTGTAATGAAACTAGACAGATGATACTGTTTATCAAGTAGATTATAAATGCCTTCAAGTACATAGTGGTGGTAGAATTTTCAAATAATGTGACTTATGATACTAGGAGTTGATTATGAATAAACACATTAGTTTAATGGGAATGTATGTTATATAAGTAGGACTTAACAGATTTCAGCATAGGAAAGGTCTTTGGATAGTTACAGAGAACAGATAGCTCTGGCTGGAAAATGAGGCAGATGGTTAGCATAATCCTTGTTGGTCAAAACAATTACGTTAAACAAAGATCCAAGTTAATTAATTGTATATCTAATTTAATATACCTGGCTCAAGAGGGAGAAGGGAGGGGGAGCCAAGGCTATACAGCCAGTCTTTTAATTTTATGTGTCAGGTTTGTGTCCTTTTTAATGTACCAGAAAGGAGAGTAATCTCATTTGCTAGCTTCATCTCTGGAAAGTCAGTCTAATCATGGTTGTTCAGCCTAGGGCTTTCTGGATCACAAAGCAGGTGCTGTACCACTGAGCTATGACTCATCAAAAGTATTGATATTGCAGGATACCTGACATATGGGAATGGCTTACCTTGTGTCTTTGGGTCAAACTACATGTTACAGTATATGCAGATGATATAATGGCAGCCCCAATGTCCTTTTTTAAAAAAAGAAAAGAAAAAGGAAAGCAGCTATAGGAGAGGGTCCCTTGCATTTGGAGAAGTATTGGGGAGAAGGCAAACATGACTGGGAACCTATAGAAGAGCCACTTGAGGGAACATGCAAATACATGTCATTTGGTTCTTTACAGTATGACCCAGAGCTCATAAGGTTCATAAACCTGAGCCTGGGCTGTACCACTACACAGGGTGCAGCTGGGGCTCCCTTGATGGAATATTTCTTCGTACAAAACGTTCTCTCTCCACACTGAAAACTAGATGTCAAGGACCAGGTTTCTAGCTTTCCCCCTGACATTCCAGTTTTCTATATGTTGAAACATTTTTTCATGATGGTGTCTTTTCAATCACGTGGACTTGCCCAAATCTAAACTAATGTAATTAAGGCACCGGTTGACCATCTCAGTGAGAACTAGACCTAAGAGGCATCTTAGGAAACTAAAGTATTGGATACAAACAAATGGAAGCATATAAGAGAAAGGAAGCGCTGGACTATTTTTGTTGTTGTTCTTGTTCAGTCGTTAAGTCGTGTCCGACCCTTCGTGATGTAGTCGTTTGGGAGTCGGACTTAGACCTGGAAGATCCAGGTTCAAATCCCCGCTCAGCCACAAAGCTTCCTGGGTGACCTTGGGCCAGTCACTATCTCTCAGCCCCACCTACCTCACAGGGTTGTTGTGAGGACAAAAAGGAGGGGAGGAAATATGTACACCAGTCTGAGCTCCTTGGAGGAAGGGCGGTATAAAAATGTGAAAAATAAATAAATAAATATCCCGCCAGGCCTTCCTGTCCTCCACTATCTTCTTGAGTTCGCTCATTTTCATGTTCGTTGCATCGGTGATAAGAACATAAGAACATAAGAACATAAGAAGAGCCCTGCTGGATCAGGCCAAAAGCCCATCTAGTCCAGCTTCCTGTATCACACAGTGGCCCCACCAGATGCCTCAGACATCTGGTGGCACAAGACAACAAGATAACCGGTTTCCCGTTGACACTCCCTTGCACCTGGCACAGAGAAAACCCACTTCTAAAACCAGGAGGTTGATGCTGTCTAACCATCTCATCCTTTGCCTTCCCCTTCTCCTTTTGCCTTCAATCTTTCCCAGCATCAGAGTCTTCTCCAGAGAATCCAAATAAGTGAAAAGAGCAGCAAATTCAAATTATGGAATCCCTATAAAGAAGCAAAAATTGTTATTCGAACCATCAACCTGAGTAAACGACTCTGAATGGTTGAGAATACTTCTGAAGAAGCGCATAAGAATCAGTACAGGATAAAAGTTGGGTAACATGTTACATTTGCTTTGGGGATGCTGCAGAAAATGGTATTTGTGTGTCATGCTCCTTCCCTCACTGCCCTGGTGGTTGCAAGCTATTACCACATGGTTCTATCCTTTAGAGAGTGTGCCAAATCCTATTCCACATCAATGACGACAACTGGTGGGCATGGAAATGATTCAGGGGAGACATTTTAGCTAAATTAGGTTGTTGGAATAACTATGCCATGCAGTTGTATTCCCCGCTTTTCTCAAAATGGAGGATCGGTTTTAAAATGGAAGTTGGATGAGAGATGTCATGTATGAAACATTTTGTGCATGGAGATTAACTTTAAGCCACTTCAGACATTAGCATTGTTCCAATCTAAGGTCAGGATGTGGTTTAGGTGCAACTCCACCTGAGGCATACATTGAGGGTCCAGATGTGAGTTCACTGAGGATGCGGTTATGAACTGATGAAGACCTGACGTCAACAAGCTAATGTCTAGGCCTTCTGACCTTTCAAATTGCTGGTTATCTTGATGTTCCCAAACACAGCTGGATTGGTTCCGAGAAACAAGACTAATTTAGTTTATTTTCTGGCAGTAATTGTGCTTTAGTATGCTCAGATTGTGGTTTTGCCCAATATGAAAGGCACGTGGGACCATGTTCAATTAGTCGTCTTGAACCTCCATTGGTGACATCCCTCCTACCCCCACTGAGAAGAAAATAAAACTTTATTTGATAACATGAATAGCTTTAACCAAACTAAAAGAAACTTTCTGGATCGCTCAGTTTAAACTACAATTTTTGTTCTACCTTTATCTCAACTTCTTAACTTCTATTTGCTAACTGTTTTTTATCATTCCTAAAAGATGCTAATCTCAGGGTTGCCAATTTATAATGTTAAACCTATTAACCTCTTTTTTAGTTTTTAAGCATCCAAACGTTACCCTTAAAGCGATTGGGATGCACCATAGAGAGTAGCTGCCATGAGAATAAACGAATTGAACACACAGACATAAACAGATGTTAGCTGTAAGATATGTAGGTCCAACTTCTTTACTGGTGTGGCTTTGAGAATACGTAAATCCCTCTTCTCATGGAGTTCTGCTGGGTCACATGGGAAGAGCCCATTCCACCAACACCCCTCCCCTAGGATAGCTGAGTTTGTTTCTCCATTAGTTAAACCATGACACATTTTATTCATCATGAAGTCCCTTGAGTGTATGTAAATTCAAAAATCCACCTCTTGCATATTAAGTTGTGTACTACATGAGTACAACATGATGGAATGGGGGAGGGTTTTATTTATATGCACCAGGAAGAGTCTTTTTATATGCATGGCATGTTAATAAAGAACAGCTGAAATATTCAGTTCTTTGACAACAGGAACATTGTTCCCAACATGATGCATCTTGTTTGCCAAAGTCAAGACTCCGGATGGCAACTTTTTAAGCCTTGTAATTGTACTGCTGTTCCCTTTGGTGGTCTGTGTTATGGGAAAGAATGTAGGCTAGGAGTGGTTCATTCTGTTGTGATCCTAGACTTCCTGATGAGCACCTATCCTTTACCTACGAAAGAGGAGAGCTCTGCTCATCATCTTCCAAAAACTTCATGGTCCACCACCTTCTCTTTTGAGAGTGGTCTAAAAATTGAAAGGATTCTGTTGAAAGGATTTTGCCTCTTTTCTTCAGTAATTAGGCTTAACGTTTGTGCATGTATCACGAGTAATGGAAGTCATGTGGAGCAACTCAGGATCTAGAGGGGAGAGCCATTGAGAAAGGCAACAGGAAGCTTTGGGGCAGGAAGTCTCAGGGTGGAGCCAGTTCCTCACTGCAGCCGGGGCCCGGAGGAGACCAGACTTGCAGAAGCTGATCTGGAACACAAATAAAGAGCTTACTTCCAAGCTCATGCCTGCAAGGGTTTTATGTTAATGAACAGTGCTTGTGTAAATGGAGACTTCAAGCATGAGTGTTTCTGTAGGCAGGACTATATTTCTTTTTACGTTAGTCAGATATATTGTCAGCTAGAACATGTAGACTCGATGCTCATCAACACAGCTGTTGTTGTTCAGTCGTTAAGTCGTGTCCGACCCTTCGTGATCCCATGAACCATATCCCGCCAGGCCTTCCTGTCCTCCACTATCTTCCTGAGTTCGCTCATTTTCATGTTCGTTGCATCGGTGATGCTGTCTAACCATCTCATCCTTTGCCTTCCCCTTCTCCTTTTGCCTTCAATTTTTCCCAGCATCAGAGTCTTCTCCAGAGAGTCCTCTCTTCGCATTAGGTGGCCAAAATATCAACACAGCTAGCTGAAAGCATATCTCTCAGTACTACTTTTGGATCTGCATAAACCTATTCCTAGCTACAGACCCAGTAAATGGAAAGGCAAAGTGAAAATGCGCTGTCTTCAATCACAATTCATTCATTTCACATAAAAACTGCTGAAAAGTAATCAGGCGGAGACAGATTTTCAGAATGAAGACAGTCGGCTGGGTCAACATCCCACCCATTGCCCATTCATAACTGAGAGTTATGTCTGTGTGCCTATGTGTAACAGGAGAAGCACAGGACTTCCCATTTTGAATTTCCTCCTCCCTCCAAATAGTTGCTGCTGTACCCCTAGACAAACAGTATCATTCTCTTAATTGTGAAGTTCATTTACCTTGACCAGTGAAATAGAAAAGAGTTTCACCAGACAAGTCAGGACAGACTTTTGGAGAAGGGAAATTCAAACAAGGTCCAATGGCGTTCCTAGAGGGAGGGGGCGGTACTGTAAACGGTTCACAGGTCTACTCAGCGTTACACGGTGGCCTCACCCACTTGCCGTCAGAGCCATTCCGAGTCTCCTACACATTGCCTTCGCTACTCAGAATGGCTCTGACGGAGAGTGGGTGGGGCCACCGTGTAATGCTGAGTAGACCTGTGCACAACTTACAGTACCGCCCCCTCTAGGAACACCGCTGGTAGTGTCCCTCAAGATCCATGCAATTCAGATGCTACCTGGGACAAGTTTGCACAAGACGGGCTGTCCTCTTTTCCTCAGTGGTGAGGAATAACCTCTGTAATGTAATTTTTCACTCCATAAGATGCACCCCCCACAAAATAGGGGGAAATTAGTGTGCGTCTTATGGAGCGAATCCAAAAAATGTAAAAAAATACTTATTGGGGCTTCGGGGAGGCCTGCGCGACCCTCTGCAGGCCTCCCCGATCTTCAATTCGGGGCTAAATGGCTATTTTCGGCAATTTCCGGTTTTCGGAAAACCAGAAATGGCCGAAAATAGCCATTTAGTGCCAAGCTGAAGATTGGGGAGGCCTACAGAGGGTCGCGCAGGCCTCCCCGAAGCCCCCACAAGCCCCGGTAAGTTAAAAAAAATCCCCTATTTTTAGCTCCATAGGATGCATGAGTTCTATGGTCCGATGCGTCCTATGGAGCGAAAAATACGGTAATCTCATTACATGTGGGCAGTATTCTAACCTTGAATCATGTGATACTGTCCTTACACAGAGCCAGTGCTATGTGTGCATCCAAGCCCTGGTCAGAACTCAGAAATCCTACTGTGGGCAGAATGAATTTACTGTACACTTGTACGAATAAACTCTTAGGGCTGAACTACACGTTGCACTCAACATGGTATTGCCCATAACGTTTGGGCACATTTACCCATCTCATAACATTCTCACAGTCTGCAGCACATCATTCAGACTTAACCACATTATCCTGAGGGCCAAACCAGACATTACATTAAACCCTATAGTTTGGCCCAACATTTTTTTTAAACTTAAATAGCAACCATCCATGGGAGACCTGATCAAGACCCCAACACATGGGGAGGAGTACTTAACTCTTTTCTTCCATGTTGCAGTCTTGGAAAAGAAGGTTTTCCCCAAACCTGGGAAGTAAGCAGCCATTGGTCCCAATGAAAGCTTTCCCCTGGGGCTCATAGCAGTTTTAGGGGGAGGGCATCTATATTAGAACTGGAGAAAGGGTTAAGCCCCCCCTCCTCATATGTTACGTCCCAATCTTGGCTTCCTCTCCCCTGCAGCTGCTGTTTATGTTTATAACTGCCCAATCCTATCCCCCGCCATATTATAGCATATAAATATTTTTTTAATTACCCCCAGTAGGCTGCCTGATTGCCTATGGGTCTCTTCGGACCTATGTCAGCTATGTAGCTGGTACAAGTCCCAGGAGAGCGGTGGGGGGGAGGTGAGCAAAAAATGGCGGATAAGATCTGACATATGCAACTGTTACTGAATTCGCCCCTTCCTCCCTGGCATGCCCCATTTCTCCCCCAAAGCACCCCATTACTCCCCCTCCCGCCCCACAGCCTGCCTCCACCACCATCTTACCAGTGCCTGTGGAGCCTCCTGGAGCCACTGCCACAAGTACCGCACCTCTCGCTGTTTACAGCATTGGTCTGGCAGCTTGCAACAGTGGCCCAGCTTTTGCGTCGCCATAAAGGATCTTGTGCCGCCAGAACTCTAGTTCCAGAATTACAAGGCCCCAGTAGGATTGGACCCTAAAAGCAGTATGTAGCTTGGCCCTCAGACAAATGTTCCATCTAGCACAGTATTTTGTGCTCCTTGGTAAGCGGTACTCCAGGGTCTTCAGCAAAAGTCTTTTTCATCACTGAAATGTGAAGCTTTTTAACTGGAGATGTGGGGAGAGGGAACTTGAGACCTTCTGGATGTAAAGCATGTGTCCTACAAGAGAAATATCACCCCTTCCAGCCCCCTTGGCTGCGTAGGGAAAAACACATACACATGTCACGTAAAAAATAAGTACTGTATGCCTAAACATTGCTGGAAAGTGGTGTGTGTGTGTGTGTGTGTGTGTGTGTGTGTGTACAGAAACATCCCTGTGCTGAGCACAAGGTATCATTCTGTTCTTATTTCCTCACTTTAACTTAACAATGGGGGCAAACCAGTGAGAATGGCCTTCAGTGGCCTTTAAGTATAAACAGGTGACTTTTCAATTGATAGTGCAATATGCTCAGCATTTTATTCGTTATGTATTCTATTTGGAAATGGTCTCCTGAGAATGACCTGACACGGTTACTGCAAAGTTTAGAACAGCACAGCTTTGTTAAGTCTTCGCTTTGGAATTAACTTCCCACCTTTCAATTCCAGTGGGCTTTTCTGTTGCTGCTGGGGAATCTCTTCCTACTCTTTCCAGCAGGAAGTTTCAAAAAGGAAGATTAGTGTCCATTTTCCTATAATTGGCAAGATAAGCTTACTTTTATGGATCCCTCAGTGCTCTGAGTCATAACTCTAAACGTGCTTGCCAGAAAAAAGACATACATCCTCCCCCTCCTTCCATGCCTTTTATTCTGGTTACAGAGTAGGCAGGGTCCAAGGAATTAGAAATTAAATTGTCTCATGGTTGTCATGAAGATGACTGCCAGGTGAAATGCTGTTCAAACATATAGGTCAAATGATCATGGCAAGGGCAGAAGAAAGAAAGCAACTCGTTTTAGTTGCAAGAATGAGGGAAAGATGTGGGAGGATCAGCGTGACATTTTTGAGTTTCTCCGACTCCAGTTTTTCAGATCACAGTATACATTCTTTGCAGCCTTCCAATTGAAATTTCCTTCCATGTGAGTAACAATATGTTGTATATAATGCTGTAGACTAGAGTAGGGGTTCTCAACCAGTGGTACTAGTACCACCAGTGGTACTTTGGCCGACTGCTGGTGGCCGACTCTGTCGACTTTGGCCGACTGCTTTGGCCGACTCCCCTCTCCGATGTGGCACTTTCAGCTGCACGTTTTTGCTCCTGAGAAGCTCCTGCCTTTGGCCAAGCCTCTCAGGAATGCTGAGAAGGGCCCGCCCAACCGCCCAGAGCCTCCTACCTGCATCTCTGGCCTCCGAAAACTTGAAAACCCGGAAGTAACTGGCAATGATGTCATCGCCAGTCACGTCCAGTGGTACACAGCAGGAGAGTGGCGCCATAGGTGGTACTTAGCTGGGAAGGGGTTGAGAACCCCTGGACTAGAGCAAAAGTCATGGGTTGGATGAGATGATACGTGATTCCCATCTGGTCCATATGCATGGAGGGGAGTGAAAGCAGCCTGGCCCAGATTCCAACATTCCTGCATGTAACATTCTAATAAACCTACTTGTGCCCAGATTGTCTGGTTGACTAATAATACTCTCACTCCCTTTCCAGGGAAGATATCTCACATGGACCAGATCAGGGGAGGTATTGTTTGATCTGGTCCAAAGGCAAACCCAGAGGGTGATTGATTGGACTTTTTCATGGGAGCAGTTGCATCTCTGGTGTTTCACCTACAACTCCACATCATGGTTAGTGTAGACACCACCTTCCACCCCAAGGACTCCCTTTGACTGCTTTCCCTTCCCTTGGAACGTTTATCATCACATCTGCCAGTGCCTTCTTCTGGAGGCAAGTAGAGATGTCACTCGAGTCTTTGGCTTCTCATTGAGAAGGTGCATGATGTGAGAAGCCTCCACACGCATAGACTAAAATGGCTGTTTCCTTCTCTGCCTGTGAGAAGAAGGATCTCAGTACCCCCCCCCCCCATGCACATAGCAAAAATAAATGTGTGGAGTGTGAAGTGGAACTGCACCTGCCACAAAACAACCCCCCCACACACACACACACATTCATATGCCTGCCGGGTCTACCCTGATGCTCATTTATTCAGCAAGTCACCCAAAAGGGGAACCTGCAGATATATGCACATAGGCACCCTTTTCTGATGGTCTGTTCAACGTGCAGGGTGTGGGTCTGAAAGTCAGAAATTCAAGATTTCAACAGAAGCTAATTAGGGTAAATGGAACATTTGGTAATAAAATACTGGATATTTGAAAATTGAGGGTACATTTTATCTGACATTCCTTCTAAGCAGTTTTGAAAATGTTGCTTTAAAGTCTTGAAGCAATTAACATTGCTGTTGGATGCCTCCACTGTGTTTTTATAGCCTTTCAACAACAACAACAACAAAAAGATTTCTGCCTCATACCATCTTATAGAACTGGACGCAGGGAACAAGAATGGATTCCAGAAGAAAAATAGAGAAGAAAATGTTGACATTTAGGAGTGAAAAGAAAGTAAAAGAGAAAAACAAACGTATCAGTGAGAGACCAGGATAAAGTTTGCCTTCTAAGGGGTTCAGACAATGTGTCCTATTCACAAAACACTGAGTTTTTAAGGTACCCAGATGCCAGAAATCCTCATCGTCTCCATTGGTCCAAACTGGATTAACTGGAGGGTGAATTGAAATGTAGTCACTGAATGCAAATTTCACTTTCAGGGTTAAGTAGCTGCTTTTTGGTGGGAAAATTGGAGCAGCGGTAAGAAGTCTATGCGACTGCCACATGGACGTAAAGTAAGCCTCTGACTTCACAGTCACCTCTTTAAGGCCCCAAATCCTAGCGCAGCCTTGCGCTGCTGGAGCTAGTGTTCTGGCAGCTCAAGGCGCTTTATCGTGGCATGACGGCCAGGCCGCTTTCTTACGCTTCCGGGCTGCTGCTGCAAATAGGCAGCAGTGCAGGGCACCTTGCAGCAGCTCCAGAGGCCTCCATCAGTGCCCGGAAGCTGGTGGCAGAAGCGTGTCATGGGTGGAGGGGGGAAGGCAGGGGAGTTTTGGGGAGGATCAGGAGAAGACAGAGGGTGGCAGTGGGAGGGAAGGCGTGGATCTCAGCAGAATTGACATGCCCTCCTCAAGCCTCCTTATCCCCTCCTTCTCAAGCCACCCCTCCCCTTTTCTCTCCTTGGAGCTATGCCAGCAAAATGGCTGGCATAGGTCCAAGTGGACCCATAGGTGATTGGGCAATTTTTTTTGCTTACTTCCTGCAGGCTGTCTGATTACCCCCCCCCCCAGCATGCAGTGCAGTGTACATTGCCACAACTGCATGTTGTAATGTGGTGGGGATTGGGCAGTAACATAACTTGGAGTTCGGCCTAAAGAAATTCCTTTACTGAAACACTGGAGTTTATAGCAGGGATGAACATTGGAGCAACTTTAGGTGGCTCTATCAATGTTATTAACAAAATCACTTATGGTTTCATTTGTAACGGCCAAATCTTAACCAAGGATTTACAACAGTGGAACATCTGGAGTATTGTGTCTAGTTCTGGTCACCACACCTCAAAAAGGATATAGTTGAATTGGAAAAGGTGCAGAAAAGAGCGACCAGAATGATTCGTGGGCTGGAGTACCTCCCTTATGAGGAAAGGCTACAGCGTTTGGGGCTTTTCAGTCTAGAAAAAGGTGCCTGAGGGGGGACACGATTGAGACGTATAAAATTATGCATGGGATGGAGAGAGTGGATAGAGGGAAATTCTTCTCCCTCTCGCCAGAACACCAGAACCAGGGGACATGCACTAAAATTGAGTGGAGGGAGAGTTAGAACGGACAAAAGAAAACATTTCTTTACCCAGCGTGTAATTCATCTGTGGAACTCCTTGCCACAGGATGTGGTGATGGCACCTGGCCTAGATGCCTTTAAAAGGGGTTTGGACAGATTCATGGAGGAAAAGACCATCACAGGTTACAAGCCATAAGCAACCTCCTAGTTTTAGAAGTGGGTTTTCTCTGTGCCAGGTGCAAGGGAGTGACAACAGGAAACAGGTTATCTTGTTGTCTTGTGCTCCCTGAGGCACCTGGTGGGGCCACTGTGTGATACAGGAAGCTGGACTAGATGGGCTTTTGGCCTGATCCAGCAGGGCTCTTCTTATGTTCTCATGTTCTTATGTTCTTACTGTTGTAAATGGCTTGGGCTGCTGACAGCTGTTTTGGAACTGCCACAGCAAATAGTGGCAGTGTCGGCAGCCTGCTGCCACAGGTGGCTACCTGTAGGAGCACAGATAAGCCAGGTTGGGGGGAAGGAGGAATGGAGGAGTGCCTGGGTGGGGAGGGGGCAGGTGGGAGGCAGAATGGGGGAGGGGGGTTGGATCTTGACAGTCCAAGCATGTGCTAAGACCATCCCCTCTCCTCATCCCTCTCTCCCTTATGCTCCTCGGTTCTGTGCAAAATGGCTGGTGCAGATCCGAGGAGACCTATTCAGGCAGCCGAGGCTTGCCCCAGGTTAAGGGAATGAAAGTTCCTTTATGATGAAAAGACGGGTGCTCTGTTTGCGTGGCTGCATCTGTGGGAGGGAGTTTTATTAGGACTGGGATGTAAGACATCGAAGCATTGATTAACCACATGTGCTCTAAAAAGCTTTGTTGTATTGCTGTCTTTGAGGGAAACTTTGAGTAAGCACATTTGTTTCTTAGTCGTCCCCCCCCCTTCAATCATCTTATACCATCTGAGAGTATATGCTCTGCTATATGAGATTATATGGTCTGGAGGCTCTTAACTTGGTAATATCACCTTTGTTATAGAGCCCGACTGTCTGTGAGGGGGTCCAATACAGCTTATGTCTGGATAATAGAGTAGATCGCAACAATACATACGTTGGCTGACCATTCCTGATTTTATTTTAGTGCATCAAAGTGTATGAAGTTTGCAATCGGACAATTGCTTCCTATGGTCAGGGCCAAACTAGAGACAACTTTGTGTGTGTGTGTGTGTGTGTGTGTGTGTGTGTGTGTGTGTGGTGGAGAGAGAACGGGCGAGCGAGAGCGAGCGAGAGAGAGAGAGTCTGATTCTAACACCACAAGGGGCATGCAGTTGAGTTTTGCTGAACCCTTTCTTCTCCTTGGCCAGCTTCCTTTCGCCCAGTGATGTTTTTTCAATCTGGTCCACTACCAGTATCTGACCCCAATCTGAAAAGAGTCTAGGGCATTTATCAGAGATGTATCTGCACAGGGTGAGCAGATACAATGGAGGACAAGGTGCCTATACCTTTAACCATTGTACTGTATAGATAATTTTGGCGAGTGCAGCTCATCATGGAAGGGTGCAAAAAGCTACACCTGTCAAAATTCCCTCTTGTATCTGGTCACCCTGTATCTGCAGGTAGGTTGAGGGTTCTGCATTCCTCCCCCGTGTCTTCCTTTTGCTCTTGAAAACAGGCTCCCACACCTTACTTTCTATATTAGTGTGGCTAGTCTAGGTCTCTAAATACACAGATTGGTTGCCATCATGTCTAGTTTGGCCCTCAAAGGAATTTCTGTGACAGACAGATTTCTATCTGTTTTCCATTAACAGGGATTACATTTCACCAACAGTAGGTCAGTGTGTATTGCTGTTGGAACATTCACACATTAATTTCAAGTATCCCAAGGGAATAAAGGAACAGTTCTGAAACTCACCTATCTCTTCTAATGGAAGCCATCTATGCTCATAGTCACCTCAGGAATATAGTATTTCACTTCTCCATTAAAGTCCAAGTGATGAAACTGGGGATAACGGATCTTTTCTAAGAGTTTTGTTTGTCCTACAGAAACTTGTTTGGCTTCCTTTGAAAATTCTCAGATGGTTCTCCTTGAGACCAAGACTGAAAATCCTATCTCCCACCAGTCCACAGCACCACTATGGAGCATGTGCTGCATGCTGGAGTTGGGGGGGGGACCAGATAGAGTGGGGGAGGTAAGTAAAGATTTTTCTTATTTGTAGGCCACCTGGCCACCAATGGGTCTCCATGGACCTACCCCAGCTATTTTATTTAAATGGGTCTCCTCAGACCTACCCCAGCTATTTAGCTATTTTATTTAAATGGTGTAAGTCAAAGGGGACCCAGGGGGCATTTTGGGGCAGGGAAAGGGGATAGGATCTCAGCATGTGCGCAGCTGTTGGCAAGATCCTCCCCAGCTCGTGCCCTACCCTGCCCATGATCCTTCCCTGAACCGCTCCCAGTGCTTTGAATTTTCCTTTTTTGAAATTTTGGTGCCATTCCCTCGCTGCTTTGCCTATGCATGGGGGTACATGGGGGTATGCAGGGGAGCAAGTTCGGGGAGTATGCGGGGCAACCGGAGGCCAGCATAGCGGGTATGCAGGCCTCCAAAGGTTGGGAACCCCTGACCTAAACGGTTTGGGGAAATATTGCTTTTGTCATAGGGAAAGGGAAGCACTTTACATTTCTTATTAGTCTTGCTGTTATCGTGCTCTTCTTCTTCCAGCAACAACAACAACAACAACATGGTTCTCTTCCCTCCTAAAGTATCTTCACGACAACCCTGCAAGGGTTCAAATTTAGACTTGGTTCAAAAACTACACTTTTACAGAATTATGTGTAATTCTAGCTATCACCTGTGGTGATGGCCACTGCCCTAGATGACTTTAAAGAAAGGATTAGACAAATTCAACAAGTAGCAATTAACCATGAGGGAATAATAGAACCTCCATATTTAGAGGTAGAATACCTCAGAATACCAGATGCTGATGACAAATGTCCCCTTTCTTGCCCTGATCCTGAACTCACCAGAGTATCTTGGTGGCCACTGTTGGAAATGGGATGCTGGAATCAATGGACTCTTGGTCTCATCCAGTAAGGCTCTTCTTATTACAATCATTCGGATCCAATAATTTAGACCAAGCACACCAAAAAGTCATGAGGAAGGGGGTCATTCTCAAGTCCCCTGGCAAGGAGTTCCACAATTGTGGCGCCACAATAGAGAAGGCTCGCCCACGTGCTGCCATTCCCCTAGATTGGCAGGAGGTGTTTGCTGCCCATCTTCCACTGCTGAGATCCTCATCCTCTTCCTCCCTGGATTTGAAAAGGAAGTGTGGGGGAGAGGAGAGTGGTGGGCTAAAGTGTCAGAGTTGTCCTAGTTCTCTCCTGCCTCTCCCCACTTTCTCTTCATCTCCATTCCCATTTTTGTTTTAAATCTTGGGAGCAGGAGAAGAAAGAGGAGGAGAGACAGTGGCTGATGTGACGCCAGACGAGGGGGACAGCGTTTGACATCTTGCTTCAGGTGCTGAGAGATCTTGGGCCAGTCTGGCCAAGAAAAAAAATAATTCCTTGGAGTTTTCATTTCACCTTTCCATGCCTGTGCACTATTCCTTTAAATCAGAAATTCTCAACCTGTGGTACGGGTACCCCTAGGGGTACGCAGACCTCTTGCTGGGGGTACACCAAGCCCTGCCCCTTATCTGCCCCATCAGCAGAAGTGTTAATTAACATGGATTTTAAATTGTCATTATTTTTGTAGCTCTTCTGTCTCTCTGATTTTGGTTTTGGGCTTATTTTTGTACTTTGGAAAATGTACTTCGGTGGGGTGGGGCAGTGAGGAGCTGATTTTGGGAAGTGTGACTTGGAGAAAAAAAAAGAGATCCTTGCATTTGTGTCTCTCCCCCCCACACACACACACACAGTTAAAGACATTTTTTTCACATTTAAAATTGTTTTAGTACTTTTTTATTTAACAATTAATTACCTAATTAATTGATTGATTAATCCAATTAATTAGCAGTTAGTTAGCAGGGGGTATTTCAGAAAACTGGACCGTGATAGGTTGAGAACCCCTGCTTTAAACCTCATTCAACTCTTTGGGAGTATCTATTCCTTAGAGCAGAGGTGTCCAAACTATGGCTCCTGAGCCACATGCGGCTCTTTGATGTATAATATGCAGCTCTTGGAAATATGTTGGCTGAGCTCCTTTTAGCATCACAATTAATATAAAAGGTAAATAAGAAATTTTCAAGCTTTATCATTATTGACCAGGTATAAACTGAAAATCCACTGGATTAAAACATAATAAGTTTAATGTTCATGTTGAGTAAATATATTTAAGAATGTAAATGCTTCTTAAATATTGCAGCTCTCAAACCTCTGAAGTTTATCATATCTGGCTCTTACATTAAGGAAGTTTGGCCACCCCTGCCTTAGAGAGTATCCAATTGCATTGAATTGTCATTCTTATTTGCTCAGGCTCCGTGCAACAGGTAGGTGTCTGCTTTTTAGGGTCATTGAAACTTCACTGTGAACTATTTTATGTATTGGATTTCATAAGACTGAAAGCCACTAACGTCTTCCAATTTGGGAAAGAACAGATTGTTCGCAGTCTTTTTCTAGCACTTACAGAGTCATTGGAGCGGAAACCCAGCAGGGCTGAATCTGCAGGTATTGCACTTGAATCCTTCCCTCTTCTAAGGATGACATATGTTGATTTGTCTTGTTTTAGTCTCACAACCACCCTTTGCGGTTGGGGTTTAGGCCCTTATTTCCTCCCTGGAGTAGCTGCGCAAGGGAACGCCCTGAACCAGTTGCGTTGCTACCATCGGCCAGAGGGGGAGGCCGTTGACATGTTTCACATCATCACCCTGCCCCCAGAAGTCTTCATTTCAAGCCACCCAGGACACAGGGCAGGTGGGAGAGCCCACAAAACGCACCGATTCCGGTGCATTTATGCCCCGCCCCCTCTGACTGCAAAAAAGCAACCTTGGAGCGCAAAAATCCCACCACGGCTCCTCCTAGTGAGGAGACCGCGGTTGTCACCTGGGGGCATTGCAACCCCCTTGCCCCCCCTATAGCGACACCACTGCCCTGAGCCCTTTAAAAGGGTTTTGCCCTTGCCTGGTGAAAGAAGAGATGGGTTAGGAGATGGGGCAAGGAGGGACTCTGGTTGTGGGTGGCGCAGCGGGTTAAACCGCTGAACCATGAGCTGTCGATCAAAAGGTCGGCAGTTCGAACCCGCGACGGGGTGAGCTCTCGTTGCTTGGCCAGCTCCTGCCAACCTAGCAGTTCCAAAGCATGTTAATGTGAGTAGATAAATAGGTACCGCTTGTGGGAAGGTAAACAGCGCTCCGTGTTCCAGCTGCATGCTACGCACTGCAGCAAGGAGAGTCATGCCGGCCTCATGACCACGGAGGTGTCTTCGGACAATGCTGGCTCTTCGGCTTTGAAATGGGGATGAGCACCACACCCTAGAGTCGGACACGACTGGACTTAATTGTCAGGGGATACCTTTACCTTTTTTAAACGTCTTTCAGGAGTTTGTTTTGTCTTCCCGGTGTCAGTTTAAATCTGCACTGAAGGAGGCTAATAAAGCTGTTTGTATTTTTTGCTATGACTTTTTTTAATCTAGCATAACTGTAGGCTATTCACCGCAGGCAGCAACATACAGTACTGTAGACACCTAATTTGTGCAGATACTCTTCGACTGCTGCATCGAATACATGCGCAAATCAGTGCAGACGCAGAGCTCCAAAGGAAAGCCTGTTTCCGTAGGAGATGATGAAAGTGACACAGGCCTCTGGATGGGGGTGACAATTTGCAAAGAAGGATGAGGTCAAGGGCATTGCCCCCCCTTCCAGAGCGTTTCCACTTTCTGAAAGTAATGTCTAGATTGCCAAGGGTTGTGAACATTTCCTTTGTCAGCCTCCCAGAGTTGGCAAGTATTTTTGCTTACAATAGTACTTAAGTTTCTTTTCTTTATCATAACTTAACCCAGGTGGTTTGTTTGCTTTATCACAATCCAGCATTTTCTTTGAAATAAAGAGTCATGGAGTCTTGATCCAAGCTCCCTCTAGCCTTACAGGTGTTTGGCACCTGAGACCAAATCCGGCTCAGAGTCTTGTGCTGGTAGTGGCCCCAAGGAAAACACCAGCAACACCATCATCAAAATGTGCAGTTCTGTAGAGAAAGTGGTTTCGAAGGAAAGGCAAACTCGCTTAGAAATGGCGGAAAGCTGATTTTCAGAGTGTGTCTGCTGCACACTTTATCTACAAGTGATCTCTCTCTAATGAGGAGCAAACAATCCCTGGCAAACTATTGGTGCCAAAATGAAATCACTGAAGGAGACTAACAGCCCAATCCAATGTAAATCCCTGCGCGGCAATGTAGCAGCACCAATGTGGTCTATGCTGCATAGGATTTTTGGCTGCTGGGGGTCTCTTCGGGGTAAGCCCCAGCAGCCCTAATGGGTCAACTTGGATCTGCACCAGCAATATATCTCTAGTGCAAGTCCACATTGATCCTTGCAGGTGGATCAGGCCTGGAATGGGGGTTTTGTTTGGATATGTTGCGCGCAGCAACAGAAACCTTGCTAGTCCTCCATTCACCACCACCCCCCCAGTGACTGGTGCTGGGAATGCTAATTTGGAGACAGGCACATACACACACATCACTGCAGTACACACACACACACACACACACACACACACACACACACACACACACACACACACACACAGGCACATACACACACATCACTGCAGTACACACGCACACACACACACACACACACACACACACACACACACACACACACACACACACACACACACACACACCACTTCAGTGCTTCTGCCAGAACAGGAGTGTTGAAGGAAAGGACCCTTTTTGCATCTTCAACATGATTCCTGTTTGAATATCACAGACCACTATCCTCTTTGTTGAAAACTTATCCTATCACAATTAGCTTGCGTGTCCTTGGCCAATGGGACCATGGATTGAAATCTAATCAGCTATAGATGATTAGGCAACTGAGGCTTTCAAACTCATGTAGATGAATGAGAAGTGAATCTTTGCTTGTCTATGTGACAACAGATCCACATGCTAGCTCTGTTCTGTGAAACAAAATTCGTACCTCCCAAATTAAACATATGTTCTAATGGACAGGTTGACAGGCTATTTAATAATGGGGCTTCAGGCCTCAGAGGTCAGGTTCTAGTCAGGTAAAGGTGACCAAACTTAGAAATCCATTTAGGTTACATTACACCAGGTCTGCTTGAGAGGAGAATTGCAAGACTACAAACGTTTTTCCCTATGGAAAATCTCCCATGTGGCACAATTCTCAGGATTGCTAAATAGCCTTTTATCCAAAGAATAAGTTGTGGGATCATTTGTTCGTGTCTATAAAGGGCAAAGGATATCTTTTATTTCATGTAAAATATTTATATATTGCTTTTCAACAACAATAAAAAAAGTTCAAAAATCAGTTTACATAGCTACAGTAAATAAATGGGGAAAAGGTTCCCATCTCAATTTTAAAGAAAGAGAGACCAAACAACTGACCGACCAACCGACCAGCCAACAGCCACTGGCAGGGCAAGCTGATCCTTGAGGCCAACTGAAGCAGTTGCCTCAGGCAGCAGATGGATGGAGGGGCAGCCAGTGGAGTACGTGCCTTCACTGCTCCTCCTTCTCCCACTCTATGGATTGGAAAAAGGAAGAGGGGGACAGAGAGGAGGAGGAATTGTTAAGGGGAGGAGAGGGTTGAGCTAGAACATTGGAGAGTGGGAGGAGCAGAGACGGACTCATCACTGGGTAAGGGCGGGCAGCATTTGGCACGCTGCCTCAGGAGTCAGGAAAATGTGGGTCAGCCCTGGCCCCTGGGAAACATGCTGGGATGATTATAGGGACAAATGCCGGGATGAAAAGGGATCTTCTAATGCTCATCTCAGCATTATGTACTTGGACATATTCCAAGGGTGATCTTAGTGCCAATGCATGCAGCTGTCTGTTCACAAAATGAGGGGGGTCAAGGGCATGCAGTATGCTTGCCCCCTCCCACCCCCTCATTTTCAATTCTTGAGTTTATGCAAACTCTTCAATCAACCCCTCAAACTTTAAAGTGAGGTTAACATCAGGTCTCACTTTTATATTTCCAAGAACTAAGAAAGAAATGAACCAAGGGTGCAGAAGGAGAAAATACAACCACTTCAACAGACCATATAGACCATGGTTCAGCAGGCCAACCTTTCAACATGACTGCTCCTGGCCCTTTAATGGTTGTCTAGGTGAGGGCGTTTCAGCAGGTGCAGCTGCTTTAGCAGCAGCACCAGCACTTGCAGCTGCCCAGATTCTGTCTTCTACACAACTCTTAAGAATGCAAAGGTGGAAGGTTGGCCACGCCGGCCATAGATATTACATTGCAAGCAACTGATGAGAAGAAAAAATGGAGCGAGGGCGTATTGGATGTCTCACATACTACAACAAATAGGGTGTTCGCTGTGGAACACATTCCAGAAATGCAGTGTACTATAGGCCAAAAATGATCATGGTGCTGTCAAATAGTAGCCTCTTTTTGGAAAGAAGCATTTCCGTATATATCAGCTTACTAAGCTTAGTCACTGGGATGGCCTACGAGTTCTCACTTGTGGTGTTGTGCTTGGCTTCCTACCAACAGCCTGGGCACATTCTAACTTGTAAAAGGCCTTGATTTTGAGAGGGTTTCATTTTTTGGTAACCAGGAGATAGATACTAGGCCACTGGAAACCTGCCAGTTCTCCACTAAGCCAGCTCTTGTTGGAGGGAGGGTGACTAACTTCCTCAGAAGGATACTCTTCTTCGACCAAAGAGATAAGCAGGATCTGGGTGCGGAAATATTGGCACCGGCCACTGGGTCTTGAGTTTTTCACTGAGAAATTACCCCCGCTTTCTTCTCTCCTTCCCCTGCTTTTATTGTGTCTGCCTTAGTTGTCTTGACTGTAAGGCTCTCTGGTATGTTTGAGTCTCTTATGGAGGGTATATGAGTGTGATGGGAAGAAGTTGGGAATGCAAGAGATGAGCTGATTCGTTACCAGGCAGGAAGGGTAGCACTTGGGCTGAATTTAGGACTTAGTTCCACTGAATGCTGTGGGACTGACTTCTGAATAAATGTGCATAAGATCAAACTGAAAAAAATCATTTGTATATTCTGTATTATAGAAAGAGTATTTTCTGTATTTAATTCTGTATTAAATTACATAGGAAGAGGCATGTGGAGCCATTAAACGCTATCAAATATCTCAGCAGAGAATTGGAATATTACTGCATTCCCATCTTCAACAGACATATATATTGGCAAGAATTTTCACATTCCACCCTTGAAACTGTGTTTTTAAGACTAAGATGCAACTATGGGCTAGATGTTTAATTTGTGCGATGGAGATAAAACATTCTGCATGGATTTTCTTTACATTTAACAGATTTATGAATAATGTCTGTTCCAACATTCCATGAAACTCTTCCAATAAAATACAGGATGTTCATTCTAAGTTTTTGTTGCCTATTATTTAAGTAAACAGGCTTAGATGATGGCTAGTATTATTAAGCAATAAAGATTAATAGTCTCAAAAGTAGGGTTATGGTCAGGGTTACTGTAAGAAACACCATAGTATATTATTCATTAAGATTCATATATGGTTTGCTTTGTTTTTGTGTGCTATTATTGTAAGTTTATTTCTACTCTTTCCTCTTCCAACATTGAAGACAATCCATTAACAAGAGTTTCTAGAAGGTTTATACTTAATTTAGAAGGTTTGGTCCTTGGGATAGACAAGGGTTGCAATCCTATACACACTTTCCTGGGAGCAAGCCCTATTGAACAATGGAACTTACTTCTGAGTAGACATGTCCAAGATTGTGCTGTCTGTGCCTTTAATTTGGGGTACAGTGCTTGGGGTGAGTGCTTGGATATAGATGCTAAAAGATATGTAAACCGTCACCTTGTGTCCAGCCACAGTGATCCATTGTCCATACACAGCTTGTGCAGCAAAGCACTTCTAATACCATCCATCCGAGTCAGAAGTTTATCTTGAAAGAGGCACAAATCAGATCTCCTGTAGTGTGGCGGTTGCTTCATTCCCTCTGCCTGAGGCTCTGGTAAAGTGCTGTAGTAACAGCCATTTGTCAAAGTAGGAAAATGGTGTGTAATGCCCATTGCATAGTTCACGGGCAATGGGAGGCACGGGGCAGGGAGTGGGAGGAACAGGGGAGTGTCTGGGCAGGGAGGGGAGTGAATGGGAGGAGGAATGGGGGAGGGAGGGGTAGATCCTGGAGACACCCGCATGCACCAGGATCCTCTCCCCATTCCTCTCCCCTTCCCTCTTCCTCGTCTCCTTGGTTCTGCACCAGCAAAATGGCTAGTGCAGATCCGAGAAGACCCACTGGGGCAGCAGAAGCTTGCCCCAGGGTATGGGAACGAAAATTCCTTACCTTGAGGAGGCCTCCAGGATGGCCCCCCCCTGCAGGATGCAGCGCACACTCCATTGACACGGCTGCATCGGTGGGGGGGAGTTAATTAGGATTGGGCTGTTTGGGTTTCTGACATTCGAAGGCGCAAATGCTGTTGCCGATGTGTTTTGCCAATATTTTAAAAACAATAGGAAAAAAAGGAAAAACACTCGAAATGAGCACATGAGGTTTCTTAATCATGTTTATGCTTGTCTGGATTGTGATTTGTGCTATGAAATTCTAGCAACTCATTAAGTTTGAACTTCTGATCCAAGTTTAGATCTGTCATAAGGTAAAAATATCATTTCTAGGGGTTTTTTTTTCTCCCCAGAGAATGAGGGAAGAAAATGCATGCAATAGATGAAAAGTTTCAGAACAATAGAGGTATTAGATGGTAAGATCTACAGTGTACTATAGGGCACATTAGTGGCTGTAGTTCTCAAATGTTCATAATTTCATTTTTGGGGGGATTGGTTTTTTTGTTAGTTTTTCGCTGATTTATAGCATGATACTATGCATGTCTGCTCAGAAATACGTTCTATGGTGTTCAGTGAAACTTACTTTCAGGTTATGGGATTACAGGCTTAAATATTTAGATCTTTATAACAAGTGTGTGTTAGAGATTTTAAAAACTTTATCATTTATTTGTTTGTTTTAAAATCTTTAAATTCATCTTCCACTTATTTGAATCCCCAAGGTGATCACAGTTATTTGAATAATCTAATCCAAAACTCATCACAACTGTTACAGAAATATATTAAAGTCATAGCATCATAGTCAGGCACCTGCTTGAGAGGAGCTGCTTGATGATCATGAAGATGATGATGAAGAAGAATACTTATATACCACCTTTCAACAACAACAAAAGTAGTTTACAAAGAGGTTTATGTAACGGGCAGCCCAATCCTGCCTAGCAGGATGCGGTGGCGCAAATAAGGCGCCTGCCACATCTTGTGCAGAATATGGCCTGTGCCGCTGGAGCCAGAGGTCTTCTCAGGGTAAAGGGACATTTGCCCCAGCCGCCCCAATGGGTCTACTTGAATGTGTGTCAGTTATTTTGCTGGTGCACATTCAAGCCGGCCGTGTAACGCCGGCCAGGCTCAGGAAGGGGGATAGGATATGGCGGAGGAGGCTGCTGCTTATCCCTCCCCCTTCTTGGGCCCAGCCAACCAACCCCCCCCCAAATACCCCATTCCGCCATCTCTCCACCGCACCACGGGGACTCACTTCTCCACCAGGATGTTGATCTGTTTTGTGGCACTGGAGGAGTGGCGCAAGCCTCTCTGCCGGTGCCACCTACTCATCAGGTGCCACAAACGTGCTTTAAAGCACACTTGAGACACCCTAGACAGGCAGAGCAATCGCTCTGCCAGTTAAAATCTAGACAGGATTGCACTGTAACTAACTAAATAAATGGCTTCCTCTTCCCAAAGGGCTCACAATTAAAAAATTGCTGTCTTCATCACAGACAGATAAGGAGAATAATGGAACACAATAGTTAAAATATGCTGTTTTAAGCTGCCATTTTTGACATGCTAACATGTCTTGATTGTTTTCTAATATGTCAAAGGTTGCAGACCCTCAACCCCCAGGTCAAACCTTTTCCAGGAGGAAGTGAGCTATGATCTTGGCATGAGCCGGAAACCTACGGAAGCATTTGAGAACCTAGTCATTGCACCAAAACCACATTAACTTGGTCAAATGAACTAGCTCTGACTTGAAAAAGTATATGTGACTCTCCAAATCTTGTTTTCAAGGCTGGCAGTTCGCGGTTCAGAAGGGAGTTATAGTTATGCAGAATGTTTCCAGCAGACTCTTTGTGTCATTGACAGAAAACAGTTTGTGGGCAGTGACTAAAAACTTCAGAGATTTTTGATTAACAGAAAACTGAGTGCAAAGAACAAGCCATTGGCAAAGTATCCTATCAACAACTTATTGTGTTCGGAACAAAATATCATGTTCTCAACCATTTGGATCTTTCCATTACTGGCATCTTCCCTAGAAATAGCATGATATGGAAAGAAGGCTTAGACATCACATACATGGCATAAGACATTCTCTGTGGTCAAAGGATTTGGCAAATGGCTTCTTGCTGATTTTTAAAATGTGTGAAGCATGACACAGTGCTGAGGGAACTCTGTTAACTTGAATATCAAAGCAATTTAATGATGTTGTAAAGAAGTATTTTGCAAAATTTGGAATGTATCCTGCTGACTCAGCCTGTGATGTGCCTTCCAGAAGTAGCACAACTGCTGTCAAAGTGATGTGCAGGTGTGCGCTTACCTCATCCTGCCTAGGGATATCAGTTTGCAAATTACGTTCCAGTCAAGAACATAAAATGTGACAGCAGAGCAGAGAAGCCATGACCAATTTCATACTCGAGACGAAGAGATAAAGGGTTAAAAAGCACGTTATTTTATCATCCCTTCCCAACAGTTTCCATTTAAGCATGCCATTTGTCATACGTGTTCCTGCTGTCTTGGAGGAGTCCATTTTTCATGTGTTGGTTCATCTTCTCCAGAACTGTTGGGCCATAGTCTTGCCTGCTCCCTCAAGGGAGGATAACACAACCGTTTTAAACGATGCCAGTGTGCTGCTTCTGGAGACGGTAGCTGTTGCTTGTACAGTGCCAACGATGATGAATTGCCACACTGTTGCTGCTTGATGTGTTGGGTGGTCATCAATGATGCCAGTGCTACATCAGAAGTCATGATATTACACTGATGAGACAGCTGATTGACAAGATAGCTGCCAGTGAAGAGAACTTGCATGGAGCCATCAATAAACAACTCCAAAGAGTTTGTGTTCAAATGACTAATGGATAACATCTTATTTATATACTGTGTGTGTTGGTTTAAATAGACTGAGGTTTTGGCTATACGCCTGCTGCGAGCGTATGACAGCATCTCAAGCTGACTGAGAAATGTGGGAGTTTTCTGTCTGTGTCCTGTGATGTCAGGTCCAGGATACCGAGTTAGATGGATTGCTGCTCAGCTCCACTGTTCTTATGCTTTTAACTACATTTCCTCTCCTTTTCAAACGGCCTCCAGATACTATAACAGAAGATGTCTATCAAAATGCTTTCTCTGCAACAAACCCCACAATCTCTGTGCTGTCTGTTCATTGATGACCTTTAAAAAAGGTACCCATACCTCCTCTCTGTTTTCAGTCTCTCACATGCCTCTCTCAATATGATTTTATACAATAAATGATGAGATCTCACTGATCTGTTGCAAATCAACACACCCGTCAAATTGTCGATGGTGATAGGTGCATAACAGACTATTTTGACAATTCAGCTAGTGCACCTGCTGTGATATTGTCAAGGAGTTGCTGGCAGTATCTCTCAGGCTCCAGCACAAACAGAAGTGAAGGGGCAAAGAGTCAAAATTGTAGGTAAAGTCTCTTACATGATAGTCATCTATGTGAGTGCCAAAGCCACGTGAGTTTTACTGGAGGACATATAGTAAATGAGCATACATTGTGTGAATAAGCCCCACTTGTGGCATCACTTGTGATGTCTTCAAAGGATTGGTCTGCCTTATTTTTTACTTTTCCTGAAAATGTGATGCTACATAGTTATTTTTATATTTGAAATGTTTTGTTTTATATTTAAAATATATTCCCCACCAGCCCTAAATCCAGCTGGGATGGCATATTTAATGGTTTGTGACCCTAGCCACTTCCTTGGACTCCAGAGTTTGGGAAAAACAATTTTGTAGAACAAAGGAAAGGCTTCATACCCCCAACCGTCCTCACCAACCTCACGATTGGAAACAATCCAACTGGTTTCCACACCCTCAACTGGGTGGTACAACAAAGGCAAAACCCAGCAGGGGTGCTTGCAGGGGTGGCTAGTGAGGTTTGGAGTTGGTGGGGCCAATGTCTTTTGTTCATGCATAGCGTGCATCACGATAACAGTTGTAGTGGTTCACGTGTACGGTACACATGTACAATTTTCTTATGTGTATGTACACTTTTGGATAACCACTGTATGCCAAACAAAAGCCCTGCACTGACCCTTCCCCCTGTAATGTATTTTTCAAAAGCATTGATCTGCCACTCTAGCAATTGACAACGAACAGTCACTTCTTGCATTATCATGCTAGATCTGATACTTCTCCCTTGTGTATTTACATTTTTGCAAATTAAGTTAGGCACCCTGAGGTTAATGAAATTATACCCGGGAGTGAAGTACTTGGAGCACACAGAAACATTAGGTAAATACTACTATTATTCTCTATACTCAATACCAATTTCCATAATTCTCATAGATGAGAATTCTTTCCTGCAAAATAAGTATAAGAACATACAGATACATTGAATAATCTCCTGGAGATTAATGCTGATTCCTGGAGGCATCCAGACCAATCCTGCACCTTCACTCTCATCTCCATTTTCCTTTCACTGCCGAATTACATAGACATGCAAGTCCAAGCGTTGACAGAGAATCCCTGCACACAGTTGTTTCTCCCCCTCATATGCACATGTTTTACATACGGTATGTTTGAAAGTGCACTGCCGGTAACAACAGCACCCCTGATTTATTTGTGCGTCAACAAATGAAGATGCTGAGCAAGATCTTCAGCCTCTTGGGCCTGTGATGGAATAATTATAAAGCTTCTACTTCGTTGCAAAGAATTGGATGAAAAATAAACTGAAAATGCCTTTTCCTCCTTGTTTGTGTCCAAAGAAAGCAGACAGTTTGCCTTTCAGGGTAAAACAGCTATGATTTTCCTTCCGGTGGTTAGAATAAGCAACCCAAGCTGTCAATACAATGAGTGTTTATTAAATTTTAAGTTAGGAAATAGTTCCCAGCTTACTTCAATCTTCTCAAAATAACACTTTTGAGGTTTTCCTTCTGTCAATCAATTTATATTCAATACATTAATTAGTTAAATGCTAGATAGCTAATCTGTTAAAAACTCTGGCATTGTTTAACACCCATAGCCTTTCCACGCCTGCTGGAGGAATGCGCTGGACCCACTGAGACAGGTAGGATGTTGGGGGAGGTAGGAGAGGGTGGGGGAGGGGGAGGAAATTGGGGGCAGGGAGGCTGCGGGAGGGGTGGACCCAGCAGCGATGGCGTGTGCCGGTGTGTACCAGATCCTATCGCCTCCAGCAGCAGCCTCTGCTCACTTTCTCTCCTTGGACTTGTGTCAGTGAAATCACTGATGCAGGTTGGAGGAGACCCATTGTGGAGTGGGAGGTTTATGGAGGAGTATGGGGATTTAAATCTCCTTTCCCTCCTGAAGCCTCCTGATCTGACCCCCCTACTGGATACAGCGCATGACTTTAAAGCGCGACTGTACCAGTGGGGGGGGGGAGGATAGGATTGGGCTGTTAGTAAGCCAGTCCAAAATTCAATGTCATAAGGTAACCCTTGAGAAATTCATGAGGTAGATTTAGAATTTGTTATTCTTTATATTTATATCCTGGCTTTCTTTCATCATGGAACTCAAAGCACAATACATACGATTTCCAGGCGGTCACGCACCCATCTAGACTTAAGGCTGAAGCACACCGGCCGTGTTCTTCGTGCAGCACATGCTGCGCGAGAAACGCAGCCAAAGTTGAGAATTCTCCAGAAGCGTCAAACGCGAATGGACCTCTCTGCAGCTCCTGGCGTTCAGTGGGACTTGCCTCCAGCCGGAAAGAACACAGACGCAGCCGGCCGCAACGGGCTGCACACACGCAGAACGTGACCGGTGTGCTTCAGCCTTTAGACTTGCTTTGCTTCAGCAAGGTGGCTGTAGCATGTACCCTCAGACCATGCCCATGGAACTGATGAAACGCTTAAGCAGTGGTTTCCAACCTTTTTTGCCCCGCGATCCACTTTTCAGTGTGGAGCTCAGAACCTAGACGTTTCGGCGGTGATGTGATGATGTCATCACATCACCGCCCAAACTTCTGGGTTGCCGAGCTTTCGCATTTTTTACACGAACAGCCCGCCATGGCCTCATCACGTTGTGTTCTCGCTGACGAATGACAAAAGCACGCTCATCAGTGAGAACACGACGTGACAGGGCCAGAGAGGGTTGAAGACCACCGAGCAGAGGCTTGGGCAGTGGGCTGTTCCTGACCCACGAAAAATTGGGGCACGACCCACTGGTGGGTCGCGACCAACAGTTTGAGAACTGCTGCTCTAAAGCATAATAATCCGTTCCTGAGCCTTGCAGAATCAATACAATTATATTTTCTTATACCCACAAGCTTTCTAAAGGCCTACAAATGTGTTTCTTGACAAATGAGAGCTTAGATTTCTCAGCATTCTCGGAATGCCTTCTGTTGAGCATTGTACAACAAGGAAGCAAGAATTAGACATTGAATAGCAGAAGATGGATTATAATGACAGTCTGCAGAAGGAATAAATGAAAGAACACGGCAAACTTTTCATACCTACCTATGAAGGAGGGGAAGAAAAATCTGTTTCATACGGGTGCAAATGCATGAAAGCCGCAGAGCTGGTGGTAAAAACCACACTGTGGAGCTCATTTAGATTATTGACAGCAGTTAATGTTATGAGGATCTATCTTAACATTGGTGGCGGTGGCAGCTGAAGGCAGCTGGATGTCTGCAAATTAGATTTTGTGAAGGGCAGAATAAGCCTTTTGAGGTCTTTCCCCCCAATGTGCAATAGTCATTACAAAACAGATGCCTTTATGCCACAGGAAAAATGAAGTGATACGCATTCAGTCCACTTTCCAAGAGTCCTTTCAAATAAATGAGGATGGCTACAAAAAGGAATGTCTAGGCAGCAGTCAGTGCGCGCAGAGCATCTTTCGCCACATTGTACCGTCCGTCCCTATCACTCTGTCTCTTGACAATGGCAACAAGAGAGCAAGGCACCGCCGTACCTATTTTTCAAGCATACAGCAGTAAAAAGACTCTCATTCTCTCAGTGCTACTGCAGGCAGAAGGCAAGTGAGTTATCTGATTATGTTTATATAAGGTTTGAATTTCCAACCAAGTTTCCAGTGACTATGGAACTGTCGGCACCTGCCAACTAAGTGTTCAAGATGTCACAATCACTTTGTCTCACAAATGTCAAATGCTTCAGAGCACAGCGAATTGGACAAGCCCGGGGGTTTTCTTGCCAGTTTGCAGAAATTAACCTTTATAGATCCGATGCGACCTCAAAATGTTATAGACATCTGTGAATATAGAAGATTTTGCACTTTGCTTTAATTACAACACACACACACACACACACACACACACACACACACTTTTTTCTTCTCCTTTGTACTACGCAAAGCATGTGTTATGTGGTCTGTGTGCTTGATAGTTACCATACATTGGGACTGGGGACCCAGTTCTGGAAAAGATGAATGATCTCAGACCATTTCTCAGACTATAGACCATTTCTTCAACCAGCAAATGTAGGTCTTGCTGGCATGGTGTTGATTAGGATTTTGTGTGCCTTGGGACACACTTTAGATTGCACATGCTTTACACCAATGACCATGACAGAGCTTTGTGTGCTGTGATTGGACTGTGAATGTCTCCATGGACCTGCCTGGGAAACGGTAAAATTCAAAACTTAGTAAGAAACACATATATCAACGTGAGTTTTCTGGACTTAATAAGCAAATTCATTTTCATTGGCTTGTCTGTCCATAATATTTTGGTAGTGAGGAAGGGGCAGCCATTATAGATTTCCTCTGAGTAATAATGGGTCCAATCCTATCCAACTTTCCAGCATCGATGCAGCCGTGCCAATGAGGCATGCACTGCATTCTGGGTGGGGGGGGCAGTCACCTCCTCAAGGTAAGAGAACCTTTGTTCCCTTTACCTCAGGGCTGCATTGCAGCTGTATCAGTGCTGGAAAGTTGGATACGATTGGGCCCTAAGTCTCACTGAAAGTCCTCCTCTGTTCAATGGGGCTTACTCCCAAGTAATGGTTCATAGGAGGACTACAATATTATGTCTTTTTCCCTATTTGCTAGTGTTACCTTGCAAAAGACCAAATGTATTATTATTGCTAAGAATATTTATATACCACTTTTCAACAAAAAAAAATGCACAAAGTGGTTTACGTAGCTAAATAAATAAATTTATGAAAATGTTATGGATTAAAACAAAACAAAACAGCAGGATCAAGTATTTTTAATATTCAAAACTTTTTTTTAAAAAAAAACAACAAACCATTCAGCTTATCAGGCTGGTACAGTCAAAGTCAGCTGCATGTGATGGACTGATGTGGCCAGCATCAAACTCCAGTTGCATTTTGCTTCTGTGAACCAATGTATTGATCAGGTTCCATATGTATACACAGCATGGGGCACTGAAGGGAATCACTACAGAGCAATGCTTTTCAACTGGTGGTTCTTCACAAGATGGCAGAGGTACAAGTAGTACTGATTGAAACGCATTGCTCTAGAGCACGGGGCGGCAACCTTTTTCTTAAAAGGGGCCGGACGTTCAGAAATGACATCATCACTTGGAAGCGGATACACAGAGCTCGGCTTCCGAGGCACCCAGTTTGCTGTGCACCAGATGGGGAATGGCGGGCTGGATACGACTCACGGGCCATAGGTTGCCAACTCCCAATCTAGAGTGTGTTCATGTGCTCCTGAAGCACATACACTTCTGGGATCTAGTCAAGTCATAAATTATAAGTGACATAAGAAAGTAAAGAATATCTGTAAGGAAATATGTTACGGAAAATAAATACTTGGTCATGAGTATATTTATGGGTAGGAAGGACAAGATAGAGGCAATCTTCAAGTTATTTTGCTGCTCTAAGTAAAACTGAGTTTGGCTGCTTCAGTCTGTCAGCATCTTATTTTATGCTGGAGTTGGGGAATTGAAGTCTCTCCTCAGAGATCTCCCCAACTGCAGCCCTCTATTCTCCAAACATGAATGAAGTGAGGAGCAGGGGCAGGGAGGTAGGATATGTTTGCTGCCTATTCCAGACCCTGTTGTTTCAGACCTCCTGGGCTGGCCCCACCTCCTTGAACCTGGAACCAAACACATACCTTGGTGTACAAAGTGTGCCACTCTCACTCCTTCCATTCCATATCCCCTTTGCCAGGGGTGTCACCTGGGGCGAGATCTCATAGTGTCACCCCCATGGGTCTCCTCCCATACCAGACCACATGATGTGGAGGCCTCCTGGGAAATGCAAGTCACAGTGGGGATCAGGAAAAACCCATTTTCTACTAGTGGTGCATTTTCACACCACCGGTAACAAATAGAATAGAAAGTCATTTTGGTGTCACCCCTCCCTGGGTCAGGGAGGCATGCACCCCCCCCACACACACCCCTAGTGATGCCCCTGCCCTTTGCAGCAATGCTTCATTCTTCTGCTACCACAGCCCTGCATGCCCTAGCGGAGATCACCACCACTCTACTCCCGCCCTTCTCACTCTGCTGCATTTGCAAATGGTAGAAATGCGGGTGGCTGGGTACGTGGTGGGAGACACTGATGGAGAGTGTACAGGGTGGTGGCAGATGAAGTGCCACTGCTGCAAAGATGATAGGGAATGGACAAGGAAGGAGCTGACCCCTGGGGCACGTTTCTGCTGCCCACTCTCCCAAGTGCCATATGGCCAGGACCAATTGGAGTACAGCTCTGCACTGTCTGTTAGGTTGGGCTGAGTTTGTGAAAAGAAACTGGAAAAAGGAAGTATCTCAAAGGTCAAAGCATGCACTCCATCCTTCCAAATATCAGTTGATAGTAACATGTGGTTAAGTCGCCTGATCATATGTTCCCATTTACCAGGCAAAGACTGCCCAGCAGCAATATCAAATGGATGTGGCAGAAGTTATCCAAAGGGCCAAATATGAATCTGAAAATTTTGTCAGTTTGAAAATACAAATGTTGCTTGTGCAACTGAAAAGTTGTATTCATTTCAGTGCCAACAAAGCAAACAAAACAAAACAAAAACCCCAGGGTGATGTACGCCCACACAAGCTTTATGGCAACATAAGCATATGGGAAGCTTATTTATAGGAAAGGCTGCTGAGATGGTATCAGAGAACACACACCCAACCAATTCTAAACCTTCAAAGCAAGGAAATAACAACGTTCCATGAAACCCAGATGCATTCCCAGGCGTCCACTCCTTCCCTACTGCTCAGTGCAGTGCTCTCGTAGGCTGTCAGTCACCTCTCATTCCAGCAGATACTGAGAAGCAATATGTGTGTAGATCAGATTTCACGGGAAACATCCACATTCAAAGCTGCTCTGTATTGAACGCTTTGCTCTTCTGCTTTCTTCTGTGATGCTACTGGAATTGCTACGTGCCTCCCGAGAGCGTGACTGAAAGATAAGAGAGGCAAGTAAATGATCACTCAGTTGTAATCGGGGAAGTCATATATCATTCCTTAGCAGAGAAGGTACTGAGCAGCATCTCTCTCTCTCTCTCTCTCTCTCTCTCTCTCTCTCTCTTAATCTGCTCTTGCAAGGTTCATCCATTACATGTGGCCTGGATGTCATGCTGCTGCTATGTTGAAAAGCTGCTATGTTGCTATGTACTCCAGCAAGGAAGGAATATTGGATTATTATCCACCAGCTTAGGTAGCACCAAACAGAGGAACCTTACAAGAAAAGACATTGGTGATGACCACATAACTCTCAGTCAGGCCTACAGAGCTGGAGCTGGCACAAGTCCAAGGAGAGAAAGGGGTGTGTTGGGAGGTCAGGAGGGGGATAGCATACTGGTGCACACCCGCTTCTGTCATACCCCTCCCCCATTCCTTACCCCATTCCACCTCCCCCACCTCCACTGCTACTGGCACCCCCATTGCCACCCCCTTCCTCACCCCCACTCCCCCCACCCCTGTTCCCCATGTAGGGAACGCTGGTCTAGCAGGTGCAACGAGCTCCATCGGTGGAGTTGCAGTGCTGCCACCCATTGCAGCAGAGGCGTCGCTCCGGTGGGGGCCGTACTGTAAGTCGCGCCCCATCCTAGTCCTGACCTGCTGCCTTCTCCACATGGAATGGTTCCAACGGCAAGGGGGCGGGGCCGCCTCCTGCCAGCTTGTGGATGGGGCGCGACTTACGGTACGGCCCCCACCGGAGCGACGCCTCTGCATTGCAGCAGCACTCGCAAAACGGCCACTAACATCAGCACCCATCTTAGAACAGCAGAAGTGTCTTTTGCTGTCATGAGCTCCTCTGCATGACAGCCCAATCCAGGATTGGGCTGTGGAACTTGTAAACTGCCTTGAGCCTCCCACTCATCAGGAGAAAGGCGGGACGAAAATTGTTTAAATAAATAAATAAAAGTGAAAACTGGGTTTCTAGTTATACTGTATGCTTTGGCTTGAATGTATGGCAAGGAGAATTGAATGCTGATATAGCCCAGTGCAATTTCACAAAACCATGACAAATTATCTTTATACCTTACAACATCTGCTTTTCCTCCATCACAAACTTCAAGACACCTTGCACAGGGGGTTGCTGGGGAGTCTCCCAGGTAGACACGGACCAGACCAGACCTACTTACCTTCAGCAAGGTTGCTGCATCAGGTGTCTTCAGAGCACAGGCCTAGGGCCTATGACAACCCTGAAGAGATATTACAGCAGCAAGTGTACTTGTTAATTTGCATTTGAGATAGTGCACACCAACTAGATAATATCAAATGCGTCGCTCCGGTAGGGGCGGGGCCGTAAGTTTCGCTCCGTCCTAGTCCCGTTTACCGAGCGAGCAGGATGTGGCCCCACCCACTCACTGTCGGAGCCATTCCCGTGCTGAGAAAGCAGCAGGCAAGAGACCCTGCCTGCTGCTTTCTCCGCACGGGAATGGCTCTGACAGCGAGGGGGCGGGGCCGCCTCCTGCTCGCTCGGTAAACGGGACTAGGACGGAGCGAAACTTACGGCCCTGCCCCTACCGGAGCAATGCCTCTGAATGATATGATTTTTCATATGCTCTTTGTTTCTCCCACCCACCTCATGATTTTTGTCTTTTGAGTCTTCAAACATTCAGTTTCTGGTCAGATCCTGTACTGAGAAGAGTGATGGATTCTTTGGTCCACCCTTTGAGAACACATCTATTTCAAACATACAGTGCACAAAAACTTAATTCTGTTTTGGCAAATTTCAAAATTTACCTCAAATCTTGTTTTAGGCGAAATTTGAGGGCAACGAGGATGTTCAACTCTGCCGTTCCACCCACCCTTCACAAATTCACTGGTTTTATTGGAGCTCTTTGGGCTTCTCTTGAGATGCCTCAGTTGAGGTTTCTTTAGGTGATGTGTTGGGTGACAACTCTAATTGAAGTGTATTCTGCAAATCTAGATCAGGGATTCTCAACCTTTGGAGACCCGGGTACCCCCTATCACAGTCCAATTTTCTGAAGTACCTCCTGCTAATTAATTGGCAATTAATTGGATTAATCAATTAATTAGCTAAGTAATTATTAAATAAAAAGTACTAAAACAATTTTAAATGTGAAAAATTGTCTTACTTAACTCTGTGTGATTGTGATTGTGTGTGTGAGTCAGACAGACAGACAGGGGGGATTGCATTTAAGTTCTAATTAACAAGTGATTAACTACTGATTGATGCTGATAAGGGGCAGGCTCTGGCGTACCCCCTGCCATTGGTCCACGGATCCCTAGGGGTACTTGTACCACAGGTTGAGAATCCCTGATCTAGATTACAATACAATAGCCTTAACTGGCCTTTCCACATGAAAAAGTGAGCAAAGAAGCATGGTGTGGAACCTGGAAGTCATACGAATGGGCACCTCTAGCATTTCTGCCTTCCAGTAAGCCAGAGCACCACAACACAACCCCAGGACAATTTGGCGCATGCTGTGCCCGGACTGTTGTTACCCAAGAATGCCTTCATGACATTTGGGATATAAACATGAAAGGAGAACAAATCATGCTGGAAAAGGCTACATGATATTCTGTCTTGGCTGTCACTTGATTTGATGATGACTAACAAAACCCCTTGACATTACAACAGTCTTTGCAGGAAACTAGGAATATAGCAAGGAATCCTGTCATGCCAAAGAAACGAAAGGAAAATAGAAATACAGGTTGGTAGCCAGATGCTTGTGATTTTGAATTCTCCATGTAATATTAGCCAAGTTTCCTTTTTCAATTCCAGAGTCAGCTTCCAAATTATCTGCTATCTACATTTTTGGTATAAACTCCAGGTCCAGAAGCATATTGGTAAGCCCATGGAATTTCTTCTCCCTCTCTACCTTGACACTTTAGGGGATGTTTCCAAGTAATGAGCAGAACAGATTTTGCATCTTTGTTAGACTGTGTACCTTTTGGAGCAGTCACCATTTTTTATTTTATTTTTTTGGTATTTTTTCTGTGCAATTTTTTGTGTCTCGAAGGATGAACACAGAGTGTATATTTGATTCTGGAGCCTTGAAATACCTGCATGATGAGGCTGTTTTCAGGATTGGCTGGGCCTATTAGTCTGGTTCACACTTACGTGTTCATCACTTGAGGATTGCAATGACTTGCATGTGCAAATGGGTCATTGCTGATATAACAATACAGGATTGAATTTGCATATCACGTCACATAAAATGCAAGCAATCAGGTGATATGTATTCTTATGTTAACCAGCTCACTTTTAGTGCATCCATATCCTCCATTCGTCCCTCACTCATCTGCAATGACAGGCAAGGGTAATAACTTGGGGTCCACAGGTGGTAGGATTTCATGAACAGTGTCAGTCCAGTTTTCTGCTATGACACATCATGCTTCTGTTTGGGACAACATTTCACTTACCTCCAATCTGAGCAATGAGCTCATTCTGGTATAGAATATTCTCAAAGATAAAGGGAGTATTTTTTCCCTCCACATCCAGGCTAATCTAGTCAGTCTGCAGGCCCCCTCTGTAGTGGTGATGCTGGTGTCAAATAATTGTGTTTCAATCACCAGTATCTAAAATCCAGTTCACAGTTAGTGTAAATATCTGAATCTCCCAATTCCTTCCCAAGCATGAAGAACCTTGAGAGTACAAGTTAGTGAATGTATATAAAGATCATTACCCTTGCACCCCCCAAATAAGCACGCAAGACAGAGGCTTGGGTTGACTGGGCCACTTTATTGAAATTACATAACTGCAGCAGGGTAAAACTAAACAATACAAGCGTGCGGGGCACTGGGTGGGGGAAACGATGCTAACCGTCTACTTCCCCCAGGTGATCTGGATGATCAACGGACGTACCATCTGACTCAAAGCAGCACTCGGTCGAGGACCGAGTAGCCTATCACGGCCAACCCCGAAGGGTCGAGGCAGCTGGACAGCGCAGGCCCACAGGACAATCCATGCGCTAGCCTTAGACAGCCGACCTCACCGAGCCGTGTAAGCAACGTGTGAGCGGTCCTGATTCACCCCCTGACCTTGCTGACCTCAGAATGGACGCCAAAGCATTAACTCCTACCTACCCGCCCCGCACGACACCTGCCACACGGGGGGGGGGGGACGACACAGCCTAGCGCTTGTCCCCCACCGCCCCACCTGGAACCAGAACCCTGCTGCAGATCCAAGATAAAAATATCTGTGCCCTCAGGCAACAAATGGACCCCGTCACTTCTGAACAGGGCAGGCAGTGCAAACCCAATAGGATGTGGAATGACTGCCCCTCCCTGAACTGAACCCCCCGCCCCAGGTAAACGCTCACCACACACCTGGCAACATCTCCTTTCCATGGTTTATGAGCCCATCTCCAGACATTGCAGGGTAGCAAGTTGGACTGAAGGACAATTATCCCTATGGACCTGGTGCCTCAAGGACAAGGCAGTCCTCTGGCAAAGGTCATTTTGCCCACGTGAATAAGGAGTACCTGGGGAGGGAGGGGGTTGTCCAGAATCTCACTAAGCAACAACAAAAAATTGTCCCCAGAAGCATGCCTCTCTTGGCTGCCCAGTGAACGCTGGCTCTGCTGCCCTTCCCAGGCTGGGTGCTGAAGCGGCTCTCTTCCCGCTCAGAAGAGTGAATGCCCGCAAACCAGGACTCCAACCAGGAACGACCTATCAAGAACAGAAATAGCAACATGAGGCAATGCACTGGGGATGACAGGGGGTACCTATTACAAACCCCACTCCCCAAAAAAGCTCCCAGGGAAAAGTGAGAACTTTTAACTAGAACTGGAGACCCGTGCATAGAACCCCCAATGTAGGCAAGTTCCCTCCCAGCCATACTCAATGAGGAGCCACCCCCGCAGAGGTGCCCCAACATCCACACAGTGTGGCCCTGCGCACAGGAACCACTGGCAAAGGCACAGTGCCCAGCCATACTTAAATTAGGGGCCACCCCCGCAGAGGTGCCCCAACATCCACACAGTGTGGCCCTGTGTACAGGACCACTGGCGAAGGCACAGTACCTGGCCGTAATTAAATGAGGGGGGCACCCCCGCAGAGGTGCCCCAAACAAGGCATCAACAAATGTGTTGTGGGGAAAATGCAGCAGCAGCTTCAAAGCTGGAGCCACCCTTGGAACAACACATTAGGGTCAGCCAGGCTCCAGTGTGCTCAACCGGGCATGCACAGGAACACTCATTGAAGCCAGGGAACACTCCGGCATGCTCAACTGTAGGTGCCTGAGAACCACCCCCTGGAGTGATGCATGGGGTGTGCAGTTGAAAAGGATATATTTTATATATTTATTTATTTATTACAACCTGCTGACCCAGCCAAGATACTAGATCAATCCCGAGCCAGAACGGCCAATGGGAAGATTAAACTTGGTCTGCAATTACATCACTGGGCTGAAATGCCTAGAGCAGTGTTTCTCAAACTGTGGGTCGGGACCCACTTGATGGGTCACGACCCGATTTCTGGTGGGTCCCACAGAGCTTCCAGTGCAGACACAGGGGATTAAAAGACCAGACAACTAATTGCCATGAGCCCTGAAGCAAAAATCAGCTATTTGAACCGTATCAGCTATCTGATTCAAATCAGATAGCTGCTAACTTCCCTGCAACGAACTGAGCTCCTGCAGTTAGCAAACTTGTGTAAAATAGGGAGATAAATGCAGCTTTTTATAGGTTTTTTGTTTGTTTGTTTTTTAAATCTGTCGATGACAGGTGGAAGGAGCAGGTGAAGGCTGGGTCACATAGCCTCAAGTCTCGAGGGGCTTCGTTATTCATTAGGGCTGCCTCATTATTAGAAATGGATTGAGTTTTTTGCAAATAAATATTACCTGTAAAGAAATAACTTATTTCTTTCTAGATCCCCCCCCTCCTTCTCTCTAAGGCCTCTTAAATCTAGGTGGGTCCCGATAGAGTGTCATTTAAAAAGTAGGTCCAGGGTGCTAAAACGTTTGGGAACCACTGGCCTAGAGGACACAATTGGGGGTGGCCTGACATAAGGATAACTCAAATGGAAAGGAACATAGGGTAAAGAGAGCCTTACTCCCAAACCCAACATGGTAGAGAAACGGATAACCCCGCTCAGACTTAAAGGAGTATCCATGCAGAGAAAACCAGGATCCTTCTAAATCTAAGTTAAGGAATAACAACAAAAAAACAAAAAAACAAAAAACACCTGTAAGAAAAGGCGATCTCAAGGTAGAACACACAGGCAGAAAGCCCTATGCTGCTGGAAAGCATTTCCAGTTGCTAGCAAAAGGCCTGGCTAGGCAAGCCAAGCAAAACCAATGGTGGCTATAAATTATACACCACCCTTGATTTTAATAAATACAGAATGGTTTACAGGTTCCGGGCAGTAAATAAGGAGCTCCCAAAACGTAAAACCAATGATGACTGAAATGTGGCACCCACCTAATACGTTAAAAACCAACCATAAGGGGTCAGCTTCAAAGCCCACTGGAAGAAAAAATTTATTTACCCAGCATGCACTTAATCTGCGGAACTCCTTGCCACAGGACATGGTAATGGAACCTGGCCTAGATGCCTTCAAAAAAGAAAAAGGGGGGGGGAGAGGGAGATCTCCAAAGGAAAAGACCAGCACAGGTAACAGGTACATGCAACCTCCCAGTTTCAAAAGTAGGCTCTCTCTAAATGCAGAGCACAGAGAGTGGCAACAGGACAAACGCATCCCATTGTCCTGTGCACTCCCCGAAGTATCTGGTGGGCCAATGTGAGACACAGAAGTTGGACTAGATGGGCCTTCAGCCTGATCCGGCAGGAACATATATGTTCCTAATGGCCCTGCTGAGAGTAAACAATACAAGCTCTATGTTGCAGTTTAAGGTTTTCAATGACACTATGGCCTTCTCATTAACTTGGAAAATTAACCTTACCTCTTTGTCCTTGCCTGGGTAGGCAGGAATCACTCTTACCTCGAAGTGTTACTGCAAGTAGCCATGTGAAATCAAAGTGCAAAGTCTAATAATATTGTATGACAGTGACTCCCTGCAGGTGAACATAAAGTCTGTGAAGGGTTCCAAACAGTACAGATAAAATCTGTGAAGAGTGCCAAACAGAATAAATTGGTCATCTCCAATTCCAAAATAACCCAGCATGCTCAGTATCTGTAATGGAACATCCCCCTTCGTTAGCCTCTAGTTGGGGGATGACTAATAATTCCTGCATAATTTCAATATGGTGGAATGTATAGCATTCTTCTTTAATGGAAATAGTAAAACATGATGTAGTATTTCTGGTGAGGGATCGAGCTGGCACCGTCAATTAAAGTTTGTCATAGGCTGTCCTCAAGTGCACACCTACTGTACTCTCCAGTACCGGTACCAGCCTAGGCCAAGTGAGGAGTAGCCAAGCTGCCCTCCCCCAATCAATGCTGCCCAAGGGAACCAATTTGTTAATCATGCCAATCACATATCACCGTTCCTCAAGGATCCCGGGTGGTGCATATAGATCCCTTTCTTATTTTGACACCCCCAATAACACTGAGGGTTAGGTCCACTAGGGGAAACAGTGACCAATCCCACCTACAACAACCCTATCTATCTCGTGTAGTGCCTGAGCAGATACCTATCAAGCTATTTTGCTAATCTGCTAATGCACATTTTGATTCACAAATCAGTCTCCAATCAATTAAATCCAATGGGGGGGGGGAGAGACAACAGGGACTGGTAAGTACAATTAAAAAAGAGTGCTAATAATTTCCTTGAAAGTTCAGAAACCAGAGAAAACAAAGGAGAAAACGAACAAAATAACACACAGCCTGTGGTTCAGGCACTCACCAAGTAGTAGAAGAAAGGAAACAAAAGCTCAACAGAAAGACTGAGCTCACCCAGGACACAAAATGGCCACTGTTCCCCTGAGGGAACAACAGATAAAATGGCTGCCACAAGGAAGCCAGCCAACCACAAGGGGGGAGAAGCTAAGATAAAAGCAGGAGGTAAGACCACGGCAACAGACACAAAGGACAAAATACTGCCCGGAAATAAGAAATTGAGGGGGGGGGAGTAGAAAATATGAAAGAAAATTGAGGGGGGGGGGTTGAAGACTCCTCAAAACAGGCAGAAATACTACCCCACTCAGGGTAAGACATGTGTGCAGCACAGTGCAGGTCAGAACAAGGGGAAAAATGACTCTAGCAAGCTTAACAAAAAGGGCCATTTCAAAGCTTCCCCAACAAAAAAGGAGGGAAGCCAATGGAGAGAAAAAGGTATATGTGTGATTCTAAACTTAACCAAAAGGATATACCCCCCTAAAAGGGGCTAGCCCCAGCAAGGGAAAATAGGATCCCTGATGACTCCTCAGCCTGTGTCCTATGCTGCCTGGATCTGCATTGCGATGAGAGGCCCTCCAGACAAAGGCTGCAGCCATCAGCTGCAAAGACACTGAAATGAATGAGGCCTGCAATACAAGGCAGCCGAGACCCAGAGATCCTCCACAATCGCCGGCAGGAGGGAACTGAATGGTTGAGCTCTTGCATGTCCCAACCAGCTTGCTTGCTCCTCCCCCGACTGTAGCCCAGCCAATGGGCAAAAGGCGCCTCTGCCCTCCCTGCATGGAGGGGGCAGGGCAAAAGCGGCGACATGTGATCACATGCCACCGGTATTCTCAACAAAAAGGGCTATTTGTGAAAAAGAGAATCATAAGAAGCCTAACGCGTGTGGCTAAAATCTTTGGCGCGGACAAGGAGAATGGATTTTTTTCCTTATAGAATGATCTTTGTGGAGGGATCAGTCACAAAATGGGTGCTAAGCTGAGAAGTGTTTAGTGAATCTGTTCATTTTCCTCCCTGGGTGGTCTTAATGGTAAACATCTCTTTAGCAAAAGAAAATCCTCTACAAAAGGGTTTGTTGAAATGAACTGGGTTTCCTGTGATTCTCTTTTACAAGAATAAATCTTTCCATTTAGTACGCATTTCGACTTGCTTCTTTTCTTGTGGTTTCTATTTTCTGGTACTGTCCCTTCTTGGGATACGTGAAACCCTTTTGCAATGTCACCATGGGAAACCAGAGTTCCAGAGATGAATGAACCAATACTGTGGTGGATTATTCACTCAGAAAGTCAGAAATCAATTTTATTAAACTTTGTTTGCATGATGTCAACATGTGGGCCTGCAAATGTGGAAAATAAATGGATGGCTGGACACAAGTGTTACACAACAGCTCTATCATGCAGAATTTGTATGTTTATGCAGATAGAAGCTATGCTTTCCCCCCACCTTCCTTACTTCTTCTTCTTCACCAATTATAAGGAAAAACCGGAAACCTTTTTGTTGGGTATGTGGAATGATCATGCAGGCGAAAAATTTCACACTTTGTTGTTATATATGATAGCTGCGGCAAGAATTTTATATGCACAATATTGGAAGAATTTGGAGATACCTTCGCTGGAAGATTGGTGGCTGAAAGTTTTGGATTATGCTGAAATGGATAAACTTACAATTTTAATTAAGGAAAAGTCAGTTAACCTTTTCGTGAATAATTGGAAACCATTTATCGATTTTGTGAGAGAGAGAGAGGAACGATGTAATGATATGCGGATTTAATGAATAGAATGTGGGTGTTATTTTGGCTAAGTTGGAAATTATATATAGAAAATAGTGAATAGTATGCTAGTAGGATGTATTGCTTCGTGCTTGCTATAATTTTATGAAATATGTATTGTTTTTATGTTAATATATCAATAAAATATAAATATACAAACCAATTATAAGGAAAAGGTAAGATAGCAAAGTAAAATACAGTTCAAATGTAAATATGTTTCCCAAACTTCTCATAGCAGAAGTAACCTGTTTTTGTTTTTGTTTTGAAAACTAAAATTAGGGGCATGCCTTTGTCAAAAAGGCTTACTTTTAAAAAGTGTGTAAGATTTACAGTGCAATCCTGTGTAAGGGCCAGCCACTGTATCCTATGCCGTTCCTGGGCTGCCCAGGGGCAGCCCGGGAGCACCTCAGGAGAAGGGGACATTCGTCCCCTTCTCCGGATGTAGGAAAGCCTGGGGCCTATGGGCCTCCTCAGATGTATACCAGCTCTGAAGCTGGCGTGCATCCGAGGTGACGGTGTAAGGCCAACATGGGTTGGGAAAGTTCTTACGATATTGGAGGAGCATGTCGCCCATACCTCCGTCCCCTCCCAGCTCAGGCTGGCCAATGGCCCCCCTCACTCGCTGGTCCAGCCCGCCTGTCCCCACCCCTACACCGAGCGGCCTAGGTCTTACCTGGGTTATCCAGCACAGGCCCAGGTCAATGGCGGTGTGAGCAGTGCCGGCCTCCACGCCAGCACCGCTTACACCCAAGTCGTCGAAAACATGCTTTACGGCATGTTTTCAATGCATTAGAGCAGCGGAGCACATGCAAACTTCAAAATTTACCTTAAAATTTACCTTAAATTCTACCTTAGGGAGGATTGAACTGTAAATGTTACCTGGTCCCAAAGAAGCATGCACTCCCTTGCATGCATCATTGACCCGGATGTGACCCCAATGTGACCCCGGATGTCAAGCCAGAGTAGTCACTTATGCAGGCATGCAACATCAGCTGCCTGGATTATTCTACTGTGTCTCTGCATTGGGAGTAATTGAATGATCCAGTGGAAAGACATAGTATTTGTCCCTAGAAGACACTGTTTGGAAGGAGGCAAAACCAGACCAGTAAATCATGCAGAGAGACTATGGGCAGCCTCTTCTGGTGTGCATTAAATTCAGAAAGAATCACCTTCCGAAACGAATCACCCTGTTTCTGAGCTGCTTTGGAGAGAACCCTAATCCTCTGAACCACTCTGAACCCAGGCAAAGTCATCCGTAGCAACTTCAGATAGCGTTTTCCCTCCTTTATTGGCATTTCCCGTCCTTCATTTCTTTGTCTGCCTCTAACTGTTTATATACCCTTGCTTTTCATATGTGGAAGGAGGCTGCCAAGCAGTTAGGGGAAGGAAGGGGAGGTCAGGCAAGGGACAATGTGATTAACACCTCTGCTCTGAGTCTTCAGTAAGGCACATAGCAGCTGAATAACAGCTGCTAATTGGTGTTTCCTTTGCTTTTCCTTCTCCAACCAATGTGACTTTTGAGAGATAACTATGAATGTGTGAAAACATATAGGTTTCTGTTAGCTGTTTTCTCTGCTCTGTGTGAGTTCTCTCTTGGAGTGAAGCTTATTTCGAAGCTTTTGGTATGTTTAAATCAGTACCTTCCCACAACATTGTTCCTGAACAATCCATTCCTCTCCATCCAAATTCCTTGTTTCCTATGTGTGATCCATTGATACTTTTCTCTGTTAGTGTGTTCCCATGACCCAGACCCATTTGACCAACTCCCAATCCCTTGTTCAACCCATTCATCCCAGACCATTCCCCATCTCTGTGCATATGTTAGGTTTGTTTCAACAACCTCAAACTTCTAATACTGTTTCAGTTGATATCTCCTGAATTTCTGCACCCATTTTTCCGAACCTTTGCAGGAATCTTACCTAAGGGCACCTGTGAGCTTCATGCAAATTGGTCATAATAATGTGTGGCAGGACTAGGAGACACCTTTTAAAATTATCAAACTTCATTCACCCCTAGAATGAAAATCCTGGAACCTATTTTGATGACATTTCACAGGTGGGCAGCCCAGTCCTATCCCCTGCCAGCTCATACCATCCAGTGCTGCTGATGGAGGGCACACTGCATGCTATGCTGGGACACACACACACACACACACACACACACACACACACACCAGACATTATGCTTCTGGTTGTTTGTGCTGGTGGTCCCAAAGCACACAAAGGCAGCACAGCTTTCACGCTGCCTGTCCGGGGGTTCTGGTGGCAGATTGCAAGATCTGCCACCATGAGCCCTTGATAGGATTGAGGTCTTAGTCCCTTTGTGAAGAGCTTTCATCCCTGTTAAATTCATCAAATTATGAAAAAAAAAAAACAAGAAGTTACAGTAAATGGAAATTTGGCAATTAAGATCAATCAGAAATTGTTAAAAAAACAACAACAAATCAAGATTGAAATGAAGCAACCACCCAAATTGGGTACACAATGAAGTGTGTGTGTGTGTGTGTGTGTGTGTGTGTGTGCGCGCGCATGTGTGTGTGTGTGTTGCACATCCCTAATCTTTTATACCTTACTAATTTTTAGAAGTACACCAATAGAACAATTGTCTCAATATGGTACCTAAATAGTATGAGGATTACTGAGTTAAAGAATAGTGAAAGCATTTGCACAAAACCTCTGGCCATTGATGAGAATCTGCCTCTTCTATATTCTGTAAGATGAGAATACCATCGGTATTCTTTAAGGGAACCCAATGACATTTTCAATTAAATAATTCCAACTGCTAGGCTCTCCCACACACATATTGCCATTAATGCAAGAAACCGACTTAGATTACACAATTAGCAGTTCAATCCTACTAGAAGGATTTGGATGGAATGCCTCTTGTTTGTTTTGCTAAACACTCTCCATTTCATATAAAGATTTAATTGTCATGCTGTTCAAATACATTTAGTGTCCGCAAGGAGTAGCGAGGTTTCTGGAGCTGGTTTCGCCTTACATCAATCCCACCCTGATGTAATACAGTTGGCTACACTGGCGTAAGTGAGAACAGGGTTAGCTTGTCCTTTTTTTTTTAAGGCTCACATCAAAACACAAAGAGGTGGTTCAAATGGAAAAGTTCATGTCCTGTTACTAATTTGCTTGTGAGTCACTGCAGAAACCAATTTACTGCTAGTGCCAAGACTACACCAACATGGCAAGTGAATTAACCCCATTACATCCTTTGGCGCGCACACACAAAATATTTCCATGCTAATTTTGATGAAATATTTACCTTCAGTGAAAGATGTTATTACGAATTAATCCTTGCTCTGTTTTAGTAACAGGAAAACGAAATAGGAATGCTACCTGGCTTTTTTTTTTCATTACTATTTTTTGCTATATTTGTATACCAGTCTATATTAATAATATTACCATATTGTCCCGAGTACAAGATGCACCTGATTATAAGACGCACCCTTAAAGTTTGGTGCTATTAAAAAAATTTAATTAAATCACTGGCATTAAATTTATGCCTGATTATAAGACGCACCCCTAGTTTAAAAACTTAAATTAGGAGAAAAAAGTGAGTCTTATACTCAGACCAATACGGTAATATAGACTTGGACTCCATGACTTGGACTCTGGTAATAATATTAATATAGACTTGGACGCTACGACTTGGACTCTGGTTTAACAGTTCCAGAAGTTGTCCCTACGGCATCTGTCAATTCCATCATTATGGATTCTTTTCACCTTATACAGCCTGAGGATGTGGATAGGGTCCACTGTAGTTTGAGATCGTCTTCCTGCCCGCTTGACCCTTGCCCAGCTTGGCTAATACGATCTGCGCGGGTTGGGCTGGCCGATTGGGTGGAACCTATTGTGAATTTATCTTTGCGGGAGGGAGTGATGCCTAGCATCTTGAAAACCGCACTTGTGCGCCCCCTCCTGAAAAAAAAACATCTTTGGATTCCTCCAATTTAAATAACTTTCGGCCAGTTTCCAATCTGCCTTTTTTTGGGTAAGGTGATTGAGCGGGTGGTGGCGTCTCAACTCCAGGGGGTACTAGATGAAACGGAGTATCTGGACCCTTTTCAGTCTGGCTTCAGGCTGGGCTTTGGGACAGAGACAGCCTTGGTCGCCCTGCTGGATGATCTTCGCCGAGGACTGGACAGGGGGAGTGCATCCCTGCTGGTCCTTTTGGACCTCTCGGCGGCTTTCGATACCATCGACCATGGTATCCTTCTGGATTGGCTGGCCGAGTTGGGACTAGGGGGCACTGCATTGCAGTGGTTCCATTCCTACTTGGCTGACAGGTCGCAGATGGTGTTGCTGGGAGATGCCTGTTCGGCGCCCTGCCCTTTACAGTGTGGGGTGCCACAAGGTTCTATTCTGGCTCCCATGCTTTTTAACATCTACATGAAACCGTTGGGAGAGATCATCCGGGGATTTGGAGTTGGGTGTCACCAATATGCTGATGACACCTAGCTCTATCTCTCCTTGCCATCTCGCTCCAGGGAGGCTGTGGAAGTCCTGGAGCGCTGTCTGGAGGCAGTTGGGGGCTGGATGAGGGCTAATAGGTTGAGATTGAATCCAGAAAAGACAGAGGTTCTACTGGTCAGGAAAGCTTCGATGCAGGTACTGAGTCATGAATGGGGTTGCACTTGGGAGTAATTCTGGATTCACAGCTCTCCCTGGAAAGCCAGGTGGAAGCTGTGGCCAGGGGTGCGTTTGCCCAGCTTCGGCTGGTGCGTCAGCTGCGGCCATACTTGAGACGATCGGACCTCACCACGGTGGTCCACGCCTTAGTGACCTCAAGACTGGATTACTTTAACACGCTCTACGTAGGGCTGCCCTTGAAGACGGTTCGGAAACTGCAATTAGTGCAGAATGTGGTGGCCCAGGTGGTCACTGGAGCTAGGCGGTTTGACTCTGTTGAACCGCTGCTTCAGCAGCTGCGCTGGCTGACCATTCGTTTCCGGACCCAATTCAAGGTGCTGGTAATGACCTTTAAAGCCCTTCACGGTTCGGGCCCAGGATATCTGAGGGACCGCCTTCTCCCATACATTCCGGCCCGTTCTCTTACAGTAGGTCATCTGAGGGGGCTCTTCTGCGAGTGCCACCTCTATCGCAAGTTAGGAGAGTGGCAACACGTGGGCGAGCCTTCTCTGCTGTGGCGCCACAACTGTGGAACTCCCTGCCAGGGGATCTGAGAACCACCCCCTCCCTCATGTCTTTTCGGCGAGGGCTCAAAACGTTTTTGTTTTGTCTAGCATTTGGGTGATGGGTTGTGGTCTGCCTCCTGTGTCTCAAGATGCTCTGCCATGCTGCTTCTCTGCTCCATACTGTCGCCCCCCCCCAGTGGATTTTATTGTTTTTTAAATTGTTTATGTATGGTTATGTATTGTTTTATGTATTTTAAGTTATGTATTTTAATCTCTGTTGTAAGCTGCCTTGGGCATTTGCCTTCGGCATAGGAAAAGGAGGGGTTTAATTTTTTAAAATAAATAAATAATAATGTTCTCATTGAAGACAGTCAATGACAGCTAGATGATGGACAACAGATGCTTAGGAAAGAGTTTCCACTCTGGTACGAGGTAAAAGCAGGTTTCAGTCCCTGCTGTATCTAAAACGTGTCCAAATTGCATTCACAGGACTGGACAGATGGCCTGGATCCCTCTCATTGTTAAAGTGTACCGCACCATCCGTCAGTTGAGTAGGTACACTGTGGACATCAGCAGCTCCATGCATGTGTGAGAGAGACCATGCTGTTAAGCACAGGGATTTGGGATTTGGTCCTATGTGTCGTTTCATGATGAGCGTTCCTGATGCAGATAGAAGTGTTTTTTGATGATGGACTCTTCTATAGTTGTTAAGACTTAGGACAAAACTAGACAATATGCCTATTCTATGATTGGAGCCAGCACACTTGATTTTTCCAATGCAGATAGCTGCTGCCACCAGAACCATGGCATAGGGTGAGTGGAACTTTAAATGTTTGAGTCCCCACAGTCCAATCCAGATCACCCCCCCCCCCATGGCTGCTATTTGCCCTGAGAAAATGCTCTTATTAACATTGATGGGAGAGTTATTTTCCCTTGGTAAATAGCAGTTGTGGGGCCTAGTTCAGATCAGGAGCATCGACTGGGTGAAAGCCAGTCTGGATCAGGGCCCTGCACGGTTGGTTGCCATTTTTATTTGGAAAGCACATAAATCCCAGTCATATGGCAGATGCATCGTCTGTCTAGTCTGGCCCTAAAAAAATTTCATTAGAAAAATGATAACGGATAATGATTTCAGTTTGAGAATACAATAAGCCACTTCTTTAAAGTTATTTTATGACCACCCAAAGGAGACTTCTAGAAAATAGTGCTTATAATTCATTTCTTCTGCTTGTAGGAGACCTTTAAATATTGGTCCACTGAACTTGGGGGAACAAAAGAAAAATCTTTGAAGTTGTCAGCAGCTCATTCTACAGTGTGGTGGGGTAGTTCATTCTTTTCTTTTCATAATCATTTCAGACAGCATTGGAAAATTATCAGTGTCATATGGAGTACAGATGAGCACACCATTTTCTTGCTCTTTCTTATACAACCAGCTTGTTTTTGCAGTAAAATAATCAAGATATAGCACCTCCTTTGCTTTGATTTACCCTTCGGGCAGCCCAATCGTATCTGGGGCTAATGCAGTGTTTCCCAAACTTTTTCGACTTGTGGCTCCCTTGACCATTGGCAACCATTGGCCGTGGCTCCCCATTACATTATGTTGATGCCTGCCAATTGGCATTGCACTGTTTTCTGAGAGGATTCCGTGGCACTCCGTGGCTCTCCTGGCTGGTCTCCACGGCTCCTCTGGGAGCCACGCCTCCCAGTTTGGGAACCACTGGGCTAATGGTAGCAGATCTCACAATCCACCACTGTTAAGTCCCAGACTGATGGCATGAAAGCCATGATGCTTTGTGTGTGCTGAAACTGCCAGTGCAAATGGCCAGAGGCTCTACAAGTGTGACAGTGGCTCACACAGATGACCCGCTAGAGCAGGTAGGTCGGCAGTGGGGATGGTTCAGGAGAGTATTGGGGTGGTTCGGGGTGGGAGGGGAAGGATCTTGGCAGTAGTCATGCATGCCAAGATCCTATCCCCCTTTCCCCACACTGAACTGCCCCCTGACAGCCCAATCCTGTCTAGCTAGGCTGCAGCGCAGAAGTAGAGCCTGTTTTGCATCCTAGCCAAATAGGACCCAGCACCGGTGCACTTGGAGAACTCCTTGGGGGTCTACCCTGAGTAAAGCCCCAGCTGCCCTGATGGGTCTACTCGAATGTGCGCCAGCTATTTTGTTGGCACACATTTGAGCAGGCGGTCTAATGCCAGGCAGGGCCGGGAAGGGGGATAGGATCTCAGTGGAGCCACTGCCGCCAATCCTTCTCCCTTCCTGAGTCCAGCCAACCAATCCCCCCTCCTAGAATGCCCCCATTCCACCCTCTCCCCACCCCTCTGCTTCCCCGACGGGCGCTCCTTTCGACCTGGGGCGGGAGGAGCGGCACTGGCCTCTTTGCCGGAGGCACTTACTCCCAGGGTGCCGCAAACATGCTTTATGGGACCTTTGCTATACCCTAGACCAGAGGAACAGTGCTCCGACGGTCTCCGAGTTAGACAGTCTCCTCAGACTTATCCCAGCTAAATAGCCAGGTAGCCTACAGGGCGGTAAATAACAAAGATTTTTACTTACCTCTCCTGAGCCATCTGATTCCCCACCCCCATAGCACGTAGCACACGCTTTGTCAGTGGCACTGCATGCTATGGGCTGGCAGGGAATAGGATTGCACTCTAAGCCACTCAACAGTATACCTAAGTCCTAAAATGCATCTACTTGGAAGTAAACCTGAAGGATTTCTGGAGTGCACGTATGAGCTAGCTCATGAAAGTCTATCTGCCTGCACTGACAGCCAGCATTTTCTTTGCTCGTTTTTTTTTAACATTCAGCAGAATCAAGTGACAAAGCCTTTTCTGAATGGTACCATTTTATGGTGTTGTGGGAGAACACAATGAATACTTCCTGTTCCAGCCCCCCCCCCATCCCTCTACGCACACAGAAAATCAGTATGCCAAGGAGAAATATGATCTTCTGCCGAGTAGAATTAAATACATTGCATGGTTCTTCCTGACATGCTGTTTTTCTATGTGCAGGATGTTTTGGGAGGAGGGGGAGCCCTCAATCATTCTACTTCCATCTGTCACCTCATGTGGTACCAGTTTCAGCAGGTGACTCTAGAAATTAAGTATGTTGCTAAGCTCTAAGTAGCCATATCTATGGAACAGGTTAGGTAATAGGAGGCAGGCATGCAAAAGAGAGGGACATCACGACAGGTGGAGGGGCTCTAGAACTTTGCCCCCATGCGCTAGTCATAGGACCAAAAAACCCAAGTCTATTCACTGCCAATATAAGCTTTCCCCCCCCACACTATAAATAGCACACAAGGGGATGCAATCAGAGTCAAAATCACGGTGGGGCACAGTTTTAAGCCTCCCTACCTCCACCATGGTTTCCTCCCATCTCACTTGTGCCCTGCATGTTATTTAAAAAAATAAAGACAAAACTTTGGGCCAAATAACAGATTCCCTGTAAGGTGCCGTTGGCCCTCATACAGATTCAGAAGCAGATAACGATAGCAGCCTCGATCCCTTCTTGTACTTTCAGCTTCAAGTAATCAGAGATCCTAATGAAAATGAAAGCTGAAAGTTTAGCTGTCGTTATAAGAGTCTTGCTGGTTCTATTCCTTTGACAGAGAAAAAAGTCCAGATATTATTCTTCATTTTATAAAACTTGTGAGCTTTTGTGTTGCAAAAAAAATGAACTGGGACTCCCACCTCCCCCCCCAAAAAAACCCCAACCCAACCAAAATGTTCTGTGTGCCCTGCTTTCTCAAGGAGCATTGCTACGAGGGTTCAGTTCCTCCACATGTGAGAGCACTGGAGACTTATGGTGGTTGGTTAATATTTGTTTAATAAACAAATTTAATAAATTTGTTTAATAAATGCTTATTGGAAGGAAACAAGCACTCATGTTGCCTTTGCATCACGTTCCCAGAGGAAGGCAACCCCAAATCTTTGCAACTTCCAGCTAACTCACAGTTCTAGCTCTGCCCAAGTCTCTTTAGATTTAGAACTGCCAGACTGGCATTAAATGGTTTCTCTTTCCTCACCACACAACAGTAGATGAAAGTTGCCATTTTCCCAAACTTGGCTGCCTCACCCATTTGATGTGTTACATTCCAAGCCTGGAGATTGTTTTCCAGCCATCAGGAGAACATCTCCTGGCATTAAGGCTGACCTCCACCGCATGAATTCTGTTGCGCTTGCGTCTGAAGGCGTGCAAGCGTAGGGGACTGGACGTCCCGCCTCAAAATGCTGCTCTGGTCTCCACTAGTTTCTTCTTGCAAATAGACCCTCCTGATTGTTCCGCCTTCTAATCAATCTAAACGGTGATTAGCACGGTGATTGGCTGAAACACAAGTGCACTCCGATTGGCTGAAACCCCCCTCTCTTCCCATTGGTTAAAAAACTAGCTCTGCGTCCTGCTCCCTCAAATCATGGGCATGGTCCACGGCTGATCACAACGGAACTTGGGAGAGCATGATAACATGGAAGCCACACAGCTCCACACTCTCCGTACGTGCTCGGGACGCACCGGGAATCGTGTGGTAGAGGTCAGCCTTTAGTGCCCATTTGTGAAACATGGCTTGATCAACCTGGACTATCTACTGTACAGAGGATGGCCACACAGCATCTGTAACAATTGAATTAATGTTACATTCAGAACAGATTGTAGCTTATTTGTTTTATGTTTAAATGCTCACAGATGCCAACATTTAAAGGTTAAAGGAAAGGCCAGGGCAATAAAATATTACAGAGGTTTAACCTTCACTTTTTCGCATCAGTGACCATATGCAACTGATAATTATTATCATGTTATTTCACTCATAGTTCAGATTTGATACTGGAGTCAGATTTGCTGTCATCTTGATTCTGAATTATAGACATTTTTCTCCTCATTTGACTTGATTCAACATAATTCTTTTTTGTCATTATTATTTATTTGGAAATGTTAAATCACATTTTATTTGTTTTCACGTGTTTTATTTGAAGGTTTTTTTTTACATTGTTCTGCGCTGGTTTTGTTTTTCTGTCATGCAATGCCTTTAATTCTATTTTACAGGAAAGAAAAATCACAAATGAGTCTGAAAGAACTGCATAGTCCAGTAATGCTACACATCGAGCATAACAGCTCAGCTTGTCTTCCATTACCAGCATTAAAAAACAAAAACCTTATTTTGATTAGGCTGTTACATCTTTGCTTTACTTGTCCTTACATTGATTAGTTGGTATGAGAAGTTGACAGATTCAACCTTGTTGCATGACATGACCACATGTGCGCTTTGAGAAAGCGAGAAGACCAAAGTTAGATTTGCATGCGCATACACAGAGCCCATCCTGAAAACACCCAGTTTTAGTTAAACAATAAGAATTATTGCTTATGTCTTGCCCAAGCTTCAGTCACAATCACAATGGAGCTTGTCACAATTACACGCCTTCTCCCATACATTCTGGCCCGCTCTCTTAGGTCATCTGAGGGGGCTCTCCTGCGTGTACCACCTCTATCGCAAGTAAGGGGAGTGGCAACACGTGGGCGAGCCTTCTCTGCTGTGGCGCCACAACTGTGGAACTCCCTGCCAGGGGATCTGAGAACCACCCCCTCCCTCATGACTTTTCGGCGAGGGCTCAAAACGTTTTTGTTTCATCTAGTGTTTGGGTGATGGGTTGTCGTCTGCCTCCGGTGTCTCAAGATGCTCTGCCATGCTGCTTTTGTGCTCCATACTGTTGCCCCCCCCCAGTGGATTTTATTGTTTTTAAATTAAGTATGTATTGTTTTAAACTTATTTCTGTATTTTAAACTATGTTTTTTAATTTTTGTTGTAAGCCGCCTTGGGCATTTGCCTCGGCATAGGATAAGGCGGGATATAATTTTTTTAAATAAATAGATAAATAAATAAATGAACATCAGAGGGAGAGAACTGACATGCTGACAGACAGGCAAATTTCAGCCTCTGCTTATCCGCCTAGCTTGTCTGAGAGTCTGCACAAATTCAACTGCTGGTTCTCCCCCCTGCCACCCAGATGTTAATTGATATGATTAGACACAAGAAAGGTATACGGCCCAATCCTATGTGAGGGATACACTGGCAGATCTCGTGACCCACCAATGCACTCTGCAGGCTGCTGGTGCAGCAGCTGCTCAACAGAGCTGCTGCCAGTGCAAAGGCTGGGAGGCTGTGTGTAGGTGACAGTGCTCAGGAGATTGTCTGCCGTGCCAGGTACGTTGGCAGCAGGGGCAGATCGGGGCAGAGAGTGGGCCAGGCTACTGGGGCTGGTCAGGGTGGGTAAGGGCAGGTCTCAGCAGCAGTGGCATCTGCAAGACCTGGAGCCCCCAGCCAGAGGCGTCGTCTGCTATGGGGCGGTGGTGCGGTGGGCCCCAGGGCGTTGGGGCGGAAAGGCTCCGTGGGGGGCGGGAGCCTCCTTAACTTTTGGTTTTTTTCCCTTTTTCGGGTTTTTTTAAAGGTTTTTTAAAGGTTTTTAACGCTAACGGGGCTTCTAAAAGGGTATGTGTGCTTTGCGCAAACTTATCTGTAGTTGTAGGACTCTCCAGCGACGATCAGGGGCGCAGATCGTCCCTCTGCTCCCGGACGCGAACTCTGCAAAGCGTCCAGGAGCGCGCTGCAGAGTTAACGCATGCGCAGAGCGACGATGTTTCCAATCGTCGCTCTGCGCATGCGTTAACTCCGCAGCGCGCTCCTGGGCGCTTTGCAGAGTTCATGCCGGGGAGTAGAGCTGCAGAGGGACGATCTGCGCCCCTGATCGTCGCTGGAGGGTCCTAGAACTACAGATAAGTTTGCGCAAAGCACACATACCCTTTTAGAAGCCCCGTTAGCATTAAAAACCTTTAAAAAAAACCTTTAAAAATACCCGAAACTCATTATGCAAATTAATTATTTAATTTGCATAATGGGGCAGCGGGCTTTTCCGCCACAGTAGCAGGGGCGCCTGGCTACGCCTCTGCCCCCAGCCCAGGCCCAACGCAGCCCTTTGGACCTAATGGATTTATGCCAGCAAAAGAGCTGGTGTAGATCTAAGTAGGCCCATTGGGGACCAGGGAGCAGTGGCAGCAGAGGTAAGTAAACCATTTCTTGACTTACCTCTTTGCCACTGCCTGGGCCCCAGCCAGCCCATGGGATGCCGTGGCAGCTGCATCTGCACCGCTGCATCCTGCAGGCTGGCTGAGTATAGGATTGGGCCATTGCAATATACAGTTATGCATGCGCCATCAGAACAACAAGATCATTATCTGAAATGGGATGTGGCAGCTTATTGTGTCATCCAGCAAATCCAGATTATTTCTGGACACCCACCATGCCCATTCCTATGCTATGATTTCATTCAGGGAGAATCCTTCAATACAGCAAGTACAGTCATTGTTGGCAACGATACTTCTCATGTAGTTTCTCCTTCCCCTTCCCCATCATTTTAGGGGGAAAGCTATGTTTCTTGTTCCTTATGGTCTACTGGCTTGTAGTGAAAAATTAGGAGTATGACCTGTAATAAGTCTAAAAGATAGCGTGTAAAGGCAAACTGTCAGTTGTTGATTGAACAACAACAACAACAAAAAAGTGCTGGTTGAAAAGAAATATATGTTTAGTGCAGCTTCAACAACCTTGACCCCAAATTTGTGGCACTTTGCCCAGGGAGTGAAATCCTGCCCAGTGATAAATCACCAGAATTTGTACAATTTGACTTGTTAAAGAAATAGACTGTTAAAGGCAGAGACCACCAACTAGGTTTCTGCTGCCGCATGCAGCTCCATAACCAAACCACTGTAGCTTTTAAAATCAAAGTTATTACTGATATTATGGAGTGCATTATTCAGCAGGAATAGAAGCTGTGGTGTTCATTACCCAACAATCTGTGCTTGATTTTCAGCACTACCTTATCTAGTTTCTCTGACAAATGTTTTGCCAAACCCTATTGGAAACATATTGAGCTTGATCTCACATGTCGCAAACTTGGTATGAATATTGTAATAAACATTTCCAGAAAAAATGCAGAGCTAAGGCGAAGTGTTGTATAACTATGCTGTGGGGGAGAAAGAGTGCTTTTGTTTGAATATGGTATAACTAGACGACATATTTTCTTAAGAAAAAAAGAAGTTTGGCTTGAGCAGTAAAGCAGTTTGGGGCTGTCACTGTAATGTTAACATAGAACCCTACTTCCCCCTCCCTTTTCCCCAGAATAAGGTTACCAAAATCAGCAGCCATCACTGATGTAATCAGTAACATTATGTTCTGCCATGTCACTACTCTTTGCATCTGGAAAGCTGGTAAATACCACGCCTCCCAGGTTGGAAACCACTGATCTATTGCATTTACAGCCCACCTTTCTTCCATGTTGGAACTCAAAGTAACATGCATGGGGTTCCCTGCAGGTTTCCCATCAACAGAGGCGTAGCTACACCCCCGGGGAGGCATCAATGCGACACCCCCATGTGACGCTGCAAGCCCCGCCCCCGGTGTGTGTGACGTCACTGCCGCCACGCTGCCGCTGAATTTCGGCAGCAAAAGCACCCCCTGCATTTTCACAGCCTTTTCTGGGACGTACGGAGCCAGGGAGGGTGGGAGGACCGATCCTCCCACCCTCTCAGGCTCTGTGCGGCCTAAAAAAGGCTGCAAAAATGTTGAGGGGTGCTTTCATGCCACGGCGCCACGGAAATGTGGCGGCGCGGCAGCAGTTCACCCCCTCTGACGCGCAACATCCCCACCTCCCTGGGGCCCCCCACTCCCTAATGACGCCACTGCCCATCCAAGCATCAAACAGACATCATCATCGCCCGTGGCCTGGGCCAATATCCATAGCCATTCATGCTCCATTTTGTCTTGGATCTTCTCTAACCTGTCTTATCTAACCACCTCCCTCTGCTTGGATGCAGCCGACCAGTGTGAGCATATAAGTAGCCACTGTACTTGTCTCAATCTACCCTTCTTCTTGTTTGAAAGAAAGCCTCTGATTTGCCCCGTAGGCAGTTGACTCTTCTTATTAAAGCTCACTTCAACTTTTCATTCTTGGCCACGTTGACAAATCATAAACTACAGTGAGTTAATAATAATAATCTGTATTTATGTACCGCCTTTCTTGTCGTCAGATTTCTCCTCAGATTTTTTTTAACAATAATGTTCTATTTGCATGGAACCCTTTTTCATTTCTAGTTGTTTCCCTTCTTCAACAATATGGTTATCTCTCTGGCTGCCCAGCACATGCCTTACAAGCTTGCTCGACAGCGAATCCTCTTTCCCACAGAGGTTAACACAGCAACTTCTCTCTCTCACAGAGGATTAAATTAACACAGGTTATCTTAGCTTGTCGGAAGCTTCCAGTTGTATTGAACTGGTCTTGTCCTAGCTTTCTTCAGGCAGAAGCTCAACCACCAGACCACACCTCCTGCCCACAGCAGTTAAGGTTGTTATCACAGAATAACATTGTGTAAATGGGCTCAGTCAAGATAGCAAAATCATGTAAGATGAAGATCGGCCTTGTGCTGATCTTGTTGCATATGCATTGTGCCTCTTATAGATGCATGCTGAATGCATAGCTGCTAGGGCATAGCCAGTAGGCGCATTAGCCAGGAGGTGCAATGCTGCTTCTCTCTCATGTCTGCATGTGGGGGGATCATGTGCATCCCACTTTTTCAGGAAGCCATTTTCAGGTCTTTTGGTGCAGAACTGAACTCAGTTCACCAACAATAGTTGATGGAGTCCTGACTTCCTTTTGAACTTAAACAGCACAACTTCTCCCCAACAAAGAAGAGGCTACCCCTACCCCTTCCAAATGATGATTTTCTTTCTTCCCAGTTGCAAATAAGTCCCTTGGATCATTTGACATGGGGAATCTAATGGCAGTGCTGAAATCTCACCATAGGTTATAGCTAATGATGTGCCCCAAATCACATCAGAGTAGTTTTTGATGCAATTTGACTTTCCTAATTTGGGTCCATTGGACATATGGAGAACATACTCAGGACCATGCCTGCTTTTAACTGTGCACACAAAATATGCCAACACAAAGCTTGCATGCCAAAGTATTATGTGTAAACATCTCCATTTCGACTTCCCAAAAGCATTTGCTTGCTTAAAAGCTAGGCACACAAAGAACATATGGCACATCAGTAGCTGCTTTGTTAGCACAAATGGCTTTTGTGTAAATAAAATCAGCACTCACATCAATGCAGTGCACACACACTATTTTTATAAACTCATTACCATTTTCGCCTTCAGTTGGTCTCACAGTTTACTACCAAACCTTATGCTTTTTCTTCTTCATCATCATAAATGAATTTACAAGTAGTCCTTGATTTGGTTTGAGAAAATATGTCAACAAGATCCTTTGAGTGGCATGACAAGTTAATTACACACTAATTAACCCAGAATTTGACTATACCACACAGAGCGTGATGCAATGCAAACGCTTCTTAAGATTCAATTCCATTAAGCTATTTATTCAACATAACGGTAGCTTCTGGATAGACTGATTGCTTCAGTGCCTGAAGTCAAACATACCTGAGGCCTCAAGATGAGAAAAACAAATATTTGTGAACAGTGGCCGCCACCAAAGGAATTCCATACCCTGGTTTCTCTTTGGTACTTTTCATTTTTCCTGCCCTTCTGATTTTGGGCAACTGACAGCCAAATCCTACGCATGTCTCCTCGGAAGCCCTGCTAAGTTCAATAGGACTCACTCTCACATAGCCTTGGACTACATTAGTGTACTTGGCACACTACTAATTTAAAAGAAATGAGACTCATTTCCAGTGAAATGTGATGAAGACTGGGGGTGTTAGTTCTGGCAAAACATTTTGCATTCATGGGATGGCTTTTGCAGTTTTTCTATGTATACGTAGAAGTGAAAAAAGACCCCCTGATTAGGTCATCCCCAGAACTAATCCAATAAGAAACCATAAGAACGTAAGAAGAGCCCTGCTGGATCAGGCCAAAGGCACATCTAGTCCACCTTCCTGTATCTCACAGTGGCCCCACCAGACGCCTCAGGGAGCACACAAGACAACAAGATACCTGTATCCCAGGGCCACTGAGAGGGCAGTTAAGGGGGTAATTGGTACCCGGGCCCAGGGTGAAAAATGGGTCAAAAAGGGGGCCCTGGGGCCTGGAGCAAAAAAAGGGGGGCCCAGGAGCCAAATTCATATGTAGGGAAGGGGCCCAAAAGAAACTTTGTACCCTCTGACAAAATTCCTCTGAATGGCCCTGCTGTATCCTGTTGCCACTCCCTTGCATCTGGCAATAATAGAGAGACTATTACTAAATGATTAGCCTGTTAAAGATAACCAGATACAGTTCACAAATGTTCTTGGATTGGAAGAGACAGGGTCTCTAAATTTGGCATACGATTTTGCATAAGAAATTTGTAGGTCTGTACTGTATGTTTGCTAGCTAAAAAGGAGTATTTTGGGAGTGTGATGACCCCTAACCTCAAATGTACATTTCCCCAATTTTGGGTGGCTGTTTTCAGCCACTACTGCCCTCCTCTGTTCTTAGACACCATTTTCTTTTTCTTTATTGTCTAATCCAGGGGTTCTCAACCTTTGGAGGCCTGGGTACCCCCTATCGCGGTCCAATTTTCTGAAGTACCCCCTGCTAATTAACTGCTAATTAACTGGATTAACCAATTAATTATTTAGGTAATTAATTGTTAAATAAAAAGTACTAAAACAATTTTAAATGTGAAAAATGTCTTATTTAACTGTGTGTGTGTGTGTGTGTGTGTGTGTGTGTGTGTGTGTGTGTGTGTGTGTGTGTGTGTGTGTGTGTGTGTGTGTGTGTGTGGAGAGAGAGAGAGAGGGAGGGAGGATGGATCTCTTTTTTTTTCTCCAAATCACACTTCCCAAAATCAGCTCCTCCCTCCCCCACCCCACCAAAGTACATTGTACAAAGTACAAAAACAAGCCCAAAACCAAAATCAGAGAGAGAAAAGGGCTCCAAAAATAATTAAAATTTAAAATCCATGTTAATTAACACTTAATAAGCTGCTGATGGGACAGATAAGGGGCAGGGCTTGGAGTATCCCCAGCAAGAGGTCCGCGTACCCCTAGGGGTACCCGTACCACAGGTTGATAACCTCTGGTCTAATCCAAGACAAGAGTATAGTTGGAGGAGCAGGGGGAGCCCCTGCCTGCTGCTTTCTCCGCAGGGGAAAGGCTCCAACAGTGAGGGGGCGGGGCTGCCTCCTGCTTGCTCGGTAAAGGGACTCCGACCGAGCGAAACCTACAGCCCCGCCCCTACCGGAGCGACGCCTCTGAGGGGGAGCAGTGCTCTGGGACTTCTCCCTCAGCAGGAACGGTAATGTTATCAGCAGAAGAGTTCAGGTGTTACCAGGGCTGACCAACCTATGAGGCCAACTGGAGCGATCGACTCAGGCAGGAAACTTATCAGGAGTGCCCATCTCTGTGGAAGGGGCAGAGGCCCCCTTACCCCATGATGTGCCAGCCTGTGCTCCTCCCACTCTCCAACATTCTAGCTCAGCTTAATAAAACACAACAGGTTTTACAAATGTTTGTGAGAAATATTTGCAAGCTATTAGATTTTAACGGCGGAGAAACTAATGGCAATATTTTTCCTTTGATGGATGAGGCTGTACTTGAAGAGAGAGTCTGATTTATAAATGCATGCTTCTGTGAGTGATCCCCAATGCTTACAAATGACCCCCATTCAAATCCAGACAGCTGTTATTTCCAAGTACTTTCAGATCTCGTAGCCTCCTGATATTAGCCCTGCAGAAATACTTAAGTCATACAACAGGCAATTAGACACAGTTAAGTGATCTGTAGAAAGACAAAAGCTTCTTGCGATGAAGGGCCATCTCTAGAGAAGCATGGAGAACAATTGCTTTCCAATGGAAATAAATAGGATTCCATAATCTCCGTGGTCCTCAACTTTGGGCCAGCAGCCACATTCAACATATAAGATTTGGGTCGGTTGGAAGATCAGGTTTCAAAGGAATGGCTTAAGGGGGGGATATCAAATGCTGGCAATAAAGACAGGTTTAATCAGCAGGGAATGAAACATTCATTCTCATATTTTATTTGGCAGAGGTGTTGAGAGATTGTGCAATATCATTTTCAGGGCTTCACGGTTACATTGGCTGAGAGTGTGATATTTACAGTAAAAAAATGTAATTGCTGGGGGTAAGAAAAGACTCGGTTTGCAGACTAATTCTCCCTAGAATTAATTTGCTTAATGTCCATATTATTGCTGTATTTTGGAATACTGCCTGGCTGTGTTAGTCATGGATTATTTATTGTATTTCCATTTAGCCTCTGAACTTCTTATTGCACCATTGGCAAACAGTAGCTTGCTGTAGTCAACAGTAGGAAAGATGGGTTCCCTGCACTGGCGTTGCTAGAGGTGGGGTGGAATGGTAAGTCTTGCACAGCGGTAACCGCTCCGTTCCATGGTGGCCCCGCCCACTCGTCGTCGGAACCAGTCCAAGCGGCGAAGGCAACGCGCAGGGAGTCCATGGACGGAGTCCATGGAAGTCCATGGAACGATGGAACGGAACGGTTACCGCTGTGCAAGACTTACCATTCCGCCCCACCTCTAGCAACGCCAGTGGTTCCCTGATCCACTGTTCAACGCCTGTTCCATGGGTAGGCTTACCAGATCCATACTGGGACAGAGTGCTAGACATTTAGGAGAAGGAATGTGGGCAGGTGTAGCTTGCTAAACTCTTAGAGCACAATCCCAATGAGGCTTGCTTCTGAGTAGACATGCCTAGGATTGTGCTCTAAGGGATCTTGAAAGCCTATTCATGGGTTCCTTTCTCAAGGTGCCACAGGCACCCAATATCCTGTCCTATCTCCACATACTTCTCTTGTGTTTCCAGTTCCAGCACCTCCACCCTCTTTTCACACTTTGGTTCATTCCAATCCTATGCAGGCAGTAGCCAGCCCATGTAGATGTGGATGCAACTTCCCAACTGCACCCAGACCTATAGCTGCAGCTGCAGTCTAGAATGGCTCGAACATGCCCTCCTCTCTTCTTTCACTGAAAGCATTTGAAAGTTCTTGACACTGAAAAGAAGGTTAGGAAACCATACAGTACCTAGGCTTGGAATAGATTGCTTCACCGTGTGATCAAGGAAGGAGGAAACAGAAAGACTAGAGGAAAGATGCAAGAGGAGATTGTCAGGGTCAAACTAGATATGTCAAAGGCGCAATTGTTCCTCCAGCACTTTTTTTTTTTAAAGAAGCAGACACTGTGTGTGAGAGAGATCTGGATCTGAACCATGCCACATGGGGAGAGAGGATCTGTTCCTTTCCTGGAACTTTCTGGTTGCTGAAAATTGTTTCCCTCAAGCTATTTATCCTCCAGGGTGCCATTGCAGAAATAGGTGCTTTCATGGGCATATAGCACGGGGGGGGGGGGGGTTTAACAGGAGAATAACAGATGAAGAAAGGATTAGCCCCCTTTCACATGCACCATGGTCCTGATTCACTGCTATTTTTAAAGAAAAGCAAGCATGGGAGAGACAGTTAACCCTGCACTGGCCGTATCCTCTCTAGAGGGACGTATCCTTTGAGGCTTAGGGAACTAGTGTCCACTTTGTCATGTTTCTAGAACACAGTGATCCTGACCTCCTCTTCAGATATATGCCACGTTCAAGGTGGCAACAGTCATGCTAACTTCCCTCTTCTACTGAAATTAGACCTCTGAACAGTAGTAACACTGAGAAGGAATTCATCAGTTATGTCTATTTTAATTTTTTTTTTGTCCATGATAGTTTCTGCTTCAGGAACAATCTAAGAATGATTTTGTTTCTTCCTTGTTTCCCCTTCCTCCTTTGAACTGAGATGTCACCTTACCTGCCTTTAGTTTCTTTGTCTAGGACCAATGACCCAGCAACACTTCACAAAAAACGCCAAATAACGAAGTTTCTGCTAAGAAATCTGCCAGGAATATAGCATTCTATTCTGCCTTCTGCTCGCTGGCCATGAATAGAGGGATTATGACTTCATTTTTTACCACAAAAGAGAAGTGTTCTAAGGTTCCAAAGATGTAGCTTAGGCTAAACCATGGTTTAAAATGGGCATTTAGCACAACATTGGTCCAAAAATAGATGAAATACTTGTATTCATGCCTTCGCTTAAATTAACATGCCAAAACCCACTCTGTCGCATGAGCCCAGGAAGAACTGTATTGCATTTGTTACTAGTAATGTTATCCTATTGCAGGGTAATTGATTTCTGCTGTGCAGGGAGGAAGAAACCTCAAAAACATTAATCTTGCATTAAAAGGCCAGTATAGCAGAGCTATACATCTTGTAAATACTAGTACAGTCTTAGAGTTAAATGATTTTGAAAAGCACCCACAAAATATAAATCCAATTTAAAAGTTCCGTAACCTTAATTTTGATTCTAATGAAACCCACATTTACTGTAGTGAGTGCAGGACTCGAAATCCCCAGACTTTTACCAAATCCCATGTTTTAGTTTCTTGTGTGGAATGGACTTTCAGATCAAAGTGCTTTTAAAATAGGCCAGGTTCTTTCAACAATAAGGTTTGTAGGAAAGCCATCAAGGTACTATATGGGAAGGTTTGACTTCTCCAAAATCTTTCAGAAGGATACCTAGAAGGGTTGGGAGAGACTCTCTGCCTGAAACCTGGAGAGTTGTTGCCAATGTGTGTCCCTCTCAGACTGAGCTTGATGAACCACTAGTCTGACTCAGCAGCACATGGCGGTTTCATATGTGATATGCTGCTTGTGTTTACTAACTCCTCCGCTGTACTAGTTGCCAGCCTTTTCCAGGTCAGCATGCTGGTCTTATTCTATAGTCACAGCAAGGGCCTCTGAGAGGAATTTTATCAGAGGGTACAAAGTTTCTTTTGGGCCCTTTCTCAAAGTAGAGGGGGAAAAACAGGGCATGGGGAGGGTAGTAATGGCTGGAAAAGTCTCCGGAGCCCAGGTCTACCAGGCTTCCCGATGTGGTGCCTCTTGGCTGGCCCAGCCTCCGTCTTTCAGTCTCCATGGCCAGCTGAGATCCAAGGAAATTTCTGGACCCCTTCCTTTAGCTCCTGGTCCCCCTTTTTGACCCTGGGCCCAGGTACAATTTACCCCCTTTACCCCCTTCTCATGGGTCACAGCAGGTTTGGATCTGTTGAGATGGATAGGATGGTACTTTGTTGTGCCCCGTGCTCACCTTCCCCCATTATGCCCTTTGCAATCTCAACTCACTGAGAAGGAATTCAGGAATTGTCTACTACAGTGGTCCTTTCCTGAGTTCCTGCACCTCTGCAATTGCCCAGGGGATTTTGAGCATCTATGAATGAATCTAGGAAGCTGCCTTATACTGGATGAGACCGTGGGCCCATCTAGCTCAGTATTGTCGACATGGACTAGCAGTGGGTCTCCAGGGTTCGAGATCAGGATGGAACATGAGTAGGCTTACCAGATCTCCAACCGGGACAGAGTGCTAGACCTTTAGGAGAAGAAATGTGGGCAGGTGTAGCTTGTTAAACCTTAGAGCACAATCCTAGGCATGTCTACTCAGAAGCAAGCCCCATTGTGTTCAGTGGGGCTTTCTTCTGAGTAGACATGCCTAGGATTGTGCTCTAAAGTTTAACAAGCTACACCTGCCCACATTCCTTCTCCTAAAGGTCTAGCACTCTGTCCTGGTTGGAGATCTGGTAAGCCTACACATGAATCCTTTGGCATGCAAAGCACGTACAGTGTATTTGACCACTAAACTACAGGCCCATCCTCCATTTGGCTTCACTGCCACTTACCAAAACTATGTTTGAACCAGCGAATTGGGTATAAGCAAAATGCCTTGCGATGTGCAAGTGTGATGTGCAAGTGGAGGTGCCCAGAGTCCTCTTATTAAAAATGCACACATATTTTTGACCTCATTTTTAAATTTTATTATTATTATTTTTTTGCGGTGGCATTTATTCTCTTCACTCTTGGAGCAAGTTGATGTTGAAGCAAGTTGATGTTGAAGCTTTAACATCTGCATTTATGGCAGTGTACCTCCAGTGGTGCACCCTGCATAGCTAGTATTCTCAGGTGATGTTTTTGCTAGGCCTGTCTGAGCCCAGAGGTTTTACAGCCTGTTATCTTGAAATACCAATTCATGCCAATTAATGTCCAGTTCATACAAAAGTTCTCTTCTACTCCCTTCACAACTTTAGACCACCAACAACTCCTTCATGTGCTCTGACAGCACATCTGCTGAGGATTCCACTTCCCATTTTTCACAGAAGGAAGCTGCCATCTGTAGCTTATATCAAGTCCTCTCAGGAGCAAATCCTTTTACATTCTGCCCTCCACTCCAAAGTAATTTATTCTGATCAGCAATGGGAAAAGGACTAAGTCTGGAAAAACAGGCATCTCTGCTTAAGTTCCAAAAAATCATTACACTTTAGAAATGTCTTGGCAGGATGATCACAAAATGGACTTGACCTGCTGCCCTTACTAATTGTACTGCACACTCTCTTATTTCATGCATTTGTCTAGTGCAATAGTTCTCAACAAGCAACTTTAGATCTGACAAGAGTCCTATTTCCACATTATGTAGAATGAGACAATAGACTCAAGTGATAACATTTGAGATAGACCACTTCAAACTGAGTGGGTGTGTCATAGTTTTGAGTGATCTATGATACATAAAAACGACTATGAAATAAACTAGCACATTGGAAGACGGCTATGCTAAGCCTTTTTCCTTGGCGTGCTTGCTGTATGATGAGGGATTGTTGTCTTTTTAACCCAAGAGGAGAACTCAAAAATACAGTCAATTCCTGTCATATGCGAATTTGCGACCCACGAATTCACGTATCTGCGAGCTGCAGAAGTGAGACCACCATGCACCATTCACAAGGTTTGTCTCACTTTCCGTGATCCCTACTGCCTGACGAAGCCTGAAGAGACTTTCCTTAGGCAGCAGGGACCATCACAATAATGCCCATGATCAGCATGGAGTGCTTTGAAATGGACGGGGAAAGCGTTTGAGGCTGCCCCCGGCCGCTTCAAAGGGCCCCATGCTGATCGCGGGCAGGGGCGTCACTGTAGCGTGGCGGACGGGGCGGAGCGCCACAGGGTGACGCGTGCAGAAGGGTGACGCGCGCACCCCCGCGTGCGTCACCTCTGTGGCGCACGTCACCTCCGTGACGCGCGCCGGCCTCTGGACACTCCGAGGCCGGGAGCCGGCCTCGGAGCGTCCGGCTTGGCCAGCGCTCCAGGGCCTTCTGAGGCCCAATACGTCAATACGCGAACTTTTACAGTTTTCGCGCATGCGCAGACCGTTTTGAGGGCAAGAGGGCAGGCCCTTGCCCTCAGAAACGGTCTCTGCACATGCGCGAAAACTGTAAAAGTTTGCGTATTGATGCATTGGGCTTGGGCCTTCTTTCAGGAGGCCCTGGAGCGCCGGCCGGGCCGGATGCTCCGAGGCCGGGCTCCCGGCCTCGGAGCATCCGGAGGCCAACGGGGGCATCCGGGGCAGGGTGCAGCCGGGTCGCCCCCCCCCCAAATTCGTGCCGCAATTTAACAGTGGGGGTCATAGTCGGGGGGTTCACTAGGGTGACGCGCGCCCCCGCCTTCGGGTGACGCACGTCCTAGTGACCCCTCTGATCGCGGGTGCCATTTTGAATGTCCCTGCAGCACTCAAGAAGGTCCTGAATGTTACAGGGACATTCAAAGTGAGGCCCTCAATCAGCAGGGACCCTCCAGAGGCAGCAGGTAAGGCTGTAGGATCAGTGGTGTCATTGAAGGTGGGGCGGAATGCTAAGTTCCGCACTTTGCTGACCTCCGTTACTCACCGACACGAGGCGGCCCCGCCCCCTCGCCTTCGGAGCCATTCAGTGGGATGAAGGCAACACACAGGAGACTTCCTGCGCATTGCCTTCGCCCCACTGAATGGCTCCGAAGGTGAGGGGGTGGGGCCGCCTCGTTCCAGTGAGTAACGGAGGTCAGCGCGGTGCGGAACTTAGCATTCCGCCCCACCTTCAGCGATGCCACTGTGTAGGATCAATGGTCCCATATCTGTGAATTCATGACCCGTAGGGTTTTCTAGGAACCTTACCCCCACAGGTAGTGAGAATTGACTGTATGTTCCTCCATTTGCTGTTTGACAGAGTCTAGAACTCTTATCACCACTATCTATCACCATGTTCTGAATAATGGACAAGTTGGCTAAGAGAGGTGTGGTTCTCCATACTGTCCAAACTGGAATGTTCACATCTCCAACTGCAAGGAAATGCACAAGCCCTCCCCCCCAACACACACACACACACAACACACACACACACACACACACACACACACACTTAAGTTTGGGACTTTGTACATCCCTCCACAGGGAAAGATGTGAAATGTTCGTTTAATATGTGAGGGACAAGCTTGGAAACAGAAAGTACGGTGCACTTCTGCTTCCTGTTTCCCACACATCTGTCAAAGGAGAAATAATTGTATTCTTGATCCTTCCAGGTATAGTTGAGCCAAGAGACAGAGGGCCTCTGTAAAGAATGTAAAGCTCCATTCAGGAAATGTGTCTATTCTGCATTGATTGCCAGTCATACTATTTCCCAGTAGCAAGACACTTATCAGCCCGTGTAAATCACACTTGGGCATCTTACGTTGTCATAAGTAAGCATGCCTGAATATCACTTTATGCATTGAATGAAAGGTGGGCAAAAGGAGAGATGAGGGCATAGGGGGGCCACATTTCAATGCCCATGGATGAAGAGCACACCTCTTTTGAGCTCCTCCCCCAGCAGGATGTAGACAGTAGAAAATAAGGAACACCATACCAAAGCATTTATCATGGCAGATTTTTGGAGACATCGGTGGTGTTAATTTTCTTTCCCTGCAGCATTCTGCATTTTGGTACAATATTTGAAATGGGCAAAAATGTAATAGCCTATTTTTCCCCACTGATCTTTGCAGAATTACAGTTTTGTTATTTCTTTTCAGCTATTACTGGCCCATAGAACTAACTGAAATGAAATGCTGGGGAAAAACCTATTACGTAATTGGGAACCACTTTCTAAAGACATCCTGTTGCCACAACTGGTTCAACTACCTTTGTTTTTTGCAATGTTTGTGGAGAAAGGAAAGTCACTTAAAAACCACCCAACTACCCCTCAGGTAGCATTTGGTATCAGGAAGTGAAGAGTATTAGATGTCTTTCTGAGTCAACTCTAATGAATTAAATGCTTGTTTTGCAAGCTTCCAAGTTCCCATGCAAATGACACATGCTTTATATATATATATATATATATATATATATATATATATATATATATATATATATATATATATATATATATATATATATATATATATATATATATATATATATATAGTTGCTCATTTACATACCCAAGTTAGAGGTGATTGTTTTAAGTTATTATGTGGGTAAAAGGGGGTTTGTGTACACTTTGATAAACTGGGTAGCAATGCTGAACAAGGAGTCGGCCAGAGCACAAAGCTTTCTGAAGAACGCCTGTTGAGAAAATATAATTTGTTGATATATTCTCAACAGACATATCCCTAGATCCATGTTGGTGTGCTGAAAACAGCTAAGACAAAAACAAGAGTAATCAATGATGTTGGCTAAACTGGATCTTAAAATTAAGAGGCTGTACAGTGTCAAGTCCTTTGGAAACAAGATGCTGTTGCTCTCACTTAGGAATTGGATGATATTCTTCCTCTTGGCCTTCTTGTTCTCCCCATTGTAAAATTAATGTACACAAACACTCCCCTGCCTGCAGTATAAAGCATATTACAGACATTTATTTGACACGCATTTTGGTAAACAATCTTTCCTCTATAATGCAAATTGGAATCAGCCTTTCTCATCATCGTTAGGCAGCAAACAATGTTTATAATGTTTAATTATGTTTACAAATTACAAATATTTGACGAGCTTAAGTTCAAATTGATTTCTTCTATGTGCTCTTACAGGTTTGCTTTTCCTCACCCATGAAACATTGAATAGTGCATGGCCAAAAGGAAGCAGAATAAAATATAATCACTATGATATGTTTTAAAGTGCATTTTTAAACATGCGTTTTTAAAGTCTCTAGAACTTACTTTTTGTTGATAGCTAAATAAACCCACATAATACCCAAACCAATGATTTCACTTGAGTTGCTGGCTAGTAAAAGATGGATTCATCTGCTGTAAATAGTGAAAGGAACATTATTACAAAGGAAAAATAGATCTATTTCTTCCTGAATGCAGCGGGAAAAGTTGTTGTTGTTGTTGTTCAGTCGTTAAGTCGTGTCCGACCCTTCGTGATCCCATGAACCATATCCCGCCAGGCCTTCCTGTCCTCCACTATCTTCCTGAGTTCGCTCATTTTCATGTTTGTTGCATCGGTGATGCTGTCTAACCATCTCATCCTTTGCCTTCCCCTTCTCCTTTTGCCTTCAATCTTTCCCAGCATCAGAGTCTTCTCCAGAGAGTCCTCTCTTTGCATTAGGTGGCCAAAATATTTGAGCTTTAGCCTCAGTACCTATCCTTCCAGGGAACAGTCAGGGTTGATTTCATTCAGGATTGACTGATTTGATCTCCTAGTTGTCCAAGGGACTCTCAGGATTCTTCTCCAGCACCACAGTTCGAAAGCATCTTTGTTCAGATGTTCAACTCCATTCATAGTTCAGGAGTAAGATGGAATGATTTTTTGATGTCAAAGCTACCACACGAAGTGTGTTGACTGCATACATAATCCAATATATGCCACTCTCCAGGAATAAGAAAGAGAATTGCTAACATTTCTTCCAGGCAGAAGTAAATAGCTGTAGCCCAAGTGAATATCTAACATACGGACAACATCTGGAAGAATTAAACAAAATTATAACATCAAAATACATCTCTAGACTATAACACACCCTAAACTCTAGGGAAGAAGTGGGCTAGAAATTCTAATCAAGAATTAAATTCATAAATATGGTAACCAGAAGTGCTCCAGGGACACAAGGACAAATATACATCTATATGTCTTTCACACACATGTTTAGGGATTTTTGTCTGTTGGTCATGATTCACAGACCTCACAAACTGGTACCATAAAAAAAATGGGGAGTGGAAAGAGAAACCTGGAGCCCAGAATAGAATCACAATATTATTGTGGGGAATTAATAAAATAAGAGGAAGTGGGCAAAGAGGAACAATAAACAGTTGCCAATAACTATGCACAGCAAGATCACTGGTGCTGCTTGGACCGTGCATAGGAGGAGGTAATGGCTCTCACCTAGAGCAGGAGCAAGAAAATGCTAAAGAGGAGTTGCTGCCTGCATGCAAATTGCAGCTCTTTCCAAGGAACACGGAGTCTCTGTGGGTTTTAAAGCTTGAGGGTGAGCAAGGGGAGGAGGCAGAAAGCCTATGGTGGAGTGGAGAGAAGGAGTTTCTGGAGCCTCAGAATGAGGCTTTGGTTGGACCAGAGGCGAGGCTAGCGGTTATGCCACCTGGAGCTAGGGGTGTTGGCCGCCCTGAGGGTGGCCAACACCCCCCTAGCTCCGGGCAGCATAACCGCCCGCGATTGGGGGGGGGCGACCCGGAGGGACCATGCTCCAGGTGCCCGCCCGCTCGCCAGCCGCCTCCCTCCCGGCTTCTCCCTCCGGGTCCGCGCGACTCCGGAGGCCGGGAGAGAGCGTCCTCCCGTCATGCCAGCTCGGCCCCTACTGCCCAGGCCTTAGCCGGCGATTTCGCACATGCGTACAACGCCGATGCGTTGTATGCATGTGCGAAATCGCCGGCTAAGGCCTGGGCAGTATAGGCCAAGCCGGCATGACGGGAGGACGCTCTCTCCCGGCTTCCGGAGCTGCATGGACCCGGCGGAGCCTCCGGGGGCCGGTTGGGCGGCCTCCCGCTGCCCTGTCTCGCCCGCCGTGTAGGTACACGGTGGGCGAGACAGGGCGAGCGGGTGGAGGGCGGGCGGCAACTCAGGACGGCGCGGCTCTTCGCCGCCCCAGCCTGAGTTGCCGCCTGGAGCCATTGCTCCCTCCGCTCCACCCTAAATACATCTCTGGGTTGGACAATGACACATTGGTAAGATGTAGAATTGGGCTTGATAATGCAGGGTTAGCTATGCTGGTTTTTCTGGACAAGAAGTTTAGTTTCTCACCCACCCATCCCCATCCAGACACTCCCCATTTCTCCCCCTCCCTGCCCTGTTCCTTCCCCTCCCTGCCCATTGCCCACCCCCATGCCAACTTACAAGTGCCAGGGCATCCTCGAAGGCCCCCTGCTGTTCGGCCACCGCTGCATTTCTGGCAGCAGTCTGGCTACATGCAACAGCACACCACACTTTGCAATGCTGCAAATGACACTGAGCTACTAGAATGCGAGTCCCAGCAGTGCAGCCCTCAGTTAGGATTGGGTTGTCAGTAATATTTGATGTGAAAGAAAACAAAAGGATTTCTGACATGAATACCTGATGCTCAGTCCAGGATGGCCCTGAGGCTAAGAAGGGGCTGTAGCTCAGTCAAAGAACATCTGCTTTCCAGGCAGAAGGTCCCAAGGTCAATCCCTGGCATTTCCAGGTAGGGTAGAGAAAACGTCCTCTCTAAAATGCTGCCTGTCAGTGTCAGCAGCAATACTGCACTAAAATTGTCTGACTCAGCAGAAGGCAGCTTCCTATGTTCCTATGTTTATGGGAGGAAGCAAATATAGTTTGATTGGGATGGGGAAGAGTTGCTGAGGCACAACTGCTTCTAGATGTAGCCCTGAACATTACATAAGGACAATGTTTTGCTGACCCCAGGCATGAAATAAAAGAGCTATAGCTCTCTACAGTGGTACCTTGATTAGGTCGATACATTTTTTTAGGTATGATCCTTGGGTTAGGGCACATGAGACTCATTCAACTGTTAAGGTGAAGCAATCAAGGGATCCTGAGTTTCTAATCAGGATCTGGCCCAGGCAGGCAGTACACAGAGGATTTGTGCATAAATCTTTTCTGAGGCACGAAAACGGTTACTTCTTCTTCTTCTTCTTCTTCTTCTTCTTCTTCTTATTATTATTATTATTATTATGTTGTTGTTGTTGTTGTTGTTGTTGTTGTTGTTGTTGTTGTTGTTGTTGTTGTTGTTGTTGATGATGATGATGATGATGATGATGATGATGAAAAAAAATGCAAAAGAAACACCAGCAACAGCCACTGAAAAAACACCTTGCTGGAGTGAAGAGGGACAGTTGCTCTCCCCCTGCTAAATATAATGGGTCACCAGTTTAAAAGGTGCCTCTTTGCCCAGTTAGACAATGCCTTGTGCTGGGGTCTGGCATGGCTTGACCAGACTCTCTAAAATGGTGACGTACATAAAATAAAGAGGAAAGGGGAAGGGGGATTGGCACCAATAATATTTACCTCAAGCTTATTGCTGACCTTTAAATGTTTACTCAGTCTTGCATTACTTCTGGAAGATGGTTGGATTCAAGCTTCTTGTAGAACCTTCACAAGACTACAGTACTAGAATGTCCATAGAATAAACTTGCACCAGACTTGTGCAAATGATAGCCAAACCTGTTATTTTCCTCTTATTTTAGTTTCACTACTGCTTTGTTAAGACCAGAGCTCAGCTGAATATTCACAGATTTTCCATAATTGATAAATTTCCCAGTCTCACCATTCAAATATTTTAGTCCAGAAATTGTCAAGCAACACTTGAAATTACATTTTTAAAGTCACATTTTGACATGTGAATGATCTACACTTGATACCATTGCTTGATTGTTTTGATTTTGGTAGGCTTCAACTATGAAATTGCATGCTGTGAATTACTATTTCCCATTGCATGTATCAATTGCTACATGATAAAATGCCACTACATGTCAACCAATAAATGCCACCTAATGTTAAACACTATTGCATGTCATCCATTAAATACCATCAAATATGATGCACCAGTAGTTTTCAAACTATCTTCTGAGTGCCCCTGTGTCATTGGAAGCTTATCATTTCAGAGACGTCGGAATGTGTGGGGCGGGGGGGTGGTCCGCCCCGGGTGGCAAGCAGGGGGAATGACAAAGTGGCAGGGAGACAACCCCGCCGTATGGGCGGCGGGATCAGGAGTGGTGGCGATGCGAAAAGCAGGCAGTGGCAGCATGAAAGTTGGGCCCACCCGTCTGCCCTGCGTTTGGGAAGCCCTTCCGGTGATAATGTCATGGGGTGGCATTTAGTATGCTGCCCCCTGCTTATCATGTCTTTCTGATAAGGGCTCAGTGAGAAAGACTGATGAAAGAGAACTTGACCATCACTGCTATTCTTTCTCTGCAACATACAGCCATAGGAGAATGTGTTCTGGGACGCACTGTCACTTCACAGTGGGAATGGTGAGGCTCAGCACTGCCCCATGTGAGTTGAATGTGTATCCAAAACCATGCTCTAGAATGCTCTAACGTGCACTAGTATTGTAACAACACAAAGCTGTTCCTTGACAGAGGTCCGTGTGGAAAGGGTTTCTTGAAGGTAGAGGGTCTGAAAACCACTGTCATATCCTATTGCCTAATGGCTATAAATGTGTCACCACTGCATATCTAACCTATCAAATACTGCTATCAAATATTTGAAATCAAATATTATTGTGTGTCAAAGGCAGATGTCAAATATTTAGAAGGTAGTCATGCATTCAGGGGATTTCTGGAACATTTTAAAGAGCAACTTTGTTTCAGCTGTTGCCAAAACAAGCATGGGAATTAGAGCTGAAGGAATCTCATTCCACCCTTTCTAATATGCTATTCTGATGCACTCTTAGTTGCCGGTGGTCCAACACATTTCTAATTTACAGAAACCTCCTCAGTTGTTCAAGCTAGTTCCTTGGTACCATTCAACCATAGCTTTGGCCTTTGGGCTCCTTCAGAAATGATGAATTTCTCACTGTGAAGCTGGTCTGTGTCTGAAGGCATGAGATAGAGGTATGTGGATGATAACATATGCCAAGGATGGCCAAACTTGATTAATGTAAGAGCCACATACGATAAACTTCAGATGTCTGAGAGCCGCAATATTTAAGAAGCATTTACATTTTAAATATATGTACTCATCATGAAATATTAAACTTATGTTTTAATCCAATGGACTCTCAGTTTATAACTGGTCAATAATTATATAGCTTGAAAATTTCTTATTTATAATATATTAATTGTGATGCAAAAAGGAGCTCAGCCAACATATTTCTGAGAGCCACACATTATATGTCAAAAAGCCACATATCACTCAGGATGCCACAGTTTGGCCACCCCTGACAAATGCCATTGTTGTATATACCATGGATGGTCAACCTCTGGTACACTAGGCAGGAGCACAAGAGTCTGTTGGGCTGACTATGGCATACAGTCAGGCCTACATTCCGGCCTAGTCATTCACACTGCACTGCTGCCTGTTTCCTGGTTTAACAGATGAAAGACAAAGCCAGCCCAAGACATGAGGGCCTGTATACCTATATGTATTGTTCATGGTCTAAAGTAGCACCATTACCTATGTGAGCTTCTGTGTGGTATACTTGCTCAACATTTGGCCACCATTCATATGTATGCTATGGAAAAGTGGGTGCACACACCACAAGACATTCAAGTGTAGATGCTCTTTATTTTATTTTTAAATTTCACACATGCAACCTTTGCTAAAAGGAGCTCTGAGAGCATTTACAACAACCAAGAATTCAAGCAGTATTACTACAACTTAAAAACAAAATAGCTAAAATGATGCAGAACAGCATAGAAGGTAATAAGGCAGTTCCACAACCAGGTTCACAATAAAAGCAAAAAAAGATTCACTGGTAAAAAGCAAAAAGGTCTGGGCAAATAAGATGGTCTTCACCTAGCCCTGAAAGGGCATCAGAGGTGGCATCAGGGAGCTTTCCTGGGGAGAACACTCCAGAAGCAGTTGCCACCAGTGAAAATACTTTTCCTGGTTACTCCAGCATAACATCAGATGTCCTGGAGAAGGGCCCCAGAAGATGATCTTCATAGTCAGGCAGATTCAGATGGGAGCAGGTGACCCTTCAGACACTAGGGTCCCAGGATTGGGCTTTATAAATTCAATCCAGCACTCTGAACCCATTACAGAAATGCCTTCAGCTGCCTAATATGGAGTCAGACCGTGGGTCCATCTAGTTTGGTACTGTCAATTGGCTCAGTATGGATGGCAGTGGTTCTCCAGCAGTTTAAGTACTGTAAATACCTTTCCCATCACCTGCTACATAATCCTTATGGAGATGCAAGAGATTGTGCAGGAAATCGATAATGTGTGAGAAAGAGATTTAGGAAACAACTCCACTTTCAATACCAAGGCTTGCACTCACAATGGTCCATGGTTGCCTTTGGATTGTTCTAAACATGCCCCATATCTGTGACCCAGCTGTGCTGACTCAAGTGAATTCAACTGAATTTAAGTAAAGTCTGTCTTATCAGACGTGTCCTTTCAGGTTATAAAGACATTTGGGTGCGGAGGTGGTCTACATTTTCGAGTGCACTTCCAATCATTGAATTATTTCACAGAAGAATGATGAACAGAGTGAAAAACTGGATCAGAGAATATTTAAACAGGAAATGTCTTCTTTTCAGATTCTGGAAATACCACAGGAAGAACAAATTGTGTTATTTGTTCACAAGGTCCAAATAACTTTCTCCATCTCAGGCTGAAACCCTCACAAGAGTTCATTGTTTGAAAACTGTAACTGAGTGTGTTTTGGAGCGCATGGGCTCTCTGAGCAAAAAAGGCCCCAGGCTTTATATAAACACACTGCATGGATTTGATCTCTTGTCGAGAATGGTCAGTGTGGCAAACCATTTATAGGGATACAAGCATTCCTGATCACATTCATTCCTGAGGATGGCTCTTTCTTTGTGCTGTTGTTGCCTCTCCTTTCTCCCGTTAACTCCTACCACAGACGGTCGGAACTGCAATTACAGACAGTGAAAAAACCCTACTGCATGCAGTGACGTACGGGCCACAAGCCACTTTCCTCAGAGCAGTTGTTGACTTTAATAGGCACATTCTTGAGTAAATGAGTACTTTAGAGTCGTGTCAGCTTAGTGGGTCATAAATTGTGCTGGCTTAATATATAGTGTATCCTCAGTTGTCTTTCGTTGATCTATTCAAAGACAGCATGAAGCTTAAGAAACATATGATATTTTATTTTTCCAAGAAGCTTTTTTATGGGCAGTTGATCCAACCAATCACATGTAGCCCAGATTTACTTTAGTTTTCCTCCACTTCCCCCAAGTCCTTATTTTACTCTGAGACTCCGTCCAAAACATGGAGCTACATTGCCATGTGCAATCATGCTGGTTGTATTGCTCTCTCTCTCTCTCTCTCTCTCTCTCTCTCTCTCTCTCTCTCTCTCTCTCTCCCCAGTTCGTAAACTGTCTACCAAAGTATGGACAGCAACATCCCAGCATCTGCAACAGTAATTTAGTGACTTGCATCTCAGCTTCCCTTTGTTTTATGGTTTTTGTACTTCTATCCAAGTAATAAATCAATCTCTCCTCAGACCTGAAGAGAAAGGTAACGTAAGTGCTCTGATTTCAAGATCATCTTTCTGCACAGTGGTTGAACTATTTGCAGTTCGTATACAGCTTGACAAGCATTTAAAATATGTTTACAGCAATGAAGACTGGTATTCCTGGCTGCTGGAGCGACCTGTAGGAGGGCTTCCAATATCTTCTTATCTCCATCTCTACTTATCTCCGATTCTCTGCTGTTCTGTATTGGCAATTGCTTGTTATACATCATTAGGAAAGGAAACAGGTTATCTTGTTGGCTGTGTGCTCCCTGAGGCATCTGGTGGGGCCACTGTGTGATACAGGAAGCTGGACTAGATGGGCCTTTGGACTGATCCAGCAGGGCTCTTCTTATGTTCTTATGTTCTTATTCCACCAGAAGGTAACAGAACATCTCTGGTAAACTCTATAGTCCTGCAAAGGTGTATTGGTTTTTTTCAGCAGTTTTTTTGCTCCTCGTGTGTGTGTGTGTGTGTGTGTGTGTGTGTGTGTGTGTGTGTGTGTGTGTGTGTGTGTGTGTTTTGGCTTCCTCTTGCCCAAAAGGCAGGAGAGTGTCCTTCTGAGCATGCTCCTGAGCTACGAACCGGAAGTGACCTTTGTAACCTTTGCTCTCTGAGTCTCCAGTATAAAACCCAGCATAATTGAAGCTTCGCGGTCCAGTGAGGAGATAAGCTGCTTATGTTTCAAGCAAAGTAAAGCCGGAGCTACACGGCATGTGTTCGCATTCCGTATGTGTCTGGTGTCCCGCCCCCAGGTCAAACAACAGTCTCTGATTGGCCGAACGTAATGCAAACGCAGCCAAAGTTGAGCTGGCTGCATTTGCGTTACGTTCGGCCAATCAAAGCCCATTGTTTGACCTGGGGGCGGGACACCAGATGCATAAGGAACGTGCATGCGCATACGCATAAGGAACATAAGGAACGTGCATACGCATAAGGAACGCGTATTGGATAGACCAATGGCCAGATGTAGTATAAGGCAAGTTCATATTCGGAGACACACCACCAATGGTCATAGGGGGTTCATCTAGTTATACCTAATAAGGCATTGATAGATCTCTCCTTCATGACTTTGCTGAATCCCCTTTTAAATCAATCTATCCTAGTGGCCATCACCACTTCTTAAGGGAGTAAATCCCATTATTTAAGAATGCTTTGTGTCTGTCCTGAATGTACTGCCAATACTGTACGGTTTCATTGGGTGAGGTTAGTTTTTGAGGTGAAAGAGAAAAAATTCTCTTTACGCACTTACTTCACACAGAGCATAATTTTACACACTCCTATGTAGGCATCTCTTTAATCATCTTTTAGTCATCAAAACTAAAAAGCACCAGACACTTACGTTTCCATGCAAGGAAGGCAATTCAACCTCTCGATAATTTGAAACAAAATTTTTACTAGTTGAATGTAAATTGTGAGGATGTGCCTGGAGTCTTGATGCAGAAATGTTTCCCTTCTTTTGATTGTGCTCAAGCCTTGGAACAGACTTGTTTTCCTTTTCCTGATCTCCTTATGTAAGGTGCTATTTAACCAGGATGAAAGCTGCTGGAGATGTAAAAGATATATTGAATTTCAATCTGCCAATCCCATGGATGGAATGAATGTACCTTTGATTTTGCTTGGTGGGAATTCAAAAAATCAAATAAGCAGCTCCTGATCTTAGATTATCTTCAAAAGAAGGTAACAGATCACAAATGAAAACCGCAGCACTTGGATACAGTGATTAATTGCTGTAGATGTTATATACTTGCCAAACCAGTCATTCTGGGAATCCCCTTCTTCCTAATGTGACATTTTGAAGTTTCTTAATCTTTGCACAGTCACTACACAGACAGTATCCATTTCTCTTGGCTAAAGCATTTATAGGTACATTAACATTTTGCTGAGTGAGCATTTGGGGTTCAGGAAAACATAAGCTGTCATCCCAAGCACAATAACTTGGAAGTCATTTCTGTGGAAATCAGTGGAACATGCCTTCACTTAGTGTGGTTAAACGTCAACTACCCGTTCTACTGGTTTCAATCAAACAAATGTCATTATTTAGTTATGCAATCTCTACACTGCACCAACTTTCCCTCTTTATCAGGGAATGTCCCTGCTTTTAAGTAGTTTACAAATCAGTAGCCCAATTTTTTTCCTTTGGGGGATGTTTTGCTAATGGGGGAACATCAGGGGTTGGCCAGGCTGGCACTGAGAGAGGACCCACCTGGCCAGGCCAACTCCTGAACTATCAGTGCCAGTGGTAGCACCACTGGGGGGGCACCATTGGGGGGTGCCATGGATGGGAGCACCAAGTTCATGGTTTTGTCCCCCCCCCCCAGCAACATGGCAGCAGCACTGCTTCTTGTCATGTTGACGTGTTTGTCGATCTTCAGAGTTTCTCCATAGAGTCTTCAGAAGCCAAGGATGGTGTAGTGGTTTGGGAGTCGGACTTAGACCTGGAAGATCCAGGTTCAAATCCCCGCTCAGCCACGAAGCTTCCTGGGTGACCTTGGGCCAGTCACTATCTCTCAGCCCCACCTACCTCACAGGGTTGTTGTGAGGACAAAAAGGAGGGGAGGAAATATGTACACCAGTCTGAGCTCCTTGGAGGAAGGGCGGTATAAAAATGTGAAAAATGAAAAATAAAAATAAGTGCAGTCTCTGGATGGATGAACATAGAAATGCATGTGCATGAATCCTAAACCAACATGGCAGTGCACAAGCAGCCCTTTCAAACATTGCTGGGACTGAATAACAGACAATTGTCATTTTTTCAAGTACATCTTTAACCAACACATCAAGCACCTTCTTATATTTTGAATCTTTGCTGGACAGGCTATTGAACCCGTACAAAGAAACAGACCCTATAGCACACAGCATAAAACAGCTGATTGAGGCAAGTCCAGCAAGTCCGTAGACATCTAACTAGACTCTTAAAGCTTCCTTTTTTCCTGCCGAGGCAGGGTGAAGAGAAATAAATTCGGGGCCCAATCCTATGGTCACCCTGAGCTGTTGGAACTCTGGTTCTGGCAGGGTGCTTTCCAGTGGTGCAAAAGCTGGACCGCTGTCACACACTGCCGGGCCACTGCTGTAAATGAGTAGTGGCACGGTTTGTACAGCGACAGCTCCAGAGGCATCTGTCAGCACCAGTAAGTTGGCGGTGGAGGCATGTCATGGGTGGGGAGGAGGAGGGCAGGGAGTAGGGGTGAGAGACAAGGTGGATCCCGGGGACATCGACTTGTGCCAGGATCCTATCCACTCTTTTTAATCCTCCCTGCCATTTTTTTTTCTCTTTGGATGTACGCCAGCAAAATGGTTGGCATGGGTCTGAGGAGACCCAAATATTTTTTGCGTACTTCCTTCAGGCTGTCCGATCACCCCCCACCCACCATAGCATGCAGAGCAGCTTCCGTTGGCACAGCTGCATGCTATAACATGTCAGGATTGGGCAATGTATTCCTTACCATGGCAGCCCTCTGGTTGGAGAAGCTGCATTTTCCAAAATTCTCCCTTCTAGTATTATTTCTCAATGCAAACTCCCCTCCCCATTCAGTAAATAATCTGGCAATCCCAACTTTAATATCTATAAGATTTAAGTTGCTGTCTGGATATTGACTTTGCCACTGTTTTTTACTCGGCAGCAGAGATGCTTGATTTATGTGGTCTTCTGCTTAAATATTTCCATTTTAGTGTAAAACAATATAACATTCTTATGGGGCTTGAATTGCTGCCAATCAGATCACAAGTATGCTAGCTGTAAATGTGAGGATGTTAAAGTCACAGCAAAAAAAAAAAATCCTTGAAAACAAAGTGGAGATGTACCATCTGATATGAACTAAATTTACTTCCAACGAAATGTGCTTTAGTTTGCAGAACTAATTAAAAATTAATCCACGGATTCTTTATAGGTATGAGAATCACATACCTGCAATACATAAGCATTAATTGTGCTTAAGTCCCATTGAAATACCGTATTTTACGCTCCATAGGACGCATCGGTCTATAGGACGCATGCATCCTATGGAGCATAAAATAGAGAAAAAAAGATTTTTACTTACCTGGGCTTGGGGGAGCTTCGGGGAGGCCTGCAGAGGCTCGCACAGGCCTCCCCAAAGCCCCCACAGGCCTCCCCGATGTTCAGTTCGGCCGAAAACAGCGATTTTCGGCCATTTCCGGAAATGGTCATTTTCGGCCATTTCCCCGAAGCCCCCCCAGGCCTCCCCAAAGCGCCCCCAAGCCCAGGCTTCGCACCATAGGACACACGCTTTCCCCCTATGTTTTTTTTTGGGGGGGAAGTGCGTCTTATAGTGCGAAAAATACGTAAATTCTGATGAGACAAATTAGATTACTGTACTTGGGACTAATTCTGCAGCACAGGAATATGCATGTTTACTCAGACATCAGCCAGACTAACTGGTAGGGTTGCATAGGACTGCAGCCTTGGTCCCACTATGTTTTGGATGGATGGGATTTTAGTTTTCTCCATCTGCTTATGATGTTTATGTGAGACCGGACTGCCGTCTAACTAGCATAATTTTTGACGCTTTCTGAGTTAATGTGAATGGAAGTTCGAATATAGAGGAAAAAATAAAGAAAACTCTGAAACTGTGGATGAACGAAACCTATTCTCTGCCGCAGGGAATGGAGCATTTTGGACTCTTTGAATGTATGGCATGGCACAGGAGAGAGCACCACTACACATGATGATGTAGTACATTCATGCCTGCATGTCTCAAAACAGCTGTGGTCGGCTTTGAATTGATAGGAGCTACTTTGTCCCTTCCCCCCATGCAGGGCCTCTGAGAGGAATTTTATCAGGGGGTACAAAGTTTGTTTTGGGCCCCTTCTCAAGGGGGGAGGGGGCCAAATAGGGTGGGGGAGGGCAGCAATAGCCGGAAAAGTCTTCGGAGCCCATGTCTACCAGGCTTCCCAATGTGGCACCCCGGTTTACCTGCCCTGTAGACCTGACCCAACCAGTAACAGATCCATGCCCCCCCCCGTGGGTGGGGGCCGCCGCAGACATGTCCCACCCCCACGGCCGCCACACGCCCCACCCCTGGGGCGTGTGATTGCAGCATAGCATGTCCCCGCGTGCGCGGTGACACCCCGATGCTTTTTGGCTCCTTTTTGGAGCCAAACGGCGCAAGGGAGGGTGGGAGGGCAGAACCACAGCCGTTCTCTGCAACGAAGACAAGGTAGGAATGGCCCGCACCCTGGGGCCCACCGCCCCAGTAACCCCCATCGATACAACGCCTCTGGACCCAACCACCGTCTTTCACTCTCCATGAGGCCAGCTGAGATCCCAGGAAATTTCTGGGCCCCCTCCTTTGGTTCCTGGGCCCCCTTTTTGACCCTGGGCCTGGGTACAATTTACCCCCTTTACCTCTCCCCCCATGCCATTTTCCTGGTCTATGGCTGTAACACTGTCAGATCCAGTCATAGATCTACCATATAAAATGATCTTTTTTTCTTTGGCTGTCCATGCCAATACATTCCATTGGTAATAATTTTGTCAATATACTTTTTATTATTAAAAAGTTAGTTCAGTAGACAAACACAACACAGAGAAGTTAGAAGGACAGGGAGAAAAGTTCCTCTTAATTGTTTTCTTAGATGCACACCAGCTATTTAGCTGGCACACAACTGGGGAGGCCAATTGTAATATAATTTGCCATTATAACACCTGTGTGTTCTAGGTCACCATCCAACTCTTTTCACCTTCTTTTATTCAAAGACTAGGACCTGAATCGCACATGCATGCAGATCGCTTGATTTCTCTGCCCTTGATTCCTTGATTTGATGATTGGCAGTGGCATCTGAACTCCCAACTGAACAGTGCTGTATTTGTATCACCTCAACGTTTTGTCATTGCACCTTCTAATATTGGGTTTTATGGTTCCAATATAGAATGTAACTCTTAGAAAGCCTGGCAAGTAGCGGACAAACTAAGCACGTTTGCCAAAGGCAAGAAAATTTATTCTCATAAGTGCTGTGAGTGCCATCATAAATTCTTGCTGCATCAGACATGGGTTAGTCTCCTTTGCACATTATATTGAATCGCATTATGTTGGTGGTTTATTACTGTGGAGGGCAAGCAGACCTTTTGATCCCCTGTCTTTCTAATTACCCAAGAGTGGTCCATCATTCAACATGAAAATGCAGCTCTAGCTTATTTAAGTACCAGGCCTGTTAACTGAAGGGCACCTACCTCCATCTCCAAAGGGGTTCTGATATCTGATCTCCCTGGATCACGTTTATACTCAAATCATGATTTGCTTCTGTCTGTTAGCCAAATTACTTTGGCTGACAGTCAGTGAACATCCTGTAACAGAGCCTTAGGTTACCTCAGTTGGCATTTTACCAGGGTGCCATTTTACCACCTGCCATTTCTGAATAGGATTAGCAGATCAGGGTGGTGCTTGGATGCAATTCTACCACTTTAACAGGGACCAGACAAATTTGGTCCAGCTTGCCCCCACATCCTAATCCTCCAACACCTGCTTCTAGAATGATGGTACTGCCCCTCTGTCCATCCATCTTAACAGACATCTGGTGTAGCACAATGGCTAAAATGAGCCAGGATCTAACAACTTCCTAGTTCCGGTCTTATCACCCACTACCTCACATTATGTAAGCCACTATTTCTCAACCTCAGCCCCTCCCACCATCTGCAAAATAATATTACCAACCTAGCATAGAGAGTCGTAAAAAGCAATGTGACAATATATTTGAAGTACTTTGAATGTTGAAAGTCCAAAGGGACCCAAGCTGGCTTACAAAAACAGGAAAAAAATTACAAAAACAATCACCTTTAAAAGATGTAAAACAGTTAATTTAAAACTCATAAACACAATCTAAAAACGATAAAAAAAGACCATTATTACATTTTGAGAAACAAGAGTACAAGAACAGCAGCACCACACCTGTAACCGCTGGATGTCCTTTTAATCAAGGGAAGTTCATGAGCCAGAATTTTAAAAACACTTCCTTTGCTTTTGTACTTCAAAATGACTGAGTCAGGATCAGATATTACGGACTGATCGATTGCCACCCAAGCAAGCAAGGCAGGAAGAGTGAGTTGGAATTAATTCTAATGAATGCACTTCATGTTGCTCACACATAAACACATCCAATTTAGTTCCCTTTGGTGTAATTGAAACTTTCTGCGATGATCTAATGGAAAATCATCTTTGATTATTTTTCTTCTTAACACTTCAAGTTTGAAAAGAATTTAAGTCATTTATAAACATGTAGCACTGAAAGATTAAGGAAAAGAAGTGTTAAATGACATTTGTTTCCCAGTCTTATCGTTTGAAATCCAGAACATGTAAAATAAAACATTTTTATCTGATTGATCCTTTCTGCCAAGTGCACGCTGGCAATATCTAGATTATGTCATTCTATCTCAGGTCCAGTTCTTGCAGAAGGAATGGCCGTGAAAACATGGCTTGCCAAACACCTGGAATCGCGTCACGGTATCTGGTAACAAGCCACAGGGATTATACAAGGCAGACGAAGAAAATTAGGAAGAGAAAGAACTAATATGAAGGTGAAGAATGTGTGTGCTCTGCTGTTTGATCTGTTCGGCACCTAACATGGTAACACATTTACCGTACCAAGAATCATCCTCAGATAGGGCATTCAGCGAATGCCATGCCAGTGCAAGAGACACTCCTTCCAACGTCATGATGAGCACGCACCAAAACTGTTCAGCAGTGAGCTGGTCTTGATGTTGTGGTCTCAGCCCCATTGAATTCATTAGGAGTTATTTCTTGGAAGCTTGCTTTAGGATTGCAGCCAAGCTGCACAATCCTATCTATCCCTCACCACATTATAGCACCAACAGAGGCTGCACTGCATGCTATGGTGGTGGGGGGGGGGGCGAAGATAGGACAGCCAGCAGGAGGCAAGTAAAAATATGTTTTACTTACCCTCCAGTAGGCTGCCCAATCACCTATGGGTCTGCCCTATGCTGGCCATTTTGCTGGGAGGCTGGCAAAAGGGGAAGGGTGGCTTGAAAAAGAGGGGATAAAATCTGCTGCATGCTGGTGTTGCTGAGATCCACCCCCTTCCTCCCCCTCCCTCCCCTTTGCCCCCCCTCCCAGCCCTGACATGTCTCCACTGCTAACTTACCAATGCTGATAGAGGCATTTGTAGCTGCTGCTGTGCATACCATTCCATGTCCTGTTGGCAGCAGCGGCCTGGACGCGTGCAATAGCAGTCTGGCTTTCAGGCTGCAATAAAGTTCCCTGCGCTGCCAGAACTCTAGTTCCAGCAGCACAAGGCCTCAGTGGGATTGGGGCCTTAGTCTTTGATAGCCTTTGATAAGTGCATTCATTTTAGGAATGAAAAGGGCCAGCTGTGAATAGAGGCCATTCATATCAGATTTCATTTGATTCTAAATGAATGGGCCATGGAACAAATAGGAATGAATAGGGGCAGGGTGTCTATTTTCAGAACCCAATTTCTTGTCATTGGACTTCATTATTTTTTTTAATATAAAAAAGATAAATTCTCACTTAAACCGTAGTTTTCCACAGGAGCTTTCAAGGCACAGCCAGTTCCTGGTAGTGGCCATTTTTGAACCAATATGATCCAAGATGCAGCATCCTGGATAATGTGGATTAAAAAAAAAAAAGACCATTGCCTTGAAAAAATGTTGCATACAAGAGCATATGATTTTTTTTTTTTAAAAAAAAGATAGCCATCTACTGTTAGCTGCAACTTGGAAGCTCCTGTAGAACATTATGGCAGAGTTTACCTTTTTAAATACAGAACAAGATGAATGGGAAAACTAAAATGAATTAAAATAACAATGGAATTAAAATACACCACCAATGGAAAATGAAATGAATTAAAATAAAGAGAAAACAAAAATGAAAAGAAGTGATAGTCTGTAATTGTATTTCATTGTTTTATATTTATAACAATGAATTGCAAGGCTGGCATGGAGGAGGGTCCTCCTTTAGGAGCTTACAGATCATGCAGTAGCTACTGTATACTAACAGGTTGCCATGAAAGAAGAGGTTATGTTCAAGTCTCTGGAGGATAATGGCTTCAGGCCTCTTGGCAGTGAATGGCATGATGATCTTTAATGGAATTTGGACTGTCTGCTCCCTCCCCGTTTGCTTCAGTAGAATCAGAAATATCCTTTTAAGAAAAGGAACTAAAGGCTCAAAATTACCCTTTGGAGGATGCCCTTTTAGAACATGAACAGGGAAAAAGATAATCACATTTTCTTCCCCAACTGAAAGATGCTCTCCACTGCTTTTTTTCATTCATGTGTTCCATAAGCACATTATTGTAAAGGGGGGGGAAGGGAAATAATGGGAGTCTGAAATGCTGCAGAATGATGCCCTCCTGAAAAGATATACCGGTAAATCACAAGAACTCTTACGGAGAATTTATAAGAAGATATGTATATGAAGGCACTGGCCCCAAATACTTCCTGTGTAGACATTTCTCTGTATGTTTGCATCAGTGGTACCTTACAGCTGAATGAATAATGGCGCAATCCTGCCTAAATATAGACTGGCAGGCCTAGCCAGGAGGGGGGGGGGCGTCTCCACCCTCTGTTGCCCCATTAAATCCCCTCCCCACTCTCCTCCAGCCTTTCCCCAGCCCCCATGTCATTCGGAGCTGCTCTTACCTGCTCTGGTGCGTGGTCATCTGGATCCGGCACTGGCAGGACGGCGCAGACCTTCCTGCTGATGCTGCTTGCTCTCTGGGTGTCATGGAATGCTTTATGGCGCTTTTGTGACACCTTAGGCCAAGCGCAGCGACTGCTGGGCCGGTGTTAGGCACAGTTAGGATTGTGCCATGAGTCTGAGAGCTCTGAGTGGTCACAAATTGTGCTGGCAGTTAGACGGCTCACTGTTCAGAAGGTTTCCCTTAATGAACCCACAGTAAATCCTCTACAAGGAGAATCTGGCTGACCAAAATTAGAAACAGAATGATGGGTGAAATAAATCTTCAGTCTGATCTAGTAGAGTAATTTCTACATCCTGAGTGTATGGATAGATTTTAATGCATTTCATTGTGTACAATTATATTTTTATGGGAAACACTTCAAGCCGCAACTGAAAAAAGTTTGGGGGTGCTGCAGAAATAACATTGTTATTACTGTCAGGCTGTGCATGGTAAATAACTCACAGCTTGTCAGTTTCAAAGAAGTGACACAGTATAAATATTATCCAGTCCATTTCTTAGAAAACATGCTGGCCATCTTTGGGAATGAAAATTGCATGCAGCAGTTAAGACCATGCAAGGGCAGATCTTTTCCTTGTGTCAGTGTTGAAACTTTATCTTATACTTGTTCCAAATTTAGATTTCCCCTATTATTTTTTTCTTTTGTTCTAGACAGCTGCTTCTGTTATAGAGAAGGTACTGGATTTCCTGGTTCACAGGCCAGCCTCATATTATCAGCTACCCAAAGATTTCCTTGGGGCTGCAATAGTTTTAGGGGTGCCAATGTGTAGTGTGCAATCTGAGAACTGTGCCCAAAGATACTTGCAATGTTGCAGTTCAAGATGAGAGGGTTTTGGTTTTTTTTCTTCACTGCGGTAACTCTGGCATCACCCACTGAGAGTGCAGACCTGGAAGAAATTGGCTGTGATGTGATGATGTCATCATGTCACCGCCAATTACTTTTGAATCAAAAGCTGCTCCGACTTGGAAAGCAGCAAGCAAGGGTGACACCCCTCTGGTTCAGCCTTGCTCACTACTTTCTGCCACTCAGGCTTACAGCGCAATCCTGCGCAAACATAGGCCGGTGGAGCGAGCACTCTGCCAGCCTACGGAGTCACAAAAGTGACTTATGGCACTTTTGCAGCTCCTCAGGGATAAGCAGCGCCAGCATGAAGGCTGGAGTCACTCACTCTGCCATCGCCCAGGACCTGTGCCGGCCGACCCAGGTAAGTCCTAGGCCGGGCTGCGGGAGGGCGTGGGGTGGGCGGGTCGGTAGGGCGAGGGAGGGGGCCATTGGCCAGCCCAGCCTGGGAGGGGGCAGGGATATTGGCACTCAGTTGCGCCGATATCCAACACCCCTTCCCAGGCAGGGCAGGCCTTAGATGGCCTCCCCAGACGCGCGCCAGCTAAAGAGCTGGCCGCATCCGAGGAGGCTCATTGGGACCTCCAGCACTTACACCAGGGGAAGGGGACAAACATCTCCTTCCCCCAAGGTGAGCCTGGTCCACCTATAAATGTTATGTGTGCCTATAAATGTTATGTGTCTACATTGACTATAATGCTTGATTTTTAAAGAATTTTAAAAAATATTTTTAGAAAAATAGATCAGTCTTTCTGTTACCACAAGTCCAACACTTTAAATTTCTCAGCTTATATGTTTTACTTACAGTGCAATCCTGTGTAAGTATATGCAGCTGGCCGAAAGGGCCGGCCGCTGTATCCTATCAGGATTGCGGCCTGCCCCGGGGCTGCTAGGCCACACCTCGGGTGAAGGGGACATTCTTCCCCTTCCCTTGGTGTAAGTGAGTCCGGGGCATACAAATGGGATTGGGCCGTAAACGTTTACCGGTAATTAGTTAATATGATGCTGAATATATATGTGTATTGTACGTGTGACATGCAACCCAATCCTATGCATGTTTACTCAGAGGTCATTCCCATCATAAGAAATGGGGCTTTCTCCCAGGCAAGTGTGCATAGGAGTGTAGCCTTAATGTGTCATCTGTGCCTGAGCTTACCAGTGCAGAGTTGCTCACTGTTATTTCCTGATGTATGTTTGTGACACACTCAGAGTACTGTATTCAGCATGGTTGATAGCTTCACCATACACATCTATGCAATCATAGCTTACTATATGATAATATTAAAAGAGAATATCATCTAAAGTTCCTGATGAAAGAACAAAAACAGAAGATATAAGAAGCCGTTACTGCTTATTTTTCTTATTCACAGGGAGGGTAATAAAAATAACATTAGTTCAAGCTTGGTTAAGTATGAGAGGATACATTGTGCTGTAACTGGCTCCAATTATTAATCCCTCAAATTGTGTGTATTGTCTGAAAATAGATGAAAAATAAATACTACCAGCATTTTATTTTGTGCTTATTCTCTGTACATTATTTAATGGTTTTCTTTGCATTATTTAACCCTCCAATTACCACATTTGACTAAGCACATCTGCAAGACTTGGATTGCAGTGAAATGATGAGGTGCTTGAGAGGGGACCCCCCCCCCCGTGTAAATGTGCTAAGGCTCTCTTTCAATTTGAAACATGATTACATTTGCCACTGCACTGTTCTAACTGGGGCTCTTGCTATGGTACAGGACCATAGCCACAGTGGGGCCTGTGGAGGCCTGGCCCCCTTAGGGGTATTCCAGACCCCTTCCCTGAATGTTTAGTTTTCATTAAAAAAAAGTAATGACCTAATCCCAGTCCAACACTGTAAGAACCACTGCAACCCCATAAAAGGCGCGTCCAGGCACTGCTGGTGCCAGTAAGTTAGCATGGGGGGCAAGCAGTGGGGTGAGGGGGAGGATAGATCAGGGTGGGGTTTGGGGCACTGGGATCATATTGAGGGCGAGCAGGGGTGGGTTTTGGTGGCAATGGCACCACCATATTGGTGGTGCCAGTTAGCACTACCCCTGCTAAATGGGCATAAGAACATAAGAAGAGCCCTGCTGGATCAGGCCAAAAGCCCATCTAGTCCAGCTTCCTGTATCACACAGTGGCCCCACCAGATGCCTCAGGGAGCACAAGACAACAAGATAACCTGTTTCCCGTTGACACTCCCTTGCACCTGGCACAGAGAAAACCTACTTCTAAAACCAGGAGGTTGCTTATGGCTTGTAACCTGTGATGGTCTTTTCCTCCATGAATCTGTCCAAACCCCTTTTAAAGGCATCTAGGCCAGGTGCTATCACCACATCCTGTGGCAAGGAGTTCCACAGATGAATTACACGCTGGGTAAAGAAATATTTTCTTTTGTCTGTTCTAACTCTCCCTCCACTCAATTTTAGTGCATGTCCCCTGGTTCTGGTGTTGTGCGAGAGGGAGAAGAATTTCCCTATATCCACTCTCTCCATCCCATGCATAATTTTATAAGTCTCAATCATGTCCCCCCTCAGGCGCCTTTTTTCTAGGCTGAAAAGCCCCAGACGCTGTAGCCTTTCCTCATAAGGGAGGTGCTCCAACCCACGAATCAACCTGCACCTTTTTCTGCACCTTTTCCAATTCAACTATATCCTTTTTGAGGTGTGGTGACCAGAACTGGACACAATACTCCAGATGTGGCCTTACCATCGCTTTGTACAAAGGCATAATGATATTGGCCGTTTTATTCTCAATCCCTTTTCTAATGATCCCGAGCATGGAATTGGCCTTCTTCACAGCCGCCGCACACTGGGTTGACACTTTCATCGACCTGTCCACCAGCACCCCAAGATCTCTCTCTTCATCTGTCACAGACAACTCAGAACCCATTAGGGTATATGTGAAATTTTGGTTTCTTGCCCCAATGTGCATCACTTTGCACTTACTTACATTGAAGTGCATCTGCCATTTTGCTGCCCATTCTCCCAGTTTGGAGAGACCCTTCTGGAGCTCTTCACAATCCCTGCTGGTCTTCACCACCCGGAAACGTTTAGTGTCATCTGCAAACATGGCCACCTCACTGCCTATCCCCAACTCCAGGTCATTTATGAATAAGTTGAAAAGCACCGGCCCCAAGACCTATCCTTGGGGCACACCGCTTTTCACCTCTCGCCATTGTGAAAATTGCCCATTAACTCCCACTCGCTGTTTCCTGGTCTTCAACCAGTTCCTAATCCACAAGAGGACCTGCCCTCTTATTCCCTGACTGTGGAGTTTTCTCAGGAGCCTTTCATGAGGGACTGTGTCAAACGCCTTCTGAAAATCCAGATATATAATATCCACGGGTTCGCTCGCATCCACATGCCTGTTGACCTTTTCAAAAAACTCTAACAGGTTTGTGAGGCAAGACTTCCCCTTGCAGAAGCCATGCTGACTCTCCCTCAGCAGAGCTTGTTCTTCTATGTATTTTAAGATTTTATCCTTAATGAGACTTTCCACCATCTTCCCTGGAACAGATGTTAGGCTGACCGGCCTGTAGTTTCCCGGGTCCCCCCTCCTTCCTTTTTTAAAGATTGGCGTGACATTAGCTACCCTCCAATCCTCTGGCACAGTGGCCGTTTTAAGGGACAAGTTGCATATTTTGGTTAATAGGTCAGCAACTTCATTCTTGAGTTCCTTCAGAACTCTTGGGTGGATGCCATCCGGGCCTGGTGATTTATTGATCTTTATTTTGTCAATTAAGTCTGAGACGTCTTCTCTTTTAACCTCTATTTGACTTAATTCTTTAGTCAGGGAAGACCGTTCCGGCAGTGGTATGTGCCCAAGGTCTTCTGCCGTGAAGACAGATGCAAAGAACTCATTTAATTTCTCTGCAGTCTCCAAGTCCCCTTTTATCACCCCTTTCTCTCCCTCACCATCCAGCGGACCAACCGTTTCCCTGGCAGGTTTCCTGCTTCTAACATATTTGAAGAAGCTTCAAGAGGCAAGAGGCATTTTTTTCAATTGGTGCTCCTCTTATATTTAGCAGGGGGAGAGTAACTACCCCCCTTTCACCCCAGCACAGTGTCTTTTCTAGTTAGATTGTGAGCCTTTTGGGGACAGGGAGCCATTTAATCATTTGATTTTGTCTTTGTGAACCGCTTTGTGAACTTTTTGTTGAAAAGCGGTATACCGTATTGCCCCGAGTATAGGATGCTCCTGATTATAAGCCGCACCCTTAAAGTTTGGTGCTATTTTTAAAAAAATACATTTTTAACTTTTTTTTAACTTAAAGAAAATATACACGTTAGCAGAATAGTAAAACAGTACAGCTTTAGTACAGTTAAAGGCATAGGCACCCTGTCCCTTATTGAATCTGGGCACCCTAGTATAAGTAGCCGTCCCAGATCCAAAGGGGGACAGAGTGCCTACCTTTTAACCTTTGGGATTTGGGCAGGTGCAGCTTGTTGCACCCTTCCATGATGATGAGCTGCACCTGCCCAAATTTCAATGGTTAACAGCACAATCCTATGCATGTCTACTCAGAAGTAAGTCCCATTGCATTCAATGGGGCTTACTCCCAGGAAGCTGTGCATAGGATTGCAGCCTAAAGGTTGGCACTCTGTCCCCCTTTAGATTTGGTAAGCCTATGCAGGAGCTCTTGCTCTCAACTTTCAAACTGCAGGATCAATAAATCTCTTAGTTTCCAGAGTCCTGGGGCTGGAGCTTAAGGGTAATTTTTTTCAAATGCCTCTAAGGCTAGAGGTTGCTAGAGAGATCCTGGCCATTTAGCAAGTGATTAAGAGCTGAAAAACAGCTTTTGCAGTTTTTTTTAATGCGTTTTACCTTTGAAAGAGACTTGGAGAGGCTTGAAAAAAGGGACTCTGCAGAAAACTCTAGGCAGAAAATGCTAGACTTTGATTGTAGGCCGCACCCCTACTTTAAAGACTTGCCTTAGGGGACAAAAGTGAGTCTTATACTCAGGTCAATACGGGTATAAATACTGTTGTTAATAATAATAATAATAATAATAATTAATAATATCCTATGCCCCCTGCCCAGCCTCACCATACCCTCTTGAGGTCCACTCACCAAAGAGCTGGTTCAAATTTGAGTAGACCCATTGGGGACCATGACATGGCAGAGTAGGTGTGTTAACATTTCTTTTACTTTCCTCTCAGTCACCTCATGGTCCCTGGCCAGCTCATAGCATGCAGTGATGTTGCCATGAGGTCTGCCATCTTGCTGAAACACCACTAGTCAACTCTCTTAGTATACTTGGCAGTGATGTTTGCTAATTGTTCAGATCTAGTGCAGCAAGATTCTGAACCTAAAGCAAGATTCTTTGCGCTATGGATTTGGAAAAATCTTAACATTGTTCTTAGGGGAGAGACAAAACAGAGAGATCGCATTTTGTGGGTACTTTTCCTTTGCAGAAGGCCATGACGAGAACCTTTGATACACCCTTGCATTAATTAAATAATGAGTTAATGCTGGTCTGTATGGACTCCGTGCTGTTAAACTCTATGGCACTGGCTCCCACTGGCTTCCATGACAGCCTTTTACAAGATCCATAGACAAAGCAAGAGGGAGACACTCTATCTGTAACATAAAGGTATTGCTGGTACTGGGAGAAGCAGAGATTGAAAGCAGCTGTAGTGAAAGTGAATTATTAGCATCTGTGTTTATGTTGTTTTTAACTCGCACAAACGAAAGCATATGTCTCTTGTACTTTTGTACATTGCCAGTTGCTCTGCCCTTACGTGACCTAGCTAGTTGCATTCATTGTTTGAAACCGTTTCCAGTTGGGACAATTTCATTAGTAAAACGTTAAGGCTGATGATCTTGTCCAATTAAAAGACAAATACGTACTACAATCCCACATGCAAATAAGTACTTGGCTGATGTACAAAAGCATATGATCGATGATTTGCAGTGAAGAGTCCCAGAGAGACGGCATGTATGGGACACATAGCTAAACAGAAAACTGTGAAGTTTGGGGATTTTTTTAAAAAAAAAAATCCGCCACAATCATAATTATTTTTCTAGCAAAACAATTCAACAAAAATCCACAGAAAATTTAAGGGGCATGATCCAGCCAAAGTTATGCAGTTTTAAGTATCATTGGTTTCAATGGGAGAATATTAAGCTCATCTTAACTCTCCTACATGGAAATCAGTGGGACTTAAAAGGACATATCATTGGCTCTCGTTTAACCCAACTGACCTTCTTCTCTGTTTATGTCCTTTTTCCTTCCTGCCTCATGTGTCTTGCCTTTATACCAGCGGTTCCCAACCTGGGGGCTGGGACCCCCAAGGGGGCCATGAAGTGGTTTCTGGGGGGGGGAGTCGCAGGATGTCAGCTGGATGGCCACACCCAAGATGGCAGCTCACTCCTCCCCCCCCACTGCAGAGAAAGAAGTGTCTGATGCTCTCTTGGGGCTTTTTTGCTCACCTTGTGATACTTTCTGCTTGCCTTTTAGCATCTCTGTTAATATTAGGTCACTCCCCCCCAATGGGGCTGCTTATGAGTACAACTTTAAAAATGTGTAATTTAAATAAATTGCACTGTTTAATCACATTTAAAAAAAATGTAATTTTAAAAAGTGTAATTAATTTTAAATTTTAAAAAGTGTAATTTATTTAAAAAAAAACGATGACATCACTTCTTGCTTAATGACATCACTTCTGGCCCTAGGTCTTAGGAGGGTCCCGACAGATTGTCATTCTACAAAAAGGGGTCCCAGTGCTAAAAAGGTTGGGAACCACTGTCTTAGACTATTGTATTTGTATGGTTTAATTGACATGGGCCTCTCCAGAACCCAAAACGCAGAATAAAAATCTCCAGAGTAAAGAAATAATCCTGCCAGCAAAGACTATATTATTTTTAATTCTATATAGTACAGAAATTTTAGGCATAAATAAAATGATAATATCAATAATGGAGGAAGAAGGAGCTAGTGGCTACCCATGGCTCAGTGACAACTGTATCATCAAATAATGGAGATTGATGTGAATGTTGCACCTTTTCATATTTAACTAAATTAATTTCTACAGTATTTTCTATCTGAAGCAAGAGTAACAGCGCAATCCTAACCAACTTTCCAGTGCCAGTGTAGCCATGCCAACAGGGTGCACACTGCATTTTGCAGTGCAGGGGCAGTCAGGCCTCTTCAAGGTGAGGGAACATTTGTTCCCTTAATTCAGGGTTGCATTGCGACTGCACCGGCGCTGGAAAGTTGGTTAGGATTGCGGTGTGAGTCAAGGAAGGACATTTGAGTGCCCACCTCACCTCCAGCGGTATTCTGAGACCACTGGAGGTGAGGTGGGTGGTGGTACAGGTAGAAATGGAGGGACAGCACCCCTTTTGTGGTATGCTCTTCCCAGAGAGGCTTATCTGCCAGCGACTTTGATGTCTTGTTGGCATCAGGTGAAGATCTTGCTATTTTCGCATCCCTGTTCATTTCAGAACAACTGAAACCTCAACAGGGTGGGTGGGAAGGGCCAACAGTCTCCAGATCTACGATAGGAAACATAGGGTGGATCCTGAATGGAACTCTCTTTCCTTCTTGGTTTGACATTGAATGGAACTCTCTTTCCCTCTGTACTGAGACTAGGGATGTGCAGAAACCCCCATGTCTCTTCTGTCTTAGAAAAACCTACTTGGCTTCCTTTAAAAATTCTGTTTCTCTTTGGGAGAATCCTTGGAATTCACTTCAATTTTCACTTTTTCTTTTTTTTTTTTGAAACTTCAGTGCCGACCTTAGCTGTGATCCATATATGTAATAGTGGTAGATAACCAATGTGTCTAGCCATAGGGTCCTGGAACTCTTAAGTGCAAGTTCTTCCACTTGTTATGTCGTTTTGACATACCTTCAGTTTCCCATGTTATTTCGTCAACAAAGCCAAACGGTAGAGCTTGTAAGCCCAAAATGTGTACCATAAGGCAATAAAAGGAGGAAATAAACTTCTTTCATGTACCTACTATGTCGTATCTTCAAGGTTAAAACACTAGACAAAAATGTACAGAACTATTTGGATTTATTATTTCACCTATTCCATTTCTCTTTTAAAAACAACAGGCATTAGAAATAAAGGTAGAATTGAGAAAACCTTATGTTGCAGGTGATCTTGAAAAATTTCTTGTCTGCCTGATCTTAATTCCAGCACAACTTTGAACACTGAGGAGGTTTGGGGGAGTTTGAATTAACTTCAGGCAAGAATCCAGGTGTTGTGATGGTTCTTTGAACCAAGCCCAAGTTCTCGACTTAATGATTTACCCATATATGCTCTTCAGAGGAACTACAGAAAGTTTAGATCAATCAATTAAGATCCTTTGAAAGGTAAAAAAGAATGGCTTTTGGATCTCTCATTTCTCATTCCCCAGATATTTCACAACAACAACGACAAGTTAGACATTCAATTAAATGGCATATCTTTTAGTCCTGAAGTTTAAGCCAACAGAAAACTGCTAATGGTTTAACCGTTGTATGATGATGTCATTCTTTCAGGAAACATACTACTCATTCAAGGGTGATTTCTAAAAACTATTGATTACATTAAAAGCCACCAAGAGCTGTTTCTGAGCCGTTCGACAACATGGGCGGGCGGGAGGGCCAAAATGCAGCCATTCCGGCTGCAAAGAGCCAGCAGTGAGCCGGCAAACGTAAGTTTCCGCCCTCCTGAGCCCGCGATTCCGCCCCTTCAGGGGTCGGCGCCCTGGGGCCCTGGGCACCACTTAGTACCCTGGGCACCAAGCCCCCCCCCATACGACGCCTCTGGTCTAAGCAGTTTGAAAAGTCGCACATTTTTCGTCTAGCTTGTGGCAGTATTTCATACAGTTTGATCCCCCCCCACACACACACATACACATTTTGTTTTCATTTGTTTTCTTGCTTCAGGGATGCAGATTATTTTCCCACAACTATTTTCAAAGGCATTACTGTTTCTACTTCTCTTCGTAGGCAGCCAAATGGTTAGAACTGCTTGTGAGTTGGTTTCAAGTTGAATAAGAGAGTTCGCTTAGCTGGTGATTGCAGAAACCAGCCTGGCGGTATAAAGTGCTGAGGTTGTGTATTCCAGTGGGCAAAGCTATTGGCCCTGGAATGAGATAAGACTACCTAACAAATCATCTGTTTGTTTATAATATTATATATGCACACATATTATATTTTGCAGGAAAGACAAATTTCCCATTTTGGGTTTCCAAAGAAGTGACGGTTCACATTTAAGTCAAGCACATATGTCAAACTGCTTATTTCGCGCTAGGCCTTGCAGCTGCTCAGTGATTTGAAAATTAGCATTTGGCATTTTTCTTCCATATGTGGCAAAACAGTCACAATCCTTTCAGGAACGTGACCCTCCTTCAGCCTCAGTTCTCCTGGGTACATTAAAACGATGTATTCAGCACGTGTGATCCATATCCCGAAAGAAGCCGCCTGTGTACAGTATATAACTAGGAGAGATGCATTTGATGATGTTTGTCTGGGCCCTGCTGACAGCCAACATGGTGTGTCGTGGTTAGCATGTCAGACTAGAAGTGGCAGCAACATTTTGCTGCTGGAAGCAGAGCGCCCCATGACACTCCTTTTCTTCCCTCCCTGCTCTTTATTCCTGGTGAAAATCACATACCCAGCTTCACCTTGCTGCATAGTTGGGCCAGCCCTACCAACTGGATAGATCTGGATTCAGATCCTTCCTCAGCCATGAAGCTGACTTGGTGAGCTTGAGCCAGTCACGTGTTTTGGTGAGCTTGAGCCAGTCACGCATGGAGGAAAAGACCATCACAGGTTACAAGCCATAAGCAACCTCCTGGTTTTTAGAAGTGGGTTTTCTCTGTGCCAGGTGCAAGGGAGTGTCAACGGGAAACAGGTTATCTTGTTGTCTTGTGCTCCCTGAGGCATCTGGTGGGGCCACTGTGTGACACAGGAAGCTGGACTAGATGGGCTTTTGGCCTGATCCAGCAGGGCTCTTCTTATGTTCTTATGTTCTTATGTTTTCAGCCTTATCTGAAAGGCTGTTGTTGTGGAGACACCTGAGGAGAGGAGAGCCACACACACCGCCTGATGAATGAAGGGTGAGCAATAAAAGCATTGGACTGGCTAGAATAGAATATCTTTTTTATGCATGCAGCCATCTGTATCCCCCACCCGATGCCACCAGTTGTTAGGTACAACCAGTTAAGCACTACTGGAGTTGGACTGAGGTGTAACTGTTTGGCTCCAACCCTATACATAGGAATACGTCTCATGGAAATCAATGTGACTTACATCTGAGTAGCCATGCATCGGATTGCACTGTTAGTTATATCACCCCATCTGTGTACAGGGAATTTTTCTAGTTCTTGTTTGCATTTATACAGATTTATTAAACATGTTACGACTTGCCTTATCCAACTTAGTTCAAGGTGGCTTACAAAAAATAAAAGCATAGTAATACATTTCCAGGATCAAATCACATACAGAAAAATATGCAATTGCCAGGATAAAATCAGCTATTATACGTCAACACGAAAATCACATTCCTCTCAGTATAACAGCTCATAAAGAAGCTTACTGAAACAGGTGTTAACACTTTTCTTTCCCTTAAAAAAGGGAGAGAAGTGCAAGTCACAAAGGATACAATTGCAGACTGCCAGGGTCCTTTCCTGTCCCTCCCTCCGCCGTTCCTGTTCCTTTACCAATGGGATTCTGAGATGGGCCTCCCTTCATAACAGGAGGGGCTGTATGGCACTGCATGTTAGGCAGAAAATGTGGACTACAAATGTCAGGAAGAAATGAAGCTTCCAAATTAAGGCAGGCGGTCGCGTTCTTCGCACGGAATGGTAGCGACAGCGATGGGGCTGCGCCTCCTCGTTTCGGTTCCTAAACACGGTACTTGACGTGGCGTTACTTACAGTGCCGCCCCTACCGTGGAAACGCCACTGGGCGTGCCACAATAGTCAATCCTCAAAAAGGCTGGCAAGATTCCTGTTTGTAGGAAGACATTCAGCTGGTATATCAGATGGATTTGATAAGTTCCTTCCAGGCCACCAGTGCCACCAGTGAGGATGTCAGATAAAGATTGTAAAGTACATGGCACACTGAGACACCATCCAGTGCAGCATGTGGTGGGTTCAACAACTTTGCACAAGGATAAATAGGGCCCAATCCACACTAGTGTTCCAGCAGCGCAAGGCCCATAACAGTGGCATGCAGTGGCATCACTAGGGGGTGTGGACTGCACTTGGTGACACCCTCAGGGTGTGTGACACTACTAGTGGCCGAAAAAGATCATGTTATATATCATGGGCAGGAGGTCTGGCTCATTTGGTAGAGCTGCAGCCTCATATGCCTGAAGATCTAAGGACGGTAGTTCGAGATGCCCAGAAGAATCCGAGAGCAGTCAAAGAGCTGTTGACACGCCACTGACAAGCTACAGAAGCCTTTGCGAGAGAGAGAAAGAGAGAAAGCTGCAGCTGGCACTCTGTGTGGAAGGCAGAGTTTGTCAGTCAAAGCATGGGAGGCGAATGCCAGAGAGAAGCCAGACTGTGAAAACAAACCACCTAGAATGAAGCATTCTACGAAAGACTAGAACATTTATTGTAAAAACCGCATGGTTTAGAAATTGCCTACCTATGTAAACCGCCTTGAATTAAAGTCGAAGAAATCCAATGACCAAAGGAGGTATATAAATACTGGTGATATTAATTAATTAATTAATTAATTAATTAATTAATTATTCGATGCGTAATATCATGCAGAATGCAATGAAATAAACCGTTTTGAATTATCTGTATTCTATCAAACGTTATGGCTAAATAACCAGAAAAATAAAAAAAACTGCCTTAAGTAACAAAAAGTGAATTTCCTTAACTCAATACAGACCAGTGAGACTGATTGTTCTGAGATCTGAGTTGGTTACAGATTTGTTGTGTGACCTGTACTGTTATATATTCAAATAAATAAAGTTAATGGGGGTGACGCCATGAGTTACCGGACCGGGTGACACCAACCCTAGTGACCACCACTGACCAGGAGTTGTCTGTAGAAATACACAGTCCTGCCTGATGGGCACCTTGTAGAACCCAGCTCAGCCCAACCTTGTTTCTCCCTATTCACCTCTGGGGTCCATCATGGGGGTGACGTGCTGAGCTCTTGCACCGGGTGACACAAACCGTAGTGATGCCTCTGGCAGCATGAAATTTGGGCTTCCAGGCCACTATCACAAATGGGCAGTGGTGCAGTGTGTGCGGTGGCAGCTCCAGAAGCCTCGGTGCCAGTAAATTGCCGACAGAAGCGTGTCATTAGTGGGGAGGTGGAGGGCAGGGGGAGTTTGGGGGCAGATTGGGGAAGGGCAGGGGGAGGAAGGATCTTGGCAGCACCGGCATGCGCCAGATCTCATCCTCTCTTTCCGATTCCGCTTCACCCTTTTTCTCTCCTTGGACCTATGCCAGCAAAATGGCTGGCATGGGTCCGAGGGAGACCCACAGGTGATTGGGCAGCCTACCAGGATAAAATATTTTTACTTACCTCCTGCTGGTTCTCCGATCGGCCCCCACCATTGGATGCAGTGTGCGCTCCACTAGCGCAGCTGTATCAGCACCAATGGTGGAGGATAGGATTGGGCAGTAGATCTGTCTGCAAAAACTCCATTTTGCCCTAGCAATTATGCACATTTGTGCCAGGGCGTATGCATCCACATGTGCCTGAACAGTATTTTTTCTTTCTGCTTGTAGTGCTCTATACTGTAGCCTCTAAGTATTATATGTTTAATAATAGTAACTCTTTAGACATTTGCAGCGCTGTCTAGTATTTTCACTGGAATGCGTATTCCATATCACGTTTGATTCTGCGTTTCATTCCAGTTTGTAACTGGTTTTTGTTATGAGTCTGTTTTCAAAGAGCTCGACATAACTGTGCCAAGAGTCAAAACTACTAGGATTACTGCCTTATTTTTTTGGCCGTCATAGTTATGAAGTGAAAATATTTTTTTGTTTTTCATATATTTTTCCAAACTATGGATACTTGTTGTCAGCGTATTGTATTTCCTTTGTCCTTCAAGTACATTTATGGGCTTTGTTTTCAAGCACCTTTGGGATTTTTGAAATCAGTTCTCTTCCCCCTGAAATTGGTTTCAGAAATTCTGTTGGACTGTCATTCATTGCAATGGGCAGAATCTCAGATCATGAAAATGTTTAATTCCCCGTTTGTTCCAGGTTCCCCAACATCTTTGCCAACATCATGACTTGTTATCCCCAATCAACCTAGGATCATGCAGACACTCCTATATGGGCAGACGGTTTATGCACACATATCCCTTACCAGATGCCACCCAATTGGTATTCTGTGTACCAATTGGACTTGTCTGACTGTAGCCCCAGTTATGAGCTCTCAATAGTGTCAATCATTGGGGAGTGGGGGCTAAATTTTTGTCTCTCCTCTCCACTCAACAGCTGATTGCTCCTTTTCAGAGACTGGGCTATTCACATATAAGTTTGGATTTAGGCCATTGTGTTGTAACATCCTAACAATATCAGTATTACACTTACAGTGAGCGACCCTGCAGTGGAACAGCTGTCGGTTCAGCCAATGCCAAACGCTACATAAGAATCTCCACTTCTTTCTTACCATTGTGCCAAACCTATAATGCTTGTCAGATCTCAAACTGGAAGGATCCATTTACTGAAGAGAAGCCCAAAATGGAAGAACAATTGCCAGAATGGAATATGGTTTTGGAGAACCATATTTTGTTTAAAGGGTTTGGAGTATTCAATTGCAGCCAGTCTTCCCGACATTTAGAAAAACGAGACTCTAATTTGGCCACACTTTGTTAGACCGAAGCATGATCTGTGAATAGCAAGACATATGACTGAAACGTAGATGTTGTTTTTGAAGCGTACACGTTTTCTTAAAGATGGTATATATCTTTTGAACATAAGCCTCCCCGAAAAAAAATCCAATCTGCACTAGTCATCCTACTAGTCACCATCATCATCACGCACCATCAATGGTGCTCCTAGGCTGATAATAGTTTCACAGTGGGGACAAATTTGACAAATGCCGCTTCTCTCCCATTCCTTGGAATTGTGAAATAGAAGACACTGCGGCTGCCACACATCTTCCTGCCATTTACGGCAGTTATTTATGGCTCAGGAGCCCTGTTTGGATCAGTGGTTGGCAAGCCTAGCAGATTACACATACTGTCATAGAGAGAGAGGCTGCAGTTCAGTGGCAGAACACATGTTTTGCATATGTAAAGTACTAAGTTCACTCCCTGGCACCTCCATGGAAAGGACCCGATTGCCAAGATAAATAGAATGGAATAGATGCTGACAAGAAAAGAAAATATGCTGGGTAATGTTGATCTGAAGTGCATACGCCTATTTCTCGGGCAGCCCAATCCACCGTAACGCCCCATGGGGCCCCATGCGCCGATTAGCGGTGCCAATGTGGTATCTGCTGCATCCCACAGGGACGTTTCAGCATCTAGAGGCCTCCACGGGGCAAGGTCACATTTGGGGTAATATTCCCTTGCCCCTGGGATAAGCCCCTGCTGGCCCAGTGGGTCTACTTGGACATGTGCCAGCAATATCACTTGCTCAAGTCCATGTGGATTCATAAAGGCGGATCGAGCCCAGGAAGGAGGCTGGGATTTGGTGGACGCTGCTGCTGCTGCCGAACCCGCCCCCTTCCCAGTCCTGCCCTTCTTCCCGCCCCCCCCACCGCCCTGTTCCACACATGCCCCGGCCTCGCCTGTTCCACCCACCTCCCACCTGCCCCTTGAGCGATCTTACCTTGGGAGGCGGGCTCCGGAGTCCACTGCCACAAAGACCCAGTCTCTCACTGCTCCTGGTGGCATGCAGGCTTCCATGCTCTGGCAGGTCACGTTTTGCAACTGCCGGAAAGCGCCTAGCACCACTATTCGGATTGGGCTGCAATAGTGCTACAATTGATTGCATTTATATCCTGCCTTTCCTCCATCTTGCAACTCTAAAGAGCCTGCACAGGGTTCCCAGGCAATCACCAATCTGGGCACTGACCAGACTTGGACTTGCTTAGCTTCAGCAAGGTGGCTGTAGGATGTATCCTCAAACAACACCCTGGGACCCACAAGCAAGTGTTTCGCAAGTGATCAGATTCCCATGCTTATCTCTGTTAGTCCAGATGAGCAAACAGGAGCAATATGGTTAGCACAGTGAATGGTAACGTAACTTAAAACCATGTACCCCACAGGCTTTCTTCAAGTTGCTTCCTGTTGTGTGTGGATGTATTGTCTGGAAGTACCTGAGGTCTACAAATTCCAGCTCACTTCTCCTGCAGATTCATAAAATAGTTTATTATACAAACATCCCTGCTGGATCAGGTCAAAGGCCCATTTAGTCCGATATTATGTTTCCTACAGTGACTCACCAGATGCTTCTGGTAGTGTAATCTGGAACATTTGAACATCTGGAAATGCAAATCACTTCAATGCATATAATATGCCTGTCTATACAGTGATAATCACTGCTTGGGCTAGAGGTGCATATGTCTATTATTATGTATCTGTATAAGCAAGTGAAATCTTAGATCAATAATACCTTTGTGATACCCTGTATCAAATATAAATGTTTTAGAGACCTCTTATAGCTGACACACTACTTAGCAGCATACTGTACAACCTTTTACAGAACAAGAAAAACATTTCCTGGTTGTTGAAAAGCTTACTGATGACAGATCCCTGGGTAGGCTGTAATGAATTGTTTAGACTTGCAAGATTATACTCATGGATCTCCTTTGATGCATAAATCGTGTTTATATCTAGGATTTGCTGCCTAAACCGTCTTTCCTCACATTCTTCTGTGGGGAAACACACCACTTTTACATGGAAGCAAAGAAGCAGATGGATTGGAAAATTGAACCTGTGAGCAAAGACAAAAATACAATACAAGTGTTGTCTGAGGACTTCCATTTAAAATCGAGGGAGAAATGTCAGGATGAAATCAGAGCAGAAGATGACTCTGCTCTGGGGAGAGGCTGTAGCAGGCTGGAAATGCAGATGTTTTGCATTCAGAAGATCCAAGGATCCATCTCTGGCTCTCTGGACAGGGGTGGGAAAGAACCTGGTCTGAAACCACGGAGAGTCAGCTCGGCCAATACAGTATTTATTTATTAAATTTCTAACTCACTTTTTATAATAAATCAAAATAACAATTAAATAATAATAAAATAATTAATTAAAATTAATTAAGATTAAATTAATTCAAATTAATTAAAATAATAAAATAATTAATTAAAATAACACAATAATACATACAACACTGAGACCATACTGAGTAATATTGAGATAGACCAGTCATCTGACTTAGAGCCCGAACCCACCCCCCACCGTACTACAGCATGCAGCTGCGCCAAGGGAGTGTGAGCTGCATACTAGGGGGAGGGGGCAACCAGAAGGCAAGTGAGGGGTGAGTACAAAACCTGCTGGTGGCCTATGGGTCTACTGTAGCTGGCATATGTCTGAGGAGAGGAAGGGGGTGGGGTGGGCTAAACAAATTGGAACAGAATCCTAATCAGAAACAGTCATTGCAGCCAGGTCCACCCTCCCTCCCTTTCCCTGCTCCCTGCCTGAAACCTCCCCTGAACTGCCCATGGCCCTTCCATGGCCTGCCCCTGCTGCCACTTTACCTGGGCCGGTGGAGTGTCCAGGCAAGTCTGGTGCACGAGCAGCACAGCTGGGCATTTCCGCCAGTGGCTCTGTTGCCCACAGTAACGGCCTAGGTAAGGCGGCGCTGCCATAGGCCCTTGATAGGAGAGTGGACCATTAGTATAAGACAAGGTTCATCTATTCACCATTATAGAACTGGGATACATAAACCGCTGTCTCTCCCTCAGCGAGTTCCGTTTGGAGTGTGAAGAGCAGTTTGGTTTAGAATGCGGCGGCGGGCGCCTTATCTGCACCGACATGTTCTACTAGACAGGATTGGGCTGCCCATCTCCCTGACAGTCATTTTGACAATGGTCAAAAATGACATGGTCATTTTTTTTAATGCATACATCTACACTGAACCAATTCATATTACCAGAAATAAAGTAATTCTTGGCTATCTGTACAGTTAGGTATCTTTAATGGAATGATAACGAGTTCATAACATATACTGGCTCCCTTGCAGGGAGGCTACGTGTTTTGAAAAATGGGTTGTCAGCTTGCCAAAGATAAGCCCTTTTTGGCCTCATTAGTTTCAACAGGAGGTATTTTAAGGAAATGCTAATTTCCACGCTTAAACCAAGGGAGAGTGCATGGGACTTTTCAGAGGCAGGGCACCAGTCTGTGAGATCCTAAAAGGCACTGAAACCAACTGAGACTTCAAAGTGCCCAATTGCACAATCTAAATAGATACTGTAGATCTTTTCTGGGACTGGGACTATTAATGAGTCATTATTAGAGAATTCTTTGCCTGCCTGGCCTTTGTAAACTATGTTTTGATTAATTTAAAAATAAAAAAGCAGGAATTTGTGTTCATGTCAGCAAACGATCTCAGATATACTTTAGTTTTCTTTTAAAGCATACCTAATAGCAGTAAGGTCTCCGCCAATTTCAGCTCTTCAGCAACGTGCTCACTCTCTCCATTTGTTTAAGTTCTCCGTGTCATTCATATTTGGCTTGTGATGTGACATAAAATAGAATTGGTTCCACTTATAATGATGGTTTTTGGCATGTGGATGTCTGCTTGCTAGGAAGGAACTGAACTTGCAAACATTAACTTAGTTTGTGATGACAACCAAACATCTGTAGAAAGCAATAACATCCCTCAATCATCTGCAATTCAGGCCAGATTTGCATTCATGATCATGTACTAAAAACCCCTAATTCCATTACCAATTTTCTGGAATTCTTCAGTGTCTTTATCCATTTGGAATGGAAGGCTCTTAATACTTTCTCACTGGCAAAGAGTTTTAATTAATACATGCCAATAAATATTGCTTTTCGTGTGAATGATTGCGGATGACTTCATCATCTCTGGATTTTGAATGTTTAATTGAAACCGGATGATATGGAAAAAATTAAGTCTGTTTTGGAATGAAGCCAAGTGATCATAGCAGAATCTGTAGCAGAATTTCCAGATTAATGTCAATGACTATTATCAGTGTGACATGAGGCACATAGGCGTCACTGGAGCGTGGCGGGGGGGCGGGCCGCCAGGGGGTGACGCGCGTCATGGGGTGACGCGCGCACCCCCTTGCGCGTCACCTCCGTGATGCGCGTCGCCCTCCGGACGCTCCGAGGCCGGCCCGGGAGCCTGCCTCGGAGCGTCCGACCCCGTCGGCGCTCCAGGGCCTTCTGAAAGAAGGCCGGCAGCGCGTCAATCCGGGTATTTCCCGGATTTTCGCGCATGCCCAGACCCGTTTTGAGGGCAAAAAGCCCTCAAAACGGGTCTGCGCATGCGCGAAAATCCGGAAAATACCCGGATTGATGCGCTGCCTGGGCCTTCTTTCAGAAGGCCCTGGAGCGCCGACGGGGTCGGACGCTCCGAGGCAGGCTCCCGGGCCGGCCTCGGAGCATCCGGAGGGGGGCGACGCGATGCGGGGGGGGGAGCCGGGTGGCCCCCTCCCCCCGCGCGTATAACGTCGCGCCCCTAGGGGGGGTGACGCGCATCCCCGCACCAGGGTGACGCGCGTCTAGTGACGCCAGTGATGAGGCAAGTAGTATTTGACTTCTTCCTATCTCAGGCCAGTTTTCTAATTGTGGAGGTTGTGCCAAGGTTTAAAAAAACGTTCTCCTGATGCCTTATTACGGAGTGATTCAGTGACTTGACCGAAACTTCTGTAAATTGTGACTGTGAGGTAGCATCAGTTTCCAGGTTCAGACCCCAGCCTCTCCAGTTACTCAAGTAGTCCAACAATATTGGGCTAGGTGGGCCACTGGTAAGGTTCAGTGTAGTGCAGTCTGGCTCAGGTTCAATTCAACCCCTCAGTGTTAAGACACTTCACATATCTGGTGCCTTTTCCTTGTGAAATGCCACAGGTATATGTATATCTCTAGCCCTGAATCAAAACAATGACTCCTCTGCAAAATGAGAGTTGAGCCAAGTGAGAGCCACTCTGAGAGAGAGGATGCTGCTGCATCTAGAATGAGACTGAGCATAATCTGACTTGACAGTGAATGTGTTTTCAGTAGCAGAATGGAGCTCACAACTTGTTGTCCATGCAGAAATCCACTCCTGGTTTTCTTTCAAGCTTTCTTCATTTCAGCAGCCTAATTGAGAGAGAGAGAGAGAGAGAGAGAGAGAGAGAGAGAGAGAGAGAGAGAGAGAGAGAGAGAGAGAGAGAGAGAGTTTGTTGTAGCTATTCTTAAACTATTGGAAGTCAAACACTTGCACATGAAGATCTATGAATAGATCCCAATCTACCTTCTGCACATCCCTGCAATACTCTTAGAAATTGCCTTCCTACTGTAGTATCCCATGTGCAAAATCGACTACACTGACACACTTTAGGAAAAAAAATGGTTTATTCTTTCCGTTAATTTCAAACATGATCAATGGAAAAGGACTATTTTCTAAGTAAAATATTTCCCAAGTGTTCTCCAGAAAATGTGTTGGAATCAGGTCCACCTTTTTAAAAATAACTTTTGTAAACAGAATGAGTTACCCAGTCAATATTTTTCTTGTATTTTAAGGCAAGTACAAGGCACAAATGTATACATGTGTACATGATGCAAGGTGCCTGCTTGGAGAGCATGGGCCAGATTAGTAACAGAACTACAGTAGATCCACCACAAGCCAAGAAGGCCACACTTTTAATAAACTGAGTAATATCACAGACACACACACAGGTACGCACGCACGCGCGCACACACACACACACACACCATTCGATAAGACTGAGCCCTACATGTTCCAAATTCAAGTAGAGTTTGCTAGCTCCAAATCCTGCTGGCACAGCAAAATGGTACCTTGTGACCACAGCCAACTCCTAGGAGCTCCTGACTTAGGGAAACAAGTTAACCCAAAAAAGAATGCCTGACTCCGAATGTCCTCACCAGCCCAGCAGACCTCCAAAGGAGCCACTGCCCCCTCAACTGGGAATGAGAAACAGGCAGCCAAATCCTATCTGCCAGTGCTGGGTTTAGACTTGGTGAGGCCCTAAGGCTAAGCTATATAAAGCTTTGAGGCCCCTTGTTGAAAAATCCGAGGCCCCTTGTTGAAAAATCCGAGGCCCCATGTTAAAAAAATGACACCAAAACTTGCTGCACAAGCCATTTAAAAAATTGCCCCTTTGGAATTTTTTTTGAGGCCCCTAAAGAAAATAGTCCTTTGAGGCCCTAAGCTGTAGCTTGTTTAGCTTATGCCTAAATCCAGCACTGGCTCCCCACTGGCGGAACGAGTGTTCTTCTCCCATTGGCATTAAAAAGGAATTGTATTTACCTGTATATTATTTTACCTCTGTTAGCTGCCTTGAACGCCAAGAATTGTGGGGGGAAGGTGGGATTTGTCTTGGACGGATCACTATCTGGTGAGTTTTAGACTGGCAATGTTTAATCACCCCTGCAGAGCTGGGAGACCGAATTGTATGGTCCGCCCCCGAAGACTGATGGATCCGGATGGTTTCCTGATGGCTCTGGGGGACTTCCCAGCTTCCCAGGTCAGTGATTCATCCGATGCTCTGGCTGCCCTGTGGTATGTGGAGGCAGCTAGAGCCTTGGATCAGATCGCTCCTGAACGACCACGGCCTTGCCGTCGAGCCAAGGCGGCTCCTTGGTTTACTGAGGAGCTGCGGGCAATGAAACAACTGGGCCGACGCCTACAGCGACGGTGGAGGAAAACTTGTGATGAATCTGACCGAACATGGGCTAGAGCCCATTTCAGGGCCTACTCCGTGATGGCAGCGAAGAAGGCGTTTTTTTCTGCCACCATTGTGTCTGCGAGTAGCCGACTAGCGGAGCTCTTTCGAGTTGTCCGGGATCTGCTCCACTCTGCTCCTATAACGAGTGAGTTGGAGTGTTCGACGGACCGCTGTAATGAGATCGCACAGCACTTCGCAGATAAAATCGCTCAGATTCGCCACGACTTGGACTCTGGTTTAACAGTTCCAGAAGTTGTCCCTACGGCATCTGTCAATTCCATCGTTATGCTTTTCACCTTATACAGCCTGAGGATGTGGGTAGGGTCCTCTGTAGATTGTCTTCCTGCCCGCTTGACCCTTGCCCAGCTTGGCTAATACGACCTGCGCGGGTTGGGCTGGCCGATTGGGTGGAACCTATTGTGAATTCATCTTTGCAGGAGGGAGTGATGCCTAGCATCTTGAAGACTGCAATTGTGCGCCCCCTACTGAAAAAACCATCTTTGGATTCCTCCAATTTAAATAACTTTCGGCCAGTTTCCAATCTGCCTTTTTTGCGTAAGGTGATTGAGCAGGTGGTGGTGTCTCAGCTCCAGGGGATACTAGATGAAACGGAGTATCTGGACCCTTTTCAGTCTGGCTTCAGACTGGGCTTTGGGATGGAGACAGCCTTGGTCGCCCTGTTGGATGATCTTCACCGAGGACTGGACAGGGGGAGTGCATCCCTGCTGGTCCTTTTGGACCTCTTGGTGGCTTTCGATACCATCGACCATGGTATCCTTCTGGGTCGGCTGGCCAAGTTGCGACTAGGGGGCACTGCATTGCAGTGGTTCCATTCCTACTTGGCTGAGAGGTCTCAGATGGTGATGCCGGGAGATGCCTGTTCGGCGCCATGCCCTTTACAGTGTGAGGTGCCACAGGGTTCTATTCTGTCTCCCATGCTTTTTAACATCTACATGAAACCATTGGGAGAGATCATCCAGGGATTTGGAGTTGGGTGTCACCAATATGCTGATGACACCCAGCTCTATCTCTCCTTGCCATCTCGCTCCAGGGAGGCTGTGGAAGTCCTGGAGCGCTGTCTGGAGGCGGTTGGGGGCTGGATGAGGGCTAATAGGTTGAGATTGAATCCAGAAAAGACAGGGGTCCTATTGTTCAGGAAAGCTTCGATGCAGGTACTGAGTCATGAATGGGGTTGCACTTGGGAGTAATTCTGGATTCACAGCTTTCCCTGGAAAGCCAGGTGGAAGCTGTGGCCAGGGGTGCGTTTGCCCAGCTTCGGCTGGTGCGTCAGCTGCGGCCATACTTGAGACGATCGGACCTCACCACGGTGGTCCACGCCTTAGTGACCTCAAGACTGGATTACTTTAACATGCTCTACGTAGGGCTGCCCTTGAAGATGGTTCGGAAACTGCAATTAGTGCAGAATGCGGTGGCCCAGGTGGTCACTGGAGCTAGGCGGTTTGACTCTGTTGAACCGCTGCTTCAGCAGCTGCACTGGCTGCCCATTCGTTTCCGGGCCCAATTCAAGGTGCTGGTAATGACCTTTAAAGCCCTTCACGGTTCGGGCCCAGGATATCTGAGGGACCACCTTCTCCCATACATTCCTGCCCGCTCTCTTAGGTCATCTGAGGGGGCTCTCCTGTGAGTGCCACCCCTATCGCAAGTTAGGGGAGTGGCAACACATGGGCGAGCCTTCTCTGCTGTGGCGCCACAACTGTGGAACTCCCTGCCAGGGGATCTGAGAACCACCCCCTCCCTCATGTCTTTTCGGGAGGGCTCAAAACGTTTTTGTTTCGTCTTGCGTTTGGGTGATGGGTTGTGGTCTGCCTCCTGTGTCTCAAGATGCTCTGCCATGCTGCTTCTCTGCTCCATACTGTCGCCCCCCCCAGTGGATTTTATTGTTTTTTAAACTTGTTTATGTATGGTTATGTATTGTTTAAACTTATTTTATGTATTTTAAGTTATGTATTTTAATCTTTGTTGTAAGCCGCCTTGGACATTTACCTTTGGCATAGGGAAAGGCGGGGTATAATTTTTAATAAATAAATAAATAAATAAATATAAATTTATTAAATAAGGAAAATAATTTTCCGTCACGTGATTCAAGTGGGTGGGATTTTAGAATCCTGGCATGGTGGTGTTTAAAGAACCGTGTAAGGGGGTTACTAGGCAGCGGAGGTGGTGGGTTCTTCTGCCTGACCCAGCTGTTTAGCCATCTTGCCCATCCACACATCCTCCCCCACATATCACAGTCAATCTGAGTCATCTCTGCAGTGAATTGACGGCAACCATCATTCAACTGCATGTCAAGACTGCATTTGCAAGTACTTGTTCTGCAGCAGTGATGTAAACAGTTCATAGTCTGTTGTTGTTCTGTATACAGTATTTTGAAAGAACGACATTAACCCACATGAAACATCAAGTAAAGAAGTTATGTACAAATACATTGTAACATTCTCTTACCTGGTATATTGGTCTTTCTGCAGTATAACATGCTGTTTCCTCTCTATTTCTCGCTTATTGTTCTGCTGTACATCTTTTCTGAGCAAATATGTTTACAGAGTGCCCACTTTAAATGTATGGGAACAAGCCCCACCCCTAAGAGACTTCCCAACAAGTTCAGCTACTTTTCTTTCTCTTTATACAGTATCTAAAGGATAGCATGTGTATGAATGGAGTAGGGGAAGGAGAGACTGGGATGCACCACATCTCACAGCTGCATCTTATGACAAATTTTCTTACCTCTCTTCTTAAGCAGATTGCTTCAAATCAGAGAAGTGCCTCCTTCCAGGGATGTGGATCAAGTCTCTGACTCCAAGTCTCAAGTCAAGTCCCAAGTCTTTACACCCAAGTCCCAAGTCTTTGGTTGCGAGTTGCGAGTCCCTATCTATTTAATGGGGAAAATGGATTTAAACCTGAATAAAATTGGACTTGTCGTAAAAGGCTGCAAGTCTCAAGTCGAGTCTTTTACAATCGCCGAGTCAAGTCCGAGTCAAGTCATTGATGCAACTTCAGTCCGACTCAAGTTCGAGTCAATACACTCAAGTCTACATCATTGCCTCCTTCCCAAAATGTAGCTGCAGAGTGGCGTAGAGGTGAATCTGATCTGGACAGCAGCATGTAGGGAGGGAGGGAGAGGTAAGTCCCTTTTCCCACTGAAAATCACCACTGTGAAGCCGCTCTTTGCCCCCAGACTAGCTATAATAGTCTTCGGGGGCAAATAGTCACTCCAGAAGGGGAATTCTTGGTGGGAAAATGACATGAGAAGAGTTAACTTCCCCTTCTCTGCAGGCCAATCAGGATCAGCCCCTCACATGCAGGGGCAATGCATGACCCCATACTGCCTGCACCCCCTCCCACCACTGCCTCTGGGCATGCACGCACGCACGCACGCACACCCTTCCCAAGGGTGTCGCTCCACACAACCTTGTCAAGTAGCCTCATTGTTCGGCTGCCTCTGCTCATTTGGCTGCTTTTTATGCAAGACAAAGCACTTCCCGTTTTTTTTTCCCCAGCATATCTCTTAGAAAAGTGTTTTGATGAATGTGTAGTTTGGCCCCCTCGGTCTCAGTCTGCATTTCCACTGCCTTTACCTGAGGGAATGCAAACAGAGGGAGATTAGTATGCCAGTTTGAGAGAACTTCTTTCTGTCATTCATGTTCTTTTTAGGGACTCTTATGGCATCCTCTGCCAGATTCCTCCATGGATTTTGGGTTTTGCTTTCCTGGAGATGTTTACTGGAGCAGAACCAATTAATATTAAAAATTTAAATTAATAAAACTGATCACAGGTGGGAGTCAGCAATAAAAAATAAATATAGACTTTTCGTATGTTACTTACAGAAACTATCCAGGTCTCTTTCCTTTTATTTTAATTTTCATTTATTTTTCTCTCTGCAGATGTACCATTAAAACAAAACAAAAAAAAACCAAAATGAGGATGATTCGCATATTTTAAGTAGTTTCGAAAGATATCTTCTTCTGCCTGTTTCAATTCATTAGACCAGGAGCAGTGGGGGTTTAATATGTCTTTCCCCTTCTCACAGGAATGTAATTTGTGCTTCTGTATAATCCTTTTTTAAACATTTTAAAACTTAACCATTTCATTCAGGAAATTGTGAGGATATTTTACGTAGTAGTAGGGTGTGAAGGCACGTACACAATACATTTGTGACAATACAAAATCCTTGAAATTTTAAATTATTTATTTGTAGTTAACCAAAATTAATTAATTAAATTGACTTGCCTGTCCCGCCGCCGCCATTCTGCTGCCGCTGCCATCATCTTCGTCATACCCTTCCTCCACCGCTGCCATTGCCACCCTCCGTCACTGCCCGTTGTCACCGCATTGCTGTCCCCCGTTGTCGTGCCGCCATTGCTGCCCCTGTTGTCATGCCGCCGCCATTGCCACCCGTAGCCGCCGCCATTGCCACCCGCCGTCGTCGCCATTGCTGTCCCCCATCGTCATGCCACTGCCATTGCTGTCCCCCACCGTTGCCGCCATTGCTGTCCCCGTCATTGTGCCGCCACCATTGCTGTCTCCGTTGTGCCCCCACAACCTCTGCCAATTTTAAAGTGGCAAAACTTACCTTTTTCCAGGCGCTGCCATCTTGGATCTCGCGAAATCTCGCGAGATCCAAGATGGCGGCACCCAAATCTCGTGAGGGCATGAGGCAGTACAGTACTTCCACCAGGCCTGGAAAGCCCGGGGCCTTAGCCCGGAACCTGGGACGGTCCCAGGCATTCTGGGACGGATGGTAAGCTTAGTTATGCAAATATGTCCAAATATCACAGAAAATCACTCTGTATCCTTTGAAACCTCCACAGCTATTTACTGAAAGAGTTGTGACCACTTCATTAAAATTAGGATATTCTAACCATCAGCTACGCTGCTGTGAGCTTATGAAATGATCAAGATCGGAATGAGCAAGGTTGCGGGACGCAGGGAGGACACCAGTTTGGTTAGTCAGTAAACAACACACAATTGTCAGCCAGCACTGCTGGCAAAGAGGAACGAATCCCAAAGAAGAATCGACATTCCAAGCTCCAGCTAGAGTCTGCATGTCTCGCCAATCTGATTGCCAGGCTCACAAACCCCTGTAAGGTACCCCAAACCTGCCCAGCCCTCTCAGAGGCCTTTTGAAAGGCACAGAAGTGAAGCAGCCTGTCTCATCTAGAAGCTTCCAGGCAATATGTTCCTATGGATTTTTATCAAGTAAACAAGCTCTGGCAACTTTAACAGGGACTGTAGAAGCTCACTGGTTTGAAAAGCTATCTCCTGCAATTCCCCTTTTCATTATTTTTTCAGCTTGTATATTATATAAAAATGACAAAGACTACAACAAATCTTATCCCTCCTCCCCCAGGCTAATAGTTGAAGGTTCTCGGTGAGTCACCGGCAGTTTAATAGGACTATTAAACTGTAACAATGCATTTTAAGAGTGTCATACAACTGCTGCAAAAATACTTACCAAAGCACAATCTTTACAGTAAATACTTCAGTTGCTCTTCAGAATAGCGGAGGCAGACATTTTCCAGTAGCGCTTATTCTGAGAACCTATGTGTGCCATCTTCTCTAGGGTGTAGACTGATGCACACTTTTCTTCTGCCATTTGCTTCGGTGGCCTTTTGTCCAGCAAAAATGAAGATGCTTCAAAGTTCATGGTCTGCTGTAAACTCATATGCAGCAATGAGTTTCCTGGAGGCTAGAATTTTTCTTGTTTTCCAACAAGTTTCATTTTCACAACAGTGGAACCATTTAATTCAGCTCCCAAAGGCATCCTCTAGTGAAAGATTTGAAAAAGCATCTGTCTTCTATAGCGATGACAAATAAGGACAATTCTGGAAGAGGAGTTTGGTTCTTGGCTTGCCCACCTTTGAACAGTGGTTGTCCAATGCCTCACAGCTCAATCCTAGCTAAATGCTTCCCACAGGCTGCAACAGTGCCGGCACAGGCTCCTCTCCGCTGCAGCCTGTGGGAAGCTGGAGGCCATGCAGGAGTGGAGAGGGAAGCAAAAGAATGTTTTACTTATCCTCCTTCATTCCTGCATGGTCCCCAATGGGTCTACTTGAACTTGTAGAGCAAAGGGGACATGTCAGGGGTTAGGATATCAGCAGAGCTCTCCCCACTTGCCCCAACATGCCCACAATCTGCCCGTCCCCTGCCCTATTCCGCCCCTCCCTGCCCCATTCCCCTCACCCCCTGACCTCACTGGTGGCTTACCTGTACTGGCAGGTGTGGCGAGGTCTGGTTATCTTCTTCTGGCACTGCTGCCTCTTGCAGCAGCACTCATAAAAATAGTCACCGGCTAAGTTAGGATCGGACTATCAGTTATATTAATCAAATATGCCAATAGGTAGTATGTAATTGCGGGAAGGTAAACAGCGCTCCGTGTTCCAGCCGCATGCTACGCGCTGCGGCAAGGAGAGTCATGCCGGCCACATGACCACGGAGGCGTCTTTGGACAACCACGGAGGCGTCTTCGGATTGATATGTGATGCAAAATACTACAATGTCCAGAAACCTGTTGTTGGTATTTTGCCTATATTTCAAAATTACACTGTCCATGGGAATTCATCTCGTCAAGGCTGATGCCAACCCCCTCTTTTAAAAATATTATTTTTGGCATAAACAAAGCATCTCCCCCCCACACACACTTTTAATATATATATATATATATATATATATATATATATATATATATATATATATATATATATATATATATAAAGGGCAGATTTTCTAAAGACGGCTGCATGCTCTGTACCAAATATGCATTCTAGCAATTATGCCGTCGCTTGTGGCAAATTCCCCCACTCAGTGCTGCCATTTGCTTGACATTAAAGTGGAAAGGCACCACTGCATACTTGTGTTCCTTCAGCTTTCTTTTGGAGTTGCCCTGAAGGGAAATTGAAATGTTTAAGGAGAATATTATTTATGAAATATTTGAACACATTTAACCAAACCTTGGTCAAATTGATTGCTAGCAAAGCTGTGTTGAATTCAAGGAATTTTGAGGGAAACCATCTCACAGTGTCTTGCTGGGACGACAGTCCCAAGGCACAACAAACCCACAGCATATGTCAGCTTGAGTTAGGAACTTCAGGGTTTGAGCCTGAACCAGAGGCGACACTTCAGCTTTGAAACAGGAGGGGAGCGAGGAGGAGAGTAGAGGCGCAGAAGTAGAGAGATGTGAATGTTGTATGGACATTAGTGTGTTTACTCACGTCTTTAGAGTGAACAAAAGAGGGATAGCTAAATTCTGTGAGTAGGCGTGGGGAAAAAGCTTGAGCTGAGATGTAGAAATGTGGCTGCAGCTTGGCTTGCAATAATAAAGGATCAAGTTTCAAAATGTGATGTACGCTCTTTAACAAGAGGGTCACAAATTCATTAACCTTGGTAGGCGAGTTGCTCCTCACTGTACAGACCTCTTACAGTGCCCAATAACCTCCAAATGGGCCACGGTCCTTATTCTTATGTATGTTTTCAAATAATTATTTGGGGGCTTGATGAATCAGTTCAGGGGTACTATACTAGAGGAAAAACTAGAGGGAAAAGCTCCAGGCTCCTGCTCTTATTAACACCAGCACAGGTTTGAACTATTTTTCTTGAATCACCTAAACAGATCAATGGACAATAATATGAACTCTGGACACTGTTTTTTCCTAAGATCCAGGCCAAGTTGAAAATCCCATCTTGAACGTGGCCTGCAGCAAGCTGCCTGAATTTGTCATTTACCTGGGGAAAGGGAGAGTGAGATTTCAAAGTCTCTGGCTGTGACCAGGAATTTGACAAGCTCTGGTGCTGAAGATATTCAAACATCTGTACTTTGATCTTCTCTGGAGGGCACTCTTCCAGATTGCTTACCAGGACAAAGCAGTATAGATGTGCAAACAGATGGCATGTGCAACACACACACACACACACACACACACACACACACACACAGACAGACACACACACACACACACATTAACACACTACTAAAATAGGAACAATTAGCATGCTGGTAACACAATGAATGAGCATTATGTATTGAGAAGCCCCTTTCCAGGGAAGATGCCTAGGATCTCATGTACACATTTTTCCTCTAACACCATAACACAGTTAAAACCCATTCAGCTCCAATAAGTGTATCGAGCAACTCCTGAATGAAAATAGTTTTTTAAAAAGGGCTTCCCCCAATTTTTCTGGAATTTTTTTGTGGAAATTAGACAGGTGAAACTATGTTTTAAAACAATTTTCAGAGTTCTAGGGTCACCCCACTGACCCCCCCCCCCGAAGAGCAAAGATCACTGTTTTTAGGGAAAATGAGGTGCAGGAATTGGTTGCAGGGTACCCCCTCCTCACTGAAATTAGAAATGAAACTTTGGCTTTTTTTTTTTCATGGCCGGGGCCCTGGCTTTTGAATCCACTGTGTTTTGAGCACCTCAGGTGCAAGTGATCAGCTGTACACAGCTGTAAGCAGGAGCAACACCAGGCGTTGCTCAAAGCCCTCATTGGAGTGCATGGTTAACAGAGTAGACCTAATGCAGTCATTTTCATCATATTACTAAAGCTGCAGCACTTCCAGGGTTTGAAGGGTCATAAAAACAAAACTCTTGTACTCAGGAACTTGTAACACTGTGGTGCACTATGCTGAAACATGGCCCTACACAACCCTAAAGCGCAGAAGTTGTGTGTAAAAAACAAATATGTGTTTTTGTGCATTTTTGTGCTGAACTCACAACTAAAGCTGCAACATTTCAAGGATTTGAAGGGTCATTAAAAAAAACCCTGGGAGGAAGGGACTTGAAACTTGGGGTACACTGTGCTGAAACATGGCCCTACACAGCCCTAAAGCACAGAAGCTGTGTGCACAACACAACTATGTGTTTGTTTGAGATCTTGTGTTGTCAGGTCTATGCTTTATATAGGAATGAATGGACAAATTTGAAATGTCTTGAAATCCAAGGAGTGGTGAATGCAACGCCTCTGCTACAGGTATATGGAACACCTGGAAATTTTTTTGCAGGTGGTTATATCTCTTTGGGGGTCCCTTAAACATGTTAAACACACTGACATTTGGGAATTCTGGGCAAATCTGACCTCGGAGCCATCCAGGGTGCCTGGACTGGTGCTGTCCAGTCTGTGGACTGTGGAGCCAATGGGATGGTAGCGCAGTAACAGCGCAATCCTAACCAACTTTCCAGCGTCGGTGCTGCTGCAATGCAGCCCTGAGGTACCTTAAAGAGGCCTCCATGACAGTTCCTGCACTGCAAAATGCAGTGTGCTGACCATATCAAAAAAGGGACAGGGTGCCTATACCTTTAACCACTGTAAGAAGAGGGAATTTGGGCATGTGTAGCTTGTTGCACCCTTTCATAATGAGCTGCACCTGCCCAAATTCCAAAGGTATAGGCACCCTGTCCCTTTTGGGATATGGCAACCTAAGTGTGCACCCTGTTGTCATGGCTACACTGGCACTGGAAAGTTGGTTAGGATTGCACTGTAACACAGTACTGCAGGTCTCTCTTGTGCAAAGTTGAAGAGTGAACAAGAGGACAAGATACCAATTTGGGGGTCACAGGCTAGGCCTTTTATAGGAACATAGGAAAAAGCACAATCCTCTGAAGCAACAGGGCTTCGTTTCTGTCTCTTTTGTCCCCCCAATGGTCTTGGTTGTTGCACCCTAGTTGATCACGAGGAAGCATGGATACTGAATTAGTATATGTTTGATGGGAGATTCTGGAGGTTTTAACTCATTGTTAGTTTGTCCTAAATGGCCTTGTCTTTCTGCATTGTCTCAATGGTTGTGCCATGTCCTGCATGCATCAATAATGCAATTATGGAAGTGGAAATTTCTATATGGTTTATCCAAGCAAGGGGGGGAGGGGAAGAATAGTGCAAAAGAGAATAATTGGTATTTAAAGCCAGCTTGGGCCAAATGCATTCTGGTATTGCCCTTGGACAAAAGGAACATGTTTGGTTTGCAGTGGCGTCATCAGCAGAGGGGTCCTTGGGGCAGTGGCCCCCGGGCAGCAGGATTGGGCCCCAGGCGGCAGGCAGGTGGGGGGTATCACGGCGGCTGGCGGAGGCACAAATTGTCCCGTTCGTCAGGGTGATCGAGGAACGAAGGTGGCGTGTTTTGCCCTCTCGCCTGCCCTGCGCCTCGGTATTGTGCATAACGGCTGCAGCTGTTACGTCAATTCCGGTGTGTGTGTGTGGGGGGGAGTCATAGCTCAGCTACTGTTGGTTTGGGCTATCTACATTTATAGCACTGACCCCCTCAACAGAACTTGGGTACTTGGTAACATGACCCTTCATTTAAATTTACTGATTTCAGTTGAAGAGTGGAATATATGCTTAACATTCACCTACTGAAATCAACAGGACTTGAAAGTACGGTACTTAACTTGGGCTGACTCATGCTCATAGTATGCAGCAATATAAATGTTTATTATTCCTTCTTGCCACAGCTCCATAAAGGCACTAGCATGTGCGCAAATTGTCATGGACATTTAGGGAGGTTGTCACTCATTTAAAGCAATTTGGGTCAATTAATCATCAGACTTTTACTCATCAATTAACTGATTAATTTGCATATATATATAAATTCTAACTCTATAATGATCATTGACATTATGAAACGCAAGTGCTCTGTATTTCTATCATCCAATCATCCAGATGAGTGTCTACAGTGAAACAGACACTTGGATAATCCTTGTTAAGTGTTGTTATGCTGCTTCAATCCCCTCAGCAGATTGCTTGCTATCATTGGTCTTGGTCTTGAACAAACTTTATACCAGATCCTGATCTTGCAAGAACTACAGGCTTCCCAAAGGTGGCTCAGCCCACTGGCTGATCAGTGGCTGATTCCTTGTGAACTGCCGATTCCCCCCCCCCCCCCCAGCCTCAGATGGACAGATTAGGTTCCATAAACTATTCTCTTCATTGAGACTGTTCAACAACAACACTACTGGATCCTATTCCAGGGCTTTTCAACTAATAAACCAATGGTACTACCGTACCAATGGTACTACCGTAGTCAACCAATTTCAACCAATGGTACTACCATAGTACCACTAGTGATACTTCACAGTGTTGGCAGAAGGTACTTAGAGTAGACTCTTTGCCACGGGGACCATGTGACACTGCCCCATGTGGCTCAACTGTGCTAGAGGTGGAGATGACTGGGACTGTAGTGCACCAAGTGGACAAGATATGACTGTGCAGCTGCCCGGTCCTTCAAAACAGGCACAATCTGGGGAAGGATGGAACAGAGTGAAGCCTGAACGGTGGGGCAATTCACACACTTCTGTATTCACTATCTCTGGTGGTAGTGGTGGGCCTCACAAAAGTGGTACCTGAAAAAGGTAGTACAGTGCTTACAAAAGCAAAAGCAAAGGGCTGAAAGGGTCACCCATCAATGGCTATTCTAAGATGGGAAGACGCAAGGCTGAGTCATGGCATCTGCCTGACATCTGTAGTTCAGCTGTGAAGGGCATACTAAGACACAGACGCTTGTACAGCACCTTCCTCACAAGTCTCATCACGAGAACATATGGAGCTGCTGCCTTATAATGAATCAGACCATTGGTTCATCCAGGTCAAAGCTGGAGTGATTCTCCATCTCTCCTCAATGTTCTGGCCAAAGCTACTGTTATGTGTAGCTTTCTTGGGAGTAAGTCTCACTGATCGCAACTTACTACTGAGCAAACGTGAGAAGACAATGGTTCCATTGAGAGAAATGGAGACATTTCTTCCTTCAGTGTTTCAGCACTGTAGAAATAAAAACATGACGAGAGTTAGAAAAGCAACAGTAGCATAATTCTTTTATTAGATGGAGAGACATCACAAAGTAGTGAGCGAGATTTTGAGTCACACAGAACTCTCCTACTTTAACTGGTGAGCTTAATTAAAGCTACATGATTTCTAAAATGTCTGTCAGTGCTGCTTGTGGATATTTCCCCGCTATTTTGTAAGAATTCTCTTTGTAGTTTACAAACTCCCCAAAGGGAGGATATGACACAGAAACGGCTTCATTTAAGTCTATACTGTCATCAGCTACTGTTTTATCGTGGCTATAGGTTAACAGAAATAGTATCAAAGCTTTATTAGAAACTTCCTCAGGGTTTTATTAGTTTTCATTTTAGGTTCTGCAGAAGTGTATTTCGGTTTTCTGTGATCACTTTACTGGATTGAAACTGATGACTCGGGTGTTGACAGGACTCTGAGGGACCAAAAGATCAATGCTTGTGGGTCTTGTCCATTGTCAAACTTGACCCTCTATTGTTTCTTTTGATTTATTTCTCCCCTAGCCTACATAAGAGCAAGGCTTCTGCAATTCGGTTGGCTTTATTGCATGTCTGCTTTGGCAGCTTAGATAATTGAGAACTTTTTCTTGCCAGCTCAAAGGGCAGCATTTTGTATAACAGGTTGGTATTGAATTATCCTAAGCTGTGATAAAGAGCTGGAAAAACAGTCATCTAAACAGAATTACGTCTCCTGGAAGTTGCAACTTTGGGTTCTGAACTAATAATATTTTGCCCAAGGATGTGGATATAACTCCCAACGTTCTCGCACAAATGGTTTGATTGATGGTTGTTGTTCAGTGTACACTTGCCAAGCAATATGTTGCATATCTTTAGGGACTTCTGTGGGATTACTTAAGACACGCTAACCACATTCATAAATCTTTGCTTGATGGAGACCAGGGGTAAGACTGAAGCAAAGGAAAACAGTGACATTTCCTAAAATTTTGCTGCTGTATTTTTTTTTTTGGGGGGGGGAAACAAATTTAAATGATAGTTGAATTTACTAAACTATTAGGTTGCATTAAGTGTTCAGAGGCGTAAACTAGATTTAGTAAATGGCACGCTTATAATTGGGGACTAATCCATTATAAAGATATGCAAAGCACGTAGCTGAAGATCAAGGCTCCCCATTTCTAGTTGTCATGTCTTGGTTGTCATTTTAAGCATTCCATAATGGGGCAAGCAAGCAAATCAATCATCTGTAAATGATCTTCACAAGCTTGTGAGTGGCAAGGCAAAGTTTTCCACTTTTTGGGGACATGATCAAATACAAATATGGAACTATTTGGGGTTGCAAATGTTGATAAACTATGCTTATTCGTTAAAACAGATGATTTCACCATTACGTTTTATTTCAAATCTGCATTCCATGTATACAATATATCAATGATGTGTTCACCGCGATGATGAAAACAATCTCTTGCTTCCTTGCCTGTCTTCCATGTCTCTTTGCTGTACTTCTAGCATATTAAAGTCCCGTTGTACTGATTTAAATAAATGACAGCCAGCTGTATGCAGACTCTTAATTAAAATTTAACGTATATTGAGGTTTTGGGATTTTCAGTGAACATTTTCTTGCTGTTAATTTAGACTCTTGTGTAGGGGAAACTAATAATTACTGCTTATGTTTTTAATTTGCATAATTTAATTAGTCTGTTATACTCTTGTAGCATAGTCCTTAAATGGATGATTTCTTCAAGAGAAACGTTGGATGATTTGATTCTTTTTTTTCCACGGATGTAGCCAAAACACAAGAGGATACCAACTTTAGGACTGTAAAACTAGGTCTATGTTTAGGAAAGAAAATCTCAGTTGATAATTAATTGACGTTCACAGCTGTTAACAATATGCTTTGAAATCTGTAACAGCATGTTTACAAGTTCAGAAGTCGTCCTCAAAAAGAAAAGCTAGGAATTAGAATAGTCTAGAGCAGGGGTTCTCACCTGTGGTATGAGTACCCCTAGGGGTACGCAGACCAATGGCAGGGGGTATGCCAGAGCCTGCCCCTTATCAGCGTCAATCAGTAATTAATCACTTGTTAATTAGAACTTAAATGCAACCCCGTCTGTCTGTCTAACTCTCTCTCTCTCTCTCACACACACACACACTCACACACATAGAGTTAAGTAAGACATTTTTTCACATTTAAAATTGTTTTAGTACATTTTATTTAATGATTAATTAGCTAATTAATTAATTGATTAATCCAATTAATTACCAATTAATTAGCAGGGGATACTTCAGAAAATTGGATTGTGATAGGGGGTACCCGGGTCTCCAAAGGTTGAGAACCTCTGGTCTAGAGCAGTGGTTGTCAAAGTTCTTCCCCTGAAAAGGGGAGAAATTTGAGCCTTTGCGGGGACGGAGACAGCAGTGGCAGTGATCATGCCGCCACTAGGGGGAAACGTTTTTCCTTACCTCACCAGGGGTCCTGACAGCTTCCGGAGGGTGCGAGGAGGCCTGCAGACCCCTCCACGGGCCTCCCTGGTTTGATCGCCACTCTGCAGCGATTATGACCACTTCCGGAAAACTGGAAGTGGTTGTAATTGCCGCAGAGCGGCGATCTAAAGCTCAGGGAGGCCTGCGGAGAGGTCTGTAGGCCTCCCTGCACCCTCTGGAAGCCATCAGGACTCCCAGTGTGGTAAGGAATGGAGTAAGGGAGGCCATCCCTGTGAGGGATGGAGTAAGGGAATAGGGAAGTGTGTTGCTGTTGCCATGCGCATATTCTCCCCAAAACCCACATACAAGGTAGCGATCTGCTTCCCGACCACCTTCCTCACATGGTGTCTTTAAATAAAAGAAAACGTGTATAACATGCTGGGAAAGATCCCAGTGTGTCCTGCCCTTCCTGTTTTATTCAAAGGGGCCATGCAAGCAAGGTGGTAGGGAAGCAGATCACCATCTTCTTAGTGTTTGGGGGGAAGGCAGCAGTGCTGCCGCCAGCACCTCCTTATCTTGGAGGTAAGGGGATGGCGGGGTGGATGAGGCAGCGGCAGTGGTGGCAGGGAGCAGTGGTGATGAACTTTCTGTGTCTCAGCTGCAACTTCCTTCAGGGGGGCTCTGGCTGCAGCATTAAAGAAGAGACAGCTACCATCGTGCCTTAAGCAGTATGTAGAGACAGGCTTACCATATCGCCGACCGGGACGCTCCGTTTTGCCCTTAAGGGGCAGGGCGGGGGGAAGGGAGCCAGAGCGTTGCCCTGGCTCCCTTCCCCCCGCCCCGCCCCTTAAGGGCAAAACGGAGCATCCTGGTTGGCGATATGGTAAGCCTGTGTAGAGAGCAGTCTGGGGAGGGACCTTGAAGTCCCTTGTTTTCTTGGGTTCTTCCTGTAACAGGCTAGGAACAATGGACCAGAACTCTATGATCATTCCACATCTCCCTTTGAAATCTAACAATCCTGATTGTTAACAATCCTGGTTGTTAACTGTGGCTGACAATCCTGATTACTCAGAAGTAAGTCTCATTGAATTCAATGGAATTTACTCCCAGATTCTTCTCTCTCTCTCTCTCTCTCTCTCTCTCTCTCTCTCTCTCTCTCTCTCTCTCTCTCTCTCTCTCTCTCTCTCTCCTTTTACTCACTCTTCTAGCTTGAAGTATCTCCTTTCATTCTCTTGCTGTCAGTATTTCTCTTGAGAGAGAGAGAAAAAAGTATGTGATCCTTTAGTGTTAAGGAAGAGACACACACCATCATGCCTTAAAGTCGTCCCCCCCTTTTGTTAGTCTCTCTGAAACAGGCAAGAAAAAGTGAAGGATCTGAAGTTTAGGACTGCTCCACAATGGTGGGATAAGAGCAGGCAACAGGGTGAGTAATGTAGTGGCATAGGCAACAATCCCCTGAAGTCTCAAAGAAGGGAAGATAAAATAAGCAAATTCAGCAGTAGTGTCGCTCAGTGTGTGTGTGTGTGTGTGTGTGTGTGTGTGTGTGTGTGTGCGCGCGCGCGCGCGACTGGTGCGGACTGCACCAGGCTCAACGCTCCAGGGGGTTGCCGCAACCACTACAAGTATTGTAGTGGTGGATGGGTCCCTCCTGCTCGCCCTTGACGTTTCGCTTGAAATACCGGCAAGTGGCAGTGACACGATGACGTGAGACGCCATCATGTCACCGCCACCCTACTTCTGGGTTGCCACGCTCCATTCCTGCACACCGGGCACCATCAACCTTGGCAGCGGCGCTGAAATTCAGGTATTAACGTTTTCACACTGCTTCACAATGAAGTTACATAACGGCCTGGTGGAATGATCATGGCAGGAGAGAGTATTTTAGGTGGGGACAAGTCAAATAGCAGTTGCTCCCATGTAAGTTGATGGAGTGGGTCTTGCTGTCTCATCTCTCCCTCTGACGTGGCCAGATGGAATAGCCTTTTGGTAGGTTGTGCACCAATTGTAAATCAAGAGTTACAACTGCAAATAAACTATGAAGGCAAGTGGGTGATTTCAGGCTGTGACAATCAGACTGAGGGGAATAGTCCCCTACCAGAGCAGCTGTATGTACAGTACATGGTAATTACCCTTAAGTTTCAGCAGAATTTTTCTTTGAAGGATATGTGAATTTATTTTCCGGCCTTTAAATGCATTTGATGTAGCTGTCAAGCAAGACATATAAATGATGAATGTACCTACAAAAGGCAAATAACGCCAGCTTTAAATTCAAGTACCTGGGAGCACTTGCATAACAGAAGGATCAGCTTTCTGCTACTGTTCGGGGGTTTATTAATCTTCCGTTTCACTGCTAATAAAGCCCTTGGCACAGTTTTATTGTAAACACATACTCAGAACATTCACAGGGCATTGAGGCACATTTCCCCTCTTCCACTCAGTCTTGAGGAAATGTATACCATCTGCATCCACAGCTGAGGGAATTCCCCCTGTTCTACTAAAGTGTAGTCACAGGGTTCTGTTTTGGAGATATGCTAGGCTATGTACCATGTTAGAGTTTTCATGCTTGCGCCTAAAATGAAGAGAGCTCTGAATGTGCATTTCATGCTTAAGTCAAAGGCCTACCAAACTGCTCCATCCCCACAATACTGTGCGAATGCATTGTGCTGATATGGTGTGAATAACACCACCACCGTCAAATTCACCAGCTATTAATTTGCTATGCTGTTAATATGTTATGTGAGACTGCAATTACCCACACATAAGCTGGGTAAATTCACATTCAGGCCATGACAAAGAGAGAAGATTTATAGGTCCCCTAAATGACTATGTCCTAAGGACAGTTGATCTTGGAACTGACCAGAGGGCTGGAGACAGTGGCTTCACTGGGTGTGTGTGTGTGTGTGTGTGTGTGTGTGTGTGTGTGTGTGTGTGTGTGGACTGCCCAGGGTGCACGGCTTCACTGGGGGTGTGTGTGTGTGTGTGTGTATGTGTGTGTGTGTGTGTGTGTGTGTGGACTGCCCAGGGGGGTGTCAAAACCCCTCACCGGTGTTAAAATGGCGGCGGCGAGCATGTGGGCCGGCGGCAAGAAATGTGCCCGCCCCCCCACCCGGCCTCCAAGAACGTTTTTGTGCCATGTGACATCACTCGGGGGGGGGCGGGGGTGTCACAGGGTGTCACGGGGGGGTAGCTACGCCACTGGCTGGAGATCACTGGGCTGGAGCATCATCCTTCCAAGGAAAGGCTACAACACTTGGGGCTTATTAGCTTGGGAAAACGGTGATTACAGGAGGAAATGCCTGAGGTTCTTAAAATTATACATGGTGTGGAAACAGTAGAGAGAGAGAACTTTTTCTCCCTCTTTCACAATACTAGATCCAGGGGTCATCCAATGAAACTGGTGGGAGATTCAGGACTATCAAAAAGAGGAACTTACTATGCATAATAGTCTGTGGAATTCATTGCCACAGAATGAGGTTTTTAAAAGAAAGAAGTCTAGTCTTGTAAAGATATGCTTAAAAGCGTGTGATCAATATCTGCTAAAATCTCATAAGCCACCACGGAGAGTGAAAATGTTTTATCAGCAAGTAAGGGCTGGGTTCTCTCTCCCCCCCCCCCATAACTAGCTATGTCTCAGTAAATTATACAACATAGTAACGAGTTAACAGTCTAATCCTATGGGCTGTGTGTGCTGCCAGAACCCGTGTTCTGGCAGGGCACCATGCTTTACTACATCGCAAAACATAGTGCGCTGTTGCGTGCTGCTGGGCCACTGCCGCAAAGGCCAAGCAGTGAGGCATGGGTGGCAGCATCTGCAGGATCCCTGCTGGCCCCAGAAAGATGCTGGGGGAGGCATGCCATCGGTGGGGATGGAGGGGGCAGGGGGACTATCAGGCAGATTGGGGGGGGCAAGGGGGAAGACCAAGCGAGGGAGGGGGTGGATCCTGGTGGCACTGGCATGTGCCAGGATCCTGTCCCCGGCCCTTTGCTTGGTCCTTACCGTCCTTCCCCTTTTTCATCCTCGGACTCATGCCAGCTCTATAGCTGGCATAGGTCCAAGGAGACCCAGAAGACATAATGGGGCTTACCCAGAGGGAACAAAAGTTCCCTTACCTTGAGGGGGCCTCCTGATCCCCACCAGCACTGGATGCAGCACGCACGTTCATGGAGCGGCTGCATCAGCGCCAATGGTGGGGGGATAGGGTTGGAGCATAAATGATGCAAAGAGAAATTATGCCAATTGGATCAATATACAAACATTATACAGGTTGCAGAATTCAGAATTTTTTTATGCAGAAATTTGGACTGCCTCAGTGCAGAGTTGAATATATATTTTAAAGCATGTAGTACACACAATCATGACTAAGGATATTTGCTGCACAATCCTAGGTATGTCTACTCAGAAATACTGTAATTCCCATTGAATTCAACAGGATCTACTACCAGATGTATATAGGATTGCAGCCTTAATTTAGGCATTATATGGGAGAAAATGGCTAAGTGGGGAGTGGGGGCATAATGCAATCAACAGAGTTGTAATATACAGTATTTTAAGGGGAACTCTGAATTCTGATTTTCAAATTTACATGCATTCAAATTTAAAAGCCTGAATTTTGTAAGATATATTTTAGTGTGTATAAACATATAATATGCAACAAATATTATACCAACCAGTGTGGTGATTTTTCTACATCCTAGGCGCTCTACATATACGGTTCACAACTTCCTGTGTTGTCCGGAGTGTACAGCAGTGACAGTCTCTCTCAGGATATACAGTTGGACCTCACTATCCACGGGGGATCCATTCTGGACACACACACCCCGCGCGGATAGCAAAGTTCCGTGGATACCGGGGTCCACATAAAAAACCCAGTTTAAAGAAAAAACAAAGCCCCCCAAAGTGCCGTTTTACCTTTAAATTGCAAAACCACTGCGTTTTCAAGCCTCCACAAAGCTTCTTGAAGCTGCATGACCCACTTCTGGGTTGCGTGAAGGCTCTTCTCCCTCCTCCCAGCCTTGTCCCAGGGTGCATTCTGGGACAAGGCTGGGACGGGGGGAAGAGGCTTCAAGCGACCCAGAAGTGGGCTTGAAAATGCAGCGATTTTGCAATTTAAACGTAAAAGGGTGCTTTGGGGGCTTTTTTTTCTTTAAACAGGGTTTTTAGCGTGGATATTTGTGGGTCCGGAACCCACGATGAATCAAATCCGCGGGGCCCGAACCCGCGAATAAAAAGGGTTCACTGTATTTACACTTTTTTTTATTTAGAAGGTTGCAGCTGTAATACCAGACACATGAACTCAATGGGACTCAGGTCTGAGCAGACATGCATACGTTTGTGCTGTGCATGTGCTGATTCAGTTAATCCAGTCTCTACACTGCACATTCACATGATGCACATTAATGGACTGCTGCCTGTCCACAAGGCTGGCAAAGACTAGTGTGACCTATATGGTTGGCTTCTTGTTTTCAATGTAAAACCCCTGCACCGCCACCGCGGCGTGGGGAAATTGTCCTGCCCCCCCCGAGGGAGGCAGGAGGAGGGTCACGTGGGGCCCGGCCAGTGATTGGCCGGACCGGGTCACGTGGGCCGGACACCGACGGGGAGACGCTGCAACACGGCCAAGCCCCTCAGTCGGCGCCCGGCAGGCAAAGCCCCACCCCGCCCTCCCGTGGAATAGTCTGGGATTAGCCAGTCGCCCGTTGGGGGCCAGGTAGGAATTTTTGGATTCCAATAGATTGGCAACAATTGGATGTTTTTTCGTAGGCTTACCATCCATCCCGGAAAAACTGGGACAGTCCTGGGAATTGGCCACGATTCCCCGTTTTGTCCCAGCCCGGTTTTCTGGGAGGAAGGGCCGCCGCCACTGCCATCTTCTTTTTTTAAAAACTTACCCGGGCACCGGCAGCATCTTGTATCACGAAATCTCATGAGATCCAAGATGTCAGCACCCAAATCTCGTGAGGGCATGATGCCCTCATGAGATTTGGGTGCCGACATCTTGGATCACGCGAGATTTCGTGATCCAAGATGCTGCCGGCGCCTGGGTAAGTTTAAAAAAAAAAAGATGGTGGCAGCGGCGAGCGGGTGTTGTCCGCCCGCTCTCTAACCGGCACAGAGCCAGTGAGGGAGCGGGCGAACGACAGCCTGCTGCCCGTGCCGCGCGCGCCTCCGGCAGGCGCGCACGGCACAGGCAGCAGGCTGTGTTTCGCCCGGTCTCCCAGCAGCTTCGTGCGGTGCCGGTGGGAGACCGGACCAGCCTGCTTGCCCGCGCGGCGCAAGCCTCCGGCAGACTCACTCGGCGCGGGCAAGCAGGCTGTGTTTCGCACGGTCTCCCAGTGGCTCCGTGCGGTGCCGGTGGGAGACCGGGCCAGCCTGCAGTTGCCCGTGCTGCGCGAGCCTCCGGCAGGCACGCACAGCACGGGCAGCTGCCTGCTGTCGTCCGCCCGCTCTCCCACCGGCTCCACACGGAGCCGGTGGGAGACCAGGCCGCAAAGCCTGCTTGCCGGCGCTCGACGGGGAACAGCAGCGTGAGGACACGGAGAGCAGCAGCAGCAGTGCGGGGAGCAGCAGCACGAGGGTAAGTAAAGCTAATTTATGTAATTTTTAATAGGGAAATTAATTAAATAACTAAAAATTTTGGGAGCGCTTCGCACGGCAATAGAAATTATTTTTTATTAAATTTATTTTTTATTTTAAATTTTTAATTAATTAATAAATTAATTAATTGACTGTGGGGGGGGTGTCCCGGTTGGGGGTGGGGAAAATATGATAACCCTATTTTTTCGCCTACCTCAGACTGTGTCCATAGGTAAGAGGGATGTAGCCAGTGGGTCACCTGGCAGGCAGGTGGCGTGCGGGTAAGGGTAGGTAAGGATTGACAGGGATGGGCGTGCACCTTGAGGTCAGCAAGGTCAGGAAGTGAGCCACGACCACTCATTAACGACGCTTGCGCGGCTCGTTCAGGCAGGGTGGCAAGCTTCCTGGCTGGAGCAGGGGAGGCCCATCAATGGTCTCCGCTGTCTCAGCCCTTCTGGGTTGGCTGTGATAGGCTCCCCCGGGCTGTATCCGGGGGGGGGCTGGAGCCGGGGTGTTTGACGAAAACAAGCAGGGGGAGGAAGATGGCTAGGCCCATTTCCCCCGACCAGTGCCCGCACGTCTTTTTTTGGGGGGGGTTAGTTTACCCCAACGTTTGCCTCTGCAGGTTTTATTGTAAATAATAAATAAAGTGACCATCTCTCCAAGAAGTGACTTGACTCATGTCTTCCCTGGGGGGTGTAAGGATAATGGCACCTGAGATTGTGCATGTTCTCCAGGAACAATTGCCACACTTTCAATTGCACCATAAGATTACCAAACCATTCTACGGAAAGCTATCTTGTGGACATACTCTGGAAGAGGAACAGAAGGTGACTGCCTCAGTAAGTACAGTTTCAGTACTAATGCATTTATCTGTGATTTCATTAAACAAAATGATGAAATGTTTCAAGCTACACAAACGATAAGGAATAGGTCGGTGCATATCAGTGCACAGTCAGGTAATTTGTAGCAAGGACAGCAAATTTTAAAATGCAGCAGCTACCAGAGTTGCAAAAAAGCATTTGAAGCTAGTCTGTCAATACAAGCATAATTGGATTTTATGGAGGTGGTGTCAGAAAGGGGGGGGGAGAGTAGGTAATCCTTATCTTGCAGTTAATTAAAGAGGGTTTGCGAAATTCCTCTGCTACTCATTCTGTAGGGCAGCTTTTTGTGACTCCATTCTAATCCCCACAATTCACTAAGTCCATCTCTCAAAGACATGTATCTGTCAGTAATGGAGCGTCTGTTACCTACCTACCTACCTGATCTGATCCGCTTAAGTGATTTTGGTATTTATGTTATTTTCTAAGAGGTCTGTTTCTTATCTGGGTGGCATATTTTCATCGCCTTCTTTGCTACGCTTCATTTCTCTGTACACCTGAGGATTCTGTGAACCATTACAAAGTGTTAAACACAGCCTACAGAGTATGTTAGCTTCACTGTTCCTAACAGTGCTGCTTTCGCATGTTTCAGGACCACTGAGTTTGTTTTCATCAAGCCCTGACAAAGATCATTTCTGCCCTTCAGTTGAACTGATACAGAATAGGCATTTTTTTCCCCATAGACATTATCATAGTTACAACCTCCAAACATTTCGCAGAAGATTCCTTTAATGTTAAATAAATAAAAGGTTTATGGTATGCAAGGTTTAACAGCCCAATCCTGACTAGATCCTGTGCACCGGCAGCCAGCGTGGCTGCCGGGCGGGAGGTCTACTCAGGGAAGGGGAGCATCCCCTTCCCTGAGTGTAAATGGCAGCTGCCTGGATGGGCCACCTCGGATTTCTGCCAGCTATTTTGCTGGCGGAAGTAGAGGAGGCCGTGTAAAGGCCCCGGTACCCAGCGGGGGTCAGGATACAGCTGAAGGCCGTCCCCCGCCCCGCCCAGGTCACCTGGGCCAATGTCCACCCTCCCCTGCCCACTGAACTGCCCCCCTGCCCGCTGGATCCTGTGTTACCTGGGTCTGGCGGCCGACGGGAGCTCTGTCATCAGAGAGGGGAAGGCCGGCCTCTGCGCTGGCCTTCCCTGCTCGCAAGTAATTGCAAACGTGCTTTACGACATGTTTGTGACTACTTCCGGCAACGGAACGCTCGTTCCGTCGCCGGCAAGGTACGGAGGATTGCACCATTGATCAAATTATCAAATGATTTCCATGGTTTCTGTCCCTCTAGCAGCTCTGAGAAGGCCATAGACTGCCAGTTCCCAGTATAGCAGTGACATGATGGGAAACTCCAGAGTTTAGGAATGACTGGTAGAACTATAGGACCTGGCCCATTTAGAATATGGCCACCCAATTGCATGGTCTGTCAAATGTTTTTTTTAAATATTAACTTTAAAACACATATTCCTAAACAACCTGCAAACAGTAGCATAGCCAGGCCGTAGCCAGGGGTGGAGGTGCTGTGCCCCAGGTGACAGCCGCGGTCTCCTCGCAAGCAGAAACCGCGGCGGCAGCTTTCTGCTCCATGGCTGCTTTTTTGCAGCCGGAGTGGCTGCGTTTGCAGCTGCATAGGGGGTTTGTGCCTTTTTTTGCACTTTGGATGGTCCCGCCTGCCCCCTCTCACGCTTAGAAGACTTCAAAAGAAGTCTTCTGGGAGCACAGGAGGCAGGGCGATGATGTGAAACACATCATCCCCCCCCCCCCCCCCGGCACGCTAGCAATAACACTGCCTATAAAAGTGCGTTTTTGCAGCGGGGTGGCTGAAATGTTACAGTTTTGACTCAGTCAGGGGTGGCCTCTCAGGTCTGCCAATTTGGGCTCTGACCAAGGGCCCACACTCACCAGACAGCCCGCTTGGCCAGGCCAACCCCTGAACCCTCATTATTGGTGGTAGTGTGTAGTGTTTGAATAAGAAAAACTTACAGAGGGGTTCCTTGGCTTTTTTCAACAACAGCTGCCTTGACATAATGCTGAGGAAATGTGAGGTTTTAGCCAATGCATGTAGTTTGGTGGTACAGCCTATGCTATAAAATATTAGTAATATGGCCCACTTAGTTAAGAAGGGGCTAATTATTTTTATGGTACTTGAACAAACACATTCAAATGAAGTGTGTGCTCTGGAACCGCTGTAGGATAGAACTGTTTCACAGGATCACAATTTCTGCTGAATAATATAAGTAGCAAACTGCATAAATAGCAGCACGTTTCTGAACTGATTTGCACAAGAGTATTGGGGAGTGCTGCATTATAGCCCTACCAGATGGTCTAACACTCAGCAAGTCATCAGATCCAGATTCGTTCACATTTTACATTCCAGCAAACAAAATAATAATGTTACATTTAACCTTTTCAGAAAGAATGTGGCAAGAGCAGACTTTGTCTCTGGTGGGAAAAAAAAGGGATCAAAATAAAACCTTAATCATATGTGACCGGAAAAGCTGGTAACTTTTACTGTGCTGTGTTTTCTGTTCAGGGTTGGTGCATTGCACTGATCATTACCATAAATAAGGTTCTAACCAATGCTGCACAGCATCAAGGGCATCAGGAATCATGGGAAAGGGAAATTTCCCTGACTCCTGATGTCTATAGTAGGTATATCAGAAGCCATGAGAACTTCATGTCATGAAATCACTATATTTCATATGTTCTGTTTATCGTTCTGTGAGGGGTTTTTTGCCTGTTCCCTGTGGAATTATTTCTGTCTGTGTCTCATGGTACTGGCTGGGTCCTTTCCCGCCCCCTCCCCACTGCCTCTTGCTAGCAAAGCATTTCAGAGATTCTTTGTCTGCTGAAACTTCATTTGCATCTCACTTCCTACTGAAGATTCAGGAATATCTCAGGTTACTGCTAGCTGGTCTCCAAGCAAAGGTAGAGATCATGTTTCAAGAGGCTAGTGCTCTGTCAATCAGGTAACAGATGACTCTTCACTTCAGCCAAGGGGGTAAAGTTCCAACCAAATGGAAACTCTTTCTCTTCCTCTCCATAGTCAACAGGGGAGAGCCCACTCACTGTGACTGTGAGTGGAACTATGCTATTGGGTCCATTTTCCAGGTACGATCAGAGATAGGGACTGTGTATGTAGTACCATCAGGTTTTGTTTACTTTAGAACTTAGCCATGAATGGAGTTTACATTTTGGGGAACCCTGTCCAGTACAAACATTAAAAAGGGATTGAATGGAGGTGAATGAACAGCAGTCATACACATACAAAAAAAACCTGTTGACATGGGAAATAAACAATGTGGCAAGCAAAAAGGATGGTCAGCATCTTCAGCCATGAGGGTGTAATTAAAAAAAATGGAAAAGAGATACAGTATTCATTAGATCCCAATCTTAGTGACTGCAACCATGTCAGCAGAAAATGACTGTTGGCTCTCCACAGCAGCATAACTGTGCATCCTTTTATCTTCTTCACATAAAGGAACTATTTAGGCTTTCCAGAACGCTCACTTGGCTTTTCATATACTGAATGATCTAAAACAACTCACAAGGCCAAAGGGCAATCAACTCCAGCCCCTGGCTAAACAGCAAGATTATCCCTTATCAAGCCCCCAAAGATTAATCCAGATAATAACCTAAATCACAGTATACCACAGACAAAGTAACGAAAGGTATAGTATGCTTACAAAAGAAGATAGATGACTCCAGCAAGTGAGCAATGCCACATATGATGGGATAAGAAATAGATACACCCACACTCACACCCCAGAACGTCTTGCCATGCTACAACCTGGGGGAATTATCCTTGGTGACTCCAAATCTGATGAAATAGGTCTCCTGAATACGAAGCAAAATCATTCATTAGAGGAGAAATCATTCATTTCTCCTCAGAGGAAATAATACCGTATTTCTTCGATTCTAAGACGCACTTTTTTTTCAAATTTAGCAATTCAAAAAAGGGGGTGCGTCTTAGAATCGAAGGTGTCAAATTGCACCCCCAAAATGCCACCTCCTTACTTACTGGGGCTTGTGGGGGCTTCGGGGAGGCCTGCACGACCCTCTGCAGGCCTCCCCAATCTTCAGTTTGGCGAAAAACAGCAGTTTTCGGCCATTTCCAGTTTTCGCAAAAACCGGAAATGCCCGAAAATAGCCATTTATCGCCAAACTGAAGATCGCAGAGGCCTGCAGAGGGTCACGCAGGCCACCCCGATCTTCAGTTCAGCAAAAAACGGTGGTTTTCGGCCATTTCCGGGAAAACCGGAAATGGCCAAATATCGCCGTTTTTTCCGAATTGAAGATCGGGGAGGCCTGCAGAGGGTCACACAGGCCTCCCTGAAGTTCCCCCAAGCCCCGGTAGCTCCCCCAAGCTCTGTCAAATCGGATTGGCGAAATGGAGGAGCAGGCAAGCTGGGGAGAGTTTGAAGGAAGGAGGTGCGTCTTGCAATCAATGTTTTTTTTTCTCCCTGCTGGTGTTCCTGAAATTAAGGTGCGCCTTAGAATTGATGGCGCCTTAGACTCGAAGAAATACGGTATTCTTGGCTGTCTAGAGGTGGGAAAAGAAAATCAATCGTGCTGACAGCAAAGGAATTTTGATTGCATGGGGAGAAAAAGAGAAAAGAATGTGAATGGAGAAACCGATATAGATGGGGCTACAAGAGGAAAGCATTTAATGAAAAACCTAGAAACTCAAAGTTGGTGTTGGATGTGAGAAGAGCCAGTATAGAAATTTGAGGAGAAGAATAGTGGAATCATAATGAAGGCATAAGAGAGCTAGGCACAAGAAGTAATTGCCTTTTGTTAAATAGCAGGAACTGAGTCCCAATTTGCTATATATAACAGAGGGCAATGACTGCCATCCTAAATATATTTTGAAGACTGTGATCCTATGTACATTTACTTGGAAAGCAATTGCATTGAACAAAGTAGGGTATATCTGTGGAACTCCTTGCCACAGGATGTGGTGATGGCACCTGGCCTAGATGCCTTTAAAAGGGGTTTGGACAGATTCATGGAGGAAAAGACCATCACAGGTTACAAACCATAAGCAACCTCCTGGTTTTAGAAGTGGGTTTTCTCTGTGCCAGGTGCAAGGGAGTGTCAATGGGAAACAGGTTATCTTGTTGGCTGTGTGCTCCCTGAGGCATCTGGTGGGGCCACTGTGTGATACAGGAAGCTGGACTAGATGGGCTTTTGGCCTGATCCAGCAGGGCTCTTCTTATGTTCTTATGTTCTTATATTTTTGAATAAGCATGCAAATGATCAGGCTGTTAAGTATCACTGAACTCATTCTTACTTCTGAAGTCAACCCATCTAAGATGAGGCTGCATAGATGGACGTGATAACTGGCACATGTGGACGTGATAACTGGTGATCCTCAGGTGCTTGCTCTGGTGGGCTACAATGAGGTTGCATTGGTAAAAGCAGGTGAGAATGTAGGTCTAGGGACCCCAAGATAAGGAGCTGGCATGGCATGTCTCTGGCAACCCGGAACGTCCTTGACTCTTTGGGGGTCAAGAGCTGGAATCGCAAGGGGACAATCCACAGCTTGAAGCTAGGGTAGGGTTGCCCACAAAGGGCGGAGGGCGGGATATCACTTCCAAGTTGTTTCCTCCACTAGGAGCCCATGCTGGAGGGGTGGGGGGGAGGAAGGAGAGTTAGGTTAGCCAGGATCCGCAGCAGAATTGTTAAGTTCAATAAGTTTTAATCCAAATTACCTTGTTTGGCAATATTGGCTATATTGGAGTATACAGGCAACGCACACATGCTTCCAATTGTTCTAAATATGCATATTTGCTCATGCTTTTCTTTTCACTAAAATGTCTTTTTCCAGAAGAACAGCTACTCACATATTCTTTTATTATTATTACTATTGTGTTTTTAATTTTGTTTTTATTCTGTCTGTCTCTTCTCCTCAGTTTCATTTTCTTTCACAATAGCTATGATCTGATTAGTCTTACCTCAGTGCTTGAACATCAACCGCATTGCTACTCTGAGCTTTTTAGTGTTTGGATTTTACATTAGTTATTCTGCCAATAGAAAAAAAAGGCTATGTTTTCTGTTCTTCCCCCCCCCCCCCAACCTTTTCAGTGCAATGGAATGTGGCAGTTCTAATGCAGTTTTAGATATTGTTGAATTCTGGGAGAGTTAATACAAACGTAATACACGTGCGTGCGTGCGTGTATAGACATAGGTATGGATTTGGCAAGTTCATACAATACTTAACTGTACAGTCTTAACATACCACTGAGTAGGCTTACCGGATTTTCCAGGTACTAAATCGGGACACCCCCCCCCCAACATTAAATAATAATCAAAATAAATTAAAAAAACCTTTCTGGGGGGTATAAAGTGCTCTTTTGCCGTGCAAAGAGTGGCCGAAATTTTCAATTATTTATTTATTTTTACCCTAAATTAATTAATTAAATTGACTTACCTGTCCATGATTTTGCCCGTGGTCACCGTTGTCCGCTGCCATTGCCCATTGTCGCTGCCGTTCCGCCATGCCCGTCTCTGCCGCCATGCCTGCCCATTGCGTTCCATGCCCGTTGTGTTGCCACATCCGTGCTGCCGTGCCCATTGCTGCTGCCCGCTGCCGTCGTGCTGAAAGAAGGCCCAGGCTGCGCGTCAATCCGGGTATTTTCCGGATTTTCGCGCATGCGCAGACCCGTTTTGAGGGCTTTTTGCCCTCAAAACGGGTCTGGGCATGCGCGAAAATCCAGGAAATACCCGGATTGACGCGCTGCCTGGGCCTTCAGAAGGAGCTTGAAGTGGAAGTTAAGACTTTTAGATGATAAAGGAAAGGTTAGTTAACCCTTCTGTGAATAAAAGAAAAATAATGTTTTATTATTTGAAAAGACTTAAGTAAGATGTGATTTGTTTTTAAGAATTTTATATAAAAAGGGGATATAGATTTTTTTTTAAAGAAACATTTGGAAGGTTTTTATTTTAATACATTTGGAGAAAAATGGGGTGGCTTTATATATTAAAATATTTGAAGTGGGAATTAAGATTTTTGGATGATAAAGGAAAAGTTAGTTAATCTTTTTATGAATATTGGGATACCACTTATAGATTTTTTAAGAGAGAGAGAAGGAGTGATGAAGTGTGAATTTAATGAATAGTATATTAGAGATATAGGCTTAGTTAGATATTAGAAGTAGAAAATATATAATAGTATACAAGTAGGATTTACTGCTTCGCGCTTGCTGTAATCCTTCGTAGTATGTTGTATTGTTTTGTTTTGTTTTGTAGTTTATTCATAAAAAAATAAAAATTAAATATATATAATAAAAAAAACAAACAAACAGAGAAGCAGCCTCCATTGCAGGCAAGTAGAACGAGACTAAGTCCTGGAGAGGCTCTGCAAGGTTTCTGTTAACCTTGCAGAGCCTCTCTAGTACTTAGTCTCGTTCTACTTGCCTGTAATAAGCAGCCAGAGGCTGCTTCTCCTGTTTCTTTAAGGAAGAAACGAAGCTTACTGGGGAAAAAGTAAAAAGTCTGGGGCGGGTCCCCGCGATCCGTGGATAACTGAAACCGTGGATAGTGAACCAGTGGATATGGGGGCCCACCTGTATTTGAGTTATTAGGTCTGTTTGGTGCAGGCTGTTCTCACATATCCAATGCTAACTAGGCTCCATTCCTCACTCCTTGTCCTTTCCATATGTACTTTGTGTGTGAGAGAGGCAAGATATCAATCTTTTAATTAAATAATGACCCCAACTGAAAGAAGACAGGAAACCAAAACTAACATCAAACAGTATCATAATACCTCTAAAGAGATTATACTGGACCCAGCCATATTGCTGATAGCTGAGGCCTATGCATGTCGACAAAGTTAAGTAGGTAAGTCCCATTGGCTTCAATGGGTAAGCATGTATAGGATTGCAACTTTATGGAATGCTATTCTGTTTCTGGAATGCTATTGGTAATACAAGAATACGTCTTTCGGAGATGAATTACAGGCAAGCCTACTTCTGTCTCTCTAAGGAATCTACTTATTAGTGGATGCAAATTTTTCCGCTGCGGCAGCAGCGATCCCTAGGATTGCCGTCACTGCCGCTATACTGTCCCCATCCCTTAAGGGGGCAGGGGCAGATTGTGATTCCATTGGTGGATTGTGACCCACCACTTTGAGAACCACTGCTCTAGAGGTTCAGTACAGCTCAGCATTTTTCTCTCGACAATGACTGCAGGAGAAAGTCCTACATGTGGACATGTGAACACGTCTAGCTTGTTGTTATATGACCAAACCACCATATTCTTCCTGTTTTGATCCAACATGAGTCAAAGGTGATAAGTATGGCTAGAAAGTAGTTCAACAGCCCATGGTTTCTCTAAGGGCTCCTGCCTCAATGGAGAAAAAGATACCTTAGTGCAGAGGTTCTCAACCTGTGGTATGGGTACCCCTAGGGGTACGCAGACCTCTTGCTGGGGGTACGCCAAGCCCTGCCCCTTATCTGCCCCATCAGCAGCTAATTAAGTGTTAACATAGATTTTAAATTGTAATTATTTCCGGAGCCCTTCCGTCTCTTTGATTTTGGTTTTGGGCTTATTTTTGTACTTTGGAAAATGTACTTTATTGGGGTGGGGAGGGAGGAGCTGATTTTGGGATGTGTGACTTGGAGAAAAAAAAGAGATCCTTTGTCTGTCTGTCTGTCTGTCTGTCTCTGTCTGTCTGTCTCACACACACACAGTTAAATAAGGCATTTTTTCACATTTAAAATTGTTTTAGTACTTTTTAATTTAACGATTAATTACCTAATTAATTGATTAATCAGTAGTTAATTAGCAGGGGGTACTTCAGAAAATTGGACCATGATAGGGGGTACCCGGGCCTCCAAAGGTTGAGAACCTCTGCCTTAGTGCACAGTGAGAAGCAAAAATATTCTGAAAGGATGATATTCACCTATTGCTTTTGTAAGCAAATGACTTCCCTCAGATATGAAGATTTTCTTAAAAAACAAAACAAGCACTACTTAATTGTGATGAATCAGGACAAGTTCCTTTCATCATATAATATATTGCAAATCCATACTTCTTTTTGAATCGGTATTTCAAAAAGTAAAACTGACACATGATCCTAGCTGCCTAATCTAGAGTTTGATGAAGACTTATGCACAGTCTGAGGTTTCAAAACACAGCATAAAACAGCCTAATCCACTGGTGTGAGGAAACCCCTTACACCTCGTCTGGAGACAACAGATCTAGTAAGTCTTTGCAGACCATTCCAACTCCTCCCAACAAATCAACAACAGCTGCTGTGGGAGAAGAGAATGAGAGAAAGAAGGTGGGGCCAACTACTACAAAAAGGGCAGTTGTGCTGAAGCCCTACAGTGAGCCACACTTCCGTACTCCTAGGCAACAACTGGACGAGCTACTGGCTAGAGGAAACACCCCAGAAAGGTATCCACCGCCTACAGCAGAGGGTTGGGAAGAACTGAGAATCTTCCACCGACCGGGACTGGGAAGAGGCTACCAAACCAAGTAAGGAATACTTGCCAATTAACCTGACCCAGAAGGGGTAGAAGATAATTTGGTCCCACCTAAAGCAAGATTTAGGAGATCTTCTGTGTGAAAGAAACACGAGCCATATGGACGTTTTCAGTTCTCTTTAATATAAGTATACCAATAAATAACTTACTCAAAGTATTACCTCGGAGTGTTCGTGGTCCATAATGTTGAATGTGGGATCATATGATGTACCCCCTCCACCCTGGGCGCAAACCCCGTTAGCCGGGGATGTACAACTGGTTAGTCAGGTAAACAAACAATCATTCTGTTAAAAGGTGATTTGTTGTTGAGAATATTTTGAGACTGCTTTTTCACCCAAAAAGTTATCAAAGCACTTTGCATAGCAAAATAAATGAAAAGATGGTTCCCTTTATTTATATCATTTATATGATCTGTAAGTATCTATCGGCTCAATTCTATGGGGCTTCTATGGCCTTCTATGGGCCCTGCATTTTTTTGTTAAGTGTGAATATCAGCAGTTGAAAGAATTCATGTCAAGTGTTATTGAAGACTTTCCTTAATGAGTATATGACTTATAGGAGAACTGTGAATTAATATGGCATCAAGTTCATCGTTTCATGTGAAAGCTTTTCACTTCCCACATTCCAAGTACAGTAATTAAAAAGCGGAATGTGTATGCTTCTATTTTAGTATTAGTATGAGTTATGACATATCACTTTAAAAGATGTTTCATGAAAGATTGTTTTGTCAACAGTTATTAGCCATGACACCTAAATGGAACATCACCTCTGAATACCAATTGCTGGTGGGGAGGGGCAAACAGAGGGGTAGAACAATTGTCTTCATGCTGTGTTTGTGGGCTTCCTGGGTACCTCTGGCTGGTCACTGTTAAAACAGTGCACTGGTCTGGGTAGACCATTGGCCTGTCCAACAGGGCTGTTATTAAATTCTTAATTGTATTATGGTGATGATGCGCCAATTAGCCTAGCGTCGGGTTTGCCTCACCCCTCTCACGCATGCCAGGCAGGAGCTGGCATATGTCCAGACTTGATTGGTCCTGGACCGTTAGGGGTGGCACGCTAAGGGGCGATCTGCCAGCCCCTCAATAACATTTAGGGTTTTGAGCCCCTCCCACCCGTCCCTTTAGTTCAGTCTGAGATTAGCTGGTTGCTCATTGGAGAGCTGGGTAGGCATTTTTTGCTTTCAGCCTGATTGGCTGTTGCAAAGAAATCGGAATTATGGGTTTATCAGCCATGTAAGTTTTGTTGAAGAAATAAAGTTTCAACAAAACTTACATGGCTGATAAACCCATAATTCTGATTTCTTTGCAAGTTACAACAGGCCATGAGAATCTCCATACTATGATTGGCTGTTGGCTTGCAGGTTTTTTTGCCTACCCCAGACTGGCTTGGAGTTGTTGGGCTGTCTTTTGTCCCCCCCCCTTGTTGTTATACGAAGATGTTTTAAGTAGGAGGTGTGCGGGTTGGGTACGCAGATTGTCCATGTTGGTGTACAATCTGAGGTCAGTAAGGGCAAGGCCAGGGGGTGAGAGCCAGGACCGCTCACGAGATGCTTGTCCGGATTGGTGAGGCTGGCTGGCAAGCCCCCTGGCTGGAATTTGCAAGGGCAACCACATGGCTTTGCCATGGGCCACCACAAGACTTTGCCGTGGGGCTCGCACTGTCCAGCTGCCTTGACTCTGCAGGGGTTGGCTGTGAAGAGCTGCCCCAGTCTATGACGGAAAGCAGCTTTGAGCCAGGTCTTGACACCCATTTTATTTGGGGAGGCAGACGGTCAGCACCATTTCCCTAACTTGTTGCCCACACCCTGGGGTGGGTGGGTTGAATTAGGTTCCATCTGCTGCAGATATATTAATGTTAATAGTTACATCAACCCAAACCTCTGTTTGGTGTGTTTATTGGGGAGGGGTGCAATGTAAATTAAGTTATCCTGTTGACTAGAGACAACTTCAGAAATGTCCAAGACTGAAGCCTGCTCTTTATGTATAAGGATCAGTCTTGTAACATCAATACGGGAGGGCGGGAGCGTGCTTGGCTCAGAACAAATGAAAACTACAATGAAGAAAGACCCTTTCAGGGCAATTTTATTCATGCCGAGACAATTGGGCCAGGGAAATCCTTGTGTGTAGGAATGAGAGTCCTTTATGGGAGGGGGGCTCCTGCTCATATCTATTTGCTCCCCACTTTTAAAAATATTAATTTAATATAAATCTAAAAGCCCACTTACTTGATCTGCTTCATTGCCATTGCTTAAGTTAGCTACTCCAGAGCACCATTTTGTAAATACATAATTGCCCTGGGATTCAGCTACGTGAGTAAACAAAATGGCCACTACAAACAATCGCAAGCTTTCATGGCCCAAGTATTCCAAACCAAACGTTCCCGGGTTTCTTGCCATGACGTAAAAACAATTAAAAGAAAGATGTTAATAATTCCCAATGTTTCGTTTGCAGTCTGTGGCAAACCTTCTCAAGGAAAAAAGCTCCAGGGAGTACAAAGGAACAAAGTACATGGCCACTGCTATGAAAAGATTGCAGCACCAGTAGAGAAACCATTTTTAATTTTTTTTTACCTACCATGTCCCAGCACAGTTATGCCTCCAAAAAATAGCTCCCACCAGGAGGCAGCTGTGCTATGGCTCTCCTGCTGCTAACAAAACAGGTAGTGACAAGACAGTGGTTTATATATGCACTTTTTTTGTTTAGCTTTTTTTTTTTTAAGAGAAACAAACGGCAGCAGGGGAAACTGAATAGGGACTCTACAAATGAATCCAGAAACACAACATTCTGGGCTCAGCTAGATTCAGAGACTAACAAAATGGGAGGCCAAAAAATTAATGGGACTCCAAAAGAGAACGTTTTTTCCATGCACACCTCTGATTGTCAAAATCACGTGTCTGCTCAATGCTAACTTGCAGCTGGTTTTCATGGTGTCGGGAGAAGTTTTCTCTGGTCCTTTTATTCTATATCTTTTGATGGGAGAATGCTGGTGAAATTCACAGAATGAGGGCTAATTCATACGTTCTTTCATGACTAAGGTGGCAAACTTGCAGGCAGTGATAACCAATACAACTGGCATAGTGTGGCATGACCTTTGAAAGTCATGCCACAAAAAGCCAAGTTGGGCAATGCATGTTTTTCTGAGAGAGATAGTAGGGCATTTGACTCATTCGCCTTGAGTCAAGCCTGACATTTTGTATTCCATTACTCTGTTTTCTTTGAGCACGGTGTATATGAGAGAGAGAGAGAGAGAGAGAGAGAGAGAGAGAGAGAGAGAGAGATGGCAAATTGTGGGTTCTGCTCATAACACTTGATTCAATCATCCCTTTTTTCCAAGAGCAGACTACCACCTACCACAGATGCTATGGCTAGAACAAAATGCAGTCAGCATGAACAGGGAAATTGGGCATTTAGGCTGACACATTGTTCTGCTCTGGGCTGTTTGTACTGAATGTTAACCTGTTGTTCATCTCTGCCTGGGTACAACTACATCATTTGTCCACCCTCTGTTTGAAAACCTCTAATAAGGGAGAGCCTCTAATTAATGCACAAGGCACACTGTTCCAGTGCTGGACATCTTACAGTTAGGAAATTCTTCCTCATGTCTAGCCAGGCAGACCAATCCTGTGTAAGGATACCCGCCCGGCCAAAAGGGCCGGCCGTGGTATCCTGTGGCCGTCCCAGAGTGCCCAGGGCAGCTCGGAAGCACCTTGGGGGAGAAAGGGATGCTCATCCCCTTCCCTGGGTGCAAGCCAGCCAAGGCCCTATGGGCCTACTCGAATGTACGGCAGCTCTGGAGCTGAAGTGGTAATGCTGAAGTGGGCCAGGAAAGGGCTCGGGATATCGGCGGAGCTCGCCACCAATATCCCTGCCCTCCACCCGCCTGGTTCACCCAATGGCTGCTCTCCTTCACCGCCCGGTCCGCCTTCCCCCCACCCCTGCACTGGCCAGTGCAGGGCTTACCTAGTCTGGTTGGTGCAGGGAAAGTCCCCTGGTGGACTGAGGGCTGCCACCCTTCGCCCCAGCGGCCCTTATTCACCGGGAGTTGCAAACGTGCTTTACAGCGCGTTTGTGACGCCTTCTCCGTCGCTCGAAGTTTACACTGGATTGCACCATAAATCTGCTTCCCCAGACTTTCAACCTACTGACTCTAGTCCTGCCCTTAGGAATGACAGAGAGTACATCCTCCCAATCCTCAGTGTGACAGCCCTTCAGATACTTGAAGATGGCCATCATATCTCCCTTTAGTCTACTCTTCTCCACACTGTGCACACTGTGCATTAAACATAGCATTTGATTTCCAGATCCCCATCATCTTAGCTATGCAGCTCCTCTGAACCTGTTCCTGTGTATCAATGCCCATCTTAAAATGCAGTGCCCAGAAATGGATGCAGTATTAAGAACATAAGAACATAAGAAGAGCCCTGCTGGATCAGGCCAAAAGCCCATCTAGTCCAGCTTCCTGTGTCACACAGTGGCCCCACCAGATGCCTCAGGGAGCACACGAGACAACAAGATACCTGTGTCCAGTCGCCACTCCCTTGCACCTGGCACAGAGAAAACCCACTTCTAAAAACCAGGAGGTTGCTTATAGCTTGTAACCTGTGATGGTCTTTTCCTCCATGAATTTGTCCAAACCCCTTTTAAAGGCATCTAGGCCAGGTGCCATCACCACATCCTGTGGCAAGGAGTTCCACAGATGAATCACACGCTGGGTAAAGAAATATTTTCTTTTGTCTGTTCTAACTCTCCCTCCACTCAATTTTAGTGCATGTCCCCTGGTTCTGGTGTTGTGCGAGAGGGAGAAGAATTTCCCTCTATCCACTCTCTCCATCCCATGCATAATTTTATAAGTCTCAATCATGTCCCCCCTCACGCGCCTTTTTTCTAGGCTGAAAAGCCCCAGACGCTGTAGCCTTTCCTCGTAAGGGAGGTGCTCCAGCCCACGAATCATTCTGGTCGCTCTTTTCTGCACCTTTTCCAATTCAATTATATCCTTTTTGAGGTATGGTGACCAGAACTGGACACAATACTCCAGATGTGGCCTTACCATCGATTTGTACAAAGGCATAATGATATTGGCCGTTTTATTCTCAATCCCCTTTTTAATGATCCCGAGCATGGAATTGGCCTTCTTCACAGCCGCCGCACACTGGGTCGACACTTTCATCGACCTGTCCACCAGGACCCCAAGATCTCTCTCTTGATCCGTCACAGACAACTCAGAACCCATTAGCGTATATGTGAAATTTTGGTTTCTTGCCCCAATGTGCATCACTTTGCACTTACTTACATTGAAGCGCATCTGCCATTTTGCTGCCCATTCTCCCAGTTTGGAGAGATCCTTCTGGAGCTCTTCACAATCCCTGCTGGTCTTTACCACCCGGAAAAGTTTAGTGTCATCCGCAAACTTGGCCACCTCACTGCCTATCCCCAACTCCAGGTCATTTATGAATAAGTTGAAAAGCACCGGTCCCAAGACCGATCCTTGGGGCACACCGCTTTTCACCTCTCGCCATTGTGAAAATTGCCCATTGACTCCCACTCGCTGTTTCCAAGCAAGGTCTGACTAGGGCAGAACAGAGTGGAGCTATTACTGCTTGTCATCTAGACTCTATGCCTCTGTATATGCAGCCTTTTGAACTTCTGAGTAAACGTGTGTAGAATTGTGCTGCAAGACACCTAGAACCTGTTCTAGGATATACGATTATAGAGATGACCACGTAAGGCTTCCTGGAAATATGGGGAGGGTGCACGCGTTTAGCACCAGCCCCACCCTCCCCATAATGAGCATGACTACAGAGAGGATCTCTCCCCATGTTCACTTTGACACTGCAGAGAAATGTTGGTCATGGGTGGGGCAGGGCTAAGCATGCACGTCATCAGCGTGCTACCAGTAAACCGTCATTCATTCATTCATTCATTCATTCATTCATATCCACTGGTAGACCAATGCCCGAATAGGGCTATATTCCATTCAGTGCTGGCACAATTTGTGTGCAGTGCACCTGTAAAAATGAACCCAGGTACAGTCTTTCCAATGGAAATATGTACCCTGCTACAGACATTCTGTACCTGGGTACTGTATAAAATGTGAAGAGCCTTGAATGCTTCATTGACAATGCAGAGTTCTCACATGAGCAAGAGGATTCTCAGTAGAGAGGCCAGACGTACAGAAAGGGAAGTATGGATGAATCTGCCTTTTCTAGGCAAGTGGTTGGAACAATCTTAGCATAAGTAAATTAGTGCTCTTGTGTATGCAAGACGATACTGGATGGAGTGGGAGCCTTACCCGTTTGGGTGGGGAGAGTAGGATTTGCCAGCTCTGACTGAAGTATCTCTGACTGGAGGTGTTTTTTTCCCCAACAACATGGTAATAGAATGTTCCCGGGGGCCCTGTTAAAATCTCCAGGATTCTTCTCAGTAGTCACCTGGAGGCTGGTGCTGATTCCTGGAGACCCCAGGCCAGTCCTGAAATCATGGAAGTTTGGCTACCTTAGAAGAGAGGGGTTTGGAAAGGAAAATGATTATTTTGTGTGTGCGTGTGTGTGCGTGTGTGTGTTAAATGATAGTTTTCTACACCAGTACTATCATGAAGTAAGACCAGAGGCGTTTCCACGGCAGATCCAGCAGATCCATTGCGAAGGTGACGAGCAGGGAGTCTCCTGCCCGTTCGCCTTCGCAGCGCGGAATGGCTACAACGGCGAGGGGGCAGGGCCTCCTCGTTCCGGTTGGTAAACACGGTACTAGGATGGGGCGCGACTTACGGTGCAGCCCCTACCGTGGAAACGCCTCTGAGTAAGACAGTTCCAAAAGGAGATCTTCTTTGCACACCACAGAATGGCGCCATTCTATGGTTTTTCCTCTCTAAGAGAAACAGAGGCAGGAAGTCCCTGTCTGTTTTCACAAGTGTGAAATCGTGGCAAACAGCAGAAGGTTCCAATCCCAACAAAACCACACATTTTAGAGGAAATTCCTGACCACCCTTAATGAATTTACTAAATGTTACAAAGATCTTATATCTTTGATCATTTTTGAGCTATGCGTGTGATCATTTTTGGGGATGCATACTACATCATATTTGGCTGAGCAGATTTTTCTCAGATAATGTCAGATAAACTATTCCCTTTGGTTCCGTGATGGAAGTTTATGGGACTCCCCCTAAGGCCACTGAGAAGTTAGTTAAGGTTAAGCACTTGGGTAAATATTTGCAAGGGCATTGCCTTAAAGCGTAGCTGTTTAACTTTCCATTTCTTGAACAACAATAAGATTGGGGTCATGGCCTCAGGTCATATCCATACTTGTATAACAAAAACATTGCCATATGGTGAAACTGTCTTTGTGTTCAGTGAGTGTGTGTACTTTTATAATTAAGTGTTCTCTTACCACCTAAATTAGACCTACTTTAATGCCTTTACAGCAATATTAATCAAAATGGAACACCTACTTGAAATGGTTCTCAAAGGTGAAGACAAGGACAAGGCCAGTCCAAGGCATTTTGCTGCCTGAGGCAAAGGACAAAATGGTGCCCCCAAACTATGTTGCCAAGCTGGAAGATACGGGAAGCATTGCTGGCTCCTAAAAAGACCTAGACCTTCAGTCTTTTTCCAAGGAGCTCATCCCTCCTCCTCCTCCTTCTTCTTCTTCATTATTAAACAAAACAACAACAACAACAACAGTATCTATATACCGCTTTTCAACAAAAAGTTCACAAAGAGGTTTACAGACAAAATCCGTACTGCAAACCTGTAAGGTAGTTATGCTGAGGGTTGGTGATGAGAACCAGGTCACCCAGTGAGTTTCATGGCTGAGTGGGGATTCACACTTAGACCAAGAAGCGCTGGGTTCAGTTTTCTAGCTATTAATCTCACACTGCCACATCCAATGGAGCCAACTCTGTCAAATCACTGTGCATGAGACTGAAGGAGGCATTCTCATTTAACTTAAAATAAAAGTAAATCACTGCTCAGGCATTATCAAATCACCATACTTGAAGACCTGCACGTATGTAAGCAAGGAAGTATGCAAGCAAATATGTACACAAGCAAGTACAGTACCTGTAAATTCTAGCACTGAAGCACTGCTTTCACCGCCTTGAATAGTTCCAAAGGCGAGGGGGCGGGGCCGCTTCATGTTCCGGTGTAATGGAGGATCGGAGCCACGGCGGAACTTAGAGCTCCGCCCCCTTGCAGCGACACCAGTGGTTGTGAACATAAAAATGAGATAAAAATGAGATTTACAACACCTTGTACATTTTACACTTGAGTATCAAGATAATTGCACACTATGTGTAAAAAACCAATGCAGAACCTTTTGTACAACAGACAAGTTTAAACAAAAATCCAGGGACATTTTATATGTATCTGGGTAGAGGAAAAAAAGATTTAGTAATAGCTATAGAGTCAAGAGGGTAATAGCGTTTTTGTTTTGTTTTGGTTAATGTTCGTTCTTTTCGCGCATTGCGTCCTTCATGCTACACATGTTTACTCAGTTGGTCATCATGGATGGGCCGGCCAGCCGTATTGATGTCCCTGCTGCCTGGGCAGTGTGGGGTGATTGCTTCAATCAAACAGCAAGTCTCAGAAGGTTTAAAACAAACTTAATAATTTTATTAAGGATCAACAAGTACAGAAACCATAAGGCAGAGTCTATTAGATAATGAGCGGCAAGGTGACATCGGTAGAACCCCAACTTTTCTTGCTGCAGAGGATGTTAGATATATAGTTGCGCCAGCCACCTATCTTACAATACTTGAGTTCCCGAGGCATAGGAGGGCTTTTTTCCTAGCTAGGTGGAGAGCGCTCCCTTCGGCAATTGTCGAGGGTCGCTATAGGAGGATCCCTATTTCTGAAAGGGTATGCCCTTGTGGCTCAGGAGATGTAGAAACAACTGAACATGTCTTGTTCCACTGGTCATTCTATCAGGGTATCCGCTTCAAATTTATTTCTCCCCTGACTAGGGAATTCCCGGACTTGCCTGATGTTATGATGACTAATAAACTTCTTATGGGAACTAATTCTCGGTTCACAATTTGGAGCGCAAGCTTCTTGGCAGCTGCTTGCAAAATTCGCACAGGTATTGTCGACATTGAGGACAGGTTTTAATATTATTCTCTGCTTCTCTGTTTCTTGCTTTATTTGTCCTCATTTGTTAAATTTTAGCTCTGATAATGTTTGTTTCTGTTTTTAATCTGGTTGTATTCTGTTCTTGTTGGTCTTTGACCGCATTAATAAATGGTGGTGGTGAAGTACAGAAACCTTCCATCTAGGCCTCTATCTCAGCAATAACTAGCAAACTGGAGAAGATACGACCTGAACTATTCTTCAAGGAATCCAGTATAAACCAGCTCCCTCTACTGGCTAACCTCATATTGCTACAATGAGGATCACCAGCAGCTCCACCCCTTTCCTGTAGGCTGCCAATGGCTGCGGCTGTTGCTGAGTGGAAGCAGTTTAAAAAGGTGAGGTCGCCTAGAAAGGCAGCTAGAGCACAGATGTGGGGTATCCATGCCAATCAATCTGCCTCTTCCACCAATCCGCCACTGAAGCGACTGCTCAGCGGCAGCCCCGCTGAAGCGACCCCGCCTCATGTGCGGACCAGTCCTTTAACTTCATTATCCTGGTGCTGTTTTTCAGCATGGGAAAAGGCCTCATAGAAAGAGAGGTGTGCACACATTAGAAGCAAACAAACTGAAGTTTGAAAGGAATTAAGCTGGTATCTTGAGTTCTTAAATGTGGTCTGTTCACAAAACAAGCCTGAATATGGGACAGTGTTGAATAGTCTTACTGATTTACTGCTTTATGAGTTTCATGAGTCAGTGGATGTGCTGTGTGAGACGCTGTTCACAGGACAGGGGCTACATCATGAACTACATAATTTATCACCTAAATCAGTGGATTGGGGATGACTCATAAAGGCAAAAAGTCAGTACTAGCTTATAAAGTCATCCAGATGAATGAATTTAATTCTCAATGTTTCCAGAATTTTACAGTACTGTACACAATTGGTTAAGCCTGCCATTTGGTTATCTGAATAGGTATTTAAATGTTGCTTTGTGTACATTTTAACATTTTGTAAATTGAAGTGTGGCTTTCTATTCATGATATAGCTAGCCTGCTGGCTGCACTATAGTTAAGATAGCGTCAGTATTTCCATTATAAAATCCATTCTTCATGGGTTTTGAACTTAGCCCTAGGAATTTGCACCAGAGCTTAACTGGATATAAACTAAACCTTAGCTCAGGAACATACTTTTAATGAACTTATTCCCAAAGTAGAAAAATCTGTTGTGTAATGCTGGACAAAATTAAAAGTATGCCACTGTATAGCTAGAAATCATTCTGGTTTTAAAATCATGCTAATTAGGTCCATATGGACTAATCACATTTGGCATACTGAAAATAAAACATGAACCTCTTATAAGATTTAAGCCATTTAAAATGGATTTTTTTTCTCCTTGCGTAAAGCCCTTAGATTGGCAAAAACTTTGGATTGGCAAAAGTCATCTTTTTTGGTTTTATGAGTTACAGCCAAAGTGAGTTTGGTCCCTCAGATTTTCCTCAGAATTTTCCTCTGAAAATGTTGATGATTGTTGAATATTCCCCACATATTCTCTGAATACTAAATATTTGACATTTATAGAAGACAACCAGTTACTATATTTAATTTCATGATTAGACATTTGACAGTAGAAATATAAATGTATTTAGTATACCATTATATTAAATGGATATTTGATAGTACAGATATTTAGTATTTGACGGTCAGCGTAATCCTGTGTAACTTTGCACCGGTGTAACAGATGCACCGGTGTAACAGCAGATGCACGGGAGTAAGTGCACTTACATCAGCAAAAGTGCACTTGTTGTTCAGTCGTTAAGTCGTGTCCGACCATGATCTCATGAACCACATCCCGCCAGGCCTTCCTGTCCTCTACTATCTTCCTGAGTTCGCTCATTTTCATGTTCGTTGCATCGGTGATGCTGTCTAACCATCTCATCCTTTGCCTTCCCCTTCTCCTTTTGCCTTCAATCTTTCCCAGCATCAGAGTCTTCTCCAGAGAGTCCTCTCTTTGCATTAGGTGGCCAAAATATTTGAGCTTCAGCCTCAGTACCTGTCCTTCCAGGGAACAGTCAGGGTTGATTTCATTTAGGATTGACTGATTTGATCTCCTAGCAGTCCAAGGGACTCTCAGGAGTCTTCTCCAGCACCACAGTTCAAAAGTATCTATTCTTCGGCGCTCAGCCTTCCTTATGGTCCAACTCTTGCAACCATACATTGCTACTGGGAACACCATCGCCCTGACTATACGAACTTTTGTTGGCATGGTGATATCTCTACTTTTTATTATGCTGTTTAAGTTTGCCATAGCTTTCCTTCCAAGAAGTAAGCGTCTTTAATTTCATGGCTGCTGTCTCCATCTGCAGTGATCTTGGAACCCAAAAAAGTAAAATCTGTTACTGCTTCTATTTCTGCCCCTTCTATTTGCCAGGAATTGATGGGACCAGATGCCATGATCTTAGTTTTATTAATGTTGAGTTTCAAGCCAACTTTTGCACTCTCCTCTTTCACTCTCATCAAGAGGCTCTTTAGTTCTTCTTCACTTTCTGCCATTAGGGTGGTATCGTCTGCATATCTGAGGTTGTTGAACTGTTGCTTCTTGACCCGCATACAGGTTTCTCAGGAGACAGGTAAGGTGGTCTGGTACCCTTGCCACAGTTTGTTGTGATCCACACAATCAAAGGCTTTTGCGTAGTCAATGAAGCAGAAGTAGGTGTTTTTTTGGAACTCTCGTGCTTTCTCCATGATCCAGCGCATGTTGGCAATTTGATCTCTAGTTCCTCTGCCTCTTCGAAACCCAGCTTGTACTTCCGGTAGTTCTCGGTTCACGTACTGCTGAAGCCTAGCTTGTAGGATTTTGAGCATAACCTTGCTAGCATGTGAAATGAGTGCAATTGTACGGTAGTTTGAACACTCTTTGGCATTGCCCTTCTTTGGAATTGGAACGTAAACTGACATAAACTGACGTAAACCATGCACTTACACCGGTGCATCTACTGTTACACTGGTGCAAAGTTACACAGGACTGCGCTGTGTATTTGATAGTTGATGTGCAACAGTGTCTGATAGAAAGGCTAATGAACACTATGCTGAATCCTGTTTGGGGTCAACACAGTTTCTGAGCCATGCTTTCTGAGTGGGAGGGAATGTTAAAAGAGCAGGATGCCACAGTAGGAGGGTGCCAGGAAGCAGCCCTTCCATTCTCCTAAGGATTTTTAGCTTTACAGCAGGACAATCTGCACTGGGAAAATGATGTTCTTTGGAGATGTGCCATGAGGGGATGGGGGCACGGGAAAATGTCCACTTCCTCATTATTAGAGATGAAGCTGGCCATTTTTACAAACAACGTTTTCTTTGTAACAATAATTGTATCAAACAGTAACAGAAACAACAATTCTATAACATAGAAATGAATGTTAGTATTTGGGTTTGAGATAGGGGGTGAGGCAGGCTGGCAAGCCCCTTGATTGGATCAGCAAAGACCACCATATGGCCTGGCCAGGAGGAGTCTGCGCTGTCCAGCTGCCTTGACCCATCGAGTCGGCTGTGATAGGCTTCTTCAGTCCCTGGCTGAGTATAGTCAGGATGTCACGCCCAAGGGTAACTCAGGGGGAGGCAGATGGCTAGGGCCCTTTCCCCCCCCATGTTAAGACCCGCACGTTGGTTGGGGTTTTTAGTTCCCTGCTGCAGTATTATCCATATGTTTATTCAGTTAATAAATTTACCCTTAAATCCAAGCCTCTGTCTGTTGTGATCATTGGGGGGTGCTCAGGTAACTTGCATTACAAGCTTATAGTTAATGCTCATCTGGGTTCTTGTTACAACATAACAGAATAGGTAGAAACCTGATTTATCATATGAGAACTGATATCACGGTGAAGGTGACTGGTCACAGGAACAATCTCAAACAGAAGAATCCATTTTTCAGCGTGAACTCCTTTCCCCTGGTTGCTGCAGTTGCTGCCCTCTGTGCAGATGTCTTGTTACCCACTGAAGGCCTGGCATTTTAGTCAAACCTACTTACCGGTAGATGTTTTAATAATTTGGTGTCTTAATAAGTTGATCTCTCTCCGTTGTGTTGCTTCCTGTTCTACTACAGTAGCTGTGCCTTCTGTGATTATTGGTTTTTATTGTACTGTATATATGTTAATTTTTGTTTCAGCCCTTGTTGAGAAGGGCAGGATTTAATTTTTTTAAATAAGTAAGAATCCAGAGCTGTATACTGTATACTCACAGTATTGTCCACATTCCATAGTCTTCCAAATGAATTTTATTTTGGGTAACAAATACATTCTGCATCTGTAGCCTTTACTTGTTCCCCACCACCACCATGGATTTATCAAATTAGTCACTTGATACATGGTGTTCCTGCAACATAATTATTATATTCCCTTAAAAAAATTGGAGGAGATAACACAAGTAATTGATTTATGGCTCAATCCTATCCCTCACGGGTGCCAGCGCTGAGGCTTCAGCACTGGCACTGAGTGTTGCAAACTTGCCAAAAGACATGTTTTTACACCCTGTGAGTAAGCAGTGTCAGCGGGAGAGCCTATGCCGTCCTGCCAGCGCTGAATCTAGGCCCCATGTGCACTGGAGCAAGTAAGGCCGCTCTGAGCAGCGCAGGGGCTGAGGAGGAAGGGGGTGTAACGGGGCTGGGGAGGGGGTGGGTAGGAGGATCAGGTCTGGGAGGGGGAAGGGATCGTGTCCTTGTTGGATGCTGTATCCTATTCCCCCCCTCCCAGTTCCCTTGCAGTCGACATGGGCTGTTTGATTCTCTGTCAGCTAAAGAGCTGGTGGAGAACCGAATAGCCCCATTGCAGCAGCTGAAATACACGCTTATCCTGAGTAGACCTAGCCAGGGCCTTCCCTGGGTAAGATTCAGCATGGGCCGCGTGGTTCATGCTGAAGAGCCTATGCCAGTGGAGGATAGGCTGCCCATGTAATATTTGTAGCCCACTTTTCTTACCCAAGGAAGGCCCAAAGCAGCTGATAATTATGATACATTTACAGTGCAATCCTGCATAAGGATACATGGTCAGCCTAAAGGGCTGGCTGCTGTATCGTATGCCATTCCTGGGCTGCCCCAGGGCAGCCCAGGAGCACCTTGGGAGAAGGGGATGTTCATCCCCTTCCACGGGTGCAAGCCGGCTGGGGCCCTATGGGCCTCAATGGATGTACACCAGCTCTGAAGCTGACGTACATCTGGGGTGGGGGAGTAAGGTCAGCCAGGACTGGGAAATAGACCAAGGTCATCGGCAGAATTCACCACCGATATCCCTGCCTCCTCCCAGCCCGGCCTGGCTAATAGTCCCCTCCCGTCACACCCCTGCCCGCCCTACCCCTGCCCCTGCCCTGGTGCAAAACGTACCTCCGCCAGTGGGTGCCGGGTCCAGAGGGCAGCTGAGTGAGGGCTGCCGGCCTCCGCACCAGTGGCCCTTACTCTAGAGTCGTCGCAAATGTAATTTCCGGCTTTGGAGCAGCAGAGTGGTGGAGCACACACTTCGCTGCTCCAAAGTGACAGAGGATTGCACTGTTAAACAGTAATCAATATAACAAGAACATAATACGTAAAACAATTTACAAATCATGTCACAGCAATATCCTCAATGCAATAAACTATTAAATTAATAAAGGTATACTCAGTAAGAAAATAATCAGAAAAAAATCTAAATCTTTTAATTAATCATGGCTGATTAATTATTAAACAAATAATATATTTTAAAGCCAAAAATACGGTAACTAAAAATACGACTACTAAGTATGATTTCCATACCACAGCAATGCATATCTAATCTTGAAGAGATGGCAACGCAATATACTGTATATACCAGTAAGTAACATTTTGAAATACAAATTTAGAAAATAACAGGGGAAATAGACACACAACTTTTGAACTGGGGAGAGGGGGATATGCAGAAGTGCAAATAATTGATCTGCAAAGGCCTTTCATCTCTAGACTGTAGCCTATGATTCAGTGGTTATTACTCAGTTGACTGCTGCAGTTGTCTTTACATGTAATCCTCAGATGATCCTAAAGGTTAACTAATACTGTACTGAGAGAAGGTTCTGCAGGACAAAGAGGTAAATGTTTGGTGTGTTGTTGAGCATATGAATTTGCCTTATACACTCAGCAGACCATTGGTCCAAATAGATCAGCATTGTCTATACTGATTTAGAAGCAGCTCTGCAGGGTTTTAAGCAGGGCTTTTTCTCCCAGCCTTAACTGGAAATGCCAGGGATCAAACTTGGGAGCTTCTGCGCATGCAAAGCAGCTGCTCGCTCCTGAGCTATGGCCCCTCTCCTGTGTTGTGCTGGGGGGGGGGGAGCTCTTTCTGTAGGACTTCTCTAGTTTGGTGGCTTTGTTTTATACGATAATTCCGTGAAACTGCGTCTACAAAGCAGAGCATGGAAATGGTTACGGGAAGTCGCTCATCTGTGAGGCAGACTGAGGCAGGTGCCTCAGGTGAAGACTAATTGGCAGGGCTGTGTATTGTCCTCCCCTTGCTCCCCAAATTCATGAAGGAAGAGGGGAGCAGAATGAAAGAACAAGAGTGGTGGGCTAGAGCTCTGTTCCCAGGCTTACCAGATCGCCGACCGGGACGTTCCTTTTTGCCCTTAAGGGAGGCGGGGGGAGGGGCGATAGAAGCCGGAGCGACGCTCCGGCTTCTATCGCCCCTCCCTTAAGGGCAAAAAGGAACATCCCGGTCGGCGATCTGGTAAGCCTGTCTGTTCCCTTCTTCCTTTCCAAATCCAGGAGGCCCTGGCTGGCACACATGGGGAGGCATTTGGCACATTGCCACAGGCACCAGGAGGTCTTGGGCCAGCTCTGCATGGCTAGCGCATGGTAAATAAGGACTTGATTTCAAAAATGAGAAAGGCTGAGGATCAGGTCTGCCTGGAAATGACTACTTCTGATACTCTCTAGCCTTGGAACCCTTTGCTGTCATTCTTCATTGTTGAAAGAAAGTCACTCTGCACATGCACGGATGAACTCTCACACGTTTTTGACACTTGAATTCATGTTCTGACTGGGCTAAGCACTGGTGAGCCCTACCTCAAAGTAGGCACAATTCATCTCAAAAGCACAATGTGAGAGCATACATGCCTACAGTTGTCAGTACTAGGCAAGAAGATGAACATGTACATTTTAACACTCTTCAGCCCTGATAGCACAGATATACCAGGATGGTGTAGTGGTTTGGGAGTCGGACTTAGACCTGGAAGATCGAGGTTCAAATCCCCGCTCAGCCACGAAGCTTCCTGGGTGACCTTGGGCCAGTCACTATCTCTCAGCCCCACCTACCTCACTGGGTTGTTGTGAGGAGAAAAAGGAGGGGAGAAAATATGTACACCACTCTGAGATCCTTGGAGGAAGGGTGGTATAAAAATGTGAAAAATAAAAATAAATAAATACCGTATTGTCCCGAGTATAAGACACACCTGATTATAAGACGCACCCTTAAAGTTTGGTGCTATTAAAATAATTTAATTAATTCACTGGCATTAAATTTATACCAGTGATTTAACGAACAGTGTAATCATGTGCATGTCTACTCAGAAGCACGTCCCACTATTCTCAATGGAGCTTACTCTCAGGAAAGTGTGCACAGGATTGCAGCCTAAACCATTAATTGCCTGGGGAGGGGATGAAAGTGTATGTGATCTTGCTTTACAAAAGGATACAAAACCCAGCAGACCAGAGAACGAAAATTAACAACTGATTACAGCCTGGAAAGGGGAGAGGTATGTGTGCTCTTGTTTTAACAAAGAAAAAGGACATACTATAAGCCCTGCAGGGCAGAGAAGGAGCCCACTGTATCTCTGCCATTATCTCCACTAAAAACAAACACATGCTCCGAAATCTCCTCTTAGCCTCGCTGCTTCTTCCAGCAATGTCCCATGCCATTCAAAGGCCCTCACTGCACAGCTGAGCAGCAGCAGTGAGTATTTTGCTGCCCTTTCTCTGCTGAGTCTGGGGGAGGGGCGGCTGCAAACCCAAATTGCAACAGCCTGATTATAAGACGCACCCCTAGTTTAAAAACTTAAATTAGGAGAAAAAAGTGAGTCTTATACTCAGACCAATACGGTAAATCAACTGCATGTGCTGGAGCGATCTTGCCGTCTGAACTTGTGCTACCTGTGGTACAAAAGGCCAGTTCCTCTCCTGTCTGGCCTTCTAACTACTCGTGTAAAATGGGACTAAATTGCGTCATGATTCTTCAATACCATTGGACACTAATTTCACAGTAGCTTTTTATATAGAAGGAAAACATTGTATGCCAGATAATTAAGCACCTGAGTTATGAATTTGCAATGCTGATTGCCCTGAAATTCTTTCAGAAATCCGCCTGCACCACAAGAGATAAACAACAACACTGCCCATTTTACTGTTGCACCCTCATTTTGCTAGGTTCTTGGGGTGTGCGTGTGTGTGCATGCATTTTGTTTTGCAACACTACTGAAGCGTTATGATGAGATGTCTTCACAGTCAGCATTATTCTGAGCAAGATGGAACTGTGCCCACATTCTCAGTAAAACCCCTTTAAACACACAAACTTGTTTAAAGAAAGCTTGACGCTGCAGGCAACACTGAGGGTAACTAATAGTTCATTAAAATATCAAGCAGTCAACCTGCAAAGGGGGAAAAAAGAAAAGAAAAAGGCCCATAGTAGGCCACCTGGGTTTGCTAACAAAATAAAGCTACAGGCATTTCAGAAGCTACCAAACACTTACAATAAGTAGGCTTACCAGATCTCCAACCGGGACAGTGCTAGACCTTTAGGAGAAGGAATGTGGGCAGGTGCAGCTTGTTAAACCTTACAGCACAATCCTAGGCATGTCTACTCAGAAGCAAGCCCCACTGAACACAATGAGGCTTGCTTCTGAGTAGACATGCCTAGGATTCTGCTCTAGGACTTAACAAGCTACACCTGCCCACATTCCTTTTCCTAAAGGTCTAGCACTCTGTCCCGGTTGGAGATCTGGTAAGCCTAACAATAAGCTACAGGAAACCTTTTCAAAAGGATTTTTTCTTACCACGTTTAGGGCCCAACTAGGCATGCATGTAAACACCTGCTCCCGAGGCCCATTTCTGACCAGAAGCACTTCTATTTTCAAACAGCCCCACCAGGGGGAGGCATCCAAATCAGAAGTAGAGTGCTCAAGGAAGGGGAGGCTAATTCCCGGCATGCCATTTTTATTCCCAAAATTGCCTTCCCCCCCCCCCCCAGCAGCCATTTGGGAAAATGGCTGCTTGAGGGGCAACTTCTCACTTCTCACGGGGCAATTTTCAGCATAAAAATGGTATATAGGGAAAGAATGACACTTCTCTTTCCTGTGTGACCACCAATCATGGAGCTGCATGTTACCAATATACACACCCACATTTGCCCTGCAGGGAAGGACCATAACAGCATCCAACTGAGAACACTTTTAAAATGCAAAAAGACAACAGCCCCAAAAGAAACCACATTGTCTTTCCTTGTGCAGACGCAGACCACTCTCGTTGCTGTAGACAGGAAGTTAGTAACTGACACCAATAGCCACAAGCGCTAGACTCCCTGAAGAGAGGACGTCTTTGAATCTGTTTTCAGCAGAAAGAGACAAACATCCAGGGCCAGATGAGGAGGGAGACATTTTGCCAATCCAATGGAACACCCTGCCAGTTCCACCCCATAATATCATGAGTAGTTTGGGCCGAAGGAAGGATGGTTTGTTATGTTTCTCCACACTGAAGGTGAAGGGGTGACATTCTGCCATGAAAGTCTAGAACCTCGGTGTGCTTATGGTGGAGGATGTTTGAGAGTCCAACTTTGTTTGAGGTCTGGTCTCGTCTCCCCTTTTCTGACTTTCTGGTTTGGAGCACTCTGTTCTGGCTGCCCCACTTGCAGCAGTAGAGTTGATTTCTCGTTGGAATCTGTGCACCCAAAACTGACAAGGCTGAGAGCAGAGGTGAAACAAGGGTGGAGCGAAGGCAAGTAGTTCTGCAAGACTCCGTTACACTGGAGTCAGCGGCCCCTCCCCTTTGCTGTTGGAGCCATTCCAGCAGCCACAGAGGAGTGTCCTGCGAGTTGCCATTGCCGCCAGAATGGCTCCAAAAGCAAAGGGGAGGGGCCGCTGACTCCGGTGTAACGGAGCCTTGCAGAACTACTTGCCTTCGCTCCACCCTTGTTACGCCTGTGTTGAGAAGTTTTAGCAACAGGGCCTTCCAACTTCGTTGCAAGCCTTGGAAGTTCATTGTTTGTGCAAAGTGCTCTTTTTTTTACCAGCATGTGTGCGAGGATTATGTGATATGAGAATAGAATGATGTTTGTAGCCAGATACCTTGATAGCGTTCCCTGGCTGTGTCATGGATCTCTGCTGACTGCTGGATCAGTTGGAAACCCGTCCTCTTTGCACTGGTGACTCTGCCAGTGTAATGGAGTTTAGAAGCCATCTTATACGGACGGCCCAGGTGGCATGCCTCAAATACAGGCTCACTGCAAATCCTGCGCATGCTTACCTGGAAGTAAATGCCCATCAAGCTCAAGGGAGGGGCAGTAGCAGAGCACATATTTTGCATCCAGAAGGTTCCTGTTTTAATCCTCACTATCTCCAGGTGGGACAGACTACAATTTCCATCTGGCACCCCAGAAAGCCGCTGAGTCAATGTTTTCAGTATTGAGCTGGACCAACGCTCTGATTCAGTATAAGACATGCTTCCTATCAGGGGCATAACAAGGGCAGAGCCTGAGGGGCAGCTGCTCTATGCGCAGCGGCAGTGGAGGTCTAACCCTCAGGCTCCACCACTTAATGGCTGCCGTAGCGTTCCGCTTGAAACGTCAAGCCAAATGCAAGGACAGCCATTTGCCTGCTGCCTTCTCGCTCCACTCCTCCTCATGATGTGAAAGAGAAGGGGCAGCGTGTGGAGGCAGCAGGCAACTGGCAGCCATCACATTCTGCTTGGAGCGAGTGGAACGCAACGGCTGCCGAGTCCTCCTGCCTCCGCGCACTCCCTTCTCTTCACAGTCGTGAAGGAGCGATGCATGGAGGCAACCGGCAATCAGTAGCCCTTGTACTGTAGCCCTTGTACAGTAGCCCAGTAGCTTCAAGCAGAACACGAGGACTGCCAATAGCGCCTGAACCCGGAAGTGACGTCGCTTCCGGGGCGCAGCATGCTCCCATGGAGCTTGTTACACCCCTGCTTTCTGTGTTTCTGGTATCTGGTGTGTTTTTTTCCCGACAAAATATGCACAAGATCAGACTGCAACACATGTATCCAGCAAAGGTCTCCGACAACTGGTACGCTAGATTTGTATCTCTGTCTGAGCATTTGGACATTAGAAATATAAAATCATCTCCAGCCATTTTCTCGCAATTTCCTGGCATATATTTTAAAAACATAATTTGGGGGAGATAATATTGGCATTGACCCTTAGCAAGAAGATAGCTTGTGATTCAGAGAAAAGGAGAGAGGGAGGAAGGTAAAAAGGTTGATCTAAAGAGGTGTGGGAGGCTAAAGGGTCGATTTACCTGCTGGTTGCCACAGGCGTTTTCCACAGATTATACCCAGCTCCTTCTTAATTCTCTGTGTTTTCAGAGCTGTCCTTAGTAACGCAGACGGCTGTTGTAAATGTTTTTAAGCCTGCTATTTGTACAAGGCTAGAGATGTAAGCTGCCATATGGGTGATATTTTCCCTGACATAATTTTAGTGAAACATTAAGGTGTTACTCATGGCTAAATGCCTCCTTCACCAGGTGATTACTGTAAAATGGTATTGGTAAATGCGTGATCAAGCCCTTGTAATGGAAATGTTTTTGTCTTATATAAGCAGCAGGCTGTAGAGGTGGGCGGGGGCTGGGTGGGAACAGCAGAGAGAGATAATAATGCACCAGATTATTCTACAAGATAAAAATAAAGCACTAGAGAACACGGTCTGTATTTGTGACACAGGATTTCGCAACAGAGTTTCAGGCTTCATTGATTAAGCTTTATCATCATAGTGGGATAAGGGAGAAAAGGAGGTGAGCATGGTTTTGCCTCACTCTCTTGAATTAGAGTTGGACCTGTACTCTTCACATGCATTTAAGATTCAGTGTAAATTTTAAAATTAAAAAGTTTGTTTTAAATGCCTTATGTCAGTTCTTTCAATTTATATTAATTTGGCTTGATTTGGTAAATTGGTGATATTTACTTTAAGATTATTAAATGTTCCTGTTGTTGTTTGGATGCTGGAGAAATGCCAAAGAATGGGCACAGTTCAACCCAAGTTAAGCACCTTGAAGAGAGTTGTTGTTGTTGTTGTTGTTGTTGTTATTAGTATGAAGATATCCAACCCTATTCTTTCTCCCCTGCCGATGCAGCGGTGCCAAAATGGCTACCACTGCATCCTGCGGGGAGCCAGTTGCGGATGTCAGTGGCGTTCCGAGGCTAGTGCAGAAGCGTGCATATAGCTGGATGCCGCTTCATGCGTGAAACTGCCCCTCCCCCTCACTGGTTGGAGCCATTCCCAGCAGACAACGGCTTCGTGGGAATGGCTCCGACCGGCGAGGGGAAGGAGCACTTTCACGCGCAAAGAGGCATCCTGCTACACGTATGCACCAGTCTCGGAACCCCACTGGCAGAGTTCTCCTCTGGGTAAGCCTCCACTGTACTAGCAAAATCACTGGTGCAGATCTGCATGGACCCATGCCTCAGGATCGGGTCCGGGAAGGGGGTTAGGATTCGGCAGCCTCTGCTGCCACCAACCACACCCACTTCCTGGAGCTGATCTGCCCATTCCCCGCCCCGTTGCTGCATCATTCCATCTTCCCCCACCCCTTCCTGTCTCCCCTGCCATCTTACCTCTGTTGTTGCCTTCAGGCTGCTCCAGAGCGTGCGGGAAGGCTCCGGTGAATTCACACGCTGCCGGAGCACGTTTTACGGCTGATGCTGACTGCTTTATGGCAGCCAGTGCCAGCGGAACACGTGTTCTGCTGCCACATGGCCCCAATAGGATTGGGCCAAAAGTGTTTTATATAGTTCAGTAAATAAATAAATGGCTCCCTGTCCCAAAAGGGCTCACAGTCTAAAATGATACAGAAGAAACACCAGCAAAGAGCCATTAGAGCAGTAGCATAGCTGGACTCCCACCAGTGTAGCAATGGGCAGGGCGACGTGTCATCGCCCCACCTGCCCCGCCACCAGAATGGCTCTGATCTGGATAAACACACCACATTTTGCATTTTAATTCAACATCTTTCTTTTTAAAAAAAAAAACCACAATTTTCAAACACCTCTAGCCATGGCTTTTATTAGAACTCAAACCTACCACATTTTTTCAAAACTCAACCACTATTTCTACATTTCTCACTTATCTTTTCAGAAATACCACATCCACACACTGCTATCCTAAACCCCGATCCAGAAGAATGAGACCTTGAAAGATAAGGATGTAGCTAAGCCAATTGACTAAAAGGTTCTAGCCCACCAAGGGTTGGGAATTCAAAAAACAGGGGACTGTGTCTGTTTCGAGTTAAATGGGCGAATTTCTTCCCTCAGAGCTGTGGAACTTTGAATGGGCCTTTATTCTCTTTGGCTTGTTTGACTTGGTTCACAAACCAATGGCTGGGATCCAAAGCACTATTTTAAGTTCACACCCAGTATAATTTTTGCCCTTTTTTCCTTTCTTTGAACAGCTGATCCCCGTGACATATCTCAGATGGTTTTGGACACTGCTCTCCGTTTCAAAAGCCGCTTGCCATTCAGCATAAGGGGCTGTTGTGTCAAGAAAAATGACTCTAAAGGGCCCTTGGGTTTGTGGAACTGCTTCTACTATTCTTTGGCTCCTGGCCATATAGAACCTGCACAAGAATTTCAGACCAAGAGCTTTCACTTCAAGCTCTCTCTGATGACTGTTTATGGGCCCAAATATTTTGTGGAGTCAGTGCTACCTAGTAAAGACTGCAAGTGTGATACATTTCATGGTGAGGGGAGCCTTCCACAGTGAGGCTGATAGTATTTCAGATCCATGAACAACTTGGGGGAAAGTGCCTTCCCTTTAGCATATGACATTCTGGCATCCCTCCAGTACAATATGTCAGACCCTCCAGCTTCCACAAACTTGGCAGCTGGCTCTGTTTTGTCTGTAGCACCACATTTGGCAGGATGCCAGCTATCCACAGCCTTGTTTAACCTTTTAACCTTCCGCAGCGTGTTTTGGTGACCCAGAAGCCTTGAATGATATAAACATGTGCTTCTAGCGATACTGAGCTGTGGCAGGAAAATCTATACATGCTCAGTTCAGAACCGTCGCGACACTGACCCAAATATTTACAGAAGGGAATGGGAAATTTAATTTTTGCTAAGAGCCAACTGAAATATTGCCTCTCACTCCACTACCCCAAGTCACTTTCCAGTTGCAGTGAATTGTAGCTGTGAATTACTGGCAGTGCAATCCTATGCATGTCTCCTCAGACGCAAGTCCAATTGCATTCAATAGGACACCCAGGTAAGTATGTATAGGATTGCAGCCTCACTTGTACCTATCAAGGTTTTGCCAGTTTATATTGAGTAAAATGACCCCCATTGGAATTTAGGGGTCTCTGCCCCCCATACCTCATGTTGGCACCTGTGAAAACATTTCTGGCTATGGTCAAAGTTATCCAGGGGTTGCTTTTAGTTTGAGCTGTTTTGCTTTTTGTATATTTGAAACTGATAGGGAATTTCACATGACACAGCTAGACCTTGTTGCATGCAGTATCAGATATACTAAATGGAGTATTTTTAAACCAAGAATAGGCACTGCTTCACGTTATGGTGCGCGCGCACACACACACACCAGGTCACTGAACTTCTTTTATGCTGAAACCTCAGACTTGAGTAGTAATCCAGGTGACGTCTCACTGCCCACACTTTTATGGTACAACACATTTCCCTCCTACTTAGTGCTGGTCACATTTGACAGCACTGTGTCAAACAGATATCATTGAAGTGTCAGTACTTTGTCTTCCTTCAGGCTTCTGGGGAAAGTTCTTGTATCAAATGTTTTTTTTTCCCCAGGTTTGTGACATTTGCTCAGGATGTTTACAAAGCCATAAAAACTTAGCACTTGTCACCTGACACCCCTTATCATTTCAGGAACACTTGACAAACTAGTATTGTTTTAAAACTCCTCTCTCTCTCTCTCTCTCTCTCTCTCAACGCTGTTCTTGAAATGCTGTTCATATACTTAAAGTGCACGTTTTATGAATGTTTTGTGAGTCAAATGGAAGAATGGGTTATATTTTCTTTTCCATGTGTTTCTGATGTCCTGAAGAATTAAGGGTAATTGTTGCTGTAAAGTTGTTAAATAAACCATGCAGCACAATTTATGGCTTCGATTTCCTTTTGGATCTTTCATGAATGTAGAAGCTACCAGTCTTTTAAATACGTATTTAGGATAACAAAGTTATAGCCGGGGTAGATCTAAGAGTGCTAAAACATGCATGTTTATGCTCATTAATGTCGGGTTGTAAAGTACCATTGAATAGTGGGTGTCCAAGTCTGAAGTTCAAACCCATTAGATGAGATATTTACACGATGTTGTGTACCTAGTTAGTAGCAGCAAGAATCACCAGTTTTATGGTGTGTAAGCTTCTTGGTAGTTTGAGAGAGAGCTATCTACCTAATTTACTGCTTATGAAAGCATACTGAGGAATAAAAACATAGGGGATGCATTTATGGTCATCTGCCTTGTCCACTTAAGCCAACAAATGAGCAGCTTGCCTCACTGACATCCATTAATCATTCTTGACCTCAACAGAGGTCTGAATACCAGTGATGTAGACTTGGGTCTATTGACTCGGACTCAAGTCACATCAGTAACTTGACTCGGACTTGACTCGGCGATTGTAAAAGACTCCTCTTGATACTTGGAGCCTTTTACGATAAGTTGAATTTTGTACAAAGATTGCAGTTCATATACAGGATAAGAAGCCATGTAAAATTCAGAAAAAAATGTCATGTTTAAAAGGCTGGTTAAAATCAATAAAAGGTTAAAAGGTTTTAACCAGCCTTTTAAACATAATTTTTTTTTCTGAATTTTATATGGCTTCTTATCCTGTATATGAACTGCAATCTTTGTACATTTTGGCTGCCCATGACAGTTTTAGATCTTGTTTAAAGTTGAATTTTATTCAGGTTTAAACCCATTTTCCCCATTAAATAGATAGGGACTCGCAACTTGCAACCAAAGACTCGGGAGTTGGGGGCAAAGACTTAGGACTTGACTTGAGACTTGGACCCAGAGACTTGGGACTTGACTCGAGACTTGGAGTCAGAGACTTGATCCACATCCCTGCTGAATACAGTAAAAGAACTATTTCTTTTACCTATTGATTTGAAGTAGCTATTCAAATGTTGTTGTTGTTCAGTCGTTAAGTCGTGTCCGACCCTTCGTGATCCCATGAACCATATCCCGCCAGGCCTTCCTGTCCTCCACTATCTTCCTGAGCTCGCTCATTTTCATGTTTGTTGCATCGGTGATGCTGTCTAACCATCTCATCCTTGGCCTTCCCCTTCTCCTTTTGCCTTCAATCTTTCCCAGCATCAGAGTCTTCTCCAGAGAGTCCTCTCTTCGCATTAGGTGGCCAAAATATTTGAGTTTCAGCCTTAGTACCTGTCCTTCCAGGGAACAGTCAGGCTTGCTTTCATTTAGAATTGACTGATTTGATCTCCTAGCAGTCCAAGGGACTCTCAGGAGTCTTCTCCAGCACCACAGTTCAAAAGCATCTATTCTTCGGCGCTCAGCCTTCCTTATGGTCCAACTCTCGCAACCATACATTGCTACTGGGAACACCATCGCCCTGACTATACGAACTTTTGTTGGCATGGTGATATCTCTGCTTTTTATTATGCTGTCTAAGTTTGCCATAGCTTTCCTTCCAAGGAGTAAGCGTCTTTTAATTTCATGGCTGCTGTCTCCGTCTGCAGTGATCTTGGAACCCAGAAAAGTAAAATCTGTTACATTCAAATGTAAGTCTTGGTATTTAGGAAATGCAGGTTAACCATATGTACCTGGTGACCTGCCCACTGGCACTAATCGTCATGGGTAAGGAAGTGTGCATACCTCTGTCATAATGAAGCCTATCCTGTGGGGAAACTACATAGGTGTCAGCTATCAGGACCTCCCAGGATACACATCTGCTTATGCACGTATACTGGGGCAAGGAGGAGTATGAGCTGTTATAAGCATGGTTTTGTATAATATGGGCTTTCATCCAAGACAAGGCTATGCACTTTTCATTAATCATGGTGATACCCACACTTTGGGGAAATGGAATGTAAAAAAACAGAGCAGAGTTTGGTGGGGGGTTGTTGTTATTTTTTTCGCATTTCTACACTTCTTTCCAGAAGGTTGCCAAGATCCAGGCATCAAAGAAAGTCAGGGCCTAATTTAAGCCAGGACCTCCTGGGACGCAATCCTTGACCCAGTTGGAGTTCATCCTTAGAGTATGTGACCTAAAAAAATAATGAAAGTGCATCTGAGGATATGCAGAAAGCATTCTTCTTGCTACTGAGTAATCCCAGCCAGCCTTCATTCTTCTGGAGTTTCGGGGGGTAGGGTTTGGTCACTCATGAATGTTCATGCTGCCAACATAATGTAGCATTATTTCCCTGATAGCATCACATAAGTCACTCACCACAGCCAATTGGACATGTGCAATGTGGCTGATGGCGAAGAAGAAGAAGAAGAAGAAGAAGAAGAAGAGCAGTGAAACAAGGTAAATATGTTCATGACAAGTGCTGAAAAACAAAAATACATAGACTATTTTGTTTCACCAAGTAAATATTATACCGGTAGTTGGAAATAATTAACTTCTTTTTAAAGCATGAGTCAAACCTGTAAAGTACTTTAATAAAATATGTAAGGCAGAATGTGCATATTTCAGTAGCTAATTGAACATCACATTCAAACTGTCAGCTGACAAGTAGGAACTTCTCCAGATTATGCATTGCCGTTGCTGAACATTACATACCTACGTCACTCCCCCCCCCCCCCCGGTCTGCTTTGGTGTCTCAAGTGGGCCAGGCTTCTGGCAGCTGCTTCAGCTCCCATGCAGCTCCCCTAGGAGAACAATAGTTAATTAATGGATTGTGCACAAGGTAAAGGGGGTTAATGAGAAGGAAATGATTGAACCCATTGTTCAGGTCTCCTGCACATTGCTGCTTGGGAAAATATACATGAGCAAGCAATTATTTTAACAGAAGGGAGACTGGCTGCACACAGAAGCTGAATGCACAGTTGGCATCTGTTTGCTTCTCGATGCAGAAAACAGCCAAAATGGCTTCTGAGCTGATAGCGACATGCCTAGATTTGCTCTTCTGGCCGACATCCATAGTACCTCAATGGAGTACCTCTCTCTCTCTCTCTCTCACACACACACACACAGACACAATGTGTGTGTGAGTGTGTGTGTGTACAGTAGTCCTCTCTCTCTCTCTCTCTCTGTGTGTGTGTGTGTGTGTGTGTGTGTGTGTGTGTGTGTGTGTGTGTGTGTGTGTGTGTGTGTGTGTGTGTGTGTGTGTGTGTGTGTGTTTAAATCCCACATATGCTCTCATGTCTGCACCACTCTCAGACTAGGCATATTTTTCATGCTAGGCATTAATAAAGTTTTTTAAAAAAAATATGGAAAGTTATGTTTGGAAATCCACTTGCCAAGCCACCTGAGAAGTCTTTCCAGTTTTATAGAAACCCTTTGGGCTTCTTTCAAAATTCCTCAGACCTCTTGCTTACAAAGGAGCCCCCAAATTTACCCCAATTTGCTTTCGGTAAAATGTCGGTGACAATTGTAGTTATGTGTGCGATATTCACATAGCAGCATCACGTCGGGAAGAATCTCTTGTCTCTAGATTTTAGAAGGTCTGGTTTAAAAATCTCAGGGAGGAAGTCATTCTATAGCCAGTCAACATGTGCGTTCCTACCTCACACTATCCCAGTGCCAAGCGGATATAATTATGTTATCAACCTAAGTGAAGGAAGAGCATTCTGCCCCCAGAAAAGTGTACTTACTCCAGTACTTAAGCATTCCATCAGGGAATCTCAACATACGGTAGTAGAGCAAAGAATCATTCAGTTAAGCCAGAGTCATGCTAACCTGCTGATATGCTTGATGAAGGGCTAGAAGTGTCTTTTTGCCAGCATCTTCAGGGGAGAGTGTACCTATGAGTTGACACATAACTGCTTATTATTTGATATACTGATTTCAGTGGCATTCTTCATGTCATCCCGACCAACCTGCCAGCTGCTCAGACTGCTCAAAGTGGAATTAGATAAGCTGCTGAATACATTAAAGGCCTCTATGGAGATAGTGAAGACAATATTATTGAGGCAATCTAGAAGAAGACAAGCTTTCTGCTTTCCATACTTAAATGGCAAAGGAAATGTAGAGAAGAAGGGAGCTGTTTAACCCTTCTCACCCCAGGGCCCACAAAGTACAAAAGAAGAAGAAGAAATGGCTTGAGAAAAGGGCTGAGAAACTCTGGCGCTAGAAAGCCAGGAGTCACCTAGCCCCACTATCTAGGCATTGTGACCTGCCTAGGCAAGTACTTGAGAATGTCCCAGGGTTGTGTGTGTAGTGTAGTGTAGCGTGCTTTCCAGTTGTAGGCAAGCAGCAGCAAAACAAATGGCAAATTGAATCCTTGGTGAGCCAGAAAATGCTTGGTGGCTCAAAAGTTATACAAGCCTAAAAAGTCATGGCAAGTTGATCCAAGACTTACCATGTCTCAGCTCTGGAACAAACGCAGTGCAAAGAGAACCTCCAAGTATGAACAGATTATTTTTCCCTGGCCACACAACCATAGGCTGCTAACACACCTATATGATTAGAAAAGAGAAGACTTTCATGACACAGAACTTATTTTCAAAGCAGGCTTGAGCCATGGCACCTCTCCGTTAGACCCTAAAGCCCCGATAGGAAGAACCCCCTGGAAATCCCCCAGAAGACTGGAAAAAAAAAACCGAAGGGTCAAATAAACATGCCAAGAGGCGGCTGAGATGTGTGTACTTTTACCTGGAAAAATAAACTGACACTCTTGTGTCTTTTCGGGATTCCCATGCCTCACAGAGAGTAGGTCTCTCAGTAGTATTGGTTGGGGGGATGCCTCAAGTGGAACCCTCAGATTCAGAGGCAGAATGGATACCAGTTGCTGGGGGATGACGACAACACACCGAGGGCTATTGCCTTCATGGCCTGCTGTTGGGCTTCCCAAAAGTATTGAGCTAACTACTGTGAGAAATAGGATTCTGGACTAGAGGGGCTTTAATCTGAGGCTACAGGGCTCTTCTTATGCCTCAATTCCATTTAAAATACTTACCTTCCATTTAAATTAATTATGGTATTTCCTACCATAACAAGCAAAACCTTGTCAGTAGAACAACGTGCACAAATAACATTACCTAACGTTTCCTTATAGTAGACACTTTTTCCTTTGCATGTAAGACCTCAGTAACTTTTACAATTGCCCTGGTCATTTATTATCGGCAATATTAACAATGGGGAATGGTGGCTGAGGTGCAGAGATAGGCCCCAAGAGATACTTGATCAGCCCCATGTGACTATGGATGTGTGCGCTCATGGCACATGCATGTCCTGGTACCTCCCCTCGCTCCTGGGTGAGTTTGTGTAATCGGGGCGGGGGGAGGATTCCGATGAAACCTTTTATGCACATGCTACTAATACTACTTTAAAAGTACTAGTATCACTGTGGGGAGAAGGCAGGTCATATGAACTATCCCCCTACATGATTGAGGAAACTAGCCCAGACACCTTGGGAATGAGCCAGGACACCATGCATGCTTGCTGTGAGCACATGTGTCTGTAATCATGTGGGACCAAGTGGACAATTATAGTATCATCCAAACCAGTCCACAGTGGATTACTTAAGGCTGCCCACTGAGTTAAGAACTGAGTCGGGCTCTGAACTGTGAATGTCTCTCAACTTGTCACTCACAACCTCTCTGCTACATCAGCTGTCGTGCAGGCATTTTTCCTTGTTGAAGGAAGTAAAAGTAATATTATTTGAACAGCCAAAACAATAAATGCAGAATATTTCCAATGGGGATTCTTTCCCCAATTTCAGAATTCAGAGTTTTTCAGTCAGTACTTATAGAAGAAAGAATGATTGCTCTAGCTGTTATACTTTTAATACAAGAGCCATTCAAAGTTGGCTGGAAGAATTCAATCCTGGAGAGAGACTGAAAATGCCTCCCTTTGCCTGACAGGCTTATAACATCATCGTTCAGATATTGCAGGAATCTGGCACAGCTGAAGTGCATTTAGCAGGAGTTTCCACACTATTTTCTTCTAGGGCATCAAAACCCACCTGACATGACCATAGGTCAGGTAGGGGTATCCAGGTGGTCGTGGTCGTGAACTATCCAATCAGATGGACCAGTGGCATTATTAAAAGCTTGGCCTGCTCCCCTCTCCCTTCTCAGCAGCCACTGAAACATCAATTGCCTCCTGAAGAGGAGAAGGAGAAAAGAAGCCAGCCAAAAATATTTGTAGAATTTAATTGATGTGAGTCACTTTGGAGGCTGAAGAGTGGGATCAACATGTTCTAAATAAATAACAGCCTGATCCTATCCCCTTCCAGGCCACAGCATGCAGTCACACTGACAGAGCGGGCACTGCATGCTATGGCGGGGGAGGGGCAATCAGATGGCCACAATCAGCCGTGCCAGCGCGGCCTGGAAACTGCACAGAATGCAGCGGCTGGCCCTTTAGGCCGGCTACCACATCTTGCACAGGGTTGCGCTGTTACAGTTACAGTGATCAGGCGGAAAATAGGGACAGTCCTGGTAAATAGGAACAGCTGAAGCATAGGGTGTTATAATTCCAACTGTAAGGTCCTTGGGGCAGGAACGTTTCGTTGGACTTATGTCACTTTAAAACGTCACACTCATTCATGGCACTGTACGAATAAAATCATAGCAACAATAATAATCCAATCCAACAATAGACTTGCCCGTTTTCTCGGAGGCAGCAGTTTTGGAACGATTTGTCCTGCTCTGACCATGCCTGTAAGCTACCTATATCCAGACTTGATTCTAAAACAAACTGTATAACTGTAAAAGGATTTGGTATGTAGATGGCATAACACTCATATGAGGCATCTCAAGGAATTAAGAAAGGAAACCCATAGGCTTGGATGAGAGCTCTAGTATGTGTCTGAATGAAGGAATTTATATCTTTAAAAATTGCATCCAGTAACAACAACTTCTTGACAAACAAATCGGCGGCAGCAGGACAACTGCAACCCACCTGAGATCACTCTTCTGGGTTGTGTCCCACATGTTGAAGACCACTGTTTTACAGCATCTACATGCATTCAATTGCTGCCTGATACCCAGCCTCCTCAGGTGAATTTTCTCTAGCTTCTTAGATTCAGAGAAGTCAGATAGACTGATAATATAGGATTTCTAATAGCTATGATCTGTCAATAGAAAGGTCAGCAGTTCGAATCCGCGACGGGGTGAGCTCTCGTTGTTTGGCCAGCTCCTGCCAACCTAGCAGTTCCAAAGCATGTTAATGCGAGTAGATAAATAGGTACCGCTTGCGGGAAGGTAAACAGCGCTCCGTGTTCCAGCCGCATGCTACGCGCTGCGGCAAGGAGAGTCATGCTGGCCACATGACCACGGAGGCGTCTTCGGACAACGCTGGCTCTTCGGCTTTGAAATGGGGATGAGCACCATACCCTAGAGTCGGACACGACTGGACTTAATTGTCAGGGGTCACCTTTACCTTAAACTCGGTTTAGAGGAACAGATCTGCTTAATTTTAAAATATTCAAAGCATGAGATTGCCTGCTTCTAAAGTGTATAGATGTATGGCTCTGCAAGAAATGTGGGTGGGGGAGGCAAGGGAGGACATCCTATTCTTTCAAGAAAAGATGCCTTCTGATCTAAAATGAGAGTAGAACGTGGAAATAGAATGATCTTGCAGTTATCGAAACTAATAGAATTTTTCCTTGTTTTTCTTATTTGAAGTCCACATATCAGTTCAAATTGTATTTGGGACTATTACATTGGAAGAGAGCTTTTATTCCTTTAAGGTTTCAGATACCTTTTCTAATGTAATTGTAGGCAGAGTTCATAATGTTATTTGGGATTGACAATTATGCCCCTGTAGAGAAGGAGTCATGGAAAATTTATTGCATTATCTTCTTGAATGCACTTCATATATCAGAAATGAAAATGGAACTCTCCATTTTGATATAAAACATTTTTTTAATCTCAGCAGCCTATACATTTAAATTTTTACTGGGTCATACTAATCCTATGGTAACTAGGAATGTTGCTAATTTTTCAGAAGCTGTGGAAATGAAGATTTATTTGTGGAGATGAATTGATTTATTTCTGGATTCTATCATTTCTTATGTAATAGGGTAGCCAATAGCTATTACATAGCTATATACACATTACACAGATAAACTGTGTACACCACCCTGAGCACTTTGGAGGAAGGACGGTATAAAAATGTGAAAAATAAATAAATACATTATAATAGTTTCATTTTAAAGTCTTCTTTCAGGTGTCTTTACAATTCAGATTAAATAATATTTTGCTACTACGCTGTTTATCACTGAACTTCACTGAAATTAAAAATGTCACAATAACAGATTGGGCTGCCAATCAGATTGGCAGATATAGCTTTTGCACACTGTGGCAGTCCTAGACAGGATTAGACTGTACTACAAAATAAATACATTTTCAAGGAATGCTGAAAAATTGTCAAAAACTGAAGACTATTTCAACACTGCTGAAAACACCAAAGAATTTCATCTCTCAGCTGGTGTAGCCACTGAAATCTTCGTGTGCATGCAAGTGTATCACAGCAACACACATGTGGACATGAAACACAAATAATGGGGCTGGCAACAAGAATTGAGGGACTGGAAAAGAAGAGGAAGAGTTAACACTTCATCAGAGCACTGAATTCACATGCTCCACAAGTGTTGGGAAACTTTACTTTAGCCCAACCTGAGTAATAGCTGGCTTACAAAATCTGCTGGAGCAAGATCCCACACATTGGCTATTGCTCAGTAAGTCAAATAACAGCTGAGCATATAACAGTATTCACAGGGTGGCTGAGAAGATAGTATTTGTGTCTGCTGCTCCATGGGAATCCTGCTTACTATTTCACTGTGGACTTATGTAACCCTCAAACACAGAAATGGTCAACTGGCAGCCCATGAGCTGGCTATGAGTAATTTTGTGTGGAACCCCAGGAGCTCCACCCAATTTTAATCAAGGGACAGTAAAATATTTGTCTGCAGTTTCACTTATCAGGAAAAGAGAAGAAATGTATTCAGGTTGTAAGAAAAAGATATTCGACACTTCATTGTAACATCTCCTTTGGAATTTTACATATAGAATTTATTATGAATTTATTTAAAATACTTCTAGGCTACCTTTCGGTGCCATTAAAGAGACCACCAAGGCCGCTTAAAAACCTGCAATAAAACAATTGTACTTATTTGTAAATCAGTCTATGCCGGAGTTGCATGTGCTCCATAACTTGATAACGATTAATGCTAGATGGTGCCAAACTTTATTATGGAGCCTTACTAATCGTGAGGGAGTCGGTTTGTGCAGCAAAATACACTTCTGGCCCTGAACTGTTACTGTGCGGAGAATAGAGCAGCCACCAACATTACGGCTACAATCCTGTACACACTTTCCTGGAAGTAAGCCCTGTTGAACATAATGGGACTTACTTCTGAGTAGACAGGCATAGGATTGCATTGTACAGATGGTGGTTTTGCCTATGATAATAATTTTAAACAGATTTTTTAAAAGCTTTTGCTGTAGTATGGTTATGATTTCCTGCCTACTTCTATTCACCCAAATATTCTCTCAGATATTGGGAAATACTCTGTGTATGAAGAGCATTCCTGACGTTACCATGAATAAAGAGGAACCCCTTGTGTTCAAAAATATAGTCATAGTTCACAAATATATCCAAGTAACTAACTACTTCCTTTACTTGTTCGCAGAATATGGAACAGTGAGCAATTTATAGCACAGTATCTGAAAGTTGTTGGTAAGAACCTCAAGACAGTATGAAGCAGAACAGTGGTGGCATCCAGGCTTTTTGGCATGTATGCCTCAAGTTGAGTCCAAAGTATGAAGTAGTGCCACTTTAGTGTGTACTATAGTATGTATGCAGCCTTACCCATGTGCCTTTAGTTTTCTAGGAGTGCAACCCACCATAAAGATTCGCGGGCAGCCCTAGGCCCTATCCCCATTTTCTGGGATCTACTCAGTCTCCTCAGGGGAAGGGGATGTTTGTCCCCTTCCCTCAGTGTAGTGTGGGAAATCCAATGGGCCTCCTCGGATTTCCGTCAGCTCTCGAGCTGGAGTGAGTCCGAGGAGGCCGTGTAATGGCCACACTGGCCCAGGAACAGGACGGGGATGTGGCGGCCGCCATCCCCACCCCCTCCCGGGCCAGTTCAGCCAACCGCCACCCTCCCTCGCCACCTGGCCTGCCCCTGCTCCCACCGGCAGGAGCCTTACCTTCATCCAGCAGTGGCTGGGTCAATCCGGTGCCAGAGTGAAGGCTGCCAGCCTCTGTGCTGGCGGCCCTTACTCTAAAGTAGTCACAAACGTGCTTTACGGCACGTTTGTGACACTTTCGAACGGCGGAGTGCACTGTCATTCAGGGAGCAGTCAGGAGTGTAGACCTGACTGTATGCCATAACCAAGCCCTCCAACCTTCCCATTCCTCTGAGATGTGATGGATAGTCCAATCCTACTTAATTTCCCGTGTGGTGATGCAGCACCTACTGAATCCTGCAAGTGAGTTTTGGCATCTGAAGGCCTTCTTGGGGTATGGGAACATTTGTTCCCTTGCCCCATAGTAAGCCTGTGCTGGGCTGCCGGGTCTACCATAGCTGGCGCAAGTCGGGGATCAAGGATAGGAAGGAGGTTTGGATATCAGCAGGCATTGCTGATGATGATACTGTCCCCTTCCTGGCCCTGATCCACCCTCCTCCCTGCCCCCATTGCTGCCCTGTTCCTCCCCCTCCCCGCCCCATTCCACTCCTCCCTGCCTTCCTCCAATCCCCTGAGCTGACTCACTGGCACTGGCAATCTTCTCGGGTCCACTGATGCATGGACCCAGCCGCTTATTGCTTGTGGCGGCCAAGCCGAATGGCTTGTCGTGTTTTGCGACAGCCGTAAAGGGAAGACACTCATTCTGGAGGAATAAGGCCCTAATAGAACTGGAGCGAAAAATTCCTATTGGATCTGCTATTTGTATCACCAGGTTAGCTACCTGGGGAACTGGCCATGCCTTATTTTCCCCTGATATTACATCTGGGCAGGGCCAGCCCATCAATGAGGCCAACTAAAGATATCACCTCAGGCAGCAGATTGGTGGAAGGTGCCCATCACTGCCTGCCTGCCTTCACTGCTCCTTCTTGTCCTTTCACTTCCTGAATTGGAAAAGGAGGAGTGGGCAAAAAGGAAATGTGGAGGGGAGGAAATCTTATCCCCTCTTTCTCAAGCCACACCCCCTCTTTTCTTTCCTTGGAAGCAAAATGGCTGGTGTAGGTCCCAGGATATGCATAGGTGATCAGGCAGTCTACTGCGAGTAGGTAAAGCCATTATATTAAAATATTTTTACTTGTCTCCTGCAGGCTGTTTGATTCCCCCCCCCCCCCCAGCATGCAGAGCAGCCTCTGTTGGTGCTTTTGCATGCTATAACATGGCAGGTGATAGGATTGGGTGGTCAGGAAACGTTGCTGTCACAAGACATGGTGATAGCTATGAGTTTAGGGAAATGTATAGAATTCAAAGGGAATTGGGCAAATGTTGGAAAAGGGGGTTGGGTTGGGGTTCTAGCAAGCAGAGCAAGCAGCAGAAGACCATTGTCCTATAGTAAATTCCACCACCCAGCCAGTTTGCTGCTATCAATAAACACACAGGAACAGAGTCAGTTAAAGTTTCAAAAGAAGTACTTTACTTACGGTTTATACAATTGTTTGCAACTTCTGAAGTATTAGAGGCTTCTTCTGCTTAGGCAACAGAGAACCCTATAGCTGGTCTCTTTGTGTGGTTGTGAGGGGATGATCTTCAGCAATAGCTGCCTGCCATTCAGGGACAGACCACAGCAGCCTTGGTTGCTGCTGCTTCGGTGGTCAGGATGAGAGCGAGAAGGAACACATGGGAGAAAGGAAGTCACTCAATGGACACACCTCCTACAGGTGCCACAGAGGGCAGGTAAAAGGACTCAGGTGTCCTGACAATGCACTGCCTCCCAGAATCCTGCAGGCAGCATTGCACCCATATTCCAATAGCAAATTCAAAGGGGAGAGGTCTATCAAGAACTATTGTCTTGATAGCTACAATGGAATCTTCAGGTTCCAAGACAGTGAATACCAGTTGCTGTTGGGAGAAGGCAAGTGAGGGAACGGGATGGGACAACTTTCATGCCCTGTTTCTGGTTTTCCTGGAATTATCTGATTGGCCGTGGGAAACAAGGTGCTGGAGTAGATGGGCCTTTGTCCTGAATCAGCAGGGCTCATGTTCAGTCATAGCATTTGTGAATAGCTCACCAGATGACAGCGAAATCCTAACTAAAGATCCGGCCGGCGGCCCAGGGCTACCCGCCAGATCCCATTCCCGCTCTGGACCGCCATGTGGCGGGCTGTAGGTCTATTCAGGGAAGGGAGCCTTACCTGCCTCCGGCGGCTGCATGCTCATCCCGGCAGCGGAGTGAGGGAGGCCGGCCTTGCGTCGGCGTTCCTCACTCCCGAGTTGTCGCAAACGTGCCTTATGGCATGTTTGCGATGGCTTCTGGTGCCGGAGTGCTTGCTCTGGAACCGGAAATTTAGTTAGGATTTCACCGTCAATTTTCTTTACTGTGTGGAGAGTTTTTATGCCAGTGTCACACATCTCTGTCAGTATCTGATGTTTGCCATGGAAGTCTCCACCCAATAGAGGCAAATCATTGGTGACCTATTCACAAGTGTTATTATGACTGAACATGAGAAGAGCCAGCATTGGTGCCAGGTTGTTGGAGACCCTGGGGCAAAGCCCTGCACTGGTGCATGCACCTCATAGTGCATTGGGTAGTACTGTTGCCACTGGGAGTGAGGGTTGAGGGGTTAGTCTGACCGAATGGGTCCTCTGATGGGCCTGGGCCCTGAACCAGTGCTTGACCTGGCTGCTCTCTGAGAAGAGCTGTGATGGACGAATCCAAAGGCCTTTCTAGTCCAGCATCCTGTTTTCGATAGCAACCAATCAGAGATTTCTAGGAAGTCTGCCAGCCGGATAGGAAAGCAATGGCATTTCCTAATTGTTTGCTTTGAGCTGCTCTCACAATTTACTGTATTATCCCTGTGTGGTGCCACCACCATGAGGATGTATTTCGAGCAACTTCCATTGCTGGGTACATTCCATTCCACCATAATGCAAGTATCAGTTCTTAACTGTACTCAAGGCAGTAATTTACATATTATGGAAAACGATGACCTAATTGTATACTAATAACTTGGGATACAGTCACAGGAAAAGAGGATGCAAACATCTTTTGCATTCAGTGTTCTAATTTCCAAAGATTTTTTCCTATTAATGTCAGACATTTCCTAGCTTCAGCTTTGCAAAACTGTCTTTATTCCGGAACATTTTCACCTCTTTTTTCCATTGTGCAATTCCAGGCAGAAATTCCATGATGAGTATCCAAATCTAGATAAAAACCATTAGAATGTTAAATGGGCAAAGTGTCTGGCAGACCTTGAAGTTTAGCATAAGCAATAAATCAGTCGCAGGAATGTATCCTTCCCGTGGCTTGCTGGTAGGTGTGTTTCAGTCTGAGAACTGCTCCTGTTTTGCTGGCTGCGACTTTCTGTCATTACCGCTAACTTTGTAGCTACTGGTGAGCAGAAAACAGAAGCACAATGAATCATTCAGGCCTCTGTACAAGTCAGGAAATATTGGAGGCAATAGAGTTCCACTCAGAGTTGTATGAATTTCCCCAATTCTTAGAAAAAACATTTAATTGCTTTTCTAGTGTGTTCTATTTGTCATTCAGAAACACATCACTTTAACAGCTTTGAAATCTTGGGCACTAAAAATATTTAAGTTACATAAGCAAGCTGAAGAAATTGCTGAATGAAGCTTTTAGCTGAAATATTCTTAAGCATCTTTCTACTGCCCTAACTAAATAGTGCAGCTCTTGTACAGGAGGAGATCTACAAACCTTGCCTGAGGAAGCCCATCTTTATTAGTTAGGCAAAGCTGTTTTTTTAGACCAAAGGAAATATACAAACATATTTGCAAGACTCAGACGGATAAATAACATTTTTAAACATTCTAAGTTTCTAAAAGCTGTCTTTTAAAAAAAGCACCTTGATATTTTTTCTTAATTCACCATTATTATGATAATACCATTATTTCCATCATCATGGTTATGACTGGAATGAGAGGGAAGTGAGGGAAGAGCTAGACATTCAAACTTATTCAATATGAATGCTAAACATATTCAGTAAACCAGAAAATAAAAGCCTGGCGACTTTGAAGTGTGCATGCATGTGCGTACAGAGAGAGAGAGAGAGAGAGAGAGAGAGAGGGAGCATCACCCAAATCAAAAGAACAACAATTTACAATCTCAAATGAGAGAGTATTATTGGACATCTGAATATGGTTAACTTCCATTGATTTATTCACCTATGCTATATTTGCTTTCATAATATATTCCTTTATATTTAATCACACCTCATATAGCACTTTCACCCACTCCAACCATGTGTGTACATAACATCTACTTCAGTATCCTCTTCATGTATGTGATGAAATACAAAACTTCAAGATGCAATACATTTGTCTTGAAGGTTCTAAGTGACTATTTATTTTTTCAACGTATTAAGGTCTCCCAAGATCCATGATCTTTTGCTTCCAGCAGCATTGGCCATAGAAACCTACTGAACGCTTGCCCACAACTCTACCCACGCAGTGTTGGTTGGTTTTGCATGCTCCCCTCCAATATCGAGCTGAATTGCTTTGGTGTCTTGTGTGGTCTGCTGCCCCATCTCCTGGTGCCTTTCAATGGTACTTTTTCCTCTCAGCCATGCTGCATCTTTTGGAATTCTGTAACACTTTGCTGTGTTCTGATTCATTATGTGTTCTGTATTCTTTTTTTGTCACTAATTGCATTTAAATATGCTACACAATTTGATCCTTGAGTTCTGATTAGTTTTCTGTTCCTTTACACTCATACAGTGGAACCTTGGATTGCGAGTAACTTGGTTTGCGAGTGCTTTGCAAGACGAGCAAAATAGTTTTTTTTTTAATTTTGACTTGATAAACAAGCAATGTCTTGCAATACGAGTACATTGTGTTCTCCAAGATATCTCTCTGTGTGTTTGCAGAGTAACAATAGCGTCTCCTGGCCAACAAACTGCCCTCATTAACTGCTCATTAACACTTTGTTCTCCCTCTGCTAGAGGCTCCGTTTGTGCAGAATAGCTGCTCAGACTTTGCTTTGCAACTTCTGTCTTGCAGACCTCATTAACAAGCTGTTTTCCCCTTCCCCCATCTGCCTCTAGCACAGACCTTTACTCTGCAGAACAAGGCTCAGGTTTTGCATATCAGATGTTGCAAAGTGAGCTACAGTTTGCAAGAGCAAAGGAGTACTCTGCAGGGCAGCTTCTTAATTAGCGGAGTCCAGGAGATAATGCAGACACACACAAAGATCTCTTGCAGAATAACGAATAATCTGAGTTTCCATTATTTCTTATAGGAAAATTTGCTTTGATATACGAGTGCTTTGGATTACAAGCACATTTCTGGAACCAATTATGCTCGCAATCCAAGGTTCCACTGTACACACAAATGCACAATTTAGAAAACGTCGCCCTCCACCACCAAAAGATGCTGCTGCTGTCTTTGCCCCATCATTCCTTGCTCGAGGCAAGCTACTGCATGGCTGAGCCTGTCGGCGACCCTCTCCCCCCGACTTTCAGAATAGTCTGAGGTTCACTGGGTGCCATCGTGGTGCTGGGTAGAATGTTTTGCTCTTCATCTGATCAACCTTTCTATTCACAATTATAACTATTCAGGTTCTCAGACCACGTTCTAGTAAGTTCTTGCTTCCCTGATGTTTCACCCAATCTTGTGTTGGGCATTCTCAAAGGCAGTTAGGACTCAAGTTACAAAGTTAAAATTCCAAGCTTAAAAGATTCAAACTACCAGGAAACTACCTTGGCTCAAGCTTCAAGCAAGATTAAAACTTCAAAAGCTAAAACCCTCGCTCAAAGCTCAACAGCAAGATTAAAACTTAAAACCTAGGATTTAAAACTAAAAAGCTTAAAAACTAAACTTAAAATCAGGTCTCACATTAGCCAACCAGGCTTTTCTAAGGGTCTGGTAGTATTAGGTGGTATTTTTACTAGTTTTCGTTAACTGTTTTTTATTGTTTTAAAAAGTGATTATTTTTTTGTATTGCATTTTCTGTATTGTATTCTTTTTTTCATGTTTCATGTTGTAAGCCGCCTTGGGTCCCTTTGGGGAGAAAGGCGGGGTAAAAATACTGTAAATAAAATAAATAAATAAAATTAGCCAGATTGGCCACAGGTACAGTGTGGGTTAGAGAATAGGATTGGTGTGCACCTTGAGGTAAGCAAGAGTCATAGCGGGAACCAGAACCAATCTCAAGAGGTTGTCTGGCTTGGGGGTTGCTAATGGCAGCCCCTGGGGCTTGGCTTGCGAAGTTGACATCAAAGATTTGTTTGGCTTGGGAGAAGTAGTGCAAATCTGCTTCCTCCACCCCCTATGGAGCTTGGCTTGGAGAAGCTGGGGTCATCAGCAGGCAATCTGTAGCTTTGAGTCAGGGTGGGACCACTGAAACGGGGCTATAGACCCCTGATAGCGAACCTATCGAGGTCATTTTGGGTGACACACCAGCACTGGCGTCACTACAGGGGGGGGCGGAGCTCTAAGTTCCTCCATGATCCGAGCCTCCGTTACACGGAGGAATGAAGCGCCCCACCCCCGTGCCTTCCGAACCATTCAAAGCGGTGAAAACAATGCGCAGGGAGTCTCCTGCGCGTTGTTTTCACTGCTTTGACTGGTTTGGAAGGCGCGGGGGCAGGGCGCTTCGTTCCTCCGTGTAACGGAGGCTCGGATCACGAGGGAACTTAGAGCTCCACCCCCCTGTAGTGACGCCAGTGCACACCAGTGTTTCCCCCAGGGCCTCAATGCACCTTATATTTTTGTAAGTTTTACAGGATTTAGGGCAGAGACTTTTGACAGACCTCTTTTATTGTAAAATTCAGCAACAAAAAAGTCACTAATTGATGTTAAATAAAATGCAATGTGTTCTATAGGTGTTTTTAGTTCAGTTCAATTCGAAATTACTATTAAAAGTAGCAATAGTCAAAGTACTATTAAAAGTGGGGGGGGGGGCGACACACCAGCAGAGTAAAGTTAGGCATTTTCAAAAATTTTGACACACCAAGCCCAAATGGTTCGCCATCACTGCCATAGACAGTAGAGTGCTAACTTTGTCCAGGTAGGTGCTCACACTAAAGGGGGGAGGGGTATCTGGAGATAGGATCCACTGCAGGGTTTATATAATCTTTCTGATTGGACTTGATTTCAATAATTGGGATCCAGTTATAATCCAAATCTTGTCTTTAATGAAGGGTACATGGGCAAAAGCTAGTACTTCAGACACAGCATATGGTCTGGCTGTGCATTTTAATGGCTCTGAACTGAAGTCCATGTCACCTATTAAGTGAACATAAGATCATAAGAAGAGCCCTGCTGAATCCATCTAGTCCAGCTTCCTGTATCTCACAGTGGCCCCACCAGATGCCTCAGGGAGCACACAGCCAACAAGATACCTGTATCCTGACACCACTCCCTTGCATCTGGCATTAAGAGATAGCCTATTACTAAGACCAGGAGGTTACTTATCCCCCATCATGACTTGTAACCCTGTGATGGACCTTTCCTCCATAAAGTGACCTTTCATGATAACCCTGTGATTCAAACATGAAACTTTTACTTACAGAAAATGAATGGTTTTAAATCTGTGTGAAGTCATGACATTTCAGATACATCATGCAGCAATTACGATTTTTGGCATTACTAATAAAATAGATTGAGCAGGTATATTTTCAGGTAACCCTTTTCACATGTTTGCCATTGAGGTCTCGTTCTGGCTGAGACAATAAACCTGTGCCTGAGCAAGGAAGAAGGATACATTTGGACAAAAGACCTTTTGTTGGTTCTTCGTGATGAACGTATTTAGCAGGGGCCTGATGAAAGGAATACATCGAAGCAATTGAGCAGCAGCAGAGAAAGATACTTTCCCTTTAGGTCGGATTTTATCCATAGTTTCCTGTCTTGAATTCTTTCCAATGTCAATGAATGAAATTGAGTTAATGTCTGAGTACCTGGCAGAAGGCTAGTGCCAGGTGAGTTAACCTTTAGGGTGAAATCTGTGATGCAGTCCTTTTTGCTTTGCTGAATGTTGGCGATCGCACTCATAGGTTTCACCAGTGTAGCTGTATATGCGAAATCAGCCTGTGCCTAACATTTGCCAAAGCCCCTAAAGCTAGAATTCTTAAACGCTCATCTGGCACTAGCCTCACTCAGTTTACGTAGAATGTGTGCCAGTTTAGAAGGTCAGCCTGCTTTTGATACAGGAGCCAAAGCCTTCATTCCACAGATTTAAAGTACTTAAAAAGCAAATTCAACAGAACTTCAACAGAACTAGTCTAGATAAAGAGATGTAAATATCTCAGTCAAACGCTGAAATCCTAAAACGTACTTCTTTGACAGCAGATTCCTCAAGTAAACGTACATCCAGAGAAAGATTCTTATGTTCAGGTAAACTGTCTTGTTTTTCAAGAATGACAGCACAATCCTATGCCATTGTGTTTAATGGGGCTTGCTCCCAGGAAAGTGTGTATAGGATTGCAGCCTGACTAACAGCACAATCCTGTGTAACTTTGCACCGGTGTAACAGTAGATGCACCGGTGTAACAGCAGATGCACCGGTGTAAGTGCACTTACACTGGCATAAGTGCACTTACACCGGTGCATCTACTGTTACACGGGTGCAAAGTTACACAGGATTGAGCTGTTAGGATCTTATTTGCTGGTCAGCAGATCAGTGCTTCAGAAATGATCAACCCCCCTCCCCCTGTTTCTGGAAATACAAAGTCTATAATTTCAAGAAATGATGGGTTCAACACATGTTTGCTTCATTTGACTAAGTAGGCCTCTGTGTATGAGCGCGATTGCATGTGCTGAAACCGTGTTACACCTTACAAAGGCTGATTCAGGTCTGCAAGAAAAACACAAGACTACTTATTTAGATTTATGCTGCAGACTGTTGGGGCTCCTACAACATGTCCCTCCCCCTTCCATCCATCTGCCTGATAAAGAAGTTCACTGTTTGATATTTTGTTAATTTTTAGTTGGTCCTATGTACTTTGTCCTACTTTGGATTGTGATTTTTTTTTACTATAAGCCAGTGGTTCTCAAACTGGTGGGTCGTGACCCATCACGCCAGCTGGAAGCAGTCACTACCCCCTTAAGGGGCGTGACAACATCGGCGATGGCACTTTCAGGGTCCCACCACTGCGGAAAAAAGGGGTATTTTCATTTACCGGGGGTCGTGGGGTCATTTGAACGATTTAATTTTGGCAGCTTTATCCAGTTCAAGTAGAGCTAACCACATAGAAACCCACTAAAATCAATTGGAATCCCTGTCAGTAAATGTATTCAGAATTGGCACTTAAACGTCAAGCAGCTCAAGAGCATAAGACCTGTTGAAATGCAGTTGCTTTTAGAATACGTTGATGAAATCAATGGGATTTACTTTCAAATAAATGTGGTCAGATTCAGGGTTCAATCTTCCAAAGGGGGGGGGGAATAGAGGTATCTTCTGGTTGATAATGTCTACCAAAAATAATATAGAACAGAAGTTATAATTGAAATAAATCTTAAAAGGACATTTGTAGGTCAAGTAAATAAAGCAACTGTCTGCCACCTCCTGCTAAATTTAAACCAGTCTTATTTCAAAGATTTGCTAAGAAAAACCCAAATATTCCCACTTCAGGGGAAAAAAGCTTCCTTAGCCAAAATAGTAATAAGGAATTGAAATTTATATAGAAATATATGTCTCTAAGAATAAAATGAAAGAAGATGGTCTTACTTATGGGCTGACAAAGACATGGAATAATAATATTAGGAGTGGCAGGATATAGGGAACTATGTTAGGTATTTTTCACACTTTTAAAATGTCAGAGGCTTTGAGACGTAAATGCAGTAACAGAATAGGCTAAAATAAGTAAGCCCAGTAAGACAATTTCAAACTACTTGTTTCAACTTCTGATAAAATTGGATGACTTCAGTCAATGTTTTTTGCTCCTCTTGCCTAGATATCCAAATTCAAAGTGTGGGTGTAGTAGGGTGGAAATGAAGACACTTAGCATAGCATTTCCATTTGACCAAATATTTGATTATCTCAATCAGAGGTTCTCAACCTGTGTCGCCAGGTGTACCACCTGTCACAGTCAAATTTTCTGAAGTACCACTGACGTGTGCCAATAAATAAAAGACATGTATTAATAATATTTAATTTAAATAAATATGTGCACTAGATAGAATTAATTAAAAGCTACCGTGGTGTTCCAAAAGGCTTCAGTGGGGGCAGGAGTCCTGGCGGGCCCAGATGTAGCCAGCCAGGCTCCAGAGAGGAGGGCGGCAGAGGCGGACGCTGACGCTGACAAGAGGGATGAGGAGGACGGCAGCGGCAGCAACGGCAATTGCTAAAATGGCCACAAGTAAATCAATCAATCAATAAATAATCCAGCTGTGGGGATATTAATTAATTAATTAAAAGATCCATGGCTGGATTATTTATTTATTTATTGATTTACTTGTGGCCATTTTGGCAATTGGTATTTTTAGGCCAGTGGGTGGCACAGCAGGTTAAATCGCTGAACCATAAGCGGTCGATCGAAAGGTTGGCAGTTCGAATCCGCGACGGGGTAAGCGCTTGTTGCTTGGCCAGCTCCTGCCAACCTAGCAGTTCCAAAGCATGTTAATGCGAGTAGATAAATAGGTACTGCTTGCGGGAAGGTAAAACAGCGCTCCGTGTTCCAGCCGCATGCTATGCGCTGCGGCAAGGAGAGTCATGCCGGCCACATGACCACGGAGGCGTCTTCGGACAACGCTGGCTCTTCGGCTTTGAAATGGAGATGTGCACCACACCCTAGAGTCGGACACGACTGGACTTAATTGTCAGGGATACCTTAATTAATTAATTTACTTTCTTTAGTTCTGATTATGTGCCCTGCTCAAATGCCTTGCATGTTCCATTCATCATGCAAAAAACCTGCAACTCTGCAGGCCGTCACAAGTCTTTGTTATGTGGGTTGAATGATGATGTGCAAAATTTTCTCTACAAGAAATTTACCTCTACAAGAGGTCTTTGTCTTTGTAAAACTTCGATGAGATAGGTCACTACTACTATTTCCCTTTTATGAAAATGGAATCATCACCATCAGCATTAGTTAAGCACCTTAGGGGTGTTCAAACTACTTACCATTTTGCCTGATACAGAGGTCTGGAGAACTCAAAAGCTTGCTGTTAAGTGTTTTGTGACTCTTCAATTCATTCTACTAAAAAAATATTACCCTTCTTTGGATTATGGATTCCCTTACCTGCAAATTCTTACAGCTCAGTTGGTGCTCTTAATGATTACGAAATCTCCATCTACAGTACCAGGATGTGGATTATAATATACGATGTAGACTACTGAGAGATGCTCTGTTTTAAATGAAGATACCTGTGTTTAACTTGGCTTTGGAACTACAGACATCAAAGAGTTCAGTTTTTTGAGAGTTCAGTTGTTTGAAGTAGATTTTCTGAAGAAGAGGTTTTCATTGCAATTGGATTATTACCAGATGCCCGTAGGAGTTTCTACAACTGTTTTAGCATACCTCTGCCTTTGACAATCACAAGTGTGGTTCATGTCATTTTTGTGCTAAGCATTGGTTGTGAATTAATTTCTATATATAATGTACTTTAGAACCCAATCATATCCTTCCCCCCCCCATGTGCAGCCACGCCAAAAACAGGCACATTGAATCCGGGGGGGGAATGGGGGGATTGGGAGGCTTCAAAGGGAACAGTGAATTATTTCCCCTTACCCCTCCCATAAGCCTCCCGCTCAACAATGGGTATCCTCGAATCTGCAACAGCTCTATAGCTGCTGCTAGTCCAAGGAGACAAAGGGGACAGGGAGGCTTGCAAAAGTGGGGATAGGATCTGGTGCGCACAATCGCCACTGGATCCTGTGTTTATTCTCTGTCTTTGTACGATCAATTTCAGAGAACTTTAGAGCAAATTATCCTAAGGATAGTTTTGGATATACTGCACTATCACTAATGTTTGCAAATGAACTAGAAAAGAGAAATGATCTGCTTTTGACAATGTAGTTTAATAATGACAAATGCAATAAACATATGCAAATAATCAATTGCTTCACTTCCTTAAAACTGCCTGCATTTATTTTCCCCCATAAAACTGAATTCCCCCCCCCATAAATCTGGAGAGAGAGAGAGAGAGAGAGAGAGAGAGAGAGAGAGAGAGAGAGAGAACAGTAATATGTGTCACTTCAGGAATTTTTATATTATTCACTTGTGCCTGCCAGAAACAGAAACAATTGTGGTTTCCTTCAACACAAAATTTGCTGTAATTATGAAAGGATCACCGCCTAATATGATTTAAAATCTGCTATTACTACTAAAAATGGGGCAAGATCTAGCAGCTACTACATTGTTCCTGATTTATACCATAAGATAACAAGTGAACAAGCCTCCTGTCCAAAAATGCTACGCCTGGTGTACAATGGAAGCAGCAGCATGAGTTGAAAGGAGGAAAATGTCCCCCGGGAAAAGTGTAAGGAAGGTGTAGGGGTGGGTTCTATTGATAGTTTTCATTTCTGGAAGTAGCCACCACCCTGACAAACCTTAGGGGTAGGCTAGGAAAAATCATGATGGCTGTTCACCTGGCTTACTAGCATTATTGCTGGCACCATTGAATCAGAAGAGTATTTCCACACTGTGCAGGAACAGTATTTAAATACAGTATGTGATACTAACAGCACAATCCGACTTAACTTTTGTGCTGGTTTAACCAGCTGCGCAGCGAGAATGGGAGGCCCCAGAACAGAAAAGGGATTCAAATCCCCTTTGAATTCTTCTTTTGGAGGGGATTTGAATCCCTTTTCCGTTCTGGGGCCTCCCATTCTCGCTGGTTAAACCGGCACAAAAATTAAGTCAGATTGCGCTGTAACTGCTCAATCCTATCCCCCACCATATTACAGCATGCAGCTGTGCCAATGGAGCATGTGCTGCTTGCTATGGTGGGGGAGAAGTTGGTCAGCCTGCAGAAGGTACGGTAAGTCAAAATATATTCGCCTATAGGTCTTCTCTAGGCTTACCATATTCCCCCCCTCAAACTGGGACACCCCCCACAATTAATTAATCAATTAATTTTAAATTAATTAATCAATTAATTTTAAAACATTTAAAAAAATAAAAATCAATTTATGCAATTAAATAATTAATTAAATTTACTTACCCCATCGTCGCCGTCGTGCTGCTCCTCGTCGTGCTGCTGATCCCGAGGGTTTGCCTGCTCTCTCGCTGGCTCCGTGCCGGTGAGAGAGCGGGTGAACGGCCTACTCACCTGCTCGCCGCTCACCACCGCCATAGACTAGGAAATTACCTCGGCGCCAGCAGCTCTTGGCTCGTGAAATCTCGCGAGAGCCAAGATGTCGGCGCCCAAATCTCATGAGGGCATCATGCCCTCATGTGATTTGGGCGCAGAAATTTTAGATCTCGGCCTACTTGTTTAGATCTTAGATCTTTAAATTTTAGATCTCGGCCTACCCCAATCAGGGCCTACTTGTTTGATGCTAGACCCTAGGAATTTAAAAAAAAATTCCAGCCTTCAATTTGACCTTTCTTCCTTGAGAATCTATCCCCATGGAGGCGATAAACAACAACAACACCTGATTTGATATTCTCCTGCTCTAGTATATTTCTCACAATCTTTAAACCAGTAATTAGCAAAAATCCTAACGATTTCACTGTGAGGTCTTCAGAACCAGAGTTTTCAAAGTGAAGAGAGGCAGGCCTCCCTAAAGGCCTCATGGCCGTGAGTCTTCCAAAAAGTGTGACATGGGTGATTGTGCCACCCAACTTGGGTTGGCTGGTGCTGGCGGCCAATGAAGCAACTCTCTGTTGTTGTTTTTAAAAGTTTAATCCTTCCCTGGAGTCTGTCCTTTGGAGGCTTTAAAGCACACTGTGGTCTTGGCGTAGTCCAAGAATTAAATTCAGCACAATCATCCCAATACTTTGTTCTTGTCTCTACTGCCAGCCTGCCAGGGTTACAACGTTTTCAAATAAGGACTGTAGAACATTATAATTTAACAAGCCACTAGTCATTATGAGAGCCGCTGCTGAAGCTTCCCAGAAGCTTCACTTGGAATGAATATTGCTGTTTCCAAAATACAGAATCTTTTTTGAAATTTGTGGCAGCCATATCAAAGTACATCGTACTTTCACAGAACCCAGCACAACCCAATCTTGGAAAACCCCCCCCCCCCCCGGATGTTTTCATTATGTAATCTTGTGATATCTGCCTTCTTGCGTCAGTTTAACTCTTTCCATTAAATCCACCAATATCACTTTTGCTCTTACACCCCCAAATAAACACGTGAGATGAGTGCATTTGGATTATCAAAGGTGAAGTGGCAAAAAGTCCCTACCCAGCTCCAAAAGGCAACCAGTTGGTCTCAGACTGTGCACTGGGAGGGAGGGTGGATGCAATGACAGAGGCACACTGAACATACACGATGGTGGGCACAGCAACTGCTGCTTTCCCAAACCAGCAGCTCAAAGCACCAATAGGGTGTGAACTACTAGCCATTGTGTTGCAAAATGGTAGCGCAGGGCAAAAAGAACGGGAGGAGCAGCATTCAGTGACCAGTATAAATATTTCCGTTTCATCTTGAACGGTACAAAGCCAATGTTTTCTTTCTGGTTCCAAAATGCATCTGAGTTTCTTCTTCCTGACCTGCCCCTACCAGGTTCTGTGCAATATTCCCATCAGCACAGCAAGACGTTTGAGAAAGCTCATCTCCATCCAAATGATGCATTATGGATCTGCCTCTCTACCAAGCTCATGATTGAAGGTAGTGCTTCTCTACTTTCAGAAGGAAGCCTTGTTATTTAAGTGGGGGGCATGGGACAAGGCCTTTCTGATCATAGCCCCAGTTTGTGGAGCTTCCTGCTCCCCGGGGCCAGGCTGGTTCTGTGTACTTCAGTGCTTCAATTATGGTAGACATTTTTGTTTCTCCAACATTTGAATTGGCTTGATTCTCCCCCTCCCCTGCTATATTTTACCCTTGCTGTTTTCTTGGTTTGTTTTTATTTGTTGTTTATCAAGACTTTTAATTGTTGGACTGTTTAATTTTTATGGTTTAACTGTTATTCTTATTGTGTTACGTAGGTTCCGTGAGTCATCTTGGGGACCATTTTGAGAGTAGAAAAGTGGGAGAGAAATACTTTAAGATAATAAAATAAAAAAATAATTGGTCACCCTGAATCTGGGTGTGCCTACAAATCTGATCTGCATGTGCAATTCCCAATCCATAAGGAGTTTTGCATGTGGAAACCTGCTTCTGCACATGAATCTCCTTCATTGGATTAGGGTGTAAAAGTACAGTACTATGATGTACTCTCTAGTTAACTCTCAATTTGCATGCACACTCTCAATTTGCATGCAGTCTCTATCAAATTACCATGCTTGATGTTTTCCACTTGTTAGTAAAATGAGCCACATCAGTGCACTCATAGGTTACTTAAAGGTAGGCTTACCAGATCCATACTGGGACAGAGTGCTAGACCTTTAGGAGACGGAATGTGGGCAGGTGTAACTTGTTAAAGCCTTAGAGCACAATCCTAGGGATGTCTACTCAGAAGCAAGCCCCACTGAACACAAGGGACCCTACTCTGTTCCTCTTCACTGGCAAATATGTGGAGTCCAGTTCCATCAAAGAAAACATATGTGGATAAGGTTATATAAGGACATTTTTGAGAATGTTGAGATGTTATGGAAATTAGAAGAAGAGCTATGGAACTGGTCTGGAGCCAGCTATTTGAAATAAATCAACAGCTGTAAAAAAAATCAGCAGGAAGACAGGGAAGGAGTGAGAGTGTGTTATTTCCATTGTGAGATTCAGCTACTTGTGGAAGTCACAGAATACTTCCCAATGTGGAGGTTCTTTCAATCAGCTGCTGGACCACCACATACATGCTGTGGGGTTTATGGAAAGAAGTCTAGGTCAAGTTTGACGTGATTTCATTCAGCAAGGCACTTCTTATGTTCTTCACCTAGAGTTCAAAACGTTAACGTGAAGAGATCCCAAATATGCACGCTTGCTTTTAAAAATTAAAACGCATCATGGACCAGTGTGTGTGTGTATGTGTGTGTGTGTGTGTGTGTGTGTGTGTGTGTGTGTGTGTGTGTGATGTAGATAATGCAAGCTTGAAGATGGTCTATTTGTGTTCCAGTCCAGTCTGTGACAACCTTGAGTGCCCTTGCTGTGAGAAAGGCGGGGTATAAATTAAATAAATAAATAAATAAATAAATAAAACAGTGAACAGCTGGTCTGTTGCTCAGCTCAGGACAGCCCTGTGATCATGTCCTTTGTTAACTGAGCTTCAGTGGTAGTTCTTATGAAGTGAGCATGGACCCCCCCCCAATTATTTTTATTTCATAGAGCACCCCTCCCTGAGTCGATTGCCTTTTACCCCATCCAAATCCGTCCAGGAATCACAGAGATACAGCCCTTTTTAGCTAAGCGCATTAAGAATTCGGCTTATTTCCGCTTTGCGCGTACTTTGACAGCTGATGCGTGCCCGCCAGGGTCGAGAGTTCACAGGCACGTGCCTCACACGCGCCTCCGGAACCCCCAAGAGAAGCAGCCAGCAGCAGAGTTCACCCTCTACCTACTTAATCCTCTCAGCCTTTTAACCTACTAAGCTTTTAATCACTTTTCTGGGCGTTCAGCCAACTCAAGCAAGCGGCGCGTGCCGCTTGTTACTCGGCTCGTGCACCCGGCTTTTTGACCGTTTGAACCCTCTATCTCCACTCTTTGACAGATTTAAAGGGCCAGCGATTTATTCCTGGAAAAATACAGTTTTCTGAAGATTTGGTGTGCATTTTGGGTTCCCTTGAGAGTTATGTGCCGGATCTTCATTGAGGATCATCGGGGTCACCCCAGGGATGGGTCCCAACACAGAAGGGTCCTGACCCTCCCGCTCTACTGAGGCTAGTCTCGGGTTGAGTGGAGAGGCTCCTGGAAGCAGGGCAATAGAGTTGCGGCCGTAAAAGCTGAGTTAGAGTCTCAGCATCCTCACTGGGGTTGCGCAAGGGTTAGAGTCCCGTCTCCCCTCTTCGCCAGGACTCAGGGGGTTTAACGAAGGTTGGCACTAAGGGTGCACCTCCCGCCAGAATCTGCACTGCAGGGAGTAGGGGAACGACCATTTTGAGACATAACTCAGCCAGCAAACAGCAGCTTTCCAATTCTGTGTTGTTCCCAAATGGCTGCCTTCTACCCAGGTGCCAGCTGGGAGCAAGGACAAAGGGGAATTCCAGAAGCACAGCAAGGATTCAGAATGCTGCATTTCCTTGAATGTCAAAAGCCATCTCTTTGTGCACCCCTTTCCCAACCCAATCACTGCTATCTCCTTTCCTACCTTACTTGGCTACAATTATGCAAACGCCTCTCAGCTGTCTCTATTGTTCTTGCCTTCCTTGGCTACCATAATTTCAAATGCTAATCCAGTTATCTACCTTGCTCTTGCCTGACTGACAGCAATCACTCAAATGCTCTCAACCACTAGCGTCGACAGGGGGAAGCGGGGGGGGCGGGCCGCCGGGGGGCGTCGCGCGTATAGGGGTGACGCGCGGCGCCCCTCACTTACATTTTTGTGGTGGAGGTGGGCCCTCCCGCCCTCCCCTGGGTCCGTTTGGCTCCAAAATGAGCCAAAAACGGAGCGGGGAGGGCGCTCCGCTCCTGCGCGTGACGTCACGCGCGGGGGCGGAGCCTCCCCCTTAAGGGTGACGCGCGCCCCCGCTCAGGGGTGTCGCGCGTCGTCGCGACGCCCCTGCTCTCAACTGTATGCTTGGTGCCATGGGGCAGGGATCTACTGTGTGGCACTTTTGGCTATCTAATTGGAAATACTGCCTTTTGTGTTAAGCAGGCTTCTCAAAAGGACTCATTCATAAAACTCTGGAAAACCTCGCTTCACCTGAAGTGGGGGTCTAATCCTATTACCTCCTGCCACCCAGTACCCCCACCCATCATCCCATTGGTTCCCAGTTGCACAAAGCACCACACTTTTCATTGGTTCTTTTAATAAAGTTTATCTTTTATTGGTTCAAAGTTTCACAAATGCTGCTGCTGTTCTCATTGGTGCAAAGTTTCAATCCCACATCTGATTGGCTGTATCGAAGTGTAACTCCTTGGATCCCCTGCTGTATTGGTGCCCCTTTCTTATCCGGCTTCTGTATCTTCTGTAACAATGTACTCCATGATTCTGTATGAAATAATGAAATGTATATAAGCTTTTGTAATGATTGTATATGTTACACTTTCTGCCTTGCTGATCGTGTCCTAAGCTAGCGAAGTAAAGATCTTCTCCACCCCAGTACTGGACTTTTTAGAGCTCTATTTTTGGCGCCTCCGCAAAACGCGGATCTCTTCCCCTTTTCTCTCTCTTTCTCCTTTTTTCTTTGGGTACCTTCTCCATCTTTGGAGTCTGGTGTCTGCTCACCGAATCAAACGAGCTGAAATCACTGGCACCCCTGGGTGCTCACAACACTTATATTTAACAGGGGAGATCAACTGGCCTTGTTCACCAAACATAATGTCTTTTTCAGTGGCTGTTTGCTGGTGTCTCGTGTGTGTGTGTGTTTGTGTGTGTGTGTGTGTGTGTGTGTGTGTGTGCGCGCGCGCGCGCGCGCACGTGCGTGTGCGTATCTGTGTGTCAGAGCTCGCAAGAAATCTCACAAGATCCAAGATAACAGTGCCGAGAAAAGGTAGGATGCATGCCTGTACTGCAGAGGACAGCGTAGCCCTGTAGCCTTCTTTTCCGGGTTGCGGCACGGGCGGGAGGACCCACCTGCCTGTGCCGCAACTCGGAAAAAATCAGCTGTCCCTTATCAGCTGCTGAGATCAGCAGCTGATAAGGGACAGCGTCCCACGTACCCCCGATCTGCAGCCTGCGTACCCCTAGGTTAGGAATGCCTGATCTAGGACATTTTAGTAGTAGGTTTTCTCTGTGCCAGGTGCAAGGGAGTGGCGACAGGATACAAGTATCTTGTTGTCTTGCGCTCCCTGTGGCATCTGGTGGGGCCACTGTGTGATACAGGAAGCTGGACTAGATGGGCCTTTGGCCTGATCCAGCAGGGCTCTTCTTATGTTCTTATGTTCTTATGACAAATAAGAAGCTCCCCACTAGACTGCTCACTGTTACCCAGATGATAATGTTCCACAAGTAGAGAGTAGGATCAAACAAATGGCTCAATGCCTCAACCTCAGCACTATACAGTTCAAAGAGCAACTTCGGAAGCATACCTATAGCTGGCTCATGCAGAAAGCCAGCCAAGTCATACTAGGCAAGGAGAAGGACACAAACTTCTGGGGTCACTTGCAAAAATGACCTGGGGGAAAATCTTCCAAGTCTCAGGGCGCAATCCTGACGACATGCCCAGTGCCGGAGCAAGTGCTCCGACGCCGGAAGCAGTCAGAAACGTGCCGGAAAGCATGTTTGCAACTAGTTGGGAGCAAGGGAGGCCAGCGCAGAGGCCAGCCTCCCTCGCTCCTTCGCCAGAATGCCCGGGTGGCCGCCAGAGAAGGTATGTCAGGATCCGGCGGGCGCGGGAGCAAATTTGGCGGGTGAGGGAGTGGGGCCATTGGGCTAGCTGGCCCGGGAGGGGGAGGGGGATGGCTCCTGGCATATCCCCATCCCCTCCAGGCCGGCTAGGCCGTTACACGGCCTCCTCTACTTCTGCCTGCTATTTACCTGGCAGAAATCCGAGGAGGCCGATAGGGCCAGCCCCGGTTTACACCCGGGGAAGGGGACAAGCGTAGACCCCCGAGTAGACCTCCAACCCGCCAGTCGACAGGCAGCCTGGGCACAGGATCCGGTGGGTGGCCCTGGGCCGCCGGCTGGATCCTTACACAGGATTGCACTGTCAGACACAGAGATCAGGAAATCTTTGAGTGAAAACAAATCTATCTATACAATTTAACCCAAGGAAAAATAGTCTTAGCATATTTGCTTGACAGTAAACTCTGTGAGACTTATTTCCAAGTATGTATAAAGATAGAACATGACAAGGGGAAAACCAAGTTAACTAGTGTGACTAGCAGCCCAATCCTATCCCCTGCCAGTCCACAGCACGCAGCCATGCCAATGGAGTACAGACTGCATGCTATGGTGGTGGTAGGGGGCAACCAAGCAGCCAGTGAGAGGTACGTAAAAAGGTTTTTAACTTACCTCCTGGTAGGCAGTCTACTTCTCTTTTGGTCTCGGACCTACACCAGCTCTTTTGGTGGTGTATGTCTGAACAGAGGCAGGGGATGTGTCGGGCATCAAAAAAGGGGATAGCATCCCAGCACAAGCCACTGCTGCTGGGATCCACCCCCGAACTGTCCCTGTCCCTCCACCCTCCCTGTCCCAAACCTCCCCTGAGCCACCCATGGCCCTGCTGCTGATGTACCTGTTCCAGGGCAGTATCCAGGCAGTTCTAGTGTGTGCGCAGGATCTCTTGATGTTTGCGGCAGGAGTCCTGCAGTTTGCGACAGTCAGGGCCCATGAGAAGGGGGCACAGTGGGTAAATTGTATCTGGGCCCAGGGTCAAAAAGCGGGCCCAGGAGCCAAAGGAGGGGACCCAGAACATTTTCCAATCTCACCCAGATTCACTGCCTGTATGGGATCCCTTCAGCCTTCACTGGGCAGTCTCTACTGTTGCCAACACCATGCCGGGAGGCCAGGTCTACCAGGCAGGTAGATCTGCATCAGGAATTCCAGTAGACCTGGGCCATGGAGATTTTTCCGGCCGTCACTGCCTCTTCCCTATCCTGTTCTGCTGCCTGCTCCTATCACCACTCTCCCCGACCCCATTTCGCCCCTCCCTTTCCCCTTTGAGAAGGTGCCCAAACGAACCTTTGTACCCTCAGATAAAATTCCTCTTGAAGGCCCCTGGCAACAGTGCTGTGCGATTTGTGACACAACTGTGCCACTTATGGTGGTGGGACGGAAGTTCCACCACTGTAAACAGTCCAAAGGATTAGGCTGTAGATATACTAATTCATAGCTACTTTCATTATGGACACAAGTGAAAGAACTTTCCTGATCACTCAGTAGAGATTATGACCTTTTGTTCCTTTTAACATGTACTGCATGGCAGGCTGTTTTTGAAACAGGAATTCAAATGCAGGTTTCTGGATTATAGCCTATGTCTCTTTCTGAGTTTTGTGATCAAGCATTAACCCTAAAATATGTAGCTTTGATATTTCATGCTTTGTAGTCTGACCTTTGGTATGGTGATGCATAACTTGGGTAAAGAAAAGACAAAGTAATATTCCTTTGTTATGAAACTTCTATTAAATTCTTTGGAAAAGAGGTTCCAGACTATATTGTTGATACTTGATTTTAAAATAGATGCCTGTCTCTTTCTTGTGCTTGCAAAAGTATGAAATTAGGTAGTTGATTATTTTAAAGAATTGATTTTGATATATTTGATATTCTTCATGGAAAAAAAATGATACAAAGAAATGAGCTAAGGAGCTGATGTGTATTTGATCCTTACAGCTGTCATTTGAGCAAAACGCATAACTTTCCAGAATTCATATATTAGTGATTAACTGCTCTGCCAGAAATGGAAAGGCTATGATCATCATCAAAGGCTGTTAACATAATGGCAGGACGTCACCATGCCTTGCTCATACTGGTGAGATTATTACATATATACATAACACCCCATTGTTTTATTCATGCATAGAACATGACAATAAAATGCACCACTTAAGAGTTTTATGTTTCAGATCCATAAAAGACAGTACACAGCGGAATTTCTTCCAGAGTAGATTTCCCAGGGCACGTTGCCAAGGAAAGCTTAACTGAAAATAATTGGAGAGAGACTGGTGTTTCATTTCTGAACTATTCATTTGTTTTCAAGCTTTTAATGTTTCCACTTCAACTTTGGCATTTCTCCCTCTTTGTATAGTTTGACACACATACAATTTATTTATTTATTTTACATAAAAACCTATTTTGAATACTTTTTATTAACATCTGTTGTCATGGTTAAGTGCTATCTGTCAGGCTCAGAAACAATAAACTGTGTGGAAATATATTCAGAATAATAGAAGCTGCATGCTGGAGATTTGAACCAACAACTTCTTACTCTGTTCTGTTAGATCTGTTTTAAGATGATGAGAATTTAGATCTGGATGAACACAGTGACATTTCTTCATACCGGTAATATAGTTAATCATCACTAGCCCTTTTCTGCCTCTATTCCCAAATTGTGTACCTATCAGAGTAAAGAATCTGGAGAAGATGCTCAGTGTTCACAACTATATCTAGCCTATAATGTTAACTTCCAACTATCAATAAATACACCCAGATTCTAACAAATGCATTCTGGTTCTTGTAGTTCTTCTTGCTGTCATGTGATGCCTACCACAAGTAAGACCTGCATAAAACTGCTTAACGACATGCAAAGCCAGCATTACATTGTTATTGATGATGTTCCACTGAAGCAGCAATTGCATCATAAGGATCTGGCCTGTGCTAAGATGAGCCCTTTACATATTTTCTGTTTCTTATAGCAATTGCATAGAGACCTAATGTCCCTGGATCAGAGGAACAAGATCAGCAGCATTTGTCAAGATGATCATTAGATCACCACTGACTTCTCCCTAAATTCTGCTCTTGTAAACCATCTGATGAATTTCAAATAAAAAGATATTTTTTTAAAAAAAAAGTGATGAAATTTCTCAAGATGATTTTGCTGCCAAAAGCAGCAAATAGTCATTTCCATTTTATACACAGTGAATCGAGGACAAGAAAGTAGATTATCAAAAGCCATACTATGAATCTAAAGTAGACTTGTTTGGATTGATGTCCAATAGTTTATTCCAAAGTTCATGTGTATAATGTGAGTGATCAACTCCATGTTTTTCTAACAGCTCTAACATGCCAGAATCTGGAGGAGTTCCAACCCAGGTTTTAGTCACGACTCCAGCTCACTTCACACAAGCTACACCTGCAGCCCAATCCTAACTTCCCGCGCGGTGATGCAGCACTGCCAACGCGGCGTCTGCTGTATCCTGTGGGGGAGTTTTGACCTCTGGATGTCTCCTTGGAGCAAAGGAACATTTGTTCCCTTGCCCTGGGGTAAGCCCCAGCAGCAGCCACTATAGGTCAACTCAATAGCTGGTGCAGACCCGTGTTGAACCATGCAGGTGGATCAGGCCCAGGAAGAGGGTTAGGATTCGGCGGGCACCGCTGCCACCAAACCCACCTCCTTCCCATCTGGCCTCCTCCCTGCCCCATCACCTCCCCGTTCCATCCAACCCTCGCCCCGTTCCAACACCTCCCTCCCAACCTCTGCGTGGGCTTACCTGCTCCAGCGGGCCTCCACTGTTTGCCATCATGAGGACCTGGCTGCTTGCTGCTTGTGACCAGGCCGCGCACACTGGTGCCGTTGCATTTGTGACAACCATAAAGAAGTTTACCCTGCCAGAATGCTTGTTCCAACAGCATAAAGGCCCTTTTTGAATTTGGCCGCTAGTCTGCCATCGAAGCTTTTCAAAACAATTGTGCTTTTACTTTAAATACTTTTCTAGTATTTCCTGGGGCCCTAGAAGCACTGTGCAATGTATTCAACGCAATTTTTCAAAAAGGTGGTATAAAAAAACTTTTGTCCCAGAAAAAGGTGTATTATAGTCAGTTCCTTCATTATAAAGTGATGTATAGAATGTCCAAATGTGAATTTATATCACCTGTGATGTAAGACTCAAACTCCCCCAGTGCGAAAACTACAGCCTGCCATTGAATCTTGCTGAGGTGACTGGATTCCACAGAGAACGCTCTCAGTATTCAGAGCATACTGCTCACTCAGGGTATGGTGATATACTCAGCAGTGGATTAGATCAACTGAGTGTTCAGCAACTTTTCACAATAGTCCACCATGCAGAAAATGTCATGTTTGGTCAAAGCTCAGCATTTGAGCGAGTTTTGTGTCCCAAGTTTTAAACAAACCTTTTATCCTGGCTAACGAAGCAGGCTTCTTGCAGTAAAGATGCCTACAATATATGTTAGGTCTATAGCACTTTTTATTCCCAAATGTCCTACTTTTCTTAATTTGCCATTCCATTCTATTAGCCACTCAGGTGGAAAAGATCGGAGTGGGACTAATTTTGCTTAATCCATAATGGATTCCACCCTAAATCTAGTTATCCACACAGTAGACTGATGCAGGCTGAGTATCCCTTATCCGGACTGCTTGGGACCGGAAGTCATCTGGATTTCGGGTTTGTCCAGATTTTGGAATACAGTACTCCCCCCATATCCACTGGGGATATGTTCCAGGCCCCTCCGTGGATACTTGAAACCATGGATAGGAGCGAACACCCCCTCCATGGTTTCCTGAGGGCCCCCCACCCTGCCTCCCCTGCAGGCAGACATGCTTGCCCCCCCCCAGCTCTTATTTTTCTTTCAGAAAGCTTCGTTTCTTCCTTAAAACAAACAGAGAAGCAGCCTCCATAGCAGGCAAGTAGAACAAGACTAAGTCCTAGAGAGGCTCTGCAAGTTTTCTGTTAACCTTGCAGAGCCTCTCTAGGACTTAGTCTCGTTCTAGTTGCCTGCAATAAGCAGACAGGGACTGCTTCTCCTGTTTGTTTAAGGAAGAAATGAAGCTTACTGGGAAAAAAGTAAAAGCGTGGGGGGGGGGTCCCCACAACCGTGGATAACTGAAACCGTGGATAGCGAATCCATGGATATGGGGGCTCACCTGTATTTGCATAAATATAATGGAAAACCCCCAGCCAGCTTGCTGGATTACACTGAGCCTGTAAGTGTATTGATCTGTAGGGGGCCTGTGTGCTTTGATTAGTACTAGATGCAGAGCAAACTAATTGCTAGGTTTTATATCTTCTAGAAATGGGGGAACATCTAATATTGAGGGGGGTGTTTGCCTCCTAATATCAGTGTCTGGCACCTAGTGAAGGTAAGCAACTTTAGTTTACATAACCCCATTTCATCTTAAAATGCTTATAAACTGCAGACTTTGCCACTGTGCCCTGCTTTCCCCCTGCTTTTTTGCTTTGCCATCTGACCTGATGAAGTGTTGTGGAGAAATCTCAGCTTCAACGCAAAAGCCTGCAACTCATAGGTTTATGAGGGAGAAACCCCTGTGGCCTTAAATTGCTGCTATTAAATGCCAGGTCGGTTAATAACAAGATCTCCCTCATTCGGGATTTAATCCTGGAGGAGGGTGCCGACCTGGCTTGCATCACGGAGACCTGGTTGGATGCGGCTGGGGGTGTGAACCTTTCCCAGCTGTGTCCGCCGGGATACCGGGTGATGCAGCAGCCGCGGCTACAGGGGCGAGGGGGTGGTGTTGCTGTGGTCTATCGGGATTACATCTCCCTCACCGGATACCCTGTCCCACAGTGTGCCGGGTTTGAGTGTCTCCGCATCGTGCTACAGGGGCGAGACAGGATGGGATTGCTGTTGGTGTACCGTCCACCTGGTTGCCCATCGGCTTCCCTACCTGAGCTGACCAGGGTGATCTCGGCGGTGGCACTGGAGTCCCCACGCCTGTTAGTGATGGGGGACTTCAATGTTCATGCCGAGGCCCCTGTGACAGCGGCGGCTCAGGACTTCATGGCCGCCATGGCGACCATGGGCCTGTCTCAATGGATCAAGGACCCAACGCATGGTGCGGGGCACACATTGGACTTGGTATTCACTGGTGGGTATGGGGATGGTGATCTGCCCATGGAGGAGATTAAGATCACTCCTCTGTCTTGGACGGATCACTATCTGGTGAGTTTTAGACTGGCAACGTTTAATCACCCCTGCAGAGCTGGGAGACCGAATTGTATGGTCCGCCCTCGGAGACTGATGGATCCGGATGGTTTCCTGAGGGCTCTGGGGGAATTCCCAGCTTCCCGGGTCAGTGATTCATCTGATGCTCTGGCTGCCCTGTGGTATGGGGAGGCAGCTAGAGCCTTGGATCAGATCGCTCCCGAACGGCCACGGCCTTGTCGTCGAGCCAAGGCGGCTCCTTGGTTTACTGAGGAGCTGCGGGCAATGAAACGACTGGGCCGACGCCTAGAGCGACGGTGGAGGAAAACTTGTGATGAATCTGACCGAACACGGGCTAGAGCCCATTTCAGGGCCTACTCCGTGGCGGTGATGGCAGCGAAGAAGGCGTTTTTCTCTGCCACCATTGCGTCTGCGAGTAGCCGGCCAGCGGAGCTCTTCCGAGTTGTCCGGGATCTGCTCCACTCGGCTCCTGTAGCAAGTGAGTTGGAGTGTTCAACGGACCGCTGCAATGAGATCGCACGGCACTTCGCAGATAAAATCGCTCAGATTCGCCACGACTTGGACTCTAGTTTAACAGTTCCAGAAGTTGTCCCTACGGCATCTGTCAATTCCATCGTTTTGGATTCTTTTCACCTCATACAGCCTGAGGATGTGGATAGGGTCCTCTGTAGTTTGAGATCGTCTTCGTGCCCGCTTGACCCTTGCCCAGCTTGGCTATTACGATCTGCGCGGGTTGGGCTGGCCGACTGGGTGGAACCTATTGTGAATTCATCATTGCGGGAGGGAGTGATGCCTAGCATCCTGAAGACTGCAATTGTGCGTCCCCTCCTGAAAAAACCATCTTTGGAGTCCTCCAATTTAAATAACTATCGGCCAGTTTCCAATCTGCCTTTTTTGGGTAAGGTGATTGAGCGGGTGGTAGCGTCTCAGCTCCAGGGGATACTAGATGAAACGGAGTATCTGGACCCTTTTCAGTCTGGCTTCAGGCGGGGCTTTGGGACGGAGACAGCCTTGGTCGCCCTGCTGGATGATCTTCGCCGAGGACTGGACAGGGGGAGTGCATCCCTGCTGGTCCTTTTGGACCTCTCGGCGGCTTTCGATACCATCGACCATGGTATCCTTCTGGGCCGATTGGCTGAGTTGGGACTAGGGGGCACTGCTTTGCAGTGGTTCCATTCCTACTTGGCTGACAGGTCCCAGATGGTGATGCTGGGAGATGCCTGTTCGGCACCCTGCCCTTTACAGTGTGGGGTGCCACAGGGTTCTATTCTGTCTCCCATGCTTTTCAACATCTACATGAAACCGTTGGGAGAGATCATCCGGGGATTCGGAGTTGGGTGTCACCAATATGCTGACGACACCCAACTCTACCTCTCCTTGCCATCTCGCTCCAGGGAGGCTGTGGAAGTCCTAGAGCGCTGCCTGGAGGCGGTTGGGGTCTGGATGAGGGCTAATAGGTTGAGATTGAATCCAGAAAAGACAGAGGTCCTACTGGTCAGGAAAGCTTCGATGCAGGTACTGAGTCATCTGCCCGTTCTGAATGGGGTTGCACTCCCCCTGCAGGAACAGGTGCGCAGCTTGGGAGTACTTCTGGATTCACAGCTCTCCCTGGAAAGCCAGGTGGCGGCTGTGGCCAGGGGTGCGTTTGCCCAGCTTCGGCTGGTGCGCCAGCTGCGGCCGTACTTGAGTCGATCGGACCTGACCACGGTGGTCCACGCCTTAGTGACTTCAAGACTGGATTACTGCAACGCGCTCTACGTGGGGCTGCCCTTGAAGACGGTTCGGAAGCTGCAATTAGTGCAGAATGCGGCGGCCCGGGTGGTTGCTGGAGCTAGGCGGTTTGACTCTGTTGAGCCGCTGCTTCAGCGGCTGCACTGGCTGCCCATTCGGTTCCGAGCCCAATTCAAGGTGCTGGTAATGACCTTTAAAGCCCTTCACGGTTTGGGTCCAGGATATCTGAGGGACCGCCTTCTCCCATACATTCCGGCCCGCTCTCTTAGGTCATCTGAGGGGGCTCTCCTGCGTGTACCACCTCTATCGCAAGTTAGGGGAGTGGCAACACGTGGGCGAGCTTTCTCTGCTGTGGCGCCACAACTGTGGAACTCCCTGCCAGGGGATCTGAGAACCACCCCCTCCCTCATGACTTTTCGGCGAGGGCTCAAAACATTTTTGTTTCGTCTTGCGTTTGGGTGATGGGTTGTAGCCTGCCTCCTGTGTCTCAAGATGCTCTGCCATGTTGCTTTTGTGCTCCCTACTGTTGCCCCCCAGTGGTTTTTATTGATATTATTGTTTTTATTGTTTTTAAATTATGTATTTAAACTGTTTGTATTTTAAACTGTTTTTAATTTTTGTTGTAAGCCGCCTTGGGCATTTGCCTCGGCATGGGATAAGGCGGGATATAAATTTTTTAAATAAATAAATAAATAAATATGTCATTTGGTTGGTTCTAATAAAAGTAATAAAACAATAATAAATAATATTAAATAATTAATTTAAGTAATTAATAATAATAATAGTAATAATATTAAGTAAATAATAATAATATTAATAAATAATAATAAATAATAATAAAACAGCGCTCTGTGTTCCAGCTGCATGCTACGCGCTGTGGCAAGGAGAATCATGCCGGCCACATGACCACGGAGGCGTCTTCGGACAGCGCTGGGTCTTCGGCTTTGAAATGGGGATGAGCACCACACCCTAGAGTCGGACACGACTGGACTTAATTGTCAGGGGTCACCTTTACCTTTTACCTTAATAAAAGTATTACTCAGCTGTGACTTTGGATTTTTGTCTGACAGACAAGGCTATCTCTGATTTTTGGGAGGGCTGATTTTTAAGGAGCCCTATCCTGAGAGCATGGGGTTAGGAACAGTACAAACTTTAGAATAAGACAATCTATTGGAAAGATAAAAAGCCATTCCATGCTGGCTTAATATCAGCAATCAAAGCTACTCAAAGAAAGTGCTCACACTGAACTTTGGGGAAATTCATAATTAAGGAGTCTAATTGAGAGGCTCTGGGCAGGTGCGAGGACCCTTCACAGCGTTCCCGAGAGGCCAAAGGCAAGAGCCTCTTGGGAGCAAAAATACGCCACCAAAAGTGCCACATCAAAATGGGGTTCCAGTGGTCTGGCGGTCCAAGTACCACCAACAGTCAGCCAAAGTACCACTGGTGGTACTAGTTCCACTGGTTGAGAACCCCGGGCGTAGAGTTTCCAAACAGAGAAGCCTCTTGTTTCCTGACCTCTTTGATTGGGACACCAACAGAGAAAAATGAAGTTTTCTTGATAGCAGGTCTGCTTCTTTGGTTCATTCTGTGTTTCTTCTAAGGAAACCTGTTTTCCTTTTTGAGACACATTAAAAAGAAAGCAAGAGATCTACCGTAAACAGTTTGCTTTAATGCATCTAGACTAACAGGCCTGGACAGCTATGTTCTGGAAATAGAGTTTAATTGTAAAAAATGAAAAAATATTTTAGGAAAAGTTATCACTATCAGTCCTAGCAAATGCACATTCCCATGCTTGCTAATACCTGATTCTGTGACCTTCCACAATGAGAGCAACAACAGCACAAGTAGCTCACTGTTTGGGATAAAACACCATTTTCCACTGTTATCTCACAAAAGAACTCTTGGAAACAATCTTGATGTCCAGGACAGCAACGTTGTCCAGGAAGAAAGAAGAAAAGGAGCAGAAGATGATTATTATGGAACTGTGTCGTTTTGTCAATAGGATCCTTCACTGTATTTAAATGTTGAAAACTCCTCTGTTGTTATAATTGACATTGTTCTTTTAAAAAAGTGCAGACCACTGAAGATGCGATGCTCCTTTTTCTTTCATAATAACATCCACTATATTTTGAAGCTTACTGTTATAGTACAGAGAGTCTTTTGAAAATAGACTCCTGTTCTTATAACGTATTCATGTTCTGCAGGTGTATTTGATTTCAAAGTACAGTACAGTATGTGTTTTGTGTTTTTTCTCCCATTCATACAAGGAATGGAAACCATGCAACATAACAATGGAGTTGTTTATCTCTCAGTGACTTTTCCCATTATTAGAATGTCCCATACCTTAGCACATCTATAGTTGATATTTCTTTCCTTTTAGAAGCATGCTACTGTATGCTTAGTTAAGTAATATGCAGTTTCTCAAGTATAGTTTTCTACCCTCAAAGAACTACATTTTGGCAGAGGACAACAGATAATATTTTCTCAAGAGCACAAAGAGCCCAATCTAACTGAAGTTGCCTTTGATATATGCCATACCTTTGATACATTGACCAGTTCCTGAAGACAGCAGCACTTCAGGATCATTAGCACAGGTTTTTCCCAGTCTTACTACCAGAAATGCAACCAGAGCATCATGGGGAATCTGCCTCATTAAGTTGTCAGAATTCTATTTGAAGGTGAACACATTGTTCAAGGTGCTACTCTGCCAAAAGCTTCACAAGGGAAGGATACTGCAGAAGAAGAAGAAAAACAATTAAAAACTCATCTAATTCCAAATTTAGAATGTGCAAAAATCACCAAATTGCATGTATGTGTGTTTTATTCCTAATACCGTATGTCATCCCAATCCAGCCATAGAGATGCATGAATGTATTGACTGATTCAGATTGATGCGTGACTGATTCAGATGTGAATCTGAAAATATATCCCCAACCACATTGCAATGCTCACCTGAGCTGTCTGCAACTGGCTGGATGGGTCTTTTGATGTGCCTGAGAATGCACATTTCTATCTAGAGCCACTAGTTATTACATAAGACTTTGTCTGTGACTACTGGCGCAATCCTGGGGATCTTCAGAATGGCGGAACAAGTGCTCCGCCGCTCTAAAGTGTTGCGAACATGCCGTAAATCACGTTCATGACTATTCAGGAGTAAGGGAGACCAGCGTAGAGGCCGGCCTCCCTCGCTCCATTGCCGGAGCGCCTGTGCATCTGCCGGAGGAGGTGAGTCGGGATCTGGTGGGCGCGGGGGCAGTTTCGTGGGTGAGGGAGGGGGCCATTGGTCTAGCCAGCCCGGGAGGGGACAGGGGATGGCGTTGGCCATATCCCCATTCCCGCCGGGCCGGCTAGGCCATTACACGGCCTCCTCTACGTCTGCCAGCTATTTAGCTGGCAAAAATCTGAGGAGGCCCATTGGGCCGGCCCCAGACGAACATCCCCTTCCCTGAGTAGACCTCCTGCCCGCCGGTTGACGGGCAGCCCAGGTTCAGGATACAGCGGGCGGCCCTGGATCGCTGGCCGGATCCTTAGTAAGGATTACGCTGTAAAACTGAATAGAAATTGAGTGGTTTTTTACATTCCATAAAAGAATTTTAACTGAAGGGCTTGATTTAAATTGAAAACAATAGTACATTTATCCAAATCTTGATGTAAGGTGTTTGTGTGAATTGTAATCTAGGATCCCCAGCCACACTTCATTTATTCAGGAACATTTTCAGTAAAGTAAATAGGACTATTCTGTGTACATAACTTCCCCCATGCACATACGTTAAAGTGCAGATTTTGTGCATACACCATAATTGTCTACACCCAGTTCACTGAACCTTGGATCTTCTATATTTGTATATTCACACACTCAACCACACTGAGCTATGGTCATTCCCCAAATGCAAATTGGGGCTTACCACATGTTACCTGTGCATAGCTGAGTGGGCGCAACTGTACAGACTTGATGGGTGGGAAAGACTGACGGCACAATCCTATCCCCTTCCATTTCCCTCTTCTTCATTACACGCAAATTTTCATTGCATAAACGTCATGTTTCTTATTTCTGTTTCCACTGCTTTTCCAGTATTCTTTCCAATGTTTTGTTTATCCACCCTCAATTTATCTCCATTTCCAACTCTGCCAGACGTACCAATACGCAGACTATCCTATTTGGACATTATGAGTTTCCTGAAACTCAACCATCTAATGGGGAAATACAATTGGGCGAGTGCAACTCCCACAGACTTAGCATAAATAGTTCAAGTAAAGCTTCATTTGGGATTTGGGCTATAGTTGGCCAAGAGGAAGGAGAAGATTTTTTAAGCATAAGAAAACCTTATCTATGGCTGTTGAACATCCAAAAGAAATTCAGAGTTTTGTGCTGAATCTCTAATGGAAATAGAAGTGTCTGGCTTCCTGGATGCTTTGGGGGACAGTGGCCAAATTTATTTGCCAGGTTTTTTTTTCCCTTTGTTTCATGCTGTGTGAACTAGGAAAGGTATCATTCACTTGTACTGTTTCTCCTTTTCTGGCATCTGAAGATGTCTTGCTCTGAGAAATGACTTTTCAAGAGCAAAAAAAAAAAGACGAAGAAGAAGAAGGATTACATGAAAGGAGATTTTCATGTTTTTGTGTGCCTCTTGTCTGATGAGGGGGCTGAGAAGTGAAGAGGGAACAGACACAGCTATGGTCCAAATGGTATGTCATGCAAACAGAATGCAAGCTTTCCCACTTCTGTTGTTGATAAAAGAATAGGTTTGTCCTTGGATGTGTCCATAGGGTTGAACTTTGATTCAAGATATCCCAGTAAAATGAAGCACAGTGCATTATGGAACTGTAAAATTGGCATCAGTTTCTGATGATAAGGAGACTTGTCTTCTAACTGGCTTATTTCATTTTGGCTCTCAGGCCGCATGGATGCTTAATGTCCAACTCTCTGCAGGGATTCCTTGGAAACATCAGGCACATCATTTCGTAAACACAGCACTGTGCTCATAAATCAGACAGTTTATTGTGTAAGGGTCTCTGTGAAAAACAAATGCCATCTGCAGAGAGAGAGAGAGAGAGAGAGAGAGAGAGAGAGAGAGAGAGAGAGAGAGAGAGAGAGAGAGAGAGAGAGAGAGGTTACTCATAAATGAGGCTTCTGCCTTTACAGCCATTCACAAATATCTCATTAGGAATAAGGGGGGGACAGGTTATTATTGCTGCCATTTTTAAAAACTTTTTAACTGTGTGTCTGTGTAGCTATCATCTACTTAAGAGGCAAAGAAATCTGGCATCTTGGGGTTTCCTTGATGTCCTGAAAAAACGAATGCTTCTTCATTATGCAAAGTACCAGTCAATATCATAGATTTGAACATTCAAACAGCAAAATAACTAAATATTCCAATATTCATAATTGACGGCAGTTGTTCCAAATCCATGTTCCTTTATTATCTGACTAATTTTTATTATGATATGAGATGACTCATTTTCACATTACTTGAAAAGGAAATGTAATCAAGACATTAATCTTATTGTGCCAAATTTTGCATATACAGACAAAATCAACAAGATATATGGTTGTGCTGCTCAAAATGAGATTGGCAAGCCAAAGAGAACTTTACACATGTGAAAAAGACATGGGGTTGGATCCATGGTATTGCTCAATGAATGGAAGGATTTTCTGTTGCTGATGTTCCACACATGGAAGGGGTCTTCTGTGAACACAGTTCTCATTCCATTAAGAAAGTTAAGTCTATTTATGGATCAAAAACTTTGGATTCAACCCATGGAAAATAAGCACTGGGAGTAGAAAATCTACTAGACATGTCAATTGACTAAACTTGCCCCAGCAAGCCAGCTCTAGTACTGCTGAGTGGAGATTTGAAGCCACTTCTACTCAGTCCAAATCCACTACACCAGGGGTTCTCAACCAGTGGTATGCGTACCAGCAGTGGTACTCCAGCTGACAGGAGTTGGCATGTGGACTGCCGGTCTGCCGGAACCCTGCTCCAATGTGGCATTTTCGGCCGCATTTTTGGCTGTGTTTTTGCTCCCAAGAAGCTCCTGCCATTGGCTTAGCTTCTTCGGAGTGCTGAGGACTCTCCCGCGCACTTTGAGCCTCCTATCTGTCCTTCTGGGCTCCGAAAACGGTGGAAACCCAGAAGTAACTGGCGATGGTGTCATCGCGTTACTTCTGGTGGTACGCTGAGGGAGAGCAGCGCTGGAGGTGGCACGTGGAGGGGGGAGGGTTGAGAACCCTTGCACTACACTACACAAGCTATCATAGATTTAAAATTATATAACAATACAAAACTGCCTGACATTATGTTTGTGCTATAATTGATATTGCTGTTGTTTATCTGTCTTTGTTAGTTTGGTTTTGACTATGTTGTGTGTTTATTATATATTGATAATAGGTTGTACAGTGCTTTGGGAGGCTTTGGCCAGAAAGCATTACAGAAAGAAATATTAACATAACAAAACAAGCTTTATGTGATAGTCTTTTTAAGAAATAGAAGGGAAAAATAGGTGGAGAGAAATAATAAGAATGTACCCCTTAATTTGAAAAAGTTAGCCCTTATAATAACAAATTTTGTAATACTTCATTTGATAATAAAGTTATGTTAATTGTATATACATTGGATGTACAGTATTATATTCCTCCATCCTAATACATATCAAAGTATTTTTTTATATTGTTGCACCTTTTGAAAAGAGCAGCTTGTTTGAAACATGTCAGGTGAACGCTGGAAAAACACACACCAGTTTTCAATGACACTTTTGGATGCTTAGCAGTGTTTTCTGTAAGTCCGTTCAGCCCCCTTGTTTCGAGACAGCACTGGTAATGACAATCAACAACACAGCTTCTGACACGCATATACACACCCTTCCCATGCAGCTATTAGAGATGCTGATGCTCCTTTTGAGTCAGTATTTGGTAAATCTAGTCTAATCTAGTGGACTGGTTTTTATTTGTGCTATTTTACATTTTCACCTGCTTTTTAGCATACTAGCCCCAAAGCAGCTTACAAAGTTAAAGTTACAAAGTGAAAAAGATACAACACAGTTGTGTTGTACACTGCTTTGAGCTTCAGGGAAAGTGGTATATAAAGCTTTAAATTAAATAATAAAGGTGACACAAGCACACACAATTAAAAATACAATACATAAAGCCACTCAACAGCACAAAGTCCAGAGATCATCTGATCAGACCAGGCCAAAGGTGGAATGAAAAAGCTACAGAGAAGGCACTGTCCTGCATGACACCAAACAGCTGTCAGACGGCCTAAGCATTGAAAATAGACCTTCCCCAGATCACCTTAATGGACGGGCAGAGCTGTGTGGACAGTCCTTTACCTATTCGAGGCTCAAACAATTTAGGAATTTAAACATAGTGACCTGCACCTTCAACAGAACAAAGAAACAAAACATTTTCTGGTCATGACCCTCTAACCTGGAGATTCTTCCATGCATCCATTTGGTTTCTTGACTTTATTAATTATTATTATTATTATTATTATTATTATTATTATTATTATTATTGATTCAGGCTTCAACAACTTATATTCCCAGCATAGGTTCTTTGGCCAGTTCCGGGGCGACACAAGCTGATCTGCCATCCTCTCACCTAAATTCCACCATTCTTCCCAGCTAGTGCATGCACAGGCTACTGTGTATACCAGCACTACCCCATGCCTGCCAGCCTGCACATGCACACCACAACCAGAACTCACCTTGCCATCATCATCATCATTCTCTTCCTCCACCACCACCATCTCCTCCATGGCTTTTTGTAAAGTCTTGGGCTGGGAGGATCTTATTCCTCCCCACCAAACCACTGATGAGAAGTTGTTAGGGAGGAAAGATAGCAGCCCTTCAGGGAAGGGATCAAGTTGGTGACGGAACTGGGAGAATAGGTAACCCCCTTTGCATAAGCCATCCCAGCAGGTGGTGGGAGAAAGGAAGTGGTGAATGAGTGCAGGTTGCAGGCAAGTTTGCTACCCACCAACCCACCAACTGAAGTGGAGAGTTCAACTTGCCTCATGTCGGGGCCACCCCTGGTCAATTTACCAGCACTGTGTAGGATTTGTCATCATGAATTAGAACTGTTTAATTCAATTAATTTGTTGCAACCTAAAAGGAAAGTCAGACACTGACTAAATGCAATCCTATACACACTTACCTGGGAGTATCCCACTGAACTCAATGAGACTTACTTCTGATTAGACATGCATAGGCTTGGGCTGTCAATTATATACATGTATTCAGGGGTAGCTGATGCTATTGGGCTGCCTGAAGCAGCACTACCCCCTGCCAGCCCCACTTACCTGACTCCTTCTGTGCAGGCTCTTGAATTACATGAAATGTGAAGCATGTCAGGATTGCTCCCAAAGTGCTCTACATTTCCTCCTTTGTGTAAAGAGCCCACGTGGAGGAAAGAGTGATCTTGCTCCTTCTCCTACCGGTGTCTTTTAAAGCACCTGGTGGAGGAAGGGAAGGGAGCCAGATTGTTGTGCTCTGAGGATCAGAATGTGGTGATTCCACCATCATCCTCCATGAGGCTCTTCACACAAAGCAGCGGTAGAGTGTTGGGTTAGGGTGTTTTCCACCCCTCTGCTGGGGCTCCCATATGGGCTCATTTGCATCATGAATGCAAATGCATTCATTAAAAATGTATTATGGAATATTTCCTTAAATGTCAGTGAACACTTTCTTTAATGAAGGAAGCAGCTTCTTCCCTATGTATAAACCAGGTGAGGTTTTTTTTCTTTTTAATAAAACAGTAAGCATATACCATGGACAAATAAATGTAAACAATAATTAAAAAAGGAAGCCACGGGGCACACAGTTGCTGGCCATAGAATTATTCTGGGTTTTCTGGCACTCAGAATTATTTACCAAGTTTAACATTCTTCACAGCTTTATTTATGTATGACATTCATCCCTAGTGAACACCACATAGAAATAAATGTGTTTATTCAGAATGTATCTAGTTTATATTCACAGGTTTCCCAAAGGAATGTTCTTATGGATAGTCTAGCGCTAAATAAAAAAACCACCTACCGCCTTCTCAAAATCTTGAACTGAACATTCTGAGGTGGAAGAACCATCAAATATTAAAAAATCTGAAATTAAATTTCAGTACAGTATAACAACAGACATGGTTTCATATTTGGAATCTGATGGTTGATTTTTGACAGTGTTGGATATCCGGCGCATTTATAAGAATGCTTTTTGATATCTGATTGGATTTCTTTGGCACAACGGCATTTAATATAGCTTTCAGTATCTTATACAGTGAATCCTCTCTTCTGTCATGTATATAGAAAGATGTCTGCCAAATGATGGGAAGGGATATGGAAATGTAGCCATAAAGGTAGCCTGTATGCATGACTGAATGCCATTCACCTAAATGCCCTGTTCTCGGATGGTATTGTGCCACCTTTTCAATCCTTTGGCCTCTTCATCCTCCTCCCTCCCTTACAACACAATCCTATCCAATTTACATCACCGGTGTAACCAGCAAGGGAGGGCAGGGCGGGAGGCTTTGGAGGGGAGGGGAGATTTAAATCCCTTTTGAATCCTCCTTTGAAGGGGATTTGAATCCCCTTTCTGTTCTGGGGCTTCCTGTTCTTGCTGCACCGCTGGTTACACTGGTGGTGTAATTTGGATGGGATTGCGCTGTCAGTCCTCATGACCTCATGCCTCCTTGCTGCCTCATGACCTCCTTGCATCAGGGCCCTCTTTTCCTTGCTGCCGACTTTGTTCTCCATTCCTATTGCCCCAGCTTAATCCTGCCCCTGCTTCATTGTCCCTGGCTCCCGCGTCCTCGGTGCCTCCTCCCTGGTTCACCAACATTTCCTGTTTGCTTTGTGGGAAAAGAGACTCCCACTCTCACGACCAAGTGTGATGCTTTTTAAGCCCCCCCCCCCATGCTGCTGCTGCTGCTGCTGCTGCTGCTGCTGCTGCTGCAGAACTGGCCTAAGGTCCCCCCCCCCTTCAAGTCAGATGGCAAAACTGAAGCGTAAGCCATTCCGTTGCTTGGCAACCTGCTGATTCAGCTGATTTGTCAGATAGTGCCTGGAGGGATGTGATTTATATATTGGTTAGTGATGCCTCAAAGGCATTGAAGCCTGACTACCCAGGCAGCCTGTTTGTGGCTTTTTTCTTTCTGTAATTCCTAGAGGGCAAAGGCGCTTGGGGGAATTTTTCTGAAGTGGTATGTGACAGATGGAACAAACCTAGTTTATTCTGCCTGGGAGTTTTTGATACAAAAAGAGGAGGGTATTCCAGTTCCAGTTCTGCCACCACCTTGATCCTGTTTGACCCCTGCCAAACAATAACAGCATTCAACTGGCTGTTGAGCCTTGCTCCATGCCTCATGTAGGGACAATTTTTGTAAGTCAGTGTAATGTATGACCTCTTCAAAAATATCGGTGAGTTTATTGGAACGCTTTTAATTTGTTGTCCCTGCGAAACCCTCTGTTCTAAAAATAAGAACAACAAAATAAACCCAGCTCTTTCTCGCTATCTTTAGTGAACATTCAGTTTATCAGATTACACTGTATCAGATTCATCAAAATATTTTTCCCATGGGCAGCAGCAGACTACCACTGTTTCCAGCAACAGTCTGGCACCCATGAGATAAACAGAAAAATAAACTGAGCCGGGAATTGAGTCTAGAGTGCAAATAGAGGGAAAGAATTTCAAACACTGTGCTGTTCAGTAAGCAGGTTTCCTGAGGCTCTTTCTATATTACTCGGACTGACCGCTGCTAATATGCCGTTCATTCAGTCTCCCAACCCCCTCCCCGGCGCACGAGGGAGGGAATCCTTCCAGTGAAATTTGACCATGACATCCATTGCTGAAATGGCTGATAAAAAGGCAGCTAAGAAGGAAATAGCCACAAAGGAATAAATCCCACACGCCTTGCGTAGCACAGTACAAAATGTACTCACGTCTGCTTTTTTACAATGCTGCATTAAACAGAGGGGGAATGGCTAAATAGCATATGAGCAATAAAACTGATTATACTTTTTTTTATTTATACAAGCCAGGGAAGAGGCATCTATTCAAAGACAGAGCTTCTTTCAGGACCCGTCTGAATCATCAGAATAAACATGATTCATTTGGGATCCTCAGAGCTCTACAGAAGGTATGAAACGATTTAGTTGTAAGCTTCCCTTGGCAACTAGAACAGCAATATCTCAGCACCAATGTCTGGTTTTAATTTCTCAAAGAAGCATCACATCCTATTGCTGCCCTTAAGCCCTGATCCTGCAAACAAACCTCACTTCTCCAGTGTAATTTGGAGCATAATCTGGTTAAATACCTTTTAAAGAACCTTGAAATTTTAATTTCCCTATCGGATGTGGCAATTCTAAGAACTGTCTTTCCTGCTTGCCTTTTTTAGTTTGTGTACACTCCATTTTTCCTCCAAGAAATATAACAGAGACACAGGTTCTATGCAGGTTTCACTAGGCTGCGAGCAAAAAAGCACTTTACATAAAATTTATTTTGGGTTCTTTTTCTAAATTAACTTCATTCATACTGCTGGCTTTGTGTGTATTATAGCTATAATTATACCTATTATTTTTACGTCTGGAATCATTAGTGTAGCGGCTAAGAGACTGAGGGGTGTGAATAGGCTTTTCCAATCTGAATCTCACCTCTGTCATAAACTCATCTTGGCAAGCCACTCCTTCTCGGCCTCAGCTGAAATGTGGGGATAATAATACCCCTGCTAACTGGGCAAAGAGGCAACTTTTAAAGTTGTGTCCCGTGGCATTCTTGATGGGGGAGTGGCACCGTAAGTCGTGCAAGGTGCTGTACCGTGCCTTGCACTGGCGGCACTGCAGGGGGTGCGGAGCTCCAAGTTCCGCCAGGCTCTGAGCCTCCATTACACGACGGGAGAAAGCGCCCCCGCCCCCTCGCCTTTGGAGCCATTCCGGCTGACGAAAGCAAGTGCTCCCGTCGTGTAACGGAGGCTCAGAGCCCGGCAGAACTTGGAGCTCCGCCCCCCCTGCAGTGACGCTACTGGCGCCTTGCAAACTGGTGTAATGTGGCCCCTCCCACTCACTGAAAGCAACATGCAGGCAATGGCTTTGCGCATTGCCTTTGCTGCTGGAATGGCTCTGGCGGCGAGTGGGAGGGACTGCATTACACCAGTTTGCAAGGTGCGGTACAGCGCCTTGCACAACTTATGGTGCCACACACCCTCCAGGAACACCACCAGGTGTGTCCTCGTATCTTTAGCAAGGGGAGAGTAAGTGACCCTCTTCGTCCCAGCATTGCATCTTTTCCAGTGGCTGTTGTTGGAAAAAAATGCAATCGAAAGCGACTTCCAGTTGCATGCACAACTGGAAGTTGCTTCCGGATGTGTTTTTTCTTTTTATAGGCATTTTACAAGCTTAGAAAACTACACAAGAGGTAAGAAGCAGGTGGTGGGCCCACTCAGCTGTTAAATAAGGTACTGTGGTGCCGCTCCCCAACCACAACCAACTGCAGATTTGAGCATCTCCCCACTAAAATTCCACATTTCTTTTATGCTAGGTAAGATGGCCCCATACTTATATATTCTAAAATGTCCGCAGAATCGTAGAGCTCTCTCCTTAGCGAGATGCAATGTCCTCCCGTCTGCTTTGCTACAAGGAAGATACAATGGAATTTCAATGTCTGAGAGATATTGCCCATGTGGCATGAATTGTGTAGAGACCCTCTCACATACATTCTTATATTGCTCGCTCAACAATGCTTCCCGCACAGAACATCTAGTCCCAGTAATTGCCAAATTCCAGGGTTTAGCAGATCAGGAGATATTGAGAAACATCTTATTGACGGAGGAAGGTGATATATTGGAAAGGGTTGCAGCCTTTGTTTGTTCAATCGTTTCGTCTTGTGCATCAGATATATGATGTAATGGCCCCTAGACCGTAGCCCGATATCTGGTTGTTTTTGTTTGATTGGACTTTTTGTTTGTTTGTAATATGTGTTATGTAATGTATGTTGATTTATGTTGTCTTTAATGCCAATAAAGGTTCTTGATTGATTGATTGAGATTTGAGCATCCGCGGATTGTCGCATCCATGGGTATTCCGGGAACGGAACCCCCGCAGATATGAAGGGCCAACTCTATTGCCTTGTTTCCTCACTAGGATATAATTAATTTATGGCGTGGCAAATTTATTAATTTGCCTATTCCTCCGGCAAAGTATTATACAAATAATCCACACACCCCACTAAGGTACAGCCATAAAAACGTCACAATGTATCTTTGTGTTTCTAACACATATAAAACTGAATTTAGGAGGAATGTATGTTTGCCTATCAAAACATCTCATGCTCGATAAGAAGTTAGATGAAAGTCCTTGCACACAAAATCACTTGTAACTGAAATCATGACAAAATATGCCTTACTCAGAGATGAATCATCCCAGTGAAATAAATGCTGTATAAGAACTGAGTCATTATTTATGGGTATGACTTTCTGTTGTAATTTGAGTGAAAACTTGTTTAATCCACTGTAGCAAGTTAGAAATATTGGATGCCCTAAATGGGAAACATGACCCAATCCTCTCTGGGCCTTACAGTGAATCTGATGATCCACCACTGTAAGTCCCGGAATGACGGTGCCACCGGCCCACAGATCCTCACCGTCCTCTGCTGGAGCAGGTAGGTTGGTGGCAGGGGCAGTTCGAGGGTAGTTTGAGAGAGGATTGTGGAGGAATAGGGTGGGGAGTGGCCCGGGCCAGAGGTGGGAGGGGGAAGATCTCAGCGGCAGCTGAGATCCTATCTACTCTTCCTGGCCTGAACCCACAACTGAGTCTCCTCGAACATACACCAGCTAAATAGCTATATCGGTCCAAAAAGACCCGTTGTAGGCCAAGCGCCTACAAGGAGGTAAGTAAGGAAATCTTTACTTACTTCTCCCAGGCTGTCTGGTTGCTTCTCCCATACCATGCAGTGCATTATTCAGCAGCAATGCTGCATGCTATGGAGTGGTGGGGGAGAGGATTAGGCTCGTAGCATGTTTGGTATCAAATGATCTTTGGGCATGCACCCTAAAAACAGCAACCACAAAACTCAAAAAGCAACTCACTAAAAAGATAAGCCAGGTGGAAAAGCCAAGTAGTCTTCTTGCTGGAAGATGAACAGGGAAAGGGCAGTTCTTAATCCAATTGGGAGGGAGTTCCATGATAAAGGTGCTGCCACAGAGAAGGCTGTGCTCCTTGTTGCAGCCTACATGGCCTCACACAGAGGTGGCAAGTGCAGTAGCAGGTCCTCCTCAGCTGATCTTAGGGGAATGGGCCAGTTCATACAGGAGAAGGCAGTTATTCAAATACTCTGGGCCCAAGCCATATAGGACTTTAAAGATCAAAACCAGCACATTGAATTGGGCCAGGAAATGGATCACCAGCCAAGGTAGCTACAGGAAGCAGTTGGGCCAAGGAAACTTGCCTAGCCCTCAAGACTGCACGAGCCACCACATTCTTCGCTAACTGTGGTTTCTGGACAGTCTGCAAGGGCAGCCCCATGTAGAATGTGTTATAGTAGTTGAACCTTGGTGTCACCAAGGCATGGGCCACTGTGGTTAGGTCTGATCAACTCAAGTAGGTGCATCAGCCTAAGCTAGGCTTCCCAGATCTCCAACCGGGACAGAGTGCTAGACCTTTAGGGGAAGGAATGCGGGCAGGCGTAGCTTGTTAAACCTTAGAGCACAATCCTAGGCATGTCTACTCAGAAGCAAGCCCCACGGAACACAATGGGGCTTGCTTCTGAGTAGACATGCCTAGGATTGTGCTCTAAGGTTTAAGAAGCTACACCTGCTCACATTCCTTCTCCTAAAGGTCTAGCACTCTGTCCTGGTTGGAGATCTGGTAAGCCTAGCCTAAGCTGTTACATTAGGCTGGGCAAAAGCCCCTCTCACCGGCACCCACCAGGACATCCAGGAACAGTGGAGAATCCAGGAGGACCTTTTTGTCTGACAAAGATATACAGAACATTACAGGAGAAGCAGGATAACAAAAAACTAAAAAAAACCTCCAGTATAAATGTTGATACTTAAAATGGTAACTTATAACTGTTTTAGTAATATCATCTTAACTGTGGTTCATGTGGACTGTAGATACTGAACAACCAATTTATTAAAAAAATATGTTTGATGTGTAGCAGTATATGAAGCAATATTCTCTTATTAGACAGAATTGTACTTTGACCTTTACCTTCTCGAGAACCTATTTCTACATAAACAAAGGCAGCATATGTGATTGCTTGAAATGTGGGCTTCACTAACAGCAGAGGTAAAATCAGCCTAATTACCACCCAGATGGAGAGCTCCTTTGAGATGAGTGGGCAGGAGAATGAAATAGCTACAGCCTAGACTTTTACAAACAGAGGAAGTTTGAAAAGCTATGATTGAAGGTTTATTTCAGGAATAGCGGCTGCATTAAATTGACAACTACATGTAATCACGCTCGCATATGACAGTTGGCTTTTTAAAAGAATAGTATTCCTTTTTTTTAACAAATATTCAAGAAGACTGAGAAATGTACAGTTGATATAATTTATGAGGCTGTCAACCTATTTTTTTTTTAAGTCGGTTACCTGACAGTATAGCTCTTTGAGGAAAGACCTTAAGAAATAAATTAAATAGCTTAATGAAAATATGTTCAAAACAAATCAGCATGAGTGGACTGGAATCTGGAAAAGCTTTCATTCTTTTATGTAATATCAGATAATGTGGGTAAATGTGCCTAAATATTTTGGGGCAGAGGGCTAGAACTAAATACAGGGCTACCACTAAAAATGCATCTTCTAGCCTGAAACATGAAGTCAAATGGCAGAGGGCAAGCCATCCAAATTATACTCACACTTGCCGTTTGCTGTGAGAGGAAGTAGCAGTCATCCTAAAATCTGGACTCCTGGACCTTGGATTTAAGCACAGCAGAATAGACGGAACTGTGTCGTTTAACAGAGTGAAGGAAGCTGGAAGTCTTTAATGATAACAGAGTGTCAAAACATGGTGGGTCAAATATAAAATTCACAACATGATGATGACCAATTTATGCATTAGAGCAAGGGTTCTCAACCTTTGGAGCCCCGGGTACCCCCTATCACGGTCCAATTTTCTGAAGTACCCCCTGCTAATTAATTGATAATTAATTGGATTAATTGGATTGGTTAAATAAAAAGTACTAAAACAATTTTAAATGTGAAAAAATATATTATTTAACTGTGGGGGGGGGAGAGAGAGAGAGAGACACACACATGCAAGGATCTCTTTTTTTTCTCCAAGTCACACTTCCCAAAACCAGCTCCTCCCTCCCCCACCCCACCAAAGTACATTTTCCAAAGTACAAAAATAAGCCCAAAACCAAAATCAGAGAGACAGAAAGGCTCCGAAAATAATTACAATTTAAAATCCATGTTAATTAATTAGCTACTGATGGGGCAGATAAGGGGCAGGGCTTGGCATATCCCCAGAAAGAGGTCCGCGTACCCCTAGGGGTACCCATACCACAGGTTGAGAACCTCTGCATTAGAGAATCACAAAGCAGCTCTATTCAGAGACGTCGCTGAGCCGGCCGACACCCAGTGAGGGAATGACATGATTATGCCGAATGCTCCCGCTGCATTATTGCATCACACACACCCCCGCATCCTGATGTCACCCCCACTTCCCAAATGGCTCTGATTTGGCCCCCGCTTCTGGATGGCCCCTGCTTCCTGAATGGCTCCGATTTGGAGCCAAACAGAAGCGAGGGTGGGTGGGAGGGGCCCTTCAGTGCTCCACTTGCCACTCCAACTGCTTGGAGCAACGATTACTCCCCCCCCCCCCCCGCTGTAGAGGTGTGTGCGGCCTGCACTGGCCTAGCAATGCTACTGGCTTTATATACCTGGCTTTTCCCAATCTTTTCATGAACTTCTATTCCAGTAGTATGCATTTGCTTGCAATTACTCATGCACAATGTGCTTGAAAATCCAAAGCTGCCTAATTGCTAAGCTGCATGGGATGCATTTAATTATATGATTTCAGTGTCTGCCATTGCCAAGCAAGCAGCATGTAGGAAAATGAAGTACGGTACACTGCCAGCAACAAATCCTGAGGCCTGTGTATTCCCAGCTAATGTACAGCTTTTATTTATAATTACTCCCCAATGAAGGGAGGCTGGCAGAGGAGTTCCTAATGATTACATTCTAAGTTAATTGCTTCTTTTGTTTGAAGGATTAACTGTATCCCCCAGTACTAAATTAGCCTAGAAATCTCCTTTTGTACCATGTTATCAGTTGTCACTGATCCCAGAATGATTTTCCAGGGCAGAACTTCAAATGATCAATTTCTTTAATAGGCCACATCCCTGGTTAATAAAATAAAATAAAATAGAACATCTGTTTAATTTAGACCTTTGTTGCTCACCACAAATCAGTAATTACTGGAGAAGAACAAGCATCACCCATTCTGTTTCTGGAGATAAAACATAGCATTGAAGAATTACCACTTGAGAAAATATCCATCTTAAATATCCATTTAATACAGGATGGGCCAAAAGTACTGATACAGTACTGATCAGGTCATGTTTAGTCTCTTAGGTGCTCGAAATGTCCTCCATCAATGTTGCAACATTCCTGGAACCTGCCCCAGACACTGTGACAAACAGTAACACAATAATAATGAAAAATAAAAATACCATGACGTGATCAGTACAGTACCTACTTTTGGCTCACCTTGTATATTCCCAAATGTAGTAGGCGCAAAGCTTGTTCCCCTGTTACTTCTATACCTTTTATCTGATTATGTGCAGGGGTGATATAAACACATTTACAGTGAAATCCACTGTAAAGATCTGGCCGGAGGCCCAGGGCCACCACCAGATCCTATCCCCGTTGTAGGCCGCGCTGCTGCAGCCCGAAGGTCTACTCGGGGAAGGGGACATTCCAGCTCTTCGCCGCCAGCTCTTCGCCGCCTGGAACGCCCATATGGACAGCGCCCCTTACCTTCCACCGCCGGCCGCATGGACGGCCCGGAAACAGAATGACGGAAACAGAGTGAGAACTCCAGAGTTGTCACAAAGTCATCACAAGTTGTTGCGATGGCTTACATTGACGGAACACTCATTCCGTCGCCGGAAGTTTGCGGTGGATCTGGCTGTTAATGTGATGGTGGGTCTGCGTACTTTGTTTGAATTTCTATGGCTACACTTAAGCAGAAATACCTTTAAAAACCCATTTCCTCCCAGGTCCACAGGTGTACGCATTTAACTCCAGATGCGTATATACACCCTTGCGTAAAAATGGTTTAGATTCAGCTTTATAATGTAGGTAGCCATGTTGGTCCATAAGAAAAAAATGCAAATGCCATTTTTTAGTAATACTTTTTTTAAGACCTACCAAAAGGTCATAAAAATCTTAAGCAGGCTTTAGATTTCAGAATTCTTCATTGGGCTGGATGTTAAACAAGGCAAAAACGGGGGGGAGGGGCGGATGGACCTGATGAAATGGCCAGAAAAGGTCTGTGTTTGATAAAATTGCTGTTGTTGATCAAGAATGTTTTGCCCAAGGCTATGCAGTGGATCTGTGACTAAGGAAGGATATGAATCATACTTATGGAGGAGCCAGTGCAGCATGTCCTTCATCCTAGATCATATTGACTTCCTCTGAAATATCAGTGGTGAATTTGCTTAATATGCTTTACAAGCACAGCTTTCAAGGAAGGACCATAAAAAGGCTGAAGCACATGAGATGCAAGATTTTTGTTGCACTGATGGTTTATCTAATGTGTGTATTGTTAAGCTACTTCTCATCTACCTTTTTTATGCTCCTCCATTTTCATCCGATGCACACCAGGCTTTATCAAGATACCTCTAGGCCCTAGGGCAGTGTTTCTCAAAGTGTGTTCCTAGGAACCCTCACACACACACACACACACACACACACACACACACACACACACACACACACACACACACACACACCCCTTCAGGGTCTCCACGAGCACACAATAAGTGGCAGCCATCTGCCCCTGCCTGGTTTGTGCCTGAGATGCTGCACATGCACCAGCAGAGTTCCCCAATGCTACTTTTAGGAGTGCAAAGGGCCCTGAAAAGTTTGAGAACTGCTGCTCTAGTGTGACTTACAGCCCAATCCTATTGATCTTTAACGATGGCAGAACGAGCTTTCCACCACCATTAACTGCCTTATGGCAGTCACAAGAGGCACTCTGACAGCATGTGAAGGCGTGCATTGCTGGAGCACCAGTGGGAAGTCTGGAGCCTTCCCCCATTTGCTGGAGGAACACCACAGACCCAACAACACAGGTAAGGCTGTGAGGGAGGCAGGACAGGGTGGGACGAGGCTGAACAGTGGTGGAGAGGGTGGAACAGGGCAGCGGTGGGAGCAGGGGAAGGGCGTATTGACTCTGGGAAGGGGGAGGGAATAGTGGCAGCAGTGGCTGCCAAATCCTAGCTCCCTTCCCAGACACACAGCAAAATCCTGTGTAGAGATCCAGCCAGCGGCCCAGGGCTGCTCACTGGATCCTATCCCCGCTCCTGGCCGAGCTGCTGCGGCCCGGAGGTCTAGTCAGGGAAGAGGACATTCGTCCCCTTCCCCGGGTGTAAACCGGGGCAGGTCCAATCGACCTCCTCGGATTTTCGACAGCTAAATAGCTGACAGAAGTAGGAGGAGGGCATGTAACGGCGGGGACGGGGATATGACGGATGCCATCCCTGCCCCCTCCTGGGCAGGCTCAGCCAATGGCCCCTTTCCCTCACCGCCCCGACCACCTATGCGGCCGCCGGCAGTGCCTTACTTTCCTTCAGCGGCCGCGTGGACGTCCTGGCGACAGAGTGAGGGCGGCCGGACTTGAGCCAGCCTCTCTTACTCCTGAATCGTTGCAAACGAGCCTTATGGCCCGTTTGCCACAGCTTCCAGCGACAGAACACTCATTCCGTTGCCGGGTCCTTAGTCAGGATCTGGCTGACAATCCTGCAGCCTGGATCCAGACAGACCTTCGCCAGCAATTTCCCTAGCATAGTTCCAAGTAGACCCCTCTGTGCAATGGAGGCTTATCCATGGGTAAGGGAACAACTATTCCAAAGGAGACTTCTACGACTGCCTCCCCCCGGCAGAATGCTGTGCTAACCATTTTGGCGTTAGTGCATTGGTGCAGTGGCGTCGCTCTAGGTGGGGCGGAACGCTAAGTGCCGCCCCACTCTGAACTTCCGTTACAGCTCCACACGAGGCAGCCCCGCCCCCTCACCTTCGGAGCCATTCAAGGCAGCGAAAGCAACGCGCAGGAGATTCCCTGCGCGTTGGTTTCGCCGCCTCGAATGGCTCTGAAGGCGAGGGGGCGGGGCCGCCTCGTGCGGAGCTGTAACGGAGGTTCAGAGTGGGGCGGCACTTAGCGTACCGCCCCACCTAGAGCGACGCCACTGCATTGGTGGGAGCAGCATAGGATTGGGCCCATTCAGTGGAGTTCCTGGAGGAGGTGCGACACCATAAGTGGTGCAAGGCGCTGCACCGTGCCTTGCAAACCAGTGTAACATGGCCCCTCCCAGTCCCCCTGGATCCGTTGTCTTCGCCGCCAGAGAGTGGGAGGGACCTGCGTTAAACCGATTTGCAAGTTGCGGTGCAGCACCATACACCACTTACAGTGCCGCACCCTCTCCAGGAACGCCACTGGGCCCTAAGAAAATCAGTCTTCTTGCCTCTTACTATCTTGCTTTATATCTACATTTCCATGTTCACCACTAATAGTTCAGCAAGTCTGGTGTACAAAAGGTATTCTGATTATTGGAAATGTAGCCAAGAATGCATACAGCTGAAAGGAGCTAGCAGGTGCACAATAACAGATATTCTCCTATGAATTGCATGATAGGATGCTGACTGGCTCGAGTTCAATTCTGTTCCTCTCTTCCAACATTAGCATAATGCTGCCCATCTTCATATGAACACATGAATGAGTCAGACCATTGAACTGTCTAGCCTGATGCTGTCTATAAGCAGATCATCAACTAGACCCATACAGGCATTCTATAAGCGGGGAAACCATCCATGAAGAGGTGACTGCTGACCCGGGGGAGAAAATCTCCGCATGATCTTGAACACTTGGCACTAAGCATTCCAGATCATGTGTACTGTAGGTTCTTTATCTGGAGACAGCATTTTGCCTCTTCAGACAAAGGCTGTCCACAGGGAGAGTGGGGGAGGGGCAGGGCTCGTCAGCACTATCCTGAGCATTCTGTAAGCATAGACGGTGTTCACACTTTGAGAATGTCGGAAGGGGGCTCTCCCGCTGATGGAGGCTCCTTCTGCTTGTTGGAGATGGGCAGCCTAATCCTGACGCTTGTCCCTTTTCCCAAGTGTAATGGCTGGCCGCCCAGATTGGCCTCCTTGGATTTCCGCCAGCAATTTTTCCAACGATTTTGCTGGATTTCCACCAGCGATTTTGCTGGCGGAAGTAAGAGAAGGCCGTGTAAAGCTCCAGCCCCCAGCGGGGGGTCAGGATATGGCTGACGGCCATCCCCTACCCCCTCCCGGGCTGCCAGGGCCAATGGCCACCCTCCCTCGGGTGGCCGGACTGCCCCCGCGGCCGGCAGCTGGAGACTTACCAGCCACTGCCAGCCGCAACCAGGTCCGTCGCCAGAGTGAGGCCGGCCTTGCGCCGGCCTCCCTTACTCCCGAGGGGGCGCAAACATGCCTTATCGCACGTTTGCGACTCCTTCCGGCGCCAGAACGCTCATTCTGGTGCTAGCAAGTTAGTCAGGATTGTGCCATCAGGAATCAAACCAACTTGGCTTCAACATCAAATGGTTCTGCTCCAATGAGCTGAGTGCCCCTTATACCCCACTCATGCTTTTTTATATCAATGAAGCACATATGTATATAAACCAATGTGGCTGTGGCCATCATTTTGGCCCATCCAGTTTGATCCACAAATAGGATATTTCAGGAGTTTGAAGGCAATCAGTGGAAGGGAGAATGCAGAATGGATCAAGGTGAGAGGGGTTTTTTTAGCTCCAAACCACACATTTTGCTTTTGTCTTTTTTAAAAACATTAAAATAGCCATAGCAGCGGATCTGATTAGGATTGGGACCATGGTGTGCAACTAGGTGGTACTTAACCCCTTCTCTCTGTGTCATGGTACTGATGAACACATCACCGACCTACCCCAAACCTCTTACTACCTAGCTCCAGAAGGGAAACTTCCATTAGTTTCCATACGGTTCATAGAACTGTTAGGGTGTGTGTGTGTGTGATTTTGTCAGGACTGTTGCATGAAAAGGTAAAAACAGCTCCCATTGTGTTGCAGTCCCAATTCTGATTCTCTCCCCCCCCCCCCCCTGCATTTTTAATTTTAAAAGAATGAAAGCAAAACTGCCATAGCCTCACAGTGGCTTGGCCCTGCGAATGGGAAAGATTGTGGCAGTAGAAAAAATGTTAGAGGAGAGAGAGGAAGGTTGACGTCAGATGAGATGTCATCCAGAAACCGGGAGGGGATCACGTCAAGTCAAGGGGGGTCGGCCCAGGACAGATTAGCCACAAACAATAGGGTACTTTTAGAGATAGTGGGGCCAGAAAAGACTGAGGACAATATTGAGAGGTTGGAAGGAGGATCCACACCTGAGTAGAGTAGTCGATAAACAGATGGTGTCAATGCTGTTGCTTTAGAAGGAGGCAAGTCCCTGTGTAGGAGGGAGAGGCAGCAGAGAGGCAAGACCTAGTATAGCATTGAAGGTAAAGGAGACTAAAGATAACTGGAGAGGATATGGATGGGTATTATAGAAGGCAGCTGAACCAGGAAGAGGGCAGAAGAGAAAGAAATATGCACTTAAAATGGAATGCCAGTGAAATCAATAGAATATCAGTCCTTTTAGGCCTCATATAGAAACAAATCAAACTTGCAGGAGAGCAATTTATGATGAGCTGCATGTGCCTTCTGGTTTTACAGGAGGTGTTGCTTGCTATATATGACACTGGACCAGCCATCCTTTTTTCTTTTCTTTTTTTACAAACCAGAGATATTTTATTTTTGCTGCATTTCAACATACTCTATAAACTACTACAGTAAACATGTATACCTGTACTGGGCCACAGGGAAGAGTGTAACCTCTAGCTTGTGTGCCTGGAACCAAGACCTGAGATATAATGAGATACATTTAGTAATCATGGCACTAATACAGTAGAAGAAATATTGGCTAGAAATCTATTAATCCCATGAGTACTGGGCTTTGGGGAGTTTATACCTGAAAGCAGTGAGGGCACAGAGCCAGGTAATTTTACTTCACGTGGCTTAAAACGTCTCCCAGAGCTAGAGATTTACTGTATTTGTGGATGGAGGAAGGTTAGATGTATGCTTTGTAAAATGCATTTTGTGCTTTGGCAAAGCCTGTGCTTTGTAAAATGTATGCTTTGGCAAATTAATTTGGCCATAAAGGTATAATGCAAGTTATGTGCAAAGCTCTTCTTCCGTGTTTGCTTAGTTGCATAATCCTTTGTTTCTTTAAAACTAGGGCTTTATGCTCTTTCTGGCCTCCTTTTCTGCCACTCGATAAGAGCAATTATTCTTATTTGCCATCTCAAGCACCCCGCTAACCACTCACATTTTCCCTTGAGCTAACATAACCTATTGACGTAGGATGTAGCAATGATAACCATTTGCCAAAAGTCTTAGAGCTTGTGGAAAGAACACAAATACAGGTGCCCTTTAGATGTAGCTGCAGCCATGTGGAAGTCACTTTTCCATGAGATGTCATTCAGACAGAGTCCTCAGCTTTGTGGGATAGCCTCACCAGCAAGTAGCTCCCACATGACTGTAGCTACCTCTAATGGACACCCAGATGTATGCATGTGTTTGGTTTGCTCTATCATCCTCATCATCATCATCATCATCATCATCAAATGAAAGATGTTGAAACAAGATCCTTCGGCCACTACCTACACAACTGGTCCAGTTTTGGCATAATTTGTATCATTATGTATTATAATAATATACATATTTTATGAACTTACCAAGGCTGCAGTCCTATACACACTTACTTGGGAAGTAAGTCCCATTGTACACAATGAGATTTTCTTCAGAGTAGGCATGCCTAGGTTTGAGTTGTAAAATATTTTGTAATAAGTCCCTTTTAGTGATTGGTCTAGCTGCCTGGCTGTCAACCAGGGGGGTGGGTAATCTGATGAATCTCTGCATGCAATTTGCTAAGCTGCTCTGATTTTAGAGTGGGGTATGGCAGGCAGAAGGGTCTAGGAGTGCAAGGGAAGAAGCTTCAGAGGCCTAGCAAAGGAAGCTTGAGAAAGAGACAGACAGACAGACAGACAGACAGACAGACAGACAGACAGACAGACGCTAGTGAGAAGAATTTGAAAAAAGAGGAAATGTGCAAAGAGGCAAGAGGAGCATGGTCAAGAAATGCCAGGGTTAAGACTGAAGTTTGCATCCATATGCAAACTTCATATCTGAAATAGCCAGCCAAAACATTGGCATAAGGTTTCTGTTTTCCTTGACTGCATAGCATGAACCTAAAGTGGATTTTGGCATGATGACGAATGTGCATTGAATTCCCCTTTCTCTGTCTATATACTGTAGTTATGAGAATGCACGATGTATGCATGATGTAAGGTCACCATATCATTCATTTGCGTCTCTCCCCCCCCCCCCCCAGTAGCAGTAGGCCATACAATCGGGCAAAGATGGCTTGATGTGGTATGTGTTTCCATGAATATATATTATAGGACGAGGCAGGGTAATAAACAGCCCAGTCCCATCCTGGGCTGGCCCAGAGCATGCAACAGTGCTGGCCTAGTGTGCACTGCATGCTATGTGCTGGCTGGGGACCAGGTAGTAGAGAGGTAAGTTAAAAAACCTTTCTTACTTACCTACTTGGTCACTGCCTGGTCCCCAATGGGCCTATTTGGATCTGTGCTAAAGTATGTCCAAGGGAGCATGTTGAGGCTGGGCTGGGGGCACATAGGATATCATGCCACCATTGCCACCGATATCCACATCACCCTCGACATGCCCCTGGTCAGTCCCGATCCCTGTCCTGATCCTCCTCGGAATGCCTTCTCCACCAACCTACCTGCTCTGGTGGGGAGTTGGCACTCCGTTGGTGTGCCTGTGAGGCTTCCAGCTATTTGTTCTGGTGGCCCCAGCCCATGTGCTGTCACAACGGCCTGGGCCTTGCACTGATGGAGTGCCAGTTCCATCGGCACAAGGCCCAGACAATATAGGGCCATTAATGTGGTGTTGCTGCTTTCAGCGGCAAATTCTCATTTGTCACCTAGTTTTCACTATAATAATGTCTACCTTGCAAATGGGCTGTCGGTGTGCCTGCATTTCACAAGCCAACTCAGTTCTATCATCTTCCTACAAAAATATTTATACAGTAATGAGTTTGTACTTTTTGCTCCACATTATCTGCTCACTCCTGAAAGATGCTACTGACGTTCTTCCATATTCTTTGGATATTGATAAAACTGAAGTCCTGCTTTGAGTTTAGTAATATTGTTTTAGAGCTTTATTCATTGTAGAAACACAGCCACAAGTTTATGAATGTCAGAAGACTGAGTTTCAAGTAGAATGAAAAAGAAACCTGCCAGCTGAGTTATATAAATGTTAATTCTTCATTATGTAACTCCACCATTTTTGACTTATAAGACATTTCCCCCAAAAGACAATTGTGTAATACCTTTAAAAGATATGACAGAGGAGCTAAAGTGAATAATGGCAGGAGTTCAGAAACAATGGCGTGAATTCGAGATCTTGGATTATTATCATGGTCTATCTCTGACCTGCTGCTTCACATTTTTTCCACTATAAATATCATTACAACCATATGTGACAGTTTGCTGTAATTTTCTGTTCAAATCCTAAACGCTTTGTAAATAGACCATAATCTGAAATGGCAATTCAATTGAAGCTGGAAGAATGAGAATTCTTGCTTAACTTGTTTGTAAATTGTAACATTACTGAAGTTCAAATTCAATTTACAGCACAATACTAAGCATGTCTACTCAGAAGTAAATCCCATTGAGTTCAGTGGGACACACTGTGATTAGGATTGCAGACTCAGGAGTAATTCCCTTTGAAATCAATGAGGCTTGCTTCTGAGTAGACATGTACATATTATATACTTATTAACTGCTTGTGAATGCCAAATTTATTTAAGCCTACACAATTTTGAATTGGTCATCTTCTGTACACTTCCTTTGAGCAAGTTCTACTAATTGGACACAGTACCAAATAGATGGCCAAAAGATAGGACTGTTTTTCACTTCATTTAAAGCTAACAGCCCAATCCTATGTGTTCCCCCCCCCCGATGCAATGATGCCAAAATGGCTACTGCTGCATCCTGCAGGGGGGAAGTCGGGGAGGTCTCCTCTGGGTAAGGGAACTTTCATTTCCTTACCGAGGGGTAAGTCTCTGCAACACGAAGGGGTCTACTTGGACCTGCGCTAGTGAAATTGCTGGCGCAGGTCCATGTGGACCTGCACTGTGGGATCGGATCTGGGAAGGGGGCTAGGATTTTGCCCTCCCCTTCCCCATTAACCTCCCCCTCCCTGTCCCACCTCCCCTGCTGTCCTACCTGCCTCAGCAGGTCCAGAAGAAAACTCCGGCATGTTCAAGAAGGCTCTGGCTTTCCTACTGGTGCTCCGGCAGAGCACGACTCCCTGTGATGTCAGAGTGCTTTCCATGACTGCCATAAGGTGGTTAGCACTTATAACGTAGCCCAATAAAGCGCAGCCTTCTAAACAACCAACCAGCCCTCTCTAAAGCCCAATAGGATTGAACTATGAGTGTGTGTAGGCCAGCGGGTGGCGCAGTGGGTTAAACCGCTGAACCATGAGCTGTCGATCGAAAGGTCGGCAGTTCGAATCCGCAACGGGGTGAGCTCTCGTTGCTTGGCCAGCTCCTGCCAACCTAGCAGTTCCAAAGCATGTTAATGTGAGTAGATACATAGGTACCGCTTGCAGGAAGGTAAACAGAGCTCCGTGTTCCAGCCGCATGCTACACGCTGCGGCAAGGAGAGTCATGCCGGCCACATGACCATGGAGGCGTCTTCGGACAACGCTGACTCTTCGGCTTTGAAATGGGGATGAGCACCACACTCTAGAGTCGGACACGACTGGACTTAATTGTCAGGGGTCACCTTTATGAGGGTGTGTATAAAAATACTTGACCACAGCTCCAGTAGAGAGAAAATTAGTCATTGTTCTGTCCCATCTACATAATTGAGAAACGTTAATCATGCATGCCTTCAGTCCTGTTATTCAACAGGACTTGAGCATGACTACCCTTTTTGACATCCGGACCCAAATCCATGCAGAGGACCCTTTGAGTGTAGCCATTAAGTCCCATTTTGTCAAACCAATAGACCAGAGTGAATATCCCTTATAATTTCTATGTATGTTCCATTATACAAAAATTGCTTTAAAATTCTGTTTTTCATTGCCCCTTACTAAGAAAGCTGTGATGATGTCAGGCTGAGAGGCTTGGACTTGGCCAGTGTCACCCAACATGCTTATTGTATGCAGTGATCTGAAGCTGGGTCTTCCATTGCATCATACTAGCCTCACAGCCCAATCCTGCCTAAGATCTGCCGCAGCGCTCTAGGTGCACTGTTCCAGATCTTGCATCAGATTGGGCCCACGCCGACAAATCTGGGGCACACCTTGGGGGAAAAGGACATTTGTCCCTTTCCCCCGGGGAGAGCCCCAGCAGCCCCTGTGGGACTCCTCGAATGTGTGCTGACAAAATGGCCAGCGCAACTGTATGGAGGCTGTGTAAGGCTGGTCAGGCCCGGAATGGGGGTTAGGACATCAGTGGAGCACGCTGCCAATATCCCCGCTCCTGTCCCTGGCCTGGCCGACCAATCGTTCCTTCCCCCAGCACTCCAGCCTGTCCTCCCCATGCCCTCCCGCCGCCCGGCGCAGGACTTACCTGTGTCTGGTGGCGTGGGCTTTGTCCAGCATCAGAGTGAGTGGAACTTACTCCACAGGTGCAGCAAATGTGCCTTACGGCACTTTTGCAACATCTTGCACCAGCGGAGCACTTGCTCCACCAGTGGAGGGCTACACAGGATTGCGCCGTCAGTCTCAGTGCCACCCAACATTTTGAGGGTTCTGTGGTGTGATATTTATGTTTAGTTGGCTTGCCTGTATGGTACTCAGAGATACGTTAGTGGTTATCACACTGGGAGAACGGGTTAATATGTTTATTGCATATTTCTCTGGCATCTAGAAAATGTTTGTTTACTGGCTTTTCCAAGGAAGATACACACTGATATGTGATTGCCAGTAAGGTGTTTCTTCCATGACCGTACTTTGATCTTTGAGTGTTCTTAAGTAGGTTGCATAAATGGGTAAAACAGATTTAAAAATAAATTCTTTGTTTTGGAGATGAGTTTTTGTTTGTGGGCTTTGCAAACAGAAAAGCTTGCCAAAAACCCAAATACTTTTGGAGGGCTCTTGGCCATTTAGGAGGAAAATCAGACAAGGCAGAGTACTGTAATATTAATTTGAGGCACTGAACTCTGTTTCATGGATTTGAAATGAATTAGGAAGGAAGGTCCTGGCATTCGATCTAAATCATCCAGTGTTTAGGCCTCAGGGGCAACGTTAAGGAAGCAACAATCATTAATTGGTCATTTAAATGTTGCCTATAATGTATCTTAAGAAAGAAATTTACATGCCACCTTGGCAAGACTGCAGTGTAGCCTGTAAAGTCATTATCATTTCAAAGGGCTAAGGAGACCTTTAAAAATGATTCAACTCTTTGTTAGACACATTACCAACTTCAGTTTAACAGTTCCAGTGAAATACACAACGGCTTGCTCCCAAATCTACAGATGCTCCAGAGAACATAGATTTGGGCTTCAAGCCCTTGATGATGATGATGATGATGATGATGATGATGATGATGACGACGACGACTTCTACCCGCCAACACTTTGAAGCAATAAATAGTGAAAACAGGGCTGGTTGGTCTTGAAAAGCACATGTTCTGTTGCTATTGCCCCCCCCACCACCACCACCACATTTATCACATCATTGGTCTTTTATCCACTCTTCCCTACAGATCCATTGTGTGCTACAGTGTTGTTTGTGGAACACAGACTCTCTCAAAACACAGCTGCAGAGGGAGCCTCTTCCCTATGGTCTTATCTCATGTGATTGCTGGTTATGTGGATGAATGCTGCAACTATGTGGACAGGAGGGATTGCATAAGTCTGTCTCACTCAAGCGCCATTCTACCAAGATGGAGGATGGAAAGACCCACGCAGTCAGTTTCAGGATCCCCATGCATTTTTCCAGCTGCCTGGAACAGCACCATGAAGAACTGGCTCCCACATAGCTGTAGCCATGTGAAGGAGGCAAAACATCATCCTGCTGCATGTGAAGCGATGTTATTAACAGAAGGCAGCACTTGGTGTGGTCAAGCAATCAGCAGGATGGGATTATTTTAAGATTACAATCATAAATCCACGGTGCTATTCTAGGCAGCCTCTAGAACAGCGAACCATTTTTTCATGTATTTGCCATGTAAGCCGCTTTGTGAACTGTTCTGTTGAAAAGAAATATATTAATAATCACCATGATTTGTTTATTTAATTTGTACAGAATTTTTGCTCTTCAACCTTCATCTTAATCCAGTTACTACCCTGATCTTCTGTTGATATGCAAGTGCCCCCAACCCAAAAATGCTGGGGGGGGGGTGCTTTTGCGCTGCCACCGAATTTCGGTGGCGGAGCGGCAAAAAGTGCACCCCCTGCCGCTTGACATCCCCACTGCCTGTGGGGCCCCCGCCCCCCCCCAATAATGCCTCTGAGATGTGTGGCATGATAAAATAGAATTAACAATAACATTAGGTATACAGCATCAATAAAGTGTTAATGCCAACAATGAAAATGTTTCAGAAGTTGTAGCATCACGTAATGAGGTTTAGCACCTCAAGCTTTAGTTGCAAACCATGAACAACATTCTTACATTTCACCTAATTTTCACATTTACCACGGGTTTTTTCCATCTTCTGTTCTAATTTGTACAAAACACAGCACAAAAACAGATACATTGTCACCCCAATCCTATCTTCTCTTTCCCCCCCCTCCCGACTGATGCAGCCATGCCAAAAAAGCTTGTGCTGCATTCTGCAGATCTGGAGGCTTGGGAGAGGTAAGAGAAAATATTTTCCCTTACCAAAACATAATAAGCGGTCAATGGGTCTTCTCAAATCCGTGCCAGCTCTTTAGCTGGCACAAGTCTGAGGAGAGAAAGGGGATGTGGTGGGAGGCTAGGAAGGGGATAACATCCAGCGCAAGTCACCTGGCAGGTGCCACCCCCTCCCACCTCCCAACAAACCTCCTACCCAACCCTCATTCCTGTGCCCCCATTCCACCCTCACTGCTGACTCATAATCAGTGGTGGGCCTCTGTGGTGGCCTCTGTGGATCTCTGTAGACCTCTGTGGCCTCTTCACTGGCGTTCTGGCAGTGCGCAGTTTCGTGTGCCGCTGGTGCAGATTTTACAGCTGCCATAAGGCAGGTTCCGCTATCAGAATGTTAGTTTTGGCAGTGGAGAAGCCCAGTAAAATTGGACTGTGTAAAAAGGAGCATGCAATGCATGTGCCTTGAAAGTGAGAGGACACACTACCCATCAGGCAGTGTGTCTCACACAGAGGGTGCTTCTTCTCCAGCTGTGCTTGGTCCTCCGAGGTTCCCGAAAAGCACTTCCCCTAAAGCCTGCAGGAACACGCCTGAGAAAGGGAGTGCCTCTGGACCTCTGTCCTACCAGAATTCTCTGCAACATGCAGGGCTCCATCAGGAGACAAAAACGTATGGAAGGGTTCTCTAAAGTTAGAAAATATGAAAACCTCTGGATTGTGTATCTGATTTGAAAAGAGGTTGAGATACCTGTAGCCCTATTTTGATTTTTAAAAATAGCCTCAGTCTAGAATAGATAATGACTTGAAAACACAACAATATGGAGGATTTTTTTAAAAGGACCACATATATTTGCATATAACATTTATTTTGATCAGAAAACAGTTGATCTATAAGGAAAATACAATGGACAGAGAATGAATGAAATTACCGTATAGGCTTTTAAAGTTTTTTTCCCCTATTTTGTTGCAAAAATTGCAGACTTCCAAGGGAAGCCATCTCCCAGCTTAGTGAAAAGTTATGTGCTTTGAATATCACAGGGAGGTTACTAGTTTTAATATCCTCTTCTTAAAATGCTTTCCCTGTTTGGCAAAGGGATACATTCTTCTTGCCTACCCTGTGCCTCCTGACACCACTAGGAGGGAAACAATTGTCTCCTGCTGTAGCTAATATTATGCAAACCAGATTTATAATGAAACCATTCTGGAGGCAGTGCTGTTGTCATCTGACAGTGTGCCTCCTATCTGAGCAGCACTACCCCTTGTTCTATCACATTATCTCCAGATGTGTTGTGCTCTCACCTAGATGCAATAGTTCTGTGTTCTGATTTGTATAACTATTCCTTGTAGGTTGACTCGGGAGACAAAAGAATTTCTAATTTATTTAAGAGATGTAGTTTTGTTGCCCAGAAAATTAAAGGAAAATTTCTACCTGAAAATGTTATTAGAAAACTAAGATGGTTACATGTCCAGAAGGCTCTGTTGATTAGCATTTTCAGTGTTAAGGGTAGTATCCTGACTAGTGTTTCCACATTTGGGAACTCTCTCTGAAAATGGAAGGAGCTTTCTGCTTGTGCAAGGGGGTCCTTGCACTGGACTGGTTGGGCTGCTACCCTAAGGCTGCATCCTAAACATATTGGCAAACAGAGCTTACTCCCAGATGACACAGTGGAATTTGCTTCTGAGTAAATATGCTTAGGACTGAGCTGGAAATAAGCTTGTCATCTTCACCAATATGCAGTTACTGGACCTTACTTCTGCCGTATTGGTGAAGATAAATGCGCTAATTACAAACTAGAGTGAAATGCAACAGAAAAACAAAGTCCCCTAATTATATTTACTTTGCTGAACTACAGATGGTGACCATGCTAGGAAAGTAGATTGCAATCCCTCTGAACTGAGTGCAATATGGTCTACAAAGTAGACCATCTAATAGAATGCACACACTCCAAAGCAGTTAAGCAGCAGATACCTGGTATACAAAGATTTTTCCAGCTTAAAAACGTACACCTTCACATACCAAGTATCAAGTAGATGCCATTTGGTTTCCAAATGGGTACTACTTAACAGCTCAATCCTATTGGGCTGCCCTCTGGCGGAACTAGCACTTTGCCAGTCAGTGCAGACTGCCTTACGGCAGTCACAAAACTGACTCTGGCAGTGCGTAGAGGTGAGAGCTGGTGGAGCACTGGCAGGAAGACCAGAGCCTTTCCACACACGCCAGAAGATTCTCCAAGGACCCACCGATTGACGTAAGTTGGCAGGGGAGGTGGGACTGGGTGTGGGGAGGGTGGAACAGGCCAGGAAAGGTCAGGATGAGGCAGCGACAGGGGCAGGGCAACATGGGAAGGTGATGGGGGAAGGGGATGAGCTGATCCGGTCCTGGAAGGGGATGGGTTTGGTAGCATCATTGGCCACCAAATCCTAACACCCTTCCTGGACCTGATCCTGCAGCACGGCTACACACGGACCTGTGCCAGCGATTTCACTGGTGCAGGTCCGAGTAGACCCCCCCAACTGCACCACGGTGGCTTACCCTTGGGTAAGAGGAGACCACCGCAACTCCCACCCCCATAGGATGCGGTGGCAGCCATTTTGGCGCTGCTGCATTAGCACGGCAGGGGGAAGAATAGGATTAGGCCCTTGGTCAGTCTTCTGGCTAGTTTCTAGAATCCAAACAAGAATGGCTATATTTTTAATCCTCTTTCTTTGCAATGTTTTATCAATGTAAATAGATGCATCAGATATGTGTGGAAGTGAAGAGGTGAGGCACAAGAGAATTGAAGGAATGGAAAGCAGCCCATGAACTGTGCATGCATAGTACTTTGTACAGAATTCAGAATTTAAGAAAGGAATGATGGAAACTTCAATCAACCTGGATCCATGTTTCAATCGTACATGTTTCAATCGTACTTATCTCATATGTGGCGATAGTAAGATTCTTCCATTTGTTCTGTTATAAATCCTAGTATAATACAGGGAGAGCAGCACAATTAGGGTCAAACTAGACATGATCCTAAATATGTAAGCAATCCTAAATATTCTGTGATTGGCTTCTTTTGAGTAAACAGCATGCTGGGGGGAGGGACCTATTTGGGCTAAAACTTCAGAGAGAGGCTTTAGTACTTCATCCTGCTACGGTTTCAGTTCTAATTGTGGCCCTCCCTCCTCCCATGCTATTTTTAATTAAAAACAAAACCATTTCAGTTGGCTTTCAAACTAAAATGCAGTTCAGAAATTATGGAGGTGGTAATGGTGGTTGGTCTGTCTGATCTGGAAATTGCTGCTTTGGATGATGTTCAGGTGTTCGTTGGACTGGGAGGTCCACCTTGACCTGGTTCTACTCCTGGAGACCCAGGCTAGGAGAGCTTTTTACCACCTCAGTTTCTATAACCATTGAAGAATAGTCTGGATTCGTATTAATATCACTCCTCCAAAGAAGTGCAAGGTTTTTTTATTTGTGAAGACAAAATTGGGAGGACTCCTCCTCCACCCTGAATTTAGAGATCTAAGGAAGCTCCTTTCTCTACAATACTAGAGTCCAAAGAACTCGCTCCGCTCAGCAGTTGTCTCCCTTTGTTGGGCAAAAGTTCCTTTGTGAGAATCCAGGTAGTGAAAAGTAGAATACATTATGAGCTCTGAAAAGCAAAACTTAAGAGATTGGTAAATGTATTCGTGGTAATTTATGAAATGGTAATCCTTTTTTAAATTTAAAGGATGAAATGTGATGTTAAAATACTCTTTTACAGGAACAAAGAACAGAATCTACTGATCTACATAAAATGAACAACTTTCATAGAAATTTAGAAAACCATTACATGACATATGAAAGAAAAGAAAAGAAAGGAAAAATAGTTTCTCTGCGAATATGTCGACCAGAAGTTACTATTTTTAGTGCGATTTCTACATTTTTCATAAAGCTGCTCAAAATGACAGGTTATGAATATAGGAGGAAAGGGATAGGAAAAAATTCAATAGAAGGTCTATTCTCTTTCATTTTCGCCCAAACCTGAGACTTCCTATATGCAAATAATGTGCTTTACCACTGAACTACTGTCTGTTTCTTGAAAGCTTACCCATGGAGCTGCCTCCCATGGAGCTGTCAGACCATTAGACCATCCAGCTGCTGCCAGTGGCTCTCCAGGGTTACAGACAAGTGTCTGTGTCCTACCTAAAGGTGCCAGAGATTGAGGGTGCAATCCCGTCGAACTTTAAAATGGAGGAGTGAGCACTCTGCCGTTCCAAGCCATCACAAACATACCATAAAGCACGTTCGTAGCGACTTTGTGGTAAGGGCGGCTGACGTGGAGGCCGGCCACCCTCACTCTGCCGCCGGATCATCCCCACGGCTGCGGGAGAAGGTAAATGCAAGCACCCTCAGGCGCAGGGGCGGTCCTGGCAGTGAGGGAAGAAGACCATTGGCCGAGCCAGCCCAGGGGGGGCCGGGGATGGCGGCCGCCATATCCCCAACCCATTCCCGGGCCGGCGCAGCCATTACATGACCTCCTTCGACTTGCGCCAGCTAAATAGCTGACGGAAATCCGAGGAGGCCCATTGGGGCCTTCCCGTGTTACACCAGGAGAAGGGGATGAACGTCCACTTCCCCCGAGTAGACCTCTGGGCTGATCCTGGAACCGAGTAAGGATTTGGCGCACGGCCTGGGCCGCCCGCTGGATACTTACACAGGATTGCGCTGTGAATCTGGGACCTTATGCATGCAAAGCAGATACTCTGTTGAACTACCGGTATGTCCCTCACCAAAATGAAACGTACCTACTCAGAAGTAAGTCCCATTTTGTTCAGTGGAACTTACTCCTAGGTAAATGTGTACAGGATTGCAGCCTTCATCTTCTAAGATTGAAGTAGTAGTGATAAAGTTAGTATGGACATGATATTTTTTTTCATTTTTGCTCATAAATAAGTTGTTTCTGACAAAACCTTATGTGCCAAGAATGTCTTTGTTCTGAACACAGAGGGATTTTTTTTTTAAAAGGAAACAGAAAATTGAAGATTTGAGCATGTGATTAAAGAGCTCCCTTTTTACTCAAACACTCTGCTCAGATGGGTTTGTGTTGGCATAACATGATGAGACCCAAAAGGCTGCAAATGAAAGAGGGCTTATTTCAGACACCTTCCATTGGTGGACATTGATTCTGCAGGGTTAGGTGAACCATCAGCCATTTCAGGCCAGGCCACTGTCCAGCCCACATCACAATTGGCATGAATTGGCTTCTGGCAGTCTGGGGATGGAAGCCAAGGACTGAGCACTCATAGAGGTGGACCTGTGTGGTCCTATAATTCTGCCTGGTGGCAACATAACAGGATCTCACCCTTTTCTGCAAGGATGAAATTTTAAGAAGGAAGCTTTAAAACCTATATGTGAACTGCAATCCAAGAAAGAGTTAGGTGTGCGTTAGCCCATTAATTTCAGTGTGCTTTGAACTGTGGCACATATTTTTAAACATATCAAGGTGTGTTCTCATGTTGAAATATCACACTGAAAGCCCAATCCTACCTACATACCTCAGTGCTGATGCAGCGGCGCCGGCTGCACTGCATCCCGTGAGGGGTTTATTACATGCTGGAGGTCTCCTTGAGGTAAGGGGACATTTGTCCCCTTGCCCTGGGGTAAGCCCCAGCAGCAGGCATGGGTCATCTCAAGTCCTGGTGCAAGTCCACTGGCGCAACTTAACTGGCGCAAGTCCACGTTGATCTGTGTCAGCGGATCAGTCCTGGGACGGGGAATAGGATATGGTGCACATCAGCGCAGCCAATACTACCCCCTTCCAAGCTCAATCCACTCACCCCCTGTCCCTGTTGCCATCTTCTCCTGTCCCCATTACACCCTCTCCTTGCCCCCTTCCCCTGCACCAGTCTTACCTGCTCCAGTCACTGGCACCAACTGGAAGGTTCTGGACTTCCCACCGGTGCACCTATTCATCCCACCATCGCAAAGTGCAAAGTGCATTGAAAGGCCTGGTGCGCCAGCGAAGCGCACACACTGCTGGTGCGCCTCTCTATTAGGATTGGGCCCTGGGTCACAAAGACTACTGCGAGAATAGTAACAGATGAGATGAAGTTTCCCAATATCAGCTTAGTGTAGACTGCACGTCACTTAGCATCGAGCTCCTCTGTATCAATTTAGTAGTGTCTGAGTTAGGGATGGAATGAGAATTCAAAGCAAAGATGCTCAACGATGAAAGGAAAGATTCTGCTCAAATTACCAGGAAGAGAATTGAAGCAGGCATTGTCCACCTTGACCAGGCTTCCATCTCAATTTAGCTAGTAGTTTGCTCATACCACACTTCCCTCAATTGTCTGCTATCCCCCATGGAAAAAAAGTCTCACCCTAGGAAAGTGGTATGGAAGAGGTATGGGGTAACCAATAACAGAGGACTCCAATGAAACTTGAAGGGACTGTCAGATGGCCTGTTCAGCCACAAATAATGTTCTGAACATCTTTTTCCACTGTGACATCATGAAACTAGACTACAAGATCCATTATGTCCACAGGAAAGAACGTTCTATGTGTCATTGGCTACTGGATGGACCATTTTGCCTATCAAGTCTGTGTTGGAGCTCTCCATCTTCTCCTCTGTTCCTTTTCATAGGGTGAACCTTTTTTCTTTTTTCATTTGGGGAGGAAGATACAGTAGAAGACAATGGAGGGCTGGGGCCAGTCAGGGCTCTTGATGCTTTTCAGGAATTCAACAGGAAAAATCTCAAGGGAGCCACATTGGGGAATAAGCACCATACAATGTTTTACAATGCAGTCTGTCTACACATTCAGCTCAAGTATTGGGAAATCAAGTTACATGCATGATAAACAACATGCGGATCAATCCAATGAATGAACAATAAAGATAGATATTAAAGCATAAAATGTATGGGGAAATTGAAGAAGGAATGAAGACAATCAGATGTAAACCATGCCCTAATGTCTCTCTGTCTCTTCTCTAGAAAGGAACAGAATTTAGAACAACTCGTTAGCATTGGATTTATGCCACTGTGAAAAATTTGGTAATGGTGCTGCTAATCTGGTTTTAGGTGCTACCTTGCCAAAGATTTAAAGAGTGAATTGTCTTAAATGTCACACTGCAATTAAAGTAAAGACAAGGAGTGCATCAGGAAACTCAGCAAGCAAGCAGTCAGCAAATTTTTACTGCCCATAGTTAGTATACAAGGTACAAGTAAAATGTTTTACAATGCACGTGGAGTAACTACACTCAGATTCCAACATTTCCTTAAAATAGCAAGAAATGTAGCTTAGTTGTGCTTGCAGTTCAATAGGAGTAACATTTTTTTAGGTGAAAGAACAGTTTAAACTGAAAACCCTCATAATGGGAGACTGTGACAGAATCTCAAAAGGGTAGAATATTTCTTGGACAAAAAAGAGGGGGGGGGAGCCTCCCTTAGCATAAAAGTCAACATTTTGTCATAGAAAGAAGATGGATTTAGCAGGACTTTCGAATTATTAACACTATTTATTATTTGAGCTACTTTTAGTAGGGCTTGGCTCCTTTCCAAGCTACCTTTTGAACTTTTGCGATCTCAGTGAGAGCTGGTTCACACACAGGCCGCAGTGGAAAGGAAAGACTAACAGCAATTTTATAGTTTAATTATAAACTGCCTCTCACAGAAAACTCCCTTTTTATTTATTTATTTCTGCCTGCCATTCCCTGATCCTGTCTGGGAAACAGGAGCAAACCAGAACCGTGATTATTCCACACAGTCATGTCATTCGTATAGGTGATGGAGTGTGTGGAAACAAGCTTTAGGATGATGTGCACTAACAGCCCAATCCTATCTTCCCCCCCCTCCCCGCCGATGCAGCAGTCACACCAAAGATGCTTCCACTGCATCCTGTGGCTGGGGGGGGGGGGGAGAGATTGAGAAGCTTGGGAGAGGTAAGAGAAAATATTTTCCCTTATCTCCCTGTAAGCCTCCCTCTTGCCAATGTGTCTCTTTGGACCTGTACTAGCTCTTTAGCTGGCGCAAGTCTGAGGAAATAAAGGGTTTGTGCAGGCTGCTATTGGAGGGGATAGCATCCGGCACTAGTCGCCCGCAGCAGGTGCCTCCATCATGCCCCCAGTCCTTGCCCTGTTCTGCCCTCCCCCATTCCACCCCATTCTGCCCTTCCCCCAACTCATTCCACCCTCCCCGTTCCACCCTATTTCACCTTCCCCACCCGCTATCCTCATTGACCTACCTTCATTGGTGGGCACACGGGGCCGCTCCAGCCTCTGTGCCAGTGTTCCTGAAACATGCAGCTCCACGTGCTTTTGGAAGGCTGATAAGTGCGCTCCACTGCCAGAATGCTAGTTCTAGCGAAAGGGAGGGGGAATAGGATTGGGCCGTTAGTCCACCACATGTTTAATAAATAATATGAACTGAAACCTACATATGTTAAAGGCCATATGAGTAGACCCAACTGACAGAATGTGTCTTGCTATTTTGTGACAGATCAAATCAGAGGCCATCACTGTGTAGGCCCCTGCTCAAAGTATACACGTGGTTAGGCTTACCATCTGTCCCGGAAATACTGGGACAGTGCCGGTTTCCTGAGCCCGGTCCTGGCCAGCCGGTCCCGGAACCGGGTTTGTCTTGGTTTTCCGGGTCTGCCCCCTCCCGCCGCCACTGCTTCCATGAGGGGTTCCTTAGTTCTCCTGGGTGCCGCTATCTTGGATCTCACGAGAACTAAGGAACCCCTTGTGGAAATGGCAGCAGTGGACGGGGCAGACGCGCGCGATGAGTCCTGCTTTGTCCTGGTTTTCTGGGTTCGCCCCCTCCTGTCACCGCCGCTTCCACAAGGGGTTCCTTAGTTCTCCTAGGAGTCACTATTTTGGATCTCGCGAGAACTAAGGAACCCCTCGTGGAAATGGCGGCAGTGGGAGGGGCAGACCTGCACAACGAATCCTGTCTGGCCCGACAACTGGCCAGCCAGGAATCGAATGAAAATATAAGCAGCAGTGGCAGCAGTGCGGTGCCGGCAGCAGCAGGAGGAGCAGGAAGGAGGATTAGGAAGCAAGCAAAAAAGGCAAGGAAAATGCGCCGAAACATGCTGAAAAGGAGGCAAAAATGGTGGGAAAATAATTAAATAATTGAAAAACGTGATCATTTCTGAACAGGTCTTTGGAGTTTTGCCAGTTTTACCCATTTGGTCCCAATGAGTGTTTTGAGCAACGTCCGAAAGTAAATAGTTAAAAAAAAACAGGCTTCCCCCAATTTTTCTGGATTTTTTTTTGTGGAAATTAGATAGGTGAACCTATTTTTCAAAGATTTTTTCAGAGTTCTAGGGTCACCCCACTGACCCCCCCAGAAGAGCAAAGATCACTGTTTGTAGGGAAAATGAGGCACAGGAATTGGTTGCAGGGTACCCCCTCCTCACTGAAATTAAAAATGAAACTCTGGCTTTTTTTTCATGGCCAAGGCCCTGGCTTTTGAATCCACCTTGTTTGGAGCACCTCAGGTGCAGGGGAGCAGCTGTACACAGCTGTAAACAGGAGCAGCATCAGGCGTTGCTCAAAACACTCATTGGCACTTAAAGGGAACTCTAATGCTGTTCCTGTAAGTTGGCTGTTTGTTACTGGGGTTTTTTCTATTCCCCCCCCCCTCAGGCTGAGCCTAGTTTATGTGGGCAGGGGGTGAAGGTTGGGGCACTAAGAATTCTGTCTCCAGCCTCAAACTGAATTTTGCAGGCTTCTCCCAGGTACCTGTGTTATAATGACTCTCTGCAGGATTTTGGCAGGCAGCTCAATGTAGATGTATGGGGGGGGTCTTTCCCCTTTCAACAGGCTGAGCCTAGTTTATGTGGGCAGGGGGTGAAGGTTGGGGCACTAAGAATTCTGTCTCCAGCCTCAACTGACTGATTACAAGAAACTGCAAGGTCTTTCATTATAATACTGACTTTTGCAGGGAGCTCAGCTCAGTGTCTGCTTATTTCTGGGGGGGGGGGTTCTTTCCCCAGCCCTGGCTGAGCCCACCCTGGTGACATGGTATTTTTCCAGCAACAAGGGCATTCAAGGGTCAGGAACTAGCCTCCAGCTATGTGGGGGAGGGTGGAGTAACTGCGTTTCTTGCTAGCATCTCTGAGCGGCTATTTAAAGTTTAAAGCCCACAAGCACAAACTGTCTTTCCAAACGAACCGTGAAGACCTATAAAAAAATTATTAAAAAGAAAACCTTGGAGGAACGGACTTAAAATGTGGGGTACACTTAGCTGAGACATACCCCTAAACACCCCTAAAGCACAGGAGCTGTGTGTGAAACACAACTATGTTTTTTTGAGCGTTTTTGTGCTGAACTCGCAACTAAAGTTACAGTATTTCAAGGATTTGAAGGCTCATAAAAAAAACCTTGGAGGAACGGACTTGAAACTTGGGGTACACTTAGCTGAGACATACCCCTAAACACCCCTAAAGCACAGGAGCTGTGTGTAAAACACAACTGTGTGTTTGTTGATCATTTTTGTGCTGAACTCACAACTAAAGCTGCAGGATGTCAAGGATTTGAAGGGTCATAAAAAAAAACCTTGGAGGAACGGACTTGTACCTTGGGGTACACTTAGCTGAGACATGCCCCTAAACACCCCTAAAGCATAGGAGCTGTGTGTAAAGCACAACATTGTGATCTTTGAGCATTTTCGTGCTGAACGCACAACTAAAGCTGCAGTATGTCAAGGATTTGAAAGGGTCATAAAAAAAACCCTTGAAGGAAGGGACTTGAAACTTGGGGTACACTTAGCTGAGACATGCCCCTAAACACCCCTAAAGCATAGGAGCTGTGTGTAAAGCACAACATTGTGATCTTCGAGCATTTTTGTGCTGAACTCACAACTAAAGCTGTGTATTTCAAGAATTTGAAGGGCCATAAAAAAAAAACCCTTGAAGGAAGGGACTTGTAACTTGGGGTACACTTAGCTGAGACATACCCCTAAACACCCCTAAAGCACAGAAGCTGTGTGTAAAACACAACTATGTGTTTGTTTGAAATCTTGTGTTGTCAGGTCCATGCTTTACATAGGAATGAATGGACTAATTTGCTTAACCTTAAAATCCAATGAGTGGCAAATGCAACGCCCCTGCTACAGGTGTATGGAACACCTGGGAATTTTTTGGAAGGTGGTTATATCTCTTTGGGGGTCCCTTACACATGTTGAACACACTGACATTTGGGAATTCTGGGGAAATCAGACCACGGGACCAAATTACTCTATGTCCTAGGAGTGGTTTCTGTCTGCTCTGGAGTTTTTGGTTGTTTTGCTGTTTCAGTAGATTTATTAATTTGGTTTTCACTTTTTTAAATTGTTTCTATGTTTTTATATTTTACTGTTAGACATCTTGGGATTTTTAATGAAAGGGGGGGCTAAAAATTGGCATATAAATACATCTTAGGGAATTTAATTGGAACAGCGAATCAGAGTGCTTTCTGGGAATTATTCACGATTCAAATGCAAATTCAAATATAGTGACCTTTTTCTTTAGTTTTGATAGAGAATAACATTTTCTTGATGCAGACTGCCTATAAATGACTACCGTTGAGGTCAGGAAGTGCTGATTTGCTTGAAATGTTGTTCTTCACATTTGGTAAGTGCAGAACAGATAACAAAAGACTGAGGACAACAGGAATATATGATCTGCTTCATCTTTTATTTTAATTGCCAGACTTTTACTGAAATATGGCATGAACTAGGAGTCAGGGACAATTTTGATCAGAGACCCACCATTACCAGCTCAAAACAGTTTCCCAAGGGAAGGCCAAAGCACAAGCTCTATCATGTGCTACCACTAGCAAATGAGTGAGGGGTCAGTGTGACTCAAAATTGGACTTTGTCAGAATACTGTTTGAGTAGAAGCTAAAACACTGAATAAATTAACATTCAACTTGAAACACATGTCATCTGTTTCAGTTTCTTCTTCTTGTCTAATGTAAGGCAGAGTCTGAAAAAGCTGAAAAGGGTGCTGTTGAAAGCAGAACTCTGTTGCAGAGGCGGAAGGAGGATGGAGCGTGCGGAGCAGACGCGCCGGGCGGGGGCGGGGGGCACAGTAAGCGTTGGGGGGGTACTTACCTGCACGATGGTTCGGCCCTCCCACCCTCCCTGGAGCTCGTTCGGCTCTCCCACCCTCCCTGGAGCTCGTTCGGCTCAAAAAAGGTGCCGAAACCGGCAGGGGGGGCGTGTTCGTTGTCGCGCTGGACGTGACGACGTCACGTCACTTAGGCCCCGCCCCCTTGGGCGTCGGGAGGGCTAGTGGCATTACTGCGCTGTTGGTCTGATGTACCCAGATGGACCTCTGGCCTGATCCAGCAAAGCAGTGGCTCTGCCCTCAAGCGTGCTGTTTTGAGAGCATGACAACTCTTGTACTATATGTTTATTGTGTTTGACATCTTCTTTCCATTTCAGCCACTGTGAACTCAGATGATACCTATGTCAAAGGCAACGGATACAAGAACCTTTGAGATAATAAAGGTCACTCCATATTGGTAATGTCAAGACCTCTTCACATATTACATTTTTAGCTGTATACCTAAGATTTTATAAAAATGGAAAGTGACCAAGAGTAGTTTGGATATATGTGAATCATACAGGTAAAACTGTTAGGGGAAAGGCTAGGCTATGGCTCAAATAGTGTGCACACTTGGTGGCCAACTGTGGTTTGTTTCTCTATAGTGAATGAAAGAGCGCTCTTTACTGCAAATATTGACTTTTGCTAGAAGTATATCAATCATAAATACTCAGGAGGGGGCGGGTTTGGTGGCGCTGTCACATGCTACATCCTATCCCCCTTCCTGGGCCTGACGCACCGACACAGGTTAGCTCAAACTTGTGCCAGTGATTTAGCTGCTGTGGGGCCAAGTAGACCCATTGCTGAGACTGGGGCTTTCCCTGGGGCAAGGGGATGAACGTCGCCTTACCCCAAGGAGACATCCATCCCATGACATTCCTGCATAGGATGTAGCGCAGCCCACGCTAGCCCCGCTGCGCGGGAACTTAGGGTGGGTTGGGCTGCCTGACATGAAAGAGAAGCAATGGGATTGGACAACCAGAATAAAACCAGGATTAGTCAGTGTCAGGGATCCCCCGCGGGCTCTCAGGGATCCCCCACGGGGGACCCCAGACTTACCCCATCCATGGGGGAAGGTGAGCCCCCACAGGGGACGACGAGCCCCGAGGTGGCTGAGGAGCGACGGGCTGCGGAGCGAAGGGCAAACCGGGAGGAAGAGAGGGCGACGGAGCAGCGGGGCCTTCCAGGGACGATGGCCCAAGCCCCGCCCAGAGCAGCCTCCGCAACAGCCTGCCCCGACTTGGGGACGCTGCCCGCCCCCTCTGCCAGGCCCGACGAGCCTCGCCGGCCGCTTGGGCAGACGGAGGGAGTGAAGCAGCTGCCCCCGGCCTTGGGAACGAGCCGGGCGCATGCGCCCGGCCCAGGAGAGGCTACAGGGCGTGCCCGACCTCGCGTCAGGCTGTCCTTTTCCCCGACGTCTCCAGGCAGTGAGCCAATAGGCTCATTCTCCTAGGAGGCTCTCCTATTCTCCTATTCTCCCAATAGGCTCAATCACCTAGGAGGGAGGGGGAAGGGGTATATAAGGAGCAGCCGGCAAAGGATGAGGCAGTCGGCTAGGAGGCCTCGAGGAAGCTGTGTCTCCTCTCGAGGTCTGGGATCAGCCGACTCCGGAGGAGAGGCGGAAGCCGGGTTGCGGAACCCCCACCCTCCTCGTGCTCTGAGGCTATTGCACGCCGTTCCTCTACCCCTGGGCCCTGCCTCCGGCCTTCGGTTACCTGGCAAGGAGGGGGGCATTAGTAGGAGCGACCCCCAAGAGACCCCGAGATAGGGCAGTCCATTGGCGGGGCAGCTCTGGAGGACCTCGATATCCCTCTAGACATCCCCCTTCCAGACTCCCCTCCCAGAGGGACCCCACAACCAGTGACTTAGCCTAGGGCCCCAATCCTATCCCCTGCCACCAGCGCTGATACAGCAATGCCAAAAAGGTGTTTGCTGCATCTTATAAGGGGGGGGGGGCGGCGCACATGAAGACAAACAGGTGGTAAGTAAAAAACATTTTACTTACCTCTCTGTAAGCCTGGGGCCACCTATGGGTCTCCTCAGACATATGCCACTTACGTTGGTGGTGCATGTCCAATGAGGGAAAAGGGGTGGGGAGGCTTTTGAAAGAGTGGATAAAATCCAGTGTGTGCCAATCTGCTGGATCCACCCCTCCTGCCTCTTCGCAGTCCCTCAGTTCCTCCCCTGGAGTGCCTGTTCCACCTCCTCACCCACCATCCATCCCCCACACCAGCTTACCTGCTCTGGAGCAGGTTGCTGGCTGCGGTAGCTCCAAAATGGCTGCTGGTGGCACACTGTGTGTGGTGCTGTATGACCTATTATGACAGCGGGACTCTGTTGCACTGATTAAACTTGCCCAATAGGATTGGGGTGTAAGTCACACAGACATCTTTAATTGTTTAATTTAACAAGGGAATCCAACCGCACCAGCAGAGCAATATCTGTCTTTCCACAATGCCTATGACAGTCTCTAGCAACTAGCTATAATGACTAGATAGCCATCCCTCTCTGCAAACAGGTTTTTATTATGCTGGGTCAGCCAAGTCTTTGACAGACTTTGTCAAAGAATCTTAGGAATGTTGTTCTCTCTCTCTCTCTCTCTCTCTCTCTCTCTCTCTCTCTCTCTCTCTCTCTCTCTCTCCCCAAGAGTTTCCCATCTTTCTATTTTCACAGCTGATAATGTTTGCCCATTTGTGTTTTTATTTTTCAAAGTTGATATTTAGAAGCGTCTCTCTTGCACTAAAATACTGGCTCGTTCTGCTGTGTCACGAACAGCCCAATCCTAACCAACTTTCCTGTGCCTGTGCAGCCGCGATGCAGGCCCGAGGTAAGGGAACAAACATTCCTCGAAGAGGCCTCCATGACTATCCCCGCACCGCAAAATACAGTGTGCTCCCTGTTGGCATGGCTGCATCGGCACTGGAAATTTGGTTAGGATTCGGCTGGAAAGGACATTAATACAAAAAACTTGTTCTGATAACTTCTTCCTGTTCGTTTATAACTCAGATGCCCAATAGAAGATGAAGATGATTGGGTTTTCCCCCCAGTCACACTGGGCCTCTTCTGTCGAATTATAAGGAACAGGAATATTTATTGGTGAAGTGTTGCAGACCTAAACACTGGGTAGCAGCAACAAATTCCTGAATGGCAATTAGTGTTTAATTATCCAATATTTGTGGTATTTTCCTGTTCTCCTGACAGCCTAAACATGTCTGCATTGCTCTGGAAGATGAAATTATGTTGCTTGTTTCTTTATTGCTAGGTTGGTATTTTTAGAAGCTTTATTTGGGGTTTTTGTTTTAATGAATTATATTAGGCATCTTGCATATGGCAGTTCTTGGAATTATTCCGGAATTGGAAAAGTCTCAGAGTTTAAACTTTGGGGCCTACAGAATATTTGCTAGATTTTGATCTACTGCTAGGAAGCCTATGGCAAATATGTCCCTGAACTGATATTTAAAATGTGATATTAAGACAATAAAGAGTAGGTTCAAATGAATCACAATTTATCATCAGGAGGATGAATAAGAAAAGCTTAATAAAGCATGTTGATATGTTGTGTAATACGTTGATATGACTATATTATAGTTCATGTTTCTTTGAATTAAAACCGTAGCTGGAGGTAGGATCTCACACCTTTAAGCCCTGCATTCCAACAGCTTCAATGTTTGAATATTTGTCAATTGCTGGTCAATATTACTTTTCCTTCCCAAGTACAGTATGTATATAGCTAGGCTTACCATATTTTTCAAACTTCAAACCGGGACACCCCCCCATACCCCCCCCCCGAGGTAAATAATTAATTAATGTCAAAGCAACGAAAAAGCAAGGCCGAAGAACCACAACCAATCGTAAACCACAACGAAAAAGCAATCAGAAACAGCCCAAACCAATCGCAAACTACCCTCCACAACGAAAAATCAATTCTAAACCACAACGAAAAAGCAATCAGAAACAGCTCAAACCAACCCCCAACTACCATCCACCACGAAAAAGCAATCTAAACCACAACGAAAAAGCAATCAGAAACAGCCCAAACCAACCACAAACTACCCTTCACAACGAAAAAGCCATTCTAAACCACAACGAAAAAGCAGAAAAAACAAGCATAAATGTCACAATAAAGCATAAATCCACATAAGAAATCCTTTTAATGAATAAATTATCGAAGAAAGGGGGTGCACAGCGCCCCTTTTGCCGCGTGAAGCGCGGTCGTTTTTTAAAATAATTAATTAATAAAGTAAAGGGGGCGCAAAGCGCCCCCTCTTGCTGCGCGAAGCGCGTCCGAAATTTTTAAATAAAAAATTAATTTTTAAATAATTAATTAATAAAGTAAAGTGCGTCCGAAATTTTTAAATAATTAATTAATAAAGTAAAGGGGGTGCTCCCTCTTGCCGCGCGAAGCGCGTCCGAAAATTTTAAATAAATAATTAATATTTCTATTAAAAATATATATTTAAAAAATACGCTTACCTGGTCGCTGGTCACTGGTCGGTGGTCGCTGGTCGGCCCGAGGTTGAGAAGCAGGCTGTGCCTCCCAGCGGCTCCATGCAACACGGGCAAGAAGCAGGCTGTGCTTCTCCCGGTGCCGCTGTGCTTCTCTCGCAGCCGCACCGGGAGAAGCACAGCCTGCTCGCCTGCGTTGCGCGAGCCCTGGAGCTCGCGCAACACGGGCAAGAAGCAGGCTGTGCTTCTCCCGGTGCCGCTGCGAGACCAGCGGCACGGAGAGAAGCACAGCCTGCTTGCCTGCGTTTTGCGAGCCTGCTAGAGGCTCGCGCTGGCCGGGCAAGCAGGCTGTGCTTCTCCGGTCTCCCAGCGGCACCGCATGGAGCCGCTGGGAGACCGGAGAAGCACAGCCTGCTTGCCCGGCCAGCGCGAGCCTCCAGCAGGCGTGCACAACACGGGCAAGCACTGTGCTTCTCCCGGTGCTGCTGACGACCGGGAGAAGCACCCGCTCGCCGCGCCGCCATCTTCTTTTTTTTTTTTTTAATTTCATACTTCCCGGCATCTTGGGTCACGAAATCTCGCGTGATCCAAGATGTCGGCGCCAAATCTCGTGAGGGGCGCCAACATCTTGGATCACGCGAGATTTCGTGACCCAAGATGCTGCCCAGTAAGTTTAAAATTAAAAAAAAAGATGGCGTCGCCCATTCGTCCCCCGGGACACGACCGGGAATCGGGTCCGATTTCCGGGACTGTCCCGGCAAAACTGGGACGAATGGTAAGCCTATATATAGCACATCCACGGTAATTTCACTGAAGCGATTTTGTGACACTTGAAAAACCATGTGTTATTTTAGAATGCTAGCCAAATTCCTTTCTGCTGGTAACAGATGGGAATACTAGAATCTGGTATGTGTAAAACAAAATTAACAATAATGAATTTCAATGAAAGTGCTTGACAGTCATTAGTGGAACCTTCCAGATTGTGATGATGTGAGAATGTTGTACTTTACAGTATTATAAAAAGCAGAGAAAACAAACCTTGTGAGTCAAGTCTTGGTAACACCATTCATGTTTTCTGTCTGGACTGCTCATTCCAGAGCCATCCATCTCACTTTCTAGGACCTTCCTTGGCCTCTCTCATAGTTACAGTGCAAGGTTCATGAAAATCTCAGTTAAATAACTATGAACATTCCAAAAACTGTGCATACCGACGGTATTGGGATATGCAACTCTGAGAAGAGCAAAAGAGGAACCTTAAAAAAAACACACCCAAGTTTTGAATTGATACAAATGCAAGACATAACCAAATTTCTGGGCACCAGGAATGGAGGCCTAGCCACCTTGCACAATTATTGTTCCACCAAAACAAGGGCAGCCCATCCATCATACACTGTGGCCTGCCGGATGCTTGACAAACCCATGCTTTTTGCAATCCAAAAAGACAAGCAGAAAAAACAGGTATGTTGCGCCCCTGGCATCAACTCGGGAAGGAAGTGGGGAGTTTGTGGTGGGACAAAGGAAAATGGGCATCGATCTGGGGAGAGGAAAGCAAGCCAAATCTATGCCCATTTCCCCTTGTCCCACCACAACTCCCACCTCTCTCCCATAACTTTCTTTCCTGGTCCACAAAAACAGCCAAATGAGCTGGCGGCTAAGATTTAACAGTTCAGAGAGATCGTGCTTGCTTGCTGGGTTAAACAGACAATCTTCACTTGGTCTTTTTTTTTTCAAAAAGCTTCCTTAAGTATTCTCACTTGTTTTCATGCTGAACAAAGTTTCTGCCTTTGTCTTTGAACATCAGTTTTCAAAATCATTCTGGGTGTACAACAAAAAAAAATACACTTTTATAAGCAGATGAAAAAAGTTACTTTTGCCATACTCACTTTAACACATATTACGGTTATAGGACATGTGCTGGTGAAAATGAAAGCAAAGACTTGTAAAACCGCTTCTAGTATGACCCCCCCCCCCAATTTTGCAAGGGGATGTTCCTTGCCCGACTCTGCCATCACACAAGGCAATGGTGGCAAGATTCCAGCACCCTATGGGCACCCTATGGGTTTGGGAGGCCAGTAGCCAGCTTGTGTTTTGTTTACCTCAGTGTGCTTTGGCTGGCTGACCCCCACGCACTCTCCCATCATGCAGTCTGAGATTAGCCAGTTGCCTATGGAGTCAGGTAGGAATTTTTTGCTGTTCACCTTATCAGCCGTGATTGGCAGGGTTTTTGTTTTGTTTCGTTTTGTTTTCGTTTTTGTTTTGCCTACCCGAGACTCTTTTCTTTGGGTTTAGTGGTTTTTTGTAGCCAGGGAGGTCATTTCTGTTAGGTTCTGTCACTTCTGGCAGGAGGCAGGCGTCGTGATTTTGGTGTGCACCCTAAGGTAAACAGAAGTCAGTTGGTGAGCCAGTCCAGATCCTTCAAGGCTGTCTGGCTCGGGAAGGCTGGCTGGTGACCCCCACTGGCATAACTGCAGGGGGGGCGGAGCTCTAAGTTCTGCCACGATCCGACCCTCCATTACACGGGAGAACGAAGCAGCACCGCCCCCTTGCCTTCAGAGCCTTTCAGGGCAGTATAAGCAACGCGCAGGGAGTCTCCTGTGCGTTGTTTTCACTGCCTTGAATGGTTCCAAAGGTGAGGGGGCGGGGCCGCTTCATTCTCCCGTGTAACGGAGGGTCAGATTGCAGCGGAACTTAGAGCTCCGCCCCCTGCAGTGACGCCAGTGGTGACCCCTCAGGCTTGGATTGCAAAGTTGACCTCAAAGGCTCTCCAGCTTGGGGGAGGCAATGAAGTCCAGCTTCCTTGACCCTTTGGGGTTGGTTCTAGAGAAGCTCAGGCCAGCAATTGATAAGCTGAAGATTTGACTCAGGGTGGGAATGCCTAAAAGGGGAATAGAGGGTGGTTGGCTGCCTCCTCTAGGTTAGGTGCCTGCACTAAAGGGGAGAGGAGTTGTGAGGCTGGGCCCACTGTAGGGTTGCCCAAGTATGTGATTAGATTTTCAGTGAAGTGTCTTGTGTGTTTAATGGGGGGGGAGGGGTGCACAGGCAATGCATGGGGAGCAGGGTGTGGAGTGGCAGGCTGCCCAGTATAATGCTCCTGCCACCTGCCTCTACACTCCTCCCAACATAATTCCAGCCAGGTAGAAGCAGAGGTGTTTTAAGGGGCCTGGACAGGGGCAGGAAGGTGCGGCATGAGAACCTTACCTGCAACTGAATGGCCTTACTGAGTAACAGCACACTTGGAAGAAGAGCAGGGCACTGTGTGAAAGGACCACTCAGGAGAGTGTGCAGGTTACACAATGGCTCCCTATGATCTGTATAGGATTCAGGATGTGAGCCCATACTTTTTTAAACTCTCTCTCTCTCTCTCTCTCTCTCTCTCTCTATATATATATATATATATATATATATATATATATATATATATATATATATATATATATATATATATATATATAGAGAGAGAGAGAGAGAGAGAGAGAGAGAGAGAGTTTAAAAAAGTATGGGCTCACATCCTAAATATATATATATGAATGAGAGAGAGAGAGAGAGTATTTAAAAAAGTATGGGCTCAGTTAAATAACTATGAACATTGTGTTCATAGTGTGTGTGTGTGTGTGTGTGTGTGTGTGTGCGCGCGCGCGCGCACCGCACATACATTTTAGCTCTCAATACTGTAAGCATAAATGAAGCATAGAGTTTTCACTTCAGAGTCAGTCAAGCCACTTTTCCCAACCATGCTAATTTTCTTTTTACACTCATCATCTATTTGCATGAGAAAACTGCTGCTGTTTACGTCTTTCATCTGCTACGGTGATGTTGATTCCTTCAGTCATTCCCCCCCCCCCCGTACAATTGTTTCCTGTTATATAGACATACTAGCAAGAACACATCTGCCTGCGTAAAAATGTGATGACGAAGATGGTCACCGATAAGGAGACCAAATTTACAGTTTCAGTTCTCATGATTTTTTATGTCAATTTACGAAAAGTATGAAGAGTTGACTCACAAGTGCAATGTTTTCATCAACATTTGAGAAAAGCAATTTGATTAAAGTTGTCGTTTGATAAAAGCGATATGTAAATTAAGTTAATCACATGTGCATAATAGACACCGTCCTGGAGAGTCACTGCAGGTATTTAAACTTTTCTCCCTGACAGTTGTCCCATTTATCGCTGGGATAATGTGCTGGTGTCCCTATGGCTACAGGATGTCGCACCTGTATCTGAAGACTTGTGTAGCCACAGCTAACAATCACCTCTAGGAAGCCTCACCTGCATCTCTAGAGAAGCCAGTTCACATCTTCAGTTTACTGCATGAATGTATCCCCCGGTCAGGAGGAGGCACTAGTAGAGAAAATTATTCAGGCTAAACCAACTTCTCGATGACCATGGAACCACTGAAGTGACTCTGCACACAACAAGGGATTTTGTAGTTCCGTTCAATTCAGCAGCCACTCCCAATGTAAGCTGTTTGTTCAACTCTAGGAATTTTCCAGCATAGTTTAGCTCAGGGGTGGGGAACCTATTTGCGGTGGGGGGCCATTTCCCCATTGGGACAATTGGCTGCGGGCTGCAAATTTTTGCCCCCCCACCGCAAATTTGACACCCCCCCACGAATTTACCACTCCCACCCTCCCACCCTCCCACCCACGGACCACTCACTCTCTCTCCCTCCCTCCCACCCACCCACCCACGGCCGCTTACCTGAGGCTCCGGGCGGCGGCGGCGGTGGTGGTGGTGGCATTACCTCTAGTTTAAATTGGCCTTTCTGCAGCTGCGCAGATCGCCATTGAGGCCGAGAGATTGCCCACTCGGCCTCAACGGCGATCTGCGCAGCTGCAGAAAGGCCGGGTTCAGAAGGAGAAGGTGCCGATGTCACCTCGGCACCTTCTCCTTCTGAAAGCGGCCTTTCTCCAGCTGCGCAGATCGCCGTTGAGGCCGAGTGGGCAATCTCTCGGCCTCAACGGCGATCTGCGCAGCTGCAGATAAATTGTTTGCTTTTATTCTTATTAATAACCACAATATAATATTTATATACCAATTTGCATCAAAAGCTCATAAAGTGGTTAATAGAGCAAAATAAATGAAAAGATATTTTCCTTCCCAAAAGGGCTCTCTCTCTCTCTCTCTCTCTCTCTCTCTCTCTCTCTCTCTCTCTAGTGCGCACGCACACACACACTCTCTCTCTTTCTCACTCACACACACACACACACACACACTGCAAAAGAGACACCAGCAAATAACCACTGGGAGGGGTGCTCTGTTGGGGTGAATTTAAACCATTGCTCTCCCCCTACTACATATGAGAGTAAAAGGGTTCTCTTAGCCCAGTTAGCAGGGACAAGTTGCTTGCAACCTTTCATCTCACAACATGTTTATTATTTCCAATACAACTCTCAGGCCTTGTTGGCTTGCCTATTCCTAGAACCAAACTAGATGTTATGTGGAAGCTCTGATATTCCCAACATCTTTTTCTTTTACAAAAAGCAACCATGGAGGGTCCCAATTGGGAGAGCCACAGCATGCAGGGAAAGACACACAAAACGTTTGAACGTTTTTTTCAGCCTGGGCCAACTACAGCATTATTAGGGGGTGATTTTCAGTAGAAACAATATGGAGGAAAGGAAAGGGCTACTGCCATACTGAGGTCCAGAACCGAATTAGGGGCTTTTGCAGCGCTGCTTTTTCTAAAAGAAAAAGACATCTGGATGTATAGTAAATTACAAGAAAAAAGCATAGAGCTCCATCATCATATACCGTATTGGTCTGAGTATAAGACTCACTTTTTTCTCCTAATTTAAGTTTTTAAACTAGGGGTGCGTCTTATAATCAGGCTGCTGCAATTTAATGCCAGTGATTTAATTAAATTTTGTTAATAGCACCAAACTTTAAGGGTGCGTCTTATAATCACGTGTGTCTTATACTCGGGACAATACGGTAGTTTGGCCCCCAGGTCATTAAGCTGATCCACTAAAGAAATTTCTAGGTCTCTATTTACAGGGCTGTCGTGTTGGGAATAACTCAAAGGATTTCTCTCTCACACACACTCACACACACACACACACACACTGCTCTTTGGCCTAGGGCAGTTTAGCGGAGATGCCAACGCTAACGGAAGGTGGAGGAGCAATGGAACCAAAGTTGACCTCGTAACTGGAGAGATGGCTCAGGTTGCCGACACATGTGGTGGAGACAGATTTCCGTAGCTTGCACACTCAGATGCGCAGTCTGAACATGCCATGAGCCAAATCTCCACACTGTTTATTGAAAACATCCCTGGCATTTCAAGTGCTGTGGTCTCTGAATATCAACAATCCAACCCTGCAGTGTTTCCTCCGATTTTAGAGGGAAGCAGGCACATAAATTCAGTCGGAACATGCGGAACTCCTGCCAATTCTTTTTTTGTTTTGCTTTGTTTTCTTTCCTCCCTTTTCGCAGGAGAGATGGCTCAGCCTGCTTTCCTGGTTCACATCCAGGAGTGAATAACTTCTCAGACAGCACTGAAACGGCATAGTTTAGACTCACGCAACACAAAGACAGGAAAGGTCTGGGCTGCTAAGGGAAGCAGGAAGAAGGTGACATGGCTATTTGTGTGGTCTTCTAAAGAAAAAGGGGTTTCTTTGAGGCACTTCCTATGGAATGTCTTTCTAGAGTCAGGATATAAAATATGTCTATTGCATATTTGCAAATAAAGTCACTCGTGCCTTTGTAAATTCAACGCCTGACTGCTGCAGTGTTTTTCTGTGTGGAAACAGCCTTGGAGAACATTTGGTGCAGAATGTGGCAGCCAGGTTGATGATGGGGGCCCTGGAGCAAACCTTGGATCCCAGTGGTAGCCCCACATTCCCCCCTGGGGACACTTTGGACACTACCACTGCCACCAGCACTGAGGATTCAGGGATTGGCTCAGTGGGGCCCTTGGCCAGTGCCAACCCAATTGACCCCAATGACCCCCTGATTAAAATAGGTATTCCAGTACATCAAAAACAGCAGTGACTTCATGTTGCTGAAGTGATGGTTTTTACCTCTAGATCCCTAGGCTATGAAGTATTTAGATCAAATACGATTTAAAATTTTCATGGCCAGCAATAATTTTTAAGGAACACAATTCTGACGGGTAAAATTTATGCCAAGGCTTAAAAAAGTATATAGATCTCTGCCCCCAGTCCAGTCCCACCAGAGTCTTTACAATCAGTAGGTACGTACATCCTCTTGCTCAGAAACACAGAAGACGTTTGCTGCAGTTTGTGAACCCTGCTTTTTAATTATTTGGGAAAGGAGGAGGCTGCAGGGGGTAACTCAGTGGTAAATTAAAGAAACTCTTTGTATGCCAAGATTCACATTGTGGTAAGGGAAGAGGCTGCAGTTGGGGAGACAAGAGCACTCTTTATATGCTCAGGGGCAGTCTTTTATTACTTTACTATTATTTCTACTTAAGAATTTTCTGCCATGGATTTATTGTCTGATTTTTGACTACAGTACTCAGTTACAGACTGAGCAAAAAGGTCCACCGGTTTCTTCATCCTAGCACTGTTCCAAGGGGAACTGTGAGTAAAAATGATGGCAGCCCCTACGCTGTCAAGAGGAGTGTGGCCCCCATTTTGAGAAGCAATGCAGACCCCCCCCTTAGTAGCATTACTGTAGGGGGGGCGGAGCTCCAAGTTCCGCCGGGCTCTGAGCCTCCGTTACACGATGGGAGAAAGCGGCCCCGCCCCCTCGCCTTTGGAGCCAAGTGCTTTCGTCGGCCGGAATGGCTCCAAAGGCGAGGGGGCGGGGCTGCTTTCTCCCATCATGTAACGGAGGCTCAGAGCCCGGCGGAACTTGGAGCTCCGCCCCCCTGCAGTGACGCTACTGCCCCCCCTTTCACCTCAACCTCTCCACATTTGAAATGAATGTTCTGAATGAAGATTCAGACAAGAAAGCATGCCTCTTACAGTGCATGGTTAGGCTTGCCTACTCAGAAGTAATGGGACTTACTTCCAGGTTAGTGTGTATGGGATTGCAGCCTGTGACTGATTGCCAGTGTGGTGGAGGCTTACTTTGAGTACATTAATTTATGCCAACAACAACAGCAAGAATAAACATTTTCTTAACTAGAACATGTGCAACAGTGTAAGTGGTTGTATACATCTTGAAATCTTTGGGCCTGCTACCACGGAACATTCCCTGCTGTTTCCTTATGTGGGAAACAAGATTCTGACCCATAGGTATTGATTGTGGGAAAGAGGCAAAAACCTGCAGCATGACCCATACCTTCCTGCTTGCACACCTCATGGGCAGGGAAGAATTCCCATAGTCCTTATCCCCTTTCCCCCTTTGGATCAGTGCACATAATACTGGGTGTATGGAAATATGCCAGAGATCTGCATATTCGCAAGGCCTTTGTAGACTTCCCATAGTAAGATCCAGGGTCATTTGCTCAGCTAGCAGATTTTCCTATTTCATTTTGTTATTGTTTCATGAGTTGGCTCTGTCTAGTCCACTCCACCTACTTTTCAGCTTAACTTGGAGAATTTTCAAAATCAATTTTGGATGGGTGCATACAGTTTGTCACAGTATACAGTTCATGTCTTTTTTTTTTCTTACAGGATACAGATGTGCGCAGGATACAGATGTGCAAGTGCACATGCACATTGATTAAATCCATAGGCAAAAAGAATCTTGATGCAATTGCACTATAGCCTCAAGATTCCTTTTTGTACAGTGATGGGAAGTGCAAACCACTGCATCTTTCGAACGGTGGAGTGTGTGCTCCGCTGTTTGAAAGTATTGCAAATGTGCCATAAATCATGTTTGTGACTATTTTAGAGTAAAGACCACCGGTGCGAGGACAACAGCCCTCACTCCAGTGCCAGATCATCCCTGAGATCGTCGCAGAAAGGTAAGGGGTGCGCCGGCGGGGGCGGGCTGGGCTGCAAGGGAGGGCAGCCGTTGGCCGAGCCGGCCCAGGAGGGGCAGGGAGGGCAGCCACCACATCCCCGTCCTGTTCCCAGGCCGGCATGGCCACTACATGGCCTCCTTAGACTTACGCCAGCTCAATACCTGGTGGAAATCCGAGGAGGCCCATTGGGGCCTCCCCGCACTACAATGAGGGAAGGGGACGAATGTCCCTTTCCCCCGAGGAAACCTCACGATCAGCCTGGAACAGGGATAGGATCCAGTTGGCGGCCCTAGGGTCACCCATGGATCTTTAGTCAGGATTGCACTCTGAATCAATGTGCATGGACCCATATGTGCATTGATTCAATCACAACCAAAGGCAGAACCTTGTCACTTTTGTGTGACTACATTAACAGCCCAATCCTAATCTTTCCCCACTCCTGTTGGTGCAGCCGCGCCAAAAACGGGCATGCTGTATCCAGCATGGTGGCGGTTCAGGAGGTTTCAGAAGCGAAAGGCAAAAGGGGATTTAAATCTCCAGTCCTTACACCTCTGTAAGCCTCCCGCTCCACAATGAGTCTCCTTGGGCCTGTGGTTTTGCTACTGCAAGTTCATTTTGCTACTGCAAGTTCAAGGAGGAAAAAGAGGCAGGGAGGCTGAAGAAAGGGGGGATAGGATCCAACGCATACCGTAGCCACCAGATCCACCCCCACCCGCAACCTCCCTGTCCCATTCTTCCCTCCAACCCACACAGTTTTGTATCCTCCCTGCACCCATTCCACCTCCCACCTCCCCTGCCACCTTACCATCATCATCAGGTGGCCAGGGATCTGCTAGGCCAGGGATCTGCTAGGCCAAGAAGACTTCCTGACAGCGCTCCGGCAGCACACTTTATGGCCGTTTTGCAGCAGTCGCTGCCAGCGGAACATGCATTCTGCTGGCAGCAAGGTCCAATAGGATTGGGCCGTAAGATTTCTTTTTGGACTCGGTTTTTTGAATTAATGCTCCTATGTGTTTGGGCATATCATTAACCTCTAAATATTTGTTTTCTTTAAATAACTTGTAAACCATAGCAAACTGCAACAATATTTATAAACAAAGAATGGAAAAATGGCAGATTGCTAATGCATTGGTGCTGCTCTGCGAATCACAGCAGGCAATTTGGAACTTCAAAAATCTGGGAAGAAAGTTAGAATGGGGAAAATTTCATGAAGAACCTGAGTTCAGGCTATTCATGCTCAGAGCACGAGGAGAAGAGAAAACGTTCAACATCGACCTTTTGGATCCTTGGAGCCTGTGCAGTTCTGCCCCTAAAACGATGAGGTCAGACCCTCATGTCATATATAGGACGAATAAGGCTGACGGTGCAATCCTGCCTAACAATAGGCCAACGGAGCGCGCGCTTCACTGGCCTAAGGAGTTGCCGGCCTAAGGAGTCACAAATGTGCCAGAAAGCATGTTTGCGGCTCCTCACGTGTAAGTGGCGCCGGCTGCCGCAGGTGAGTCCTGTGCTGGTCGGTGCACGGGCGGGGGGAGGACAGGCAGGGGCAGCGAGGGAGGGGGCATTGGCCAGCCTGGGCTGGGAGGGGGCAGGGATATCAGCGTCGAGTTGCGCCGATATCCTATGCCCCATCGCAGCCCAGGCTGGCCTTACATGACCTCCCAGGTTGTGCATCAGCTAAAGAGCTGGTGCGCATCTGAGGAGACCCATTGTAGCTCATGCCACTTACACTGGGGGAAGGGGATCCCCTTCTCCTTATGGTGAGCCTGCCTTGAATAAATCTGATGAGAAATCTGATGATGAGAAAGGCGGTATATAAATACAGAAAATAAATAAATAAATGTTAGGCAGGATTGGGCTTCTCATCTACAGTATTTCAGATTTGCTTTAACAGAGTTCCTTGACAAAGAGAATAACAGTTGGTCATTCTAATGTGGTCACGATGATTAGGAAAAAAAATGATTTGCTGTATCTCAGCTCTAGAGTTACCTGCATTTGTCCTTAGCTTCTTGGCAGAAGATCAGAAATAAAATGCAATAGTAAACAATTTGTATCAACACAACAGAAAAGGGAGCAGGTGCACAGAAAGCATATGCTAAGCAGGAGAAGCAGCAGCAGGCAGCTCTCAAGAGCCCTTTCAAACTGCAGAATTGCTTCAGCTGGGAACACCATAATGTAGCGAATAAGGTCAATTACGTTTATTTAAAATATTTATATCCTGTCCTACTTTGTAAAATGAGAACAGCTTCCAAAAGTTAAAGCAGTACGTTATGAAAATATGTCATTTGCAATGCTATTAATCTAGCCAACATTAAGCAATTCGTACAACACAATCCTCTCTGCAGGTTTACTCAGAAGTATGTTTCACTAAGAAAAAGAAACTCACTGCCCAATCCTAACCCCCACCATTTGCGCCAGTGCAGGCATGCTGATGGAGTGCGTACTGGATCCAATGGTGGGGGCCGACAACCAGTAGGAGGTAAGTAAAATTATTTTTTACTTATCCCCTGGTAGGCTACCTGATCCCCTATGGCAGGGGTTCTCAACCTTTGGAGGCCCGGGTACCCCCATCACAGTTCAATTTTCTGAAGTACCCCCTGCTAATTAATTGCTAATTAATTGTATTAATTAATTAATTAGCTAATTAATCGTTTAAAAATACAAAAAGTATGAAAACAATTTTAAATGTGAAAAAATGTCTTATTTAACTCTGTGTCTTATTTAACTGTGTTTGTGTGAGTGGAAGGCCCAACAAAAAATCAGAGAGACAGAAGGGGGGAGCTTGGGAGCGGGGCAATTGTTTTTAAAATAAAAAAATCCTCTGGTTGCCGACAATCAGCTGATCTTAGCTGATAAGGTTGAGAACCCTTGCCCTATGGGCCTCCTCGGACATATTCCAGTCATTTTTCTGGCGTATGGTATGTCCGAGGAGAGAAAAGGGGGAAGGGTGGCTTGAGAAAGAGGGAACAAGATCTGGTTCTGGTGCATGCCAGTGAAATCACGATCTACTCCCTCCCTGCCCCTGCCTTCCCTAATCCTCCCCAGGACTCCTCCTGCCCTCCCCTTTCCCATCCACAACACACCTCCACTACAAACATACTGGTGCTAATGGAGGCATTTGGAGCCCCTGCTTTGCATGCTGCATGCAACAGCAGCCTGCGTTTTGCGCCACCAGAAAGCACCCTGTCCCGGCAGCACAGGGAGACCATAGGATTGGCCCCTCACTGCCTAGAAAGTGCACTTAAGAAAGTGCACTTAAGTGTGCTTTAGCGCACCTAAGGCTACAATCCTATGCAAACTTTATTAAGAGCAAGTCTCACTGAAGTTGGTGCAACTGACGAGGAAACCTGCACAGGATTGCACTGGATATCCAATTAATTTCTATATAAGAATCATGTCTTATCCCAGCATTTCCCAAACTGTGGGTCGCGACAGTTTGGTGGCTCATGGCCCAATGTGTGGAGTGCCGTGGACCATGCTGGCTGCAGTGCTGCATGGCATTATGGAAACTTACCAGAAGCCGCTTCCAGGTCGCGCCAAGGCGTGCCTCCGAATGCATTGCCGGCAGCTTTCCCAAACTGTCCAGAATGCATTGCTGGTATCTTTCCCAAACTGCACAGTTTGGGAAAGCTACTAGCAATGCATTCTGGGGCATGCCAGGGACAACTCTATGTCTTATTTAACTGTGTTTGTGTGAGTGGAAGGCCCAACAAAAAATCAGAGAGACAGAAGGGGGGAGCTTGGGGGCGGGGCAATTGTTTTTAAAATAAAAAATCCTCTGGTTGCCGACAATCAGCTGATCTTAGCTGATAAGGGGAAGCCTCTCGGGTACCCACCGAGTGGTTGTGGGCCTCGGTGTGACCCATAAGCGGCTTCTGTTAGTGCCCCATAATGCCCCGCACGCTGCAGCCAGCATGGTCTGCAACGCTCCACACTGCGAGACCCACTGCAGAGGACAAGGTGGGCCACGGAGGTGGGCAGATTAGGAATCACTGTCTTATCCTATGGACCTTTTACAACAGTGTCAATCATATGTTGACATAAAAGGTCCAGTGATGGTGCAAACATCATGTCACTGCTGGGCCTTTCAGCTCCGTACCCCTACCGCCATGGTGCCTGGGCTGCAACACTCCCAGTAAGTCAGAGGGGGAGGTGTTGTGAGTGGGAAGGAGAGCATGGAGTGGGGAGAACGTTGGAGGGGTGGATCCCAACAGCAGTGAATTGTGCCAGGAGCCTATCCCCCATTGTTCAACCTGCCCCACCCCTTTCTCTCCTCAGACTTATGGCAGCTACATAGCTGGTGTGGGTCTGAGGAGACCCATAGGCCACCAGGAGGCCTCCCCAAAGGTAAGTAAAATGTTTTTCACTTACCTGTGGCTGGCCATGTGGTGGCTCCCCCAACATTGGATGGAGCGCACACTCCGTCAGCGCGGCTGCATCATTGTCATTGGTGGGGGATAGGATTGGACTGTAAGGTGTGTTTATTGATGTTCATAGGTTCCAACATTGATACATATATCAGATTGCTAGAAGAGCCAAAACACTGATATTAAAACCAAGGATTTTAAGACACTGGTATCATGATGCCTACATGGTTTTTGAGTTTAAGACCACTAGAAAAAAGTTGCAATTTTAAAAGTGGAAACTTTTTGAAGGGAAACCACTGATTTATTTAAATGTCAAATGAGAAACCACAAGAGTTAAATAGGAAAAAAAGTTAAGAATGGAAATAGATTTCTTATCCACTAATCATTAGTGTTTATTTATTTATTCAGGAGAAGCAAGCAAGAACCGTTAAGACTTTTATTTTTCCTGTGGAAGGCAAAAAGGTTAACCATGGATGACATGAGCACTTATTCTGCAGTACATTGGAAGCAGTAAGTAAAAACTGTAGTCTCTGAAAATTGTCACTATAAAATTAGGATTGGGGGTCAGGAGATGGTATTGAACAAAACTGGCAATAAGAGTTAAATAATGTAGTGTGATTTCTTTGGGATATATTTTTGTCTTGGTTAAATTTTCTATTTAAATTCCTATTTTGTCATGCATTATTTTAGACTTTTACAGGGTAATCCTATGCCTGTGTTTACTCAGACACAGGTCCCACTATGTTCAATGGGACTGACAGTCCAAGTAGGGCCTTATGCTGCCAGAACTAGAGTTCCGGCAGCAATGTTCCTTTACAGCTGACAATACACCATTCAGCGTAGCCTGGTCGCTGTTGCCAGTGGTCGGGTCCACATGCCAGCTGTCTGTCCACGTTCCGCAGTGCAGGTAAGTCAGAGCAGGGGACAGGAGGGCAGCAGGGAGGGGGAGGAACAGAAGCAGAGATTGAGGCAATCTCGGGGCAGAGATTGAGGCTGGAAGGAGTGTGGATTGAGGCTGGTAAGGGGGTGGTATCAGTGGCGGCAGCACTGATATCCCATCCCCTTTCCTGGTCTCGATCCTCCGTCCCGGGTTCACTAGGACTTGCACCAGTTATATAGCTGGTGCAGGTCTGAGTAGACCCAGTGGGGCAGCAAGGGCTTGCTTACCCCATGGTAAAGGAACAAATGTTCCCTTACCTCGAGGAGGTCTTCACAGCTCAAAACTCCCCCGCAGGATGCAACACATGCCTCACTGGTGCAGCTGTATTGCCACACCGGCAGTTACGTTTGATTGGGCTGCCAGATGTACATAGGGTTGCATCTTTAAAGAATTTGTTGCCTAGGATGCAAGACAATGGGTATTTATTTATTTATTTATTTACAATATTTTTATCCCGCCTTTCTCCCCGAAGGGACCCAAGGCGGCTTACAACAAAAAAGAACATACAGTACAAAAAAATACAATACAAAAATAGTCACATTTTAAAACAGTAAAAAAACAGTTAACAAAATTAATAAAATCAGTATCTAAAAATCGATTAAAAAGATCATTACTACAATTAAAACAAGAGCATAAAAACAGCAGCACTCCACCTGTACCAGCAGGATGTTAAAAAAGGCAAGAGCTCAGAAGACTTCTTAGAACAAGAAGGTTTTTTAGGCTTTGCCGGAAAGTGTCCAAGGAGGGAGCAGTTCGTAAGTCAAAAGGGAGGGAATTCCATAAGGTTGGTGCCACTACTGAGAAGGCCCTACTCTGCCACTACTGAGAAGGTTGGTGCCACTACTAAGAAGAATGTTATTGAAATATGTCAAAACACTAGAGTGCCAAAGAGCAAGAAATCAAAGTAAAAGAATCATTCATTCATTTTAACAAACTGCACAAAAAAACATCAGTTCAAATTAAGGGCATGAACTGGTGTGCACACTGTCTTTGTGCAAGAACAACAGTTTGGCATGCAGGGAAGACAATGGGGAAGGGCACTGCTGGTAGAACAATTCTGTGCATGGAGCAAATCATGTGGGAAGTGGAGATAAGGAAGCAAAGGACTATTTATTTCATGTTTTAAACCACATATTTATTTAAATGCCATCCATGAATGCTAAGTGTCCTGTTTGTTTAAAATTTAAACACTAATCTACGCAATAAATTCAAGCATGTGTTAAAAACACATGCAAACGCTGTACTTTAAAATATACATAAATGTCACCATGCAACCCTCTCCAAATTATGGTTCTGATTTATGCTAAGTACAGACAAGCTTTCTCATGGGCCAGAATCCAAAGGCAAACTTGACATGCGCCCCAAGCCTTGAGCGTACCCAACTGGAATTTTTACTTCCCGCCCCCTTGAATAGCAGACCATCATAGCACACAACAAATTAGATGTCCGTTCCATTTCAAAAGTGGTTTTCCATGTGGTGTGGGAAACTGCTGTTTGAGAAACACAAGCCTAACATCTCCCTGGGCAAATGGACTCATTCTTTGGGTTCCAGCCACTGGACAATGGATGTTCTGGAAATGAAATCTATTTCTAAATGTCAGTGTTCAAGGCACTAATCCAGAGGGGGGGTTATACAGAACTGGAAAGGATCTCTAATATGGTAGATACGGTACCCTTTCCTTTGAAGTAAAACAGCAGAGGTTTATTACCAAAGTGATCTGAGTCTTCCAAAGCTCCAGTGATATGAGAGAAGTGCGTGTACATGTCTCATGATCAGCACATATCACACGAACAATCAGCCCAAAGGTGACTGGGGTGCTAGAGGGGTGGGGAGCAAGAACCACTCTGATGTCCTCTGCCTCTGCCCATCTCAAGTCCCTTGTAGCTCTCCCCTCAGCTAGAGAGCTTCCTAGTCTTCATGCGACACCTGCTGTTCCACTGCTCAGCTGCTGGCTACTTTCAGAAGGGATGAAGGTTGCCTCTGAAAGGCACAGTCCCCAGCAGACGAGGAAGGCAATGGCAGGGAGGAGAAGTGGCAGGCAGGACGGAGAATGAACAGGTAGTATGGCCCTGCGTGGGAGAAGAGAGAAAGGGCAGTGGAGAGACATGGGGAAAGTGAGAACGTGAGGGAGGAGAGTGTCACAGTGAGGATGAAAGGAAATCAAATGTGGAAAGGGGAAGAGAGAGAGAGAGAGAGAGAGGCCTTCCTCCCTCTGCCATGTCCTCTCCATGTCCTGCCTTGGCTAGGGTAAAGACCAGCCATAGTAGGTAGGGGCATCCAGTTCAGACTTGGGTTGGCAGGAACTGGAGGTCAGAAGTAGGAGAAGCAGGTGAGAACAGGGCAGGGTTGGGTCCTGGGTTGTTGCCCACCCAGGGCCCAAAGCAGAAGGTGCCATCAGGGTGTGCTGGGATCAAGCACCAAGAAAGTGAGGCTTTGAGTTGCTCTGGTGAGTTGCTCGGACTGGCTTGTTGTGAGTGCTCAGTGCAAATGATTTAACCACGTTTTTTTCTTCTGCATTCAGAAAATGAAACCACAACCATCGTGATAATTACGTCTTATTCCTTCAATGCGCACTCTGGGAATGACTTTAACTTAGAGCTGGCAATTTGTTCAGTGCCAGGCGCCAAAACGGATATATATCTCCATTCTCAAAGCCACAGATAATGTGCATATACATCTTGAATTGTTATTTTTGAATTGTTTTCATGAATACACTGGATACCAAGTCATAAATGGTGCATGTACTGTAGCTTTTCAGCAATAATCTTGTTCTAGCACTATGTCCTTGTGTAGCGAAAAAAGGGAAAAATCTCCCTCTGGCTCCAACCACAAAGGAGGCAGATTCCATTTTTCCCCAGTAACGTTTTTGCTGTCACCACCCGAGGAATTAACGGTAGGCCACGCCACCTCGGGACTGCGCGCCTCCACTAACAGTTGCTTTGGGTTCCCTGACTCCGGCAGGTCCAGCAAACAAAACTCAGAAGTGTGCACCACAGCTCCAGCTGTGCGTGCACCATCAACTTGGTACCCTCGCTCCAACGTAGGGCCCAACCAGTTAAGTGAAACAGCTTCAACTATTTAGACTTCAGGTAACGTGCAGAGCGGTTAGCGTGGGGGGACCCCTTTAATTCAATAATCCACACCAGATGTAAAAATTGGTGTCTTTATTACTTAGGCTATGCAAGCATAGGTTAAAAGGCAGAATAACTGCACACAACATTTCTTTGACAGACAAGATACACATGAGACACAAAATAATAAAGAGCTAAACATTCCTCAAACTAAGACTGGTTCCTAACTCACTAGGAACAGATGGTACAAGGCACAGAGCCTCCAGCTAAGATGTTACATGGTGCCGCCTTTCAGAGGGTGCTCCAGCAGATGTTCAACAAAGCGTTCGGCAGAGAGATGGCATCTGGATCTGGGATCTCTCCCAGTCTGCCTCTGACTAAAGGGCTCTAGGGCTACCTTTTTTATACAATTTTGGGGGCTACTTGATGGACAGGTGATGTGACCCAATAAGAGACTTGGGACTAACCCCTTCCTCTGGAGAATGACTCAGCAAACCCCTGATTCCCATAGAAAAATGCCCCCAGGTGAAATACATAACATCAAATTGGCTCTCGAGTTCCCACACTGATATCAGACGTGTTTTTTGCACCACTCAAGCCCAGCTGCAAATCACGCCACCATAATCAACCGATGACCTTGGCTCTGTCACCAGGGAGAAAAAGCACCCCCTCCCCATGAGCTTAAAGAGAACAGAACCAAATTTGATTTTTTTTCGCTACACCTTGGGTTAGGCCCTTCAAAATCCTACATCCCTGATCGTATGAGGTTTCTTCAATATTAAATACTACAAGGGCCACAACTCAAACTGTTATTCCAGGACAGGTGTCTCTCCACCTTGTAACTTTGGGTGCAAAACTGGGTGCATGGCAGGGATGTGGATCAAGTCTCTGGATCCAAGTCTCAAGTCCTAAGTCTTTGCCCCCAAGTCCCGCGTCTTTGGTTGCAAGTCCCTATCTACTTAATGGGGAAAATGGGTTTAAACCTGAATAAAATTCGACTTGTCGTAAAAGGCTCCAAGTCTTCAGTTGAGTCTTTCAAGTCTTTTACAATTGCTGAGTCAAGTCCAAGTCAAGTCATTGATGCGACTTGAGTCCAACTTGAGTCCGAGTCAATAGACTCAAGTCTATATTACTGGTGCATGGTGCTCGTCATCTGAACTGTGTCCAAAGGCTAGAAATCATCAAGCTTCTAACAAACACCAATGGGGTCAACAAATGTGCTTTGCTGGTCTACAATGACTTTCACAGAATGTATGCTGCCCAACTTCTAACTTGTTCCAGCTGACAACTGTTCTCTAAAAAAGAATGTTTGCTGCTCAACTCTGGAAGAAAATAGATTCTGGCAACAGATTTGTGAGCCTGCCACTGTAGCTGTGGGACAGTCTTTGTGGGGGAGAGATTTATTGGACTCTGGAAATGATCTGGAAGGTACAAACACACACACACATACCCACCAACCATGCTGGACCTCACTAGCATGTTAGGGATTGGCTCAGGACAGGCCTAGTGAGGGAGACCCCACCCAGAAATCATACAAAGCCATTGGATGATTTCTCTGCTGCTGTTGATCGCAAGCTGCTGCTTAAATTCTTCCAAGTGTGTGGTCTAAGAATGTAAAAGTGTTTTTGTTTGTGGCTGCTGTTCAGCGAAGAGTAAAAGAAAAATCCCTGAAGACTGATTCCGGACAAAATTCCTTATGCAACATGAAAACTTACAATGTTGGTTTAACTCAGAGGCGTAGCAGGGCCAGGGCCGGGGGGGGGGGGAATGCAATGCCCCCAGGTGACAGCTGCGACTTCCTCACGAGGAGAAGCCGCAGCAGGAGGTTTGTGCTCCGTGGCTGCCTTTTTGCAACCGGAGGGCTGCGTTTGCAACTGCGGAGCATTTTTGCTCCGAAAACGATGCGTTTTTCTGGCCTTCCCACCCGCCCCAGGTCCTGAAAGGCTTGAAATGAAGTGCAGGGGGCGGGGCGATGACATGAAAGACATCATCTCTCCCCCTCCGGACAGGCCAGCAACGCTACTGCTTTAACTGAAGTCCAATAAAAGATTTTGGCCTCAGTCCAACTCTGATTACACTTGGATGTGCATCCCACTTTGCATGAGCCATATCCACATCAACAATATTCCAAAGGTAACAAATGAACATGCCAATACACAACTGTATTTAGGAGTATATCTGCATCAGCTGTGCAGCATGCCATATCAGGATGACCCAATGTGCATGTCTTCTAAATGTATGTCTTTGCATTGCTAAAAGTGCATTACTTGCGCTTTCATCAGTCTTACATTTAATTGCCCTGATCCAGCGATTTCTTGTGGATGCAGGGGCCCAATGCTTTTGTCTCTGCATAAACATAGTGCTCCCTTGTGGTAAACCCACAAGGACTTCTCCACTCACTTCAATGCAGGGAATAGTAGTTCTGCATTCACACGCTTTTGCCCACTTTCTCTATGGAAACGAAAGGAAAACTCCACATGAGCAAATAATCCATTAGAGCATGCATGGGACTTTTCATGAGCACTTTGGCCCTTGACAAGTTTTCTCCAGAATGACGAAGTAATAATGCCTCATTTTCTCTATCACGCCCCAGTTTTTCTGATGCTTTGTGTTATAACAAAATAAGACTATAAAATGGAATCAGAAATCATTTCAGAAGGTTGGGTTTTTTTCATCAACTCTTTTAGGGGGGGGCATCTTTGGTTTCATGCTTTGGAGTCTTCTGATGGGCTTTTCTATCCTGTCAGCAGGAGTTATAGGAAGTGGTTTGAAGAACTGCAAATACCTCATCTTCTAAGGTAAAGGTAAAGGTGACCCCTGACAATTAAGTCCAGTACACGGAGCGCTGTTTACCTTCCCGCAAGCGGTACCTATTTATCTACTCACCTATTTATCTACTTAACATGCTTTGGAACTGCTAGGTTGGCAGAAGCTGGCCAAGCAACGAGAGCTCACCCCATTGCGGATTCGAACTGCCGACCTTTCGATCGACAGCTCATGGTTCAGCGGTTTAACCCACTGCGCCACCCACTGGCCTCATCTTCTACAGTTCCATTAAAGGCTGCGTTTATAATCCTCAACTTTCAGGATTTTGGTAGAGCCCCCTCTTTTGATCTTACTTTGAATAAGAAAAAAAAACACTCAAGAATTTTACGCAGCAGAGTTCCAAGCATTGGGTAAGCGCTCTTTAATAGCTGGGTTTAATGTATTGCTCAAAAAAGACGAGAATCCTGGAAAAGCTATTTGGTTTCATTCAAGCACCAGAAGCTATAGGTTGAAGGGCAGAGGGAAAGTTCCTTTCACATGTCAGTTATTGCCACTTTATAGATCAGATAATTATATAAACAGTTTTCAATACTTTGCAAGAACAGCATTTCTTCCTCATTGAGTCTTTTCAGGGGGTCTTTGAGATCAAACATTTATGTTTATCAGCGCCAGTTTTATTATCTTGTATTTCCTATCTGGTTGGGTTGAGCTGCCTATAGATTTTATGACTCTGAGTGCTAGCTGATTTTATAACTGCGTTTAAATGCTCTAAATTTGCTTACTGGGTAATATAAATCTTGAAATAGCATCACAAATGTCACTCAGCAAAAAATACGATCTCCCCAGTGTGATTATGAGATGGAGCCGTGTACCAAGATGCTTTGCTCATGGTACTGAATTAGCTCCTTTCGATCTCTCCTTTTTGGCTCTACTGAATTCCCAGAACTATTTCCCCTCCATTGAAACAAAGCCCTTTCCTCCTATATGAAAGGCTCCTTAAGAAGTTCTCCTCCCTTTGTTGAAGTGAAAAACCCATTAAGGAGCTCTGTGCGCACATGGAAATTTGCTGAGTACTATGTGTTATGATGTAAAGGTGCAGCACTGCCGTCATTTCTACAAATCCATTAATGATTTCAATGGTTTATATGTAGGAATGTAGGCTTCTTTTGATATTAAATGGCATGCCCAGCCATGAAGGAAAAGATGTAATGCTATGATGACTAGGGCTGAGCCAAAATGGGGGGATATGTTTCGTGAAAAACGTGGGCCTACAAAATACTTTCACAGTTCTGGCAATTGTTCAGAGTCCTGCCAAATGGGTGGAAATGTCCATCTATTCAGATTGAAAGCAGAAACCATTGCCTTTGGCCTGAATTGCCTTTGTAAAATAATGTGGCTAAATCTGGTTGGATGTGTAATGATGTGATGTTATCACTCTATTCAAGTGATAACTGGTTGACTGGGATCACCTCAGGAAGAATTCCCTTATAACAAAAAATGTACTTGAAGCTGCAGAAAATAACAGTTGCAACCCATCAGTGAAAAGTGGCCAAAAAGTAAGGAAGACGTTTCAGCGAAACACTTTCAGCCTTTTCCTCTGAAGTTTTTTGTACAAGAAAGCTGAATGCAGTTGTACGGATGATGCATGTCAATTTTTGGTTTTTCCTACACAAAATGTTTCCTAGGTAGGAAAGTCTTAGGCCAGCAGGGAGAACTTTGAGTGTTTGCGGGGGCGGGGTCAACAGTGGCAGCGATCCAGGGGATCGCCGCCACCACCGCCAATACTGCCCCCACTGTACTTACCGTGGCTTCGGGAAGGCCTGCGCGACCTTCTGCAGGCCTCCCCGATCTTCAGATCACCGTTTTGTGGCAATCTTTGGGTGCTTCCAGTTTTCGCGAAAACCGGAAGTACCTGAAGATCGCCGCAAAACGGCAATCCGACGATCGGGGAGGCCTGCAGAAGGTCACGCAAACCTCCCCGAAGCCCCCCAAGCCCTGGTAAGTACAGTGGGGGCGGTTCCTCCGCCATGCTGTCCCCGTCCCTTAAGGGGGCAGGGGGCAGCAGTGGTTCTCAATGGTGGGTTGCGATCCACAGTTTGAGAACTGCTGTCTTGGGCTGTATTTTTATGCACATTTACATGGGATTGTAGTCGGTTGAACTGACTTCTTAGTAGACATGCACTGTCAGTGACCCCAACTAAATTCAGAAGTCAACCATTAGTCCAGAGGTTCCCAACCTGTGGTACGTGTACATGGACCACAGACTGGTGGTATGTGGGCTGCCAGTGGTCAAGATGGTGGCCGCCATCTTGGCCTCATGGCGCCACGTCAGAGCCAGAAAAGCGGTGGCTTGAGCTCTGCCAAGCCAGCAGAGCTTGAGCGTGCGGGCTCCAAGCATAGGGAATGACCCTCCTGCCGTCCCCTGTGCCTTACCAGTGATTTGTTCACTCTGGTGCAGCCGCAAACCCGGAAGTAAGTGCCAATGACATCAGCTTCACTTACTTCCGGTGGTATGCGGAGGGCTGGAGGCGTGCCAAGGTGTGAAGAAAAAGGTTGGGAACCTCTGCATTAGTTAACTTCAAGAACATGCACTATCTTACTCAGTGAAATTGTGCTTCTACTAGAGTTAACGGCAAACTCACCAACTATTGGTGGGGAGGGAAAGTTTGAACATCACACATAAAGCTGTTTTTATATATTAGTGGAATGTCAACCTTCTTGTATACAAAGGAAAAGAAGCACCCAATTAACTTACAATAGAAACATTATTTCATGGAACAAAAGCCAATGTTTTACAATATGTGGCTGACATAAACCAAGTATTTCAGAGAGCAGCCTACAGAGTGTGGGCATCCGCTTGCGATAACATTTATGTTCTTCAAGAAGGGAAGACTACAATCACTCAAATTGCACACAATGATGGTAGTTTCTGTTATTTGGTTTCATCTACCTCTTCAAAAGTTGGAATTACAGACAACAGTATATAGCAACTGAAATGTGCAAAGTGAGCCAAACCCAATATGGAATGTAATCTGAAAATGCAAAAAAATGGGATGTGTACTACTCACCAGCCAGAGTCAAGCATTTGATGTTAATGAGTGAGTTAAGGACTTGCTCACATCTCTCCCACTGGAATCAGTGGGACCTGATAGTGCTTAATTTTGTCTGGATGATGCCTAAAGATTGTACACACAAAAAGCCACACCCAAGAGCAATGATAATGACTGCTTTAAACAAGAAATATTTGGCTACTCTTCACTACCAAATAACAAAGCCACTATTTGCAATTAAAAACAGCCCAGAAAAATCTTCAAACAATCCCAACACATTTGGCCTACACATGTCCATAGAATAATGCTCATCAATATGTTCTATTTGGCACATCTCTCCGTTTTTTAATATCTGGAACAAAAGGATTTGCATGCCTCAAGAACTGTATTTGGGATTAACAAAAGTGAGGCCAATTGCCACAAGTAGTGGTGTTGCATTGGCACTGAGATCTTTGCGTCCCACCCCATATGCTGGTTTACCACTGTAGCTGAGCCTATGGTCAGGCCATATGAAGGTTTTTAATTGTATTTGCCATTGAGTTATGACTATTATAAGTATTAACATAAAAATGCAAAAAAGAACTCTAAATACTGTAGCCTCATAAAAGAGTATTAAGAGAGAGGGTGGATGCCCAGGGTATAGGACTGTGTGGGAGCCATACTGTCTGCTGGTAAGAAGGCCAGCTCCTTAATTCTCAGAATGTGGCTACAGGATGCAGTTGGTCAGTAAAGGCACTTTGCACATGCTCAAGGTTCGTTGTTCCACCGTCAAATAGTATTAGGTTACCTTTTAAGTACTTTAACTTTGGGGACCGATTAATTAGCTAATTAATTAATTAATCCAATTAATTAGTTAATTAATTTTTTACTTCAGGAAGTACTGGACCATGACAGGGGGTCCATGACACGGGGTGACAAAGGTTGGGAACTCCTGCTTTACAGAATGGTGGCTAAAATTGCTTGTCACTAAAATGCCCCTCATGGATAGGATATTGTAGGTAAAAAGGTGGGGTGCAAAATCTAGAATGGATGCCTCAACACTGCATTCCTAAAAGCATTCACCCAGGAACTAGACTAACAGCACAATCTTATGCTGGCCTCCACTGGCGGAACAAGCACTTGCGTTCTTGTAAACATGCCATAAGGCACGTTGCGGCAGCCCAGAAGCTTGTGGTGCCGGTGGAAAGGCCTGCACTGGCCTGCCAGCACCAGATCTTTGTGCAGCCCCTGGTGGAGCAGGTAAGGTCCCACCAGGCTGTGGAGGGGCGAGGGGAAGGTGGAACGTGGGGGAGGGGAAGGTGGGGGAGTTTCAGGGCAGGGAAGGGTGGGAACAGATCAGGCCTGGGAGGGGGATGGGCTCGGCAAAGGAGGCCTCCGCCAAATCCTAACCCCCTTCCCAGGCTTGAAAGCCTGACACGAAGAAGCTGCTCAGATTTGCGCTGGCCATTTAACTGGTGCACATCTGAGTAGCCCCATAGAGGCTGCTGGGGCTCAACATGGGGTAAAGGGACAAACGTCCCCTTACCTCGAGGAGACATCCAGCAGCCTCCAGCCCCACACTGGAACAAGCGGAGCCTGCCTTGCCGCTGCTGCATCCCAGCGCAGGAGGTTGGCTACGATTGCACCGTAAGGCTGCAATCCTATACGCACTTTCCTGGGAGTAAACCCCACTGGACACATTGGATTGTACTGTTATACATTTCAATGGGATTGACTTCAAAGCGAATTTGGCATTTAGATTTTAGGGAGTAAAGAACCTTGATAACAACATCTACTAATGCTAAAAATCATGAGGTGATGTGGTTTCTACCAGACATTTAATAGTGTTGTAATAAATAATAATAATAATAATAATAATAATAATAAACCAATTAAAGGTTTTCCTTGCCATAATTCAAGGATTATGAGGCCATCACCACCACAGATCAGGTTGTCTCACAGCTTTCTGGCTGAAAATGTAACCTAGTTTTTGTAATGTTTGTCGAGTAAACAGTAGCCAGGAAATTCTTCTAGACTTGTTATATTGCTCACACACACTTTCCTTCTCCTCAGATGTTTAAGTGTCATGTTCTTAGGTAAGCAGAGAATGGATCTTCTGTTTATGTTTTGTCTGTTTTGAATAGTGTACATTTTATTAGTCTCAATCTCATACCTAGACATGCAACAACAAACAAACAAACAAACAAACAAAAACCTCCGTCCTTAACCTTGCTGGATTTTAAATCAAGAAAATAATTAGTGTATTTTGGCCTACAATGGCCTGGACTGATTTCTCTGTTAGAATCAAGTCTGCAAGAAAAAGATTTGTTCTGTCTACTAATTCAAAGTGTTCTCAGTCAGCTAGCTATGCTTCTTTAATTAATTGTAAAAGCTCATTATAGAATCTCTCTCTCTCTCTCTCTCTCTTCCCCCCCTTCCAGGGGCTCCTTTGCACATTCCTCTTTTCCAATGAAGTTCTTAGTGGATCAACCACACTGTAGTAACATTTATATCCTTTCAGCACTTGAAGGCGTTCAGGCTCATACAACATTTGTCCAGCTGATCTGTATCCCGTTTTTTGATCCTCTACTCCAGGGGTGGCCAACCTTCCACCATTAGGGCCTCTGTGTTCTTAAGAGTTGTGTAGAAGACAGAATCTTGGCAGCTGCAATTGCTGATGGTGCTGCTAAACCAGCTGCACCTGCTGAAATGCTCCCAACTATGCAACCATTGAAGGGCCAGGAGCATTCATGTTGAAAGGTTGGCCACCCCTGCCCTACTCCTTGTATTCACTTCAATTCCCAACTAAGCCAGTGCTGAAAAAAATAGCACCCAATTTTGGGGGTCATTCATCAATATCAAATTTGACATGCATGTGTCACGCAGATATACCGTATAACATATATGACAAATATAACATGTCTGTATCATGTGTGTGACATGACATCCTAGTTATTATTATTGCACCATTCATATACATGGCATTTTACAAAGATTGACAGGTCTCTGCTGCAAGAGTTTTACAGTCCAGATATTGACACAAAGGAAGGGAGGGGAAATAGGTAGATAGGGAAAGAATGTGCAATTCGTTCAGTTTATATGTCCTTAAACTTAGTTAAAGTAGGGTTTGGGGACTAAGGTGTTCTGCCAAAGCCTTCACAGAAAATGTGAGTTTTTAGAAGGGATTTGAAGGAAGCAGGAGAGGAGACATCACGCAGGTGTATAAGCACTTGATTACAAAACACCCGACTGTCTGCCACATGTGTGAAGAGTCTCTCTTTGCATCTATCAAATTTGATGCAGCTGCTGAACTATTAAAGTTACAGCAGCCTCACTGCTGAAGGTTGGCTACCCCAGCCTGTACAGAAATAGCACAGTGTATCTGCAGCTCAGATGGCTGGCAATCTGTATCCCTGAAAAGTCAAGCGATGTGCAAGATTGCAATGAAAATACTTAGAAATAAAATTAAAAGAAAGCAGAAAGCATACCTTTGTATATCCCATGAAGAAACTTTTGGAATGAATCAGCACATAGAAACTTTGGGCAACTGCTCAGCAGTAATTAATGAATTAGGGTTTCTTTAGCGCCATATTAATTTGTAATGTTCTTATTGTATTCCACTGAGTAGCACCTATTTAATTAGGCCTTGGCTGAAAGACACAAGCAGAGGCTGATGGCTGCGTGATATAGAGGATAGTGGGCAAATGTTTATGGAACATAGGCTAACATCCACTTATTTATCCAAAATACTCTCTGAGGATGAACTTTTACAGTAAATGGTTTATAGCTGAATATTTACCAAACGTGGCATGGACAAACTGGATCAGATTCAGGTCTTAGCGTTCTCTCATGTGAGTGGTTTTCTTTTTCTTCTTCTGAGAAATATATGTTTCTTTGCCTTTGGGGGGGGGGGGCTGTTGACACAGGCAGTTCATAGGTAATCAAACACTAGTTATTGGCTGCTGTCTTCAAGTACCTGCCACAATAACATTCCTTTTGCTCAAATATATTGGCTCAAATGCTGGTCATTAGGCTCTGATGTAGGGTAGAAAAACACTAGAAGATTCACATTAAATGCAAGGACGTGTGTAGCACCGTCCTGAATGTACCCACGAGGATGCATAATGAGCTGGCATAAGGAGAGAACCAGAGAAGTGTGTGTGTGTGTGTGTGTGTGTGTGTGTGTGTGTGTGTGTGTGTGTGTGTGTGTGTGAGAGAGAGAGAGAGAGAGAGAGAGAGAGAGAGAGAGAGCACATGCTGTGCATATGTATGGTGCCAGGCTGTCTCCAGCCTCTCCAGTTGGAAGATCTTTGGAGAAGATCTTTGCCTGACATATTGAAGAATCACCACCACAGGAACAGACAATACTGAGCTAGATGGACCAAGAAGGCAGCTTCTTATATCAATGAAGGAAATGTTCTAAATGGCACTAAGAGCAGAGGATTGAAAAGGTGGTGGGAAGAAAGTACATTGTGGTTCACTGGTGGATAATGAAGCCGTCACGTTTTATGTGAGCACAATTTGCATGTTGAATTGGGAGACCTGATAATGTTCTTTTCCAACGGGAGAAAAGCATTGTGACATAAAAATTCTTCTCCAGCTTGCATTTAGCTGGATTTTAAACTGCCTATCCACCTACCATTCACCCATCTACCCATTCCCTGCCTCCAACCCCCCACATTACATTTCTTGTTGATCCATCAGCAATAGGAATAGAGAGACAACACTTTCTCCTTCACCTTCCTGATGCCTGGCATGCTGTGATCAGTGTGTGCCAGATGAAAGGAGTGCTGGGAGGGAAATGTAACACTGTCACTAAGCAGTAGCATTATGAAAGCTACAATTCCCAGCACTCCTTGTATGTGGCATGCGCCTCCTGTTTCCTTCCTTAAGGGCCAATCCTATGATGGTCTTACGGTGGCAGATCGCAAGATCTGCCACCATAAATCCCAGAACAATGGCACGAGAGTTGTTCCATTGTCTGGCAGGCAGGGCATGCGTGCCAGTGCAAACGGTTGGGAGGCCAGCAAAGTTCGGAAAGTTTGCCATGTATCAGATGCCTGCACGCTGATTTAGCAGAAGCATTTGATATGGCTGTTCCAAACCATCAGTGACTGAAGCCAGGAATGATGATGCTTTAATAACCCTTTGCTTTTAGAATGACACAACTAACCAAGAACAAAGCAGGGAGTAAGCCCAACATGATTTTGGAGAGCCTGTATTGTAGGACTCCCTATTGTTGGCTCCCTTACAAGGGAGCCCTGCAAGATTGTCTCCAGTCAAAGAGCATCCTCTGCCATATTTAGAAAACTGGGTAGCTGAGATATCCCATATAATGCCATCCTGTCCATAAGCAACATTCACGTTTGCAATAATTTAACCTTAATATATCCTTTCAATTTAAATGAAGAACAGATTTACGGGAGATTTGCAAAACAACGACTTAATGCTTTGGGGAATCTGTCCCACTATTCCATGACCTCAGCATGCTCTTTTCATATCCAATAAGGATACTGTGGTGGTGGGGGGGGACCCCTCTGAGCTTCCAACATTCTTGTTCTTTATTTGACCTTTATGGGTCTGTTTTCTTATCTGAGCATGAGATTTTACATACATTACTTGGCGCAGTTCTGGGAATTTCCCACAAAACCACCCACAAACCATATGTGTGATAATGCTCTAGGCTGAAAAATTATCTCTGTGTTTATGAAAGAGGGGAAAAGTTGAAATATGTACGTCCGAATTGCTAGGACGACAGAAGAGACAGCAATTCTGAATGCCCCAAAGTCGATACCTGATTTGCCTCTGTGTGTGGTGGTGTCAGCCTGTGTAGTTGGCTTCTGCAGAGTTGGACCGTTGCTCCATCTAGGTCAGAATCCTCTACACTGGCCGGCAGTGGCTCCCCAGGGTTCTAGGTGGGGGTCTTTCCCAGCCCTACCAGGAGATGCCAGGAACTGAACCTACTGCATGTAAAGCACATGCTCTCCCACTAAGCTACAGCCACATCCCCCCGGGCCCAAGCCATCAGTCACATCCTTGTGGTTCACACCCAGGGCCAGCCTTTCCATGAAGCAATGGAAGCACTGCATTGAGTGACAAAGTTTGAGGGGCAGTGAGCTGAAGAGCTCCCACCCCGTTTGTCTTGCACCCTCTCCAGCCTGCCGCCAACCAGTTGGTGCTCTGACATTCTGACAGTGGCAGCCCCCTTCTCCCTAGTGTAACTGGAGGAAGAAGGGGGGGTGAGGAGCTGCCACATGTCACTTGTCCTTGCCCACCCAGCTGTTTACAAAAGCACCAAGTAGGCAGAGAGAGAGAGAGGCAATTTGGAGCCTGATGTGGCCCCTTCCCTTTCCCTTCTCATTGGACACAGAAGTGGTGCAGAGAATGGATACTGGGTGCCAAGAGCAGCTAAAGGTTTGAGAAGGGGGCACATGCATACCTCCCCTTCCCCCTCATCGACTGGATGGGTGCATGCATGCACCTCCACTTGTAGCAAAGTGATGGGGTGGCAACATTGGGGAGACTTCAGATGGCAGGGAGGCACAGGCCATCTTTGGTCACACCCTTAGTGAATGAAGGTTAGGGATACAAAGCATATTGATACTCTCATGACTTCACAGAATTGGAAAATCGTAGGGGCATGTTTGATTGCTAAGTTAGTCCAAGGCTACATATCCACAGTCTTCATTTTTCAGGAGGTGCAAGAGCAGTACTTTTAAGAGCTTTTGTTTGAAAAACAACAGGGCATCAGCCAAATCTGAGATTAGACCAGACTGGACCTGATTGAAACTTCTCTTAACTGCTCTCTCTCTCTCTCTCTCAGCCAGAGGCGTAACAAGGGTGGAGCGAAGGCAAGTAGTTCTGCAAGACTCCGTTACACTGGAGTCAGCGGCCCCTCCCCCTTGCTGTTGGAGCCATTCTGGCGGCAAAGGCAACACGCAGGACACTCCCCTGTTGCTGCTGGAATGGCTCCAACAGCAAGGGGGAGGGGCTGCTGACTCCAGTGTAACGGAGTCTTGCAGAACTACTTGCCTTTGCTCCACCCTTGTTTCACCTCTGCTCTCAGCCCTTTTTTGCCCTGGATATTACTAGTCCACATCCCTTGTGGCCTACAAATCACTGACATGTGCTCCATCTTTTTGGAACTACAGTAAAGGTCTCTTGACTACTTTGTATGGCTGCAGCCTCAGCCAGGTATGCTAGATTTCTAGGAAGCAGTGACCTCTTCATCAATCCACTTACCTGCTTAAACAGCTCATCTGAGCCTCTGCCCTTTTCCAAAACAGACAAATTCTCAGGCAAGGGTGGATGGAATTTGGGAGTCATTTAGCTTAACTTGAGTAACTATCACACTTCGGCTCTCCTGTTACCTTTTGATATGACAAAGGCATCACATAACAGCCTTGGTGTGATATATCATTGTACTGGGGAGGACTGAGTTCAAATGTCCAACTCAGTCATGAAGCTCACTGGGTGGCCGTGGGGAAAGTCAATATATCCCAGAGGGCAAATCTATCTCACATGGTAGGATGTGAGACATGTGAGAATGAAATGGAATAACCCACGGTACCCTGACCTGAGCTCTTGGGAGGAAGGAGGAGAGCTGGGAGACTGGGATAAATAATTAAATCAAATCAATTTCCTGAGATGACAGTTTCTTCCTTTGAGTGCCTGTGTGGTGACAGCTGTTGCGTCAAGATTGCTTACCATATGTAAGAAACCCTGCATACCAAAGCCCCTCCAAGTGAAAGTTTTCTCGGCACAAATCCGCCTTGCCCAATAGTCAAAGACGATAGATAGTATCTGTACTTTTGTGCACAAAGCACACGTATATCTCAGCTGATGTTTCAGTGCCTTCAGGTGGGATTTCACAACGTGCCTTCTAGTCCCGATTACTTTGCGGTAGCCGTGGTCTGTTTGCCATGCTGTGTGCCTGAAGATTTGATCTCTGTCCATTGGACATCAGCAACTGGGCCAAATCTGGCTTCCGAAAGCACGTTGCCTCTCCCCACAGATGTCGACATAGAGGCAATACTTATTTATTTAGACATTTTGGGATTTATTTGTTTTGAGAAGATTTCTATCCCACTTTTCAGATTTACAAACCTTCTAAGGCAGCATACATAGTAACAACAATAAAACAAATCTGTTGGAACAAGCTGATGAAAACACCAAGGCAGCAGTTAAAAACAGAACTCAAAACCAACCATCAACATGCAACAAAATAAAATAGCCTTTGTTACCCACTTAAAAGCAGCCAGGGAGTTTATCTGATGGAAACCTTCAGGGAGGGGGTTCCTCTGGTGCCATGTCACCAAAGAAAAGGCCCTGCCCCTGGTCCTGATCAACTGACAGTGCAAGCCTAGGCATGTCTACTCAGAAGCAAGTCCCATTGTATGCAATGGGGCTTACTCCCAGGAAAGTGCTATAGGATTGCAACCTGAATGTGTGTCAGTAACAAGCCAGAGAGCAGGGCCTGCAAGACTGAACTTCAAATTGGGCAGACTCAGCGTTGGCCCAGGCGGTCCTTCAGACCCAGATAATTTAGGGTCAATACTAATATCTTGGATTGGGCCCAGAAACAAATGGCAACTAAGCTAACTGGTATAAAATTGGTGCTATACTGTTGTGCTCCTGGGCACCGACCAGCATCCAAGCAGCAGCATTTTGAACCCTTTCAAGTTTCCAAGCCTTCTGTACCCCACATCAAATGCATTACAGTAGTCCAGTGTAACTACTACTACCTGTATGAGATGACCATGGCTAGGCAACTGGTGTACCAGGTAACTGGCCTCACCTGGGCATCCTGGGGAAACACCAGATTAAGGAGCATTCCCAAGCTGTGGACTTGATCTTGGACACCACCATCCAAATCTTCCAGAACATTTCCATCTTGTCCAGATTCTGTCTCACCTTGTTTGTCCTCATCCAGAACGGACTCCACACACTGGCTCAGGGTTTCAAAGTTTGGGTTGTGGAATGGTAGGCTTACCAGATCCATACCCCTGGGGCTTGCTTCTGAGTAGACATGCCTAGAATTGTGCTCTAAGGGTTTAACAAGCTACACCTGCCCATATTCCTTATCCTAAAGGTCTAGCACTCTGCCCCGGTATGAATCTGGTAAGCCAGGAATGGCAGCTATAAAAGATCCAGCATGATACTTTGCAGGCTGAGATATAGGGCCTTGGCCTATCTACCTCTCCTTTTCAAAATAACCCTCCAAATAACACTAGTTGTTAGCCAGGAATATATGTACAGTTAATTTTTCTCTTGACAGAATGTTTTCATATGTGAAGGTGATTTAGCAAACCAGCCACTTTAGAAGTGGGGACTTTCTTTCATTTTTGAAATGTCCCCTACCTCCTATCCCACAAGTCTGTGTGTATAGTGGATTATATCTGGTTGCGTTTCCAAAGGCATTCTTTAAGCTCAATAAAATTTTCTGACAGCCCTTTTTGCCCTGGATATTACTAGTCCACATCCCTTGTGGCCTACAAACCACTGACATGTGCTCCATCTTTTTGGAATTATTTTCCTATGTCAGTTTGAAGAAGACCGTTACATAACTTTTCAGGAGTCACTGCTCTGACAGTTCTAAGTAGGTCTGAAGTGTGGTTTCAATTATAGCACATTCAAAGAGAAAGATGGGAAGTCATTTCACAACTGCCACCCATTACCTCAGCAAGGCAGGATGTGCAACAGTTCAACCTTACTCACATCCTCACAGGCGGTATGCAAGCAAGAGGCCCGGCCATTGCGATGATGAATGGTCACCCGAAGCAACACTGATGCTGGCGAAAGCAGATGGCCATTTCAGAAGGGAACTCCCACCTGCTGCTGATAATGCCTTATACAAATTATGGAAGAAGTCCATTGGTTTTCAAAGCATCACTGACAGGTAGATCAGAGAACTATTAATGTTCAGCCTTATCTTACTATGAGAAAGACTTGGATTTTAACATCTGCTCTGAAATATGTTGTCCAGACCTCCCTACTTTTAAGGCCAAGCAGGTTCCAATTTGAAAGTGTAGACATGAAATTTCCAGCCAGCTTGAGTTTGAAGTTAGGGATTTCTGCCTTATCAGAGCAGGAGCTTTGGCTAAATGGACATGAGCCATTGACAGCCCAATCCTATCCTACGCTCTGCTCAGAGATCCAGCTATGCCAACGCCGGCAATGCTATATCTTGAGCCAAGTAGGCAGGATTGGAGGTCTCCTCGAGGTAAGGGAACTTTTGTGTCCCATAGCAGTCATGATAACAGAGATCTATAATACAAATATGTCATCCTGCAATATTTTTACATGGTGTACCAGTATACGTGGGGTGGGCTCACGTAAGTGAAGACCTGAGAATGAAAGCCTGGTCTCCATCCAATGAAACCAACAGAAATACAGGAGTTACATTGGTGTCAGCTGGCCTTGGACCAGCCACTAGAGACCTGCCCACTTGCCCAGAGTCTCACTGGGTCTCACGTCAGTTCTAAAACTCGCGCCCATTGACGCCTCGTATGTTTTTTTCTTACACACAAAATTACAGTAAGTGTTCCTAGCAGGTATCTGGGTCACAACCAGGCAGATATCTTGTTTACTTGACAACTGTAACTTTATGTCCAAGAGGATGCTTTTTGTTGCAAAAGCAAAGAGGATTAGTTTCCCCTTTCCATTCCTGTCTTGTTCTATGAGGTTCTATAAGGTTTTATAGTGTACGGAGAATAGAAGAGAAGAAAGAGCGGAGAAATGGATACTATACGAAGGCAAGAAGGGATCAGAATGATCGGGTTCTCATTGAGGCTGTGGCCTCATGGTCTGTGAGGTGGGCTTCCTGGCTTTCAGAATCCAAAGTGACCGCGCCGATCTGATGAGGTTGCATTTTCATATTGCACTTAAAATGCCAAAATGCTGAAGTGGTTTTTGAGTCTCCATTACTACTTTTCAGTTTCTGGCATTCTGAAAGCTGACAGGTAACAATGCCTTTGGCAACGTGTTCTCGTCCTTTCTCTTTTCTATCTTTCACGTTGCCTTTTACGAAGCAACGCAATTATTTTTAAAGGTATTGAAAGAATAGAACTTTGGGTGCCACTATAAACTCGATTCTGTTGGAACCAGGCCCACTGACGTGAATAGAACTTATGAATGAATAACAAGGTACCGGATTGCAGACCTACCGGTAGTTTCTCTGATGAATTTTCTATTCATATGTAAATAGAAAATTATTCTAAGCACGGCATAGGATTGTTAAGGCTTTCAGAGCAGTTCTGTATAAGAAGGGGGTTAATGGGACGTTGTACACACATGTCTAATCAGCTCCCCCCACATACTCCAAGTAAAGTGAGAAGAATTTCACAGACGGGTTCAGCAGGTGAAACAAATATGATACATGAAACTGCTAAGTGCAAAAGGACAAAGGAGCTATAACAATGGTCTTTCAGTCTACATCATTCATTTTCCAGAGTTTCATTTGGGACTGCCAGCCTACAACCTGGAAATGCTGCATATATCTTCAAATGCAAAAAGAAGCTGCAAATCAGTTTGTCCCTTCTGTCACCAATTCCTTCATCTATCATTCTTCTGCATGTACCACATGGGGCAAAACCCGAATCCTGCTTGCTGCAGGAGAAATGGGAGCAGGAGCAAGTGAAAGGCCTGGGAAAGAAATAGGACAGAAGAAGCTGTAACTGCATCAACTTTCTCTTCCTTGGCATATATGCACTTCAGATAGCAGATCTGGTAATGCTGCAGCCTGACCTACGCATGAGATCAGCATAGGGCCGGCCCATCCATGAGGTCACCTCAAGCTGTCACATCAGGCAGCAGATTGGTGGAGGGCACTCTTCTGTGTCCATCTTCTTGCCTCCTTTGCCCTCCTCCTTCTCCTTCCACTACCTGGATTGGAAAAGGAAGAGAGGTCAGAAGAGGAAATGTGGAGGAGGAGGAGAGTGCTGAGCTAGAGCATTGGAGAGTTTTTGGAGCAGAGGCTGGCATATCATCAAGGAAGAAGGGGCAGCATTTGGAATGCCACCTCAGGCGTCAGGAGGTCTTGGGCTGGCCCTGGGTCAGCAGGCTTCTCATCATCATAATTCTAGAATTTCTACATATCCTGCTTATCAACAAAAAAGTTCTCAAAGCACAGAGAAGCAACAGCTACTGGAAAGGATGTAGTGCAGTGGTTAAGAGATGGGCAGCCCAATCCTGTCTACCCGCTGGAGTGGCGGAACACTCCAACAGAGTTCCGCAGTCATAAAATGGCTGCTGATGGAGCACGCAGCACTCTGTCAGTGGCCATTTTCTGAGTGCTGCTGCAGGAATTAGCAGCGCTCCACCTCTGCCGACAGACTTTGCAGCACCCTTTGCAGACTTACCTCCAAAGAAGGTAAGGCAGCAGTGGGGGGGGGGAGGGGTGGGCGGGGAGGGATGGGATGGGATGGAGGCAAAACTGGCCGGGACGGGAGAGGAACAGTGGTGGGCATGCTGTGGGAGGGGTGGATCTGTCATCCTATTCCCTCTTTTGCCAGCCTCCCTGCCCCCTTTCTCTCCTTGGACGTGCACCAGCTACAGAGCTGACGCAGGTTCAAGGAGATGTTTTGTGGAGCAGAAGTAGAAGGCTTATGGAGGAGTAAGAGAAAATAATTCCCCTTTCCCTTGTGAAGCCTCCCCGCTGGATAAAGTGTGCCCCTTTTTGGCATGGCTGCATTGGTGGTGGTGGTGGGGAGGATAGGATTGGTCTCTAAGGGCTCAGTCCAGCCCAACTCAGCCCAACTCAGGCACAGTTGAGGCCCAATTGTGGCACAATTGGGGCCCAAAATAGGACCGAGTTAGGCTGCAACTGTGCCTGAGTTAGGCAGGAGGCAAGAGCAGTGGGCCAGGATCGAGGCAAAACTTACCACAGAGGCAGGCAGGCCCCTGTGGGGAGCTGTCAGTCTTGTGGAAGCGAAGAGCCCCCTCCTCAGCTCGTCTGTGTGCACCTACCACAGCTGCTGCAGCGTTCGCAGCAGATGGGCAGCCACAGGTGGGCCTGCAGGCACTGGGCGTGCAACAGTCAGCGGAAGGGCTGAGGTTGTGCCAGTGCCAGCTGCCCCAGGGCACCCTGGGCATTAGCCACCTGCTGCAGGGGGGAGTGCCACTGCCCTCCCTCCTGCAGAAGGCGATGCCACCCCCAAGCCACGTTGAGGCTGCACGTGGGAGTCATGGGGGGGAGGGGGTGGGAACGTCACACACAAGGGGGGTCTCATGAAGTCTGGAACCGCCTCTGCCAGGACATGCCCGTGCGCTGCCTGAAGCCCTGGGCCTCCAGGGCCGTGGCTATGCCCACAAAGAAGGCATCCCGGCATGCCTTCTGCTCCGTGCCCCGGCCAAGACCGAGAGATGCCTTGGGCTTGTCTGCTGCGAGCGGGAAGGGCTCACGCAGCTCATCACACCCCCAGATGGGGCAACGTCGGCGCCTCGCAGCAGGCACTCCAGCGGGGTGGGGGATGCCAGCGTCCATCATCAGGGAGTGGGAGGGGAGGCAGGCACAAAGACAGGGGGTGCTGGGGAAGGGCACGGGTGGGTCAGAAACAGACAGACAACAAGGCTGGTGGGAGAGGGATACAGGGAGAGGGGTCTGCAGAGACCAATAGGGACACAGGGGTCACTTCGCAGATGGAGGCAATGCAGGAACGGCCGCCTCTCATGCAGACGGACCGAGGGCGGTAACGGACGCCATTGACGGGCAGACTGAGGGCGGAAACGGACGCCTTTGACGGGCGGACCGAGGGTGGGTGAGAGCCCCGGTTGCTGAAAGGGCTCTTCACGGACGTGGCAGATGTGCGCCATGTCGCCTGTCAGTGGTTGCCTGCCTGAGAGGCCCCCCAACTCCCCCCTCCCCTCTGAGCCCGGAGGGTCTGGCAGCCCCCCTGCTGTGTTCTCCCTGGGCTGGCTGTGGCAGGCCCTGGCTGGGATTGATGCAGGGCCTTGTGTGCTGGGCGCTGTCTCTGTGTGTGTGGGGCAGTGCTTGTGTAACATTGGGGTCATGTTGTTCAAGGGGCCTTTGCCCAAGGGGCATCTTTATTGTTCTAGAACATTGGCAGAGATGGCCAGGCGAGGGTGCCAGGGGTAGGCACAGCAGCCACTCAGAATGTAGTAGCAGCAGCAGCAGCAGGCGTGCCCCATGGACCTGGAGACGCAGGCTCTTCCCCTGTGGAACCACAGCCTGCTCCATAGAAAGGGGAGGGACAGCAAGTAGGCAGCCAGGGAGGTGGAGCAGCAGCAGCAGCTGAGGAGGGTTGCAGGGCAGGCTCCCAGACCTCTGGCAGCAGCGAGGCAGACGAACATGGGGCAACCAGACTGCGAGCCCAGGGGTGCTCCCCAGAAGGTAGGTGGTGGTGGACATTCCTGGGGGGACAAACAACACAGGGTGTTCCATGGCAGCTGGTGTGTGGTAGCAATCGCCATTGAAGGAATGCCAGTGTGCCGGTTGCAAAGGCCTGCAGGGAGAGAAATCAAACACAGCTGAGTGGTGTGAGACACATAGCCTGGTCTGCGCTCCTTCCCTGGGTGTAAGGTGAGCATGATCCTGTAAGGGAAAGGGGTCAAAGAGAGAGAGACAACAACACAACTTGGGGGTCACAACCATGGCAATCCTAGCAATACTGACCTGTCAGTAGACCCTGTGGAGAAAAGAGGGGGGGGGAACAGCTGGTGTCTACATATGGGTTACAGTTCCACACTCATGGCATTGTGTGCTCACATTCATACAGGCAGCTATGAGACAAGACATTGGTAAAGAGGCATATCATGGCAGGCATTGCAGGCAGACATGAGACAAGACATTGGTAAAGCGGCATATCATGGCAGGCATTGTAGGCAGCTATGAGACAAGACATTGGTAAAGAGGCATATCATGGCAGGCATTGCAGGCAGACATGAGACAAGACATTGGTATAGAGGCATGTCATGGCAGGCATTGCACGCAGCTATGAGACAAGACATTGGTAAAGAGGCATACCATTGCAGGCTATGCAGGCAGCTATGAGACAAGACATTGGTACAGAGGCATATCATTGCAGGCTATGCAGGCAGCTATGAGACAAGACATTGGTACAGAGGCATATCATTGCAGGCTATGCAGGCAGCTATGAGACAAGACATTGGTAAAGAGGCATATCATGGCAGGCTATGCAGGCAGCTATGAGACAAGACATTGGTATAGAGGCATGTATCCTACCTATATTTCTCTATGCAAAGAGGCAGAAGTCAGACCACATGTCAGCACGAACCCTGCTCTTACCTGCACTTACCTGTTGGTGTTGTTGCCTGGGGGGGGGGGGAGAAGGGCTGGGAGAAAGACATGGGTTAGCAAACACTTGCATGGAGACAGCTGCCCAGGCACAGCAGTAAACAGTTTGGCCACAGGCAGAACAGCCCTCTCTGCCCTAGAGGGGGGCAGAGAGGAAGAGAGAAGTGGGGTATTAGAAAAGTTTTCAAAGTCCCACTTTGTGGCTGCTGGGGGACAGAACCCCACGCCACGTGCTCAGAGAGAGAGAGTGAGTGAGTGGAGGGCTGGGGCTGGGCTTTTGTGGGAAAGAGGCTGGGTGGGGCTGGGTGCTGATAGGGTAACTATTTGGGTCCGTGTCCAGAGTTAGGCCACAACTGTTCCGTCTTAACTCAGGCCCAACTCGGGCCCAGGGTGTTAGTACTTTTCAGGAGAGGGCTGGTGTGGGTAAGGTAAAATGGCTCCTATGGGTCTCCTCACATTTGGGTCCACCCTTTTTGTTGACCCAAATTTTGTGCCTGAGTTGGGCTCGAGGGGGCGTGTCAGGGGCTCTCCAGCATCTGGAACCGGAACAAATTTGTAACCGCCCCCGTCACTCCCCCGACACGCCCCCGACACGCCCACTTTTAGGCCGCAATTGTGCCTGAATTGTGCAGTTGTGCCTGAATTGTGCCGGAACCCAATTCAGTCACAATTGCAGCACAAATTCGGCCTCTGCGGCACAATTCAGGCACAACTCGGGCCTAAAGCACTTGGGCTGCAATTGTGCCTGAATTGTGCTGCTGAGGCCTTGGGCTGGACTGGGCTGTAAGAGTCTGATCATGTTCCGTACTTATTCACCATTTCAGTTTCTCTTCAGGGCCTCATTAAAAGTGCTGAAAGCTAGTTTGAATGACACCTTTATGTTCTAAGGTCACACAACCCATACACTGCGAAGCAATCAAAGATAATACATCTCTACATGTCATCAGGATGGCACATGGCTAGGCTACTCATAAGAATGCTCATGTCGTTCAGTTTGTGACACTGCCGATGAGGCAGCTTTGTAGACACACAGGATCTGCATAGGGTTTTGTTAAGGTCCACACAACAAGTCATGGTTGCCCTGATACCCTGATTGATAAATACGTTTGTTCCTCTGCACTACTGCGTCCTACAATTACTTTCCTGAGCCACTTGGAGGATTAGTGAATGTTTGCAAAAGTGTTCTGAGACCCAGGCATGAAAGTCTCCCTGTGTATGTACAGTATTATTTTCCTACGCAGGTTTCTACTCTACGTGCTTCTGAAAATGTACTATGTCCCATATTCTTCGTCCATAAAATATTGTCTGTTTTTGAACGTATTACAGTTTTTCCAAGCTACTTAAGGAAGTACCTGACCTAGTAATACGAGGCTAATGTCTTTACATTCACGCTTTTAGTTCCAAGATAAATATTCAGCATTTGAGAGCTTTCAGTGAGGGTTAGTCTGCTACTTGGCCAATCCTAATAATCCTATACACAACAAACCCACCATTCCTTTCTCATTGAAGTAAACCTAGACGTCTTTACAACTCAAACACTACTAGCATTTGGGAATTTACTGGAGACTTTCCACTTTACTACTACTACTACGACTACGACTACGACTACGACTACTACTACTAAACATTTGTTTAGTACCAACAGAGGGCCTACAAAGTAAGGCAAGGGGAAAAGTGAAAGGCAAGAAAACGTTAGCAAGGATGGGCTAGAGAAGCAGGTAGCATAGAAAATATGTGGCTATGATGCTGTAGTTAGCAAGTAGTGGCCCATGAGCTATGTACGCGTCTTCAGTTATTGCCAGCTGATCTACCAGTGCTGAGCTCAGCTGCTTGCCTATATCTTCTCTGTTTCTCTTATTGACTATCCTTCACTAATGTCGTGGCATCTTCCACGAAAGGGTGATGGAAGGCCACATGACCATGTTTCTTAACTGCCTAAGGACTTTGTAGCCTGCCATGCTGCTTCTTTTTTTAAAATGGTTGTTTTACACATTTATATGCATGTGTACATGGTTGCTGATTGCAGGCCAAGCAAGCATGACCCAAACCAGTCTCATGCCATTTCATGTGGGCTGAGGGGAAGGAACTCTCCAGTCCCATAGCCTTAGGGAAGAAGTCAAACTTTGGTTCTGCAGAGCAACTCCCCCTTCACCCCACACAGTAGCTGGCATGTTTAGAAGTCTTGCTTTAAAAAAAAATATCCCAGGATCATCCTCACCTTGTCGGATCAGCAGATTTCAACATGTAAACAAGCCACATTCTGAGAGCTTCCTGACTGGAGTAACAGCCCAGTCCAGCCTAACTCAGGCACAGTTGAGGCCCAAGTGTGGCCCAATTGGGGCCCAAACTAGGACCGAGTTAGGCTGCAACTGTGCCTGAGTTAGGCTGGAGGCTACAGCAGTGGGCCAGGATCGAGGCAACACTTACCACAGAGGCAGGCAGGCCCCTGTGGGGAGCTGTCAGTCGTCTGGAAGCGAAGAGCCCCCTCCTCAGCTCGTCTGTGTGCACCTACCACAGCTGCTGCAGCGGTCGCAGCAGAGGGGCAGCCACAGGCGGGCCTGCAGGCACTGGGCGTGCGACAGGCAGCGGAAGGGCAGAGGTTGTGCCAGTGCCAGCTGCCCCAGGGCACCCTGTGCATTAGCCACCTGCCGCAGGGGGGAGTGCCACTGCCCTCCGACCCACAACAGGTGTTGCCACCCCCAAGCCACGTTGAGGCTGCACATGGGATTCATGGGGGGGGAGCGGGGGAGGGGAGGGAGGGAGGGAGGGAAAGACACACACACAAGGGGGGGGACTCACCGTTTCCGCTTGGAGGAGGCCGTGCCGCCCCGAGGAGCTACTCCAGTGCGTTGCGCCCTCACGGTGCTGCGCCCCCGGCTGGCAGCTGGGCCTGCGGGTGCTGGCCCAGCCGGTTCCGCAGCAGGGGCATCATGTGCAGCCATGGCAGCACGGACCGGGGATCTGCGGGCCTGCTCAGCAGCATGCCGCTCCCGGTCAAAGGCGAGGCGGTCCCGTTGGACAGCGACCAGCTCCCTCACCACACCAGTGAGGGCCCTGATCTCTGCCGTCTGCGCCGCCTGCCCCGCCACCAGGCCCTCCAGCTGTCCGGAGACATGCTGGAGCCCTGCCATCAGCTCCCGGTGATCGTCCCGGCGATCGTCCCGCTGCTCAGCAAGGGCATCGAGAAGCTGGGCGCGCCCCTCATCGCCAGCTTCCACGCATGCCTGCCACATCCGGCCTGCCTCGAGCCGCTCCCGCTCCATGGCCCGGTGTAAATCAGCCACGGTCCGGGGCAGCTGACGAGCGGGGCGTGGCCCACGGGCACGGGGCATGATGTTGGGGCCCCCCAGCGCCGCATCTGCCGCTGCATCCCCTGCCAATGCAGCGGCTGCTGGGAGGGCCTGCCCCTGATGTGGTGGGGAGGCCTCCGCGGCCCCCCCCTCGCTGGCAGACCCCTCCCCCGGCGGGGACTCTGCGCGGGGTGCCTCCTCAGCCGAGTCACCGGCCCCTGGGAGGACGTCTTCCTCCTCGTCAGCTGAAGATGGAGGGTGGCTCCCCGCCGGCTCCACCTCAGCAGTCTCGAGGCTGTCCCCCGCGGCCCCCGTTGGAGAAGGGAGTGAGGCTGTGCTGCGGTGGGTGGGCTCCGTGTCGCCACACACGGAGCCCCGCCGGGGGCTTGACTCGTCGGAGCTGCTGGCATCGTCTGGACGGGCTGTGGGCGGGAAAGGCACAGGGCTCAGCCAGGTGGCAGCCACCCCCGCCCCAACCCAGGGTGGTCGGATACATACCGGCAGGCTGGCGGCCTGCGGCCTCTCTGCTGGGCCCCAGCTGGGGCGACCGGGCCCGTCCAGCGGCGGCGCGGGTGCCTGGAGGGAGAAGAAGCACAGGTGAGGCCGGGCATGGGCTGCGGTGACGTCCAGCAGTGGGTCCCTCCCCGCAGCACTCACCACTGAAGACCTCCACGCCAACACCACCGACGACCTCCTCGCGGACAAGTGGCCCCAGAATGGCGGTGGCGCTGCCCCGTGTCGCATGGGCAATGGCGGCATCCACGGACATGGAGCGAGTGCGCACCAAGGTCCTGACCTCATGGTTCAGGGCCCAGTACGACCTCCTGAACCGCTTCATGCAAGACAAGCCCGTGCGCTCCCGGAAGCCCTGGGCACGGAGGGAGCTGGCTATGCCCGCAAAGAAGGCCTTTCGGCGTGCACTCTGCTCTGTGGCCTTGCCTTCTCCGAGAGCCACCTCGGCATTGGCTACTGAGAGGGCGAAGAGAGCCCGCATCTCATCATCCCCCCTGTTGGGCCCACGTGGAGCTGCCCTGGGGGGGCGTCCTCGTCGGGGGGGCGGCCCCCGTTGCCACCATCCATCGCCAGGGAGTGCACAGGGAGACAGACAGGCAGACGGGCAGACAGGCAGGGGGGCAGTGGGTGCTGGGGAGGGGCTGGGGAGGGGCACGACTGGAGAGACAAACGACAAGGAAGCGGGCGACAGATACAGAAGAGGGGTCTGCAGAGAGGACAAGGCACATGGGGGGAGCTCCGCAGATGGCGAACGCCACGTATGCAGACGGACCGGACGGGCGTCACCGACGGGCGGACCGGACGGGCGGACGTGGCAGGCGCGGCGTCGGACGGGGCGGAGTCGAAGGGCGGAAGCGGCATCGGCCAGTGCCCTTCCGACTCCGGACGCCACGCTTGGGCGGAGCGATCGGGCGGAGGGGACGGGCTGCCTGCCTGCCAGGGCTCTGGCTGGAGGGGGTGGGGGGTGGCAGACACCACTGCGGGCAGACGCTCAGGGACGGCGTGGAAGGAGGTGGGCAGCAGGTGGCTGTGCAGCGAGGAGCAGAGCAGAGGGAGGCACCAGCAGTGCACGGGAGCTGCTGTTCAACCTTGCCAGCGCCTGACCAACATGGAGCAGGGCCAGCCGCAGCCTCGGGCACAGAGGCGGCAACTGCCGTGGCCGCGTTTGCCATGGCTCCAGCAGTGGCAGCAGGAGCGCCTGCGGCAGTGGCGCATTCGGAGGGAGCGGGCGAGGGAGAGAGAGAGGGCCCAGGCCCAGGAGCAGCCGGCGCTGCACGCACAGGAGCAACAGCGTCGGCGGCAGGAGAGGCAGCTCCGCATGCAGCGCTGGGACCAGCAACGCGCAGAGCGCCGACAGCGGCGCGAGCAGTGGATGCAGGTGCAGCAGCAGCCACGCCACCGGGGGCAGGCGCTGCAGCTGCCACCCCTGCCCCAGCTGCTTGGAGCCGAGGGCCAGGGTGAGCGTGCGTGGACACGGGAGGCCCTGGGTGGGAGGGGTTGGGGAGGGTGACGCCATTGACCCTCTGGAGGGGGGCTCGGACCCAGCCGCCCTGGCGCCCTGGCACATCCAGCAGCTGCTTCCCTGCGTGGAGGCAGGCATGCCCAGCCAGCCGCCAGGCCCAGCTGGAGGGAGCTGGCCGCCCTGGCCAAGGGGACCGCCCACAGGTGGTGACCGAGGCCACTGGCCCAGCTTGCACCGGCTGGGCTGTAACCGCTCCGCGTCCTGTCCACAGGACCCCAGGAGCCCCGACGGCCCAGAGGAGCCATCCTGCCCTGGACCGCGTTCCCACCGTGCCTTCTGAACCATTACGCCGGTCTGCCTCTGATGGTGGCATATGTGTTAGCCCAGCGCCGGAGACGGGTCCAGAGACGGCGGCCGGTGGTGAGGGAGCGTCTGCGCCGGCTGCTGGGCCCCGACATCGACTGCATCCAGGCCTTTCGCCTGGACAGGGGCGCCGTGGCGGAGCTCTGCCACCTCCTGGGCCCGGCTCTCGAGGCCCGGATCCGCTTGCGCCATGCCATACCTGTCCTGCAACGGGTCCTCATCGCCCTGCAGTACCTGGCGACAGGGAGCTTCCTGGGAGGCGTGGCGAGGCAGCTGGGTGTCTCCCGCTCCTCCGCCTGCCGGTGCCTGGATGCATTCGTGGATGCCATGGTCCCCCACGCAGCCGAGTTCATTGTGTTCCCAACCAGTGAGGCAGAGCTGCAGCGGGTCAGGGCTGAGTTCCATGCCATCGCGGGCTTCCCGAATGTGATCTCGGCTGTGGATGCCACGCACATCACCATCCAGGCCCCCCACCGGAATCCAGCCGTGTACCGCAACCGGCATCGCCAGTATTCCATCAATGTCCAGGCCACCTGCGATGCCAGGGCGTTGTTCACCAGTGTCACGGCGCTGTTTCCAGGGAGCGTCCATGATGCCGCCATCTTCGATGCCTCTGCCGTCCGACAACACCTGGCAGAGCTGCCCGAGGGAACCGGCTGGCTTCTAGGTGAGTCGGGGGGGGGGGCCTGGCAGGGGGAGAGGGGTGGGGGGGCCTGGAAGGGGGGAGGGGAGTCGGGGGGCTGGCAGGGGGGAGGGATGGGGGGAACGAGGCTATGGCAGGGACTGATGCTGCCCCACCGCCCACAGGTGACCGTGGCTACCCCTTGCGCCCGTACCTGATGACACCCTACGCTGCGGACGTCCCAGGGCCCATTGCGCGGTACAATGTCGCTCACCGTGCCACCCGCATTGTCGTGGAGAGAGCTTTTGGGATGCAGAAACTTCGATTCAGATGCCTGCACCTGACCGGGGGGCGCCTGATGCGCACACCCAACAAGGCCGCCAAGCTGTTTGTCGTGTGCGCCATGCTGCACAACCTGTGTATCCGGCGGAACACCCCACTCCTCGATGCTGAGGAGGCGGGGCAGCCCGCCATGGACGTCGAGCCTGCAGAGGCTGAGCCTGCCAGGGGGGCCGGCCAGGACCCACGGGGCGTCGCATTCCGGCAGCAGGTCACAGCCGAGTACTTTGGCCCGTAACGTCCAGGTACGGTTGCAGCCACCATGGGGCCCGTGCCAGCCGCTGACCTGCGCTGCAAGGAACCCTCCCCTCACTGTGCCCTACCCGCTTCGTCCCCAGGGACCTCCCACCTCGGCATCTGGACGGTCACGGGCCCCACCCACCACCCAGGCTGCCACCAACGCCACCAGCAGCAGTGCAGGCCCCCCACCCGATGATCCGCGCCCACGGAGGAAGACAACAGAGACAGTGGTGAAAAGTTAAAAGCATGTTTACTGTTCGTTCGTTTCTTGGTTAAAATTGAATTAAAAACAGGTTAAAAACAGAAACAACAGTTATGTGGCCTCAACAGTTGGCCTGAACAGGCCCAGGCCCCAACAGGGGGCACAGGGCACCAACAAAGGGACGGGTGGCAGGGGGGGGACGTGACCAGCACTCCACGTGCTACCCCTCATGGAGGGGGCCGGAGCGGCTCGATGCCCAGCCGGGCCAGAAGAGCGGTCAGCCCCGCCAGGATGGTGTCCTGCCTGGCCTCCACCTGGAGCAGGTGGTGCAGGACGGGTGGCACATGGCCAGCACCATCGCCATGGGCCAGGGCCGTCACATGGCGAATGGCCTGCTGCATCTGGCCATGGGTGGCCCAGGCAGCGCCCTCCAGGTTGCGCAGCTGTTGGCGCACCGCTGCCTGTTGGCCCGCTGCCTCCTGCCTCCCACGGTCCACCCGGCGGCCGACGTCCCGGATGGTGGCCATCACCCTGGGTGCCAACGATGAGCCTGCGGAATGAAACAGATAGGGCGGGAATTAGGCCTGCGGCCTCGTGGTGCCCTCTTCGACGGCCACCCACCCGCACACCCCAGGCCCCCATGGCCTGTCATCTGCTGGAGGCGGCCCCTGTCACAGGCACCATGGCAGGCTGGGACGCAGGCCCCAGTCGGGCCCTCTCCATGGCTGGCCTGACCCCCATCCCATGGCCCGGCCTGGGTCGATGCACATCCCCCCTGGCCCCGCAACGCTCCTGCCCAACCAGTCACCACAGTGGGTCTGGCCACAGGGACATGGCTGCTGACCAGGCCCGGGCACACTATCGTGGCCATGACACACGGGTCCTGGGGGCCACCCCCCGCCATCACCCGGCCGGCCGTTGGCCGCCTGGCACCCACCAACTGACAGGCAGGCCGTGCATGGGGCCCTGGCCCTGGTTGCAGCACACCATGCCATCAGATCCCATTGCACTACCAGGGGGTGGGGGGGTGGGAACACTCACAGTGGCACCGGGCCAGGCGCAGTTGGGCCCCACGCCGCCTCGTCTGGGTGGCCTGGTCGTGAGTCACCGGAGGGCCTGATGGTGGTGGTGGTGGTCCTGCTGCCGCCGCCAGCAGCGCCTCCCGTGCAGCTGCAGAGGTCGATGGCACCTCCTCCTCCTCCACCGGAGCGACTCCCTCTGCTGCTGGGTGGTCCTCCTCCTCCTCCACAGCCTCCATGGCCTCCGCTGCCACCGCCACGTCGTCCACTGCAGGCAGGTCCCCCTCCTCCTCCTGCACTTCCTCTGCCCCCTCCGCCACTGCCACCACAGCGGGGGACTGTGGGATGGCAGGGGAGGGGGGCCCAGATGGTGGGGCCACCGCACCTCCCTCTGCCCCTTCCCTGGAGGAGGCGGTCGAGGAGGAGGAGGACGCTGCCCACCGTGCACGGCGCCGTGGTGGCCGCGTGGCTGGCGCTGCTGCTGCTGCTGCTGCTGCTGCTGCTGCTGCTGCCAGTCGCCGTCCCTCCATCCGGCGTATGGCCACTGCAGAGGAGAACACACATAGGGTCAGCGCCTCCTAGCTCAGCACGCACCCGTACCCCCCCTCCGCCCCAGCCCGCCCCGTCACCTGCCTCATCTGCATCACCACCACCACCACCCTTCCCCAGGGCTGGGCAGGCCCGTGTACATGTCCCGAGGCTGGGAATCCAGCCCCCTCAGTCCACCTACCACCCTAGGACCCCTGGGTGCCTGCGCCACAGCCTGCCATGCCCCCAGCGGCCAGCCACAAGGGGTCTCCGCAGCAGCAGCATCCCACTGCCCACCCAGCTGTCCGGTGCTGTAGGGGGGCCTGGACAGATCAGCAGGCTGCTAGAGATGCCACCACGGCGTTCCAGCCAGCGCCGTGCCCTCATGGCTAGACCCAGACCCAGGCCTCCCACATGCGGCCGGAGCAGGCAGTGCAGTAGGCCTGGCATCTGGGCAGGGGGCTGCCTGCAGCATGGCACAGGCCTGCGGACCTCCCTGCCAGCGGTCATGTGAGCGGCAGGCTCCAGGGACAGGTCCTCATGGCGTGCCCTCCACTGTGTGTGCTGGTGTCCCTCCCACCCTCCCTGTGTGAGGGGCAGGCCCATCTCCCAGCCTGGGCAACAGGGCTGTGAGGGGGGGCAGCTGCCAGTCCTCCCTGCACACACTGGCAGGAGCTCGGTAGCATTTGGGCTGGAACCGTGAGGCTGCCCTGGGGGGGATCTGCAGGGTAGCTGGACTGGGCAGCTCTCTGGAGAGAGTAGCCCCTGGGTATGGTGGGCAGGCATGGGCCTGGCTGGCCCATGGCCTGTGGGCTGCGACTGTCCAGGGAGCCGGATGGCTGCAGCTGGACCCATGGCTACTCCCCCCCCCCGGCCTGTGCCCAGCCCTGCAGGGCTCTGAACCATGCCAGGATCACCCTCCACAACAGGGTGACTGGCACCGCTGGAATCATGGACCCTGGCTGCAGAGGGCCCAGGTGTTCCTGGAGGGCACACCCTGGCATGCTGCCCCTGACAGGCCAGTCACCCTCCCCCCCCCGGGCTCCATGAGGTCTGTGCTGGGAGATCCCCCCCAGGGGTGCCCATGGTCCGCAGGTCCTCACAGGGCACCTGCGTGCCTGGGGGGACCCATTCACGCCCTCCCTGCCATGAGCCCATCCCCAGTACACAGCCTTACCTGAATGATGGCGGCACCGGTAGCGAGGGCGCCCAGCACGCCGCCACAGCCGCAGCATGGTGTCATATAGCAGGGGGGGGTCCCTGCTGGGGCGGCCCTCGTGGCAGTCCCTGTACCCCAGCTCCTCGAAGAAGGCGACCTTGAGGTCCTTCCACCGTCCGCGGCACTGGCCCACAGACCTGTGGAAGCCCCGGCGAGCCAAGGCTGCTGTGACCTCCCCCCAGGCCTCCAAGTTGGGGGCAGTGCTGCTGGACATCAGGGTGGGCAGGTGGGGGCTGTGGGAGATGGCTGCCAGCATGGCTGCCCTCTCCTCTGCAGACCACCGTCTTCTTAACGCCTGCTGCGGCAGCCATTTTGCGTCGGAATGACGACCGTTGGCCGCTCGTGACGTCACACGGCCTGCGCCTGTCCGGACCCGTACGGGCACCCGTCGCGGCGGGCGTTCTGCAGCTGCCATTGGCGGGCGCGACGGCTTCCGTAGCGGTCGCCATGGCGCCCGTCAGTGTTTGCCTGCCTGAGAGTCACCCCAACTCCCCCCCTGCCCTCTGGGCCTGGAGGGTCCAGCGGCCCCCCTGCTGTGTTCTCCCAGGGAAGGCAGTGGCAGGCCCTGGCTGGGCGTCCTGCAGGGTCTTGTGTGCTGGGGCCTCCCTGTGGGGGGGGCAGTGCTTGTGCAACATTGGGGACTTGTGTGGCCAGGGGCATCTTTATTGTTCTGGAACTGGGGCCTGCCTGTGTGTGTGTGTGTGTGTGTGGGGTAGTGCTTGTGCAACATTGGGGACATGTGTTGCCAGGGGCATCTTTATTGTTCTGGAACAGTGGCAGAGATGGCCGGGCAAGGCTGCCAGGGGTTGGCACAGCAGCCTCTCAGACCACAGCAGCAGCAGGCGTGGCCCATGGACCTGGAGATGCAGGCTCTTCCCCTGTGGAACCACGGCCTGCTCCATAGCAAGGGGAGGGACAGCAAGTAGGCAGCCAGGGAGGTGGAGCAGCAGCAGCTGCGGAGGGTTGCAGGGCAGGCTCCCAGACCTCTGGAAGCATCGAGGCAGAGGCAGACGACCGTGGGGCAACCAGACTGCAGGCCCAGGGGTGCTCCCCAGACGGTCAGTGGTAGTGGGCATTCCTGGGGGGATGACCACCTTGGGGGGGTGTTCCATGGCAGCTGGTGTGTGGTAGCACTCCCCATTGACGGAATGCCAGTGTGCCGGTTGCAAAGGCCTGCAGGGAGAGAAATCACACACAGCTGAGTGGTGTGAGACACAGAGCCTGGTCTGCTTCCCTGGGTGTAAGGTGAGCATGATCCTGTAAGGGAAAGGGGTCAAAGAGAGAGACACCAACACAACTTGGGGGTCACAACCATGGCAATCCTAGCAATACTGACCTGTCAGTAGACCCTGTGGAGAAAAGAGGGGGGGGGGGAACAGCTGGTGTCTACATATGGGTTACAGTTCCACACCCATGGCATTGTGTGCTCACATTAATACAGGCAGCTATGAGACAAGACATTGGTAGAGAGGCATATCATGGCAGGCATTGCAGGCAGCTATGAGACAACACATTGGTATAGAGGCATATCATGGCAGGCATTGCAGGCAGCTATGAGACAAGGCATTGGTAGAGAGGCATATCATGGCAGGCTATGCAGGCAGCTATGAGACAAGACATTGGTATAGAGGCATATCATGGCAGGCATTGCAGGCAGCTATGAGACAACACATTGGTATAGAGGCATATCATGGCAGGCATTGCAGGCAGACATGAGACAACACATTGGTAAAGAGGCATATCATGGCAGGCATTGCAGGCAGCTATGAGACACAACATTGGTAAAGAGGCATATCATGGCAGGCATTGCAGGCAGCTATGAGACAAGACATTGGTAAAGAGGCATGTATCCTACCTATATTTCTCTATGCAAAGAGGCAGAAGTCAGACCACATGTCAGCACACCCCTGCACTTACCTGCACTTACCTGCTGTTGTTGTTGCCTGTGGGGGGGGGGAGAGAGGGGCTGGGAGAAAGACATGGGTTAGCAAACACTTGCATGGAGAGAGCTGCCCAGGCACAGGAGTACACAGTTTGGCCAGAGGCAGAACAGCCCTCTCTGCCCTAGAGGGGGGCAGAGAGGAGAAGAGAGGTGTTAGAAAAATTTTCAAAGTCCCACTTTGTGGCTGCTGGGGGACAGAACCCCACGCCACGTGCTCAGAGAGAGAGAGAGAGAGAGAGTGAGTGGAGGGCTGGGGCTGGGCTTTTGTGGGAGAGAGGCTGGGTGGGGCTGGGTGCTGATAGGGTAACTATTTGGGTCCATGTCCAGAGTTCGGCCACACCTGTTCGGTCCCAACTCAGTCCCAACTCGGGCCCAGGGTGTTAGAACTTTTCAGGAGAGGGCTGGTGTAGGTAAGGTAAAATGACTCCTATGGGTCTCCTCACATTTGGGTCCACCCTTTTTGCTGGCCCAAATTTTGGGCCTGAGTTGGGCTCGAGGGGGCGTGTCAGGGGGTTGCCAATGTCTGGAACCGGACCAAATTTCGTTCCCGCCCCCGTGACGCCCACGGAACGCCCACTTTTAGTCCGCAGTTGTACCGCAACTGTACCGCGCCCGTCCTGCGCATGCGCACGGCGTCCGTCGTAGGTTCGTCCCAAGTTCGGCACAGTTGCAGTACAATTCGGGTACAATTCCGGCACAACTCGGGCCTAACGCACTTGGGCTGCAATTGTGCCTGAATTGTACCGCAGTTGCCTTAGGCTGGACCGGGCTGTAAAAGTCATAAGCAACACAACGTATGTATCTCAAAAACTTAGCCTCCTTCTGCAACTTCACTGCAAACGTAATCAAGAGTTGTATGATAATTAAGGCACAGGTGTCCTGATAATTGAGGAGTCCTCTGCCACACTCTCTGCCAGAACCAGCCATCACCCAGGAAAAGTATCAGACCGCTCCCTTCTGCATCCAGGCTTTTTCTTCCCCACAACCTTCCCCCGAGTGCTACCACAAGCCGCTGCTCAAGTGCTGAGCCACCTCTCAAGGAACCCTTTCCCTGGGCAAGCAATCTTGGTTCCCTTGCCTTGCTTCCCTCCTTGAAACCAGCTAAGGCTACCACCTAGTCCTCCTGGATTTCTCACCTTTCAAACCGTTTTCTGCCTCCTTCCCCACCTCTGCACCAGGAGATCACTGTGCCTCATCTCAGTGAATATGGATAGGTAACCTTGGAGTTACACAAGGGCTCTCATAAAACATGTTTAAATGGGAAGAATGCGTTTGAGGTTAATGGCAGCATGGAAACCACTTTATGGTTTCCTACACAGTTAAAATAGTAAATAAGACCAATAATTAATTTCACCTTTTGAAGTGGTGTCCTCTTATATATTTAGCAGGGGGAGAGCACCTGTCCCTCTTTACTCCAGCATGGTGTCTTCTTCCAGTGGCTGTTGCTGATGTCTCTTCTGTATTTTTTTTTAGATTGTGAGCCCTTTGGGGACAAGGAACCATTCATTGATTTATTTTACTATGTAAACTGCTTTGCAAACTAATTTTGTTGAAAAGCGGTATATAAATATTCCTAACATACACACGCACGCGCACAAATGCACGCATTTCAAGTTAATAATTATTTCTGTCTAGAGAAGATGGCTCCAACTTAACAATATTCAGCAAATAAATCAGATAATAAAATGCTTAGGACCACTCCAGATTGGGAGATTTTCCTCATAAATTGTTCCACAAATTATCTCACAGTTCTCCTGCAGATTTTATATAAGTCTCTTCAGGATAGTGTTAAGATGTGGGCTCCTGCTATTGTCTTCCAACAATGACAATACAGTACATTTAACCTCCAGCCCATCAATATAACTGTCAGTACCTCCACTGAGTGCAGCCAAATGTCGCTCACCACCCTTGCCAGATGGTGCCCAGCTCAAGCAGCATGGCAAGGTTGGCAAGGCAACCAAAATAGCGTCAATCTTCTTATAACAATCCTATACGGTAAATATGTTACCCCAGTACTGCAGCTGGGCAGCTGAGGCTGACAGGAAGTGGCTTGCTTAGGGCCTTTCAATCTTTTTTTTTGGGGGGGGGGCAAGGACCACATTTGTGGGAATCACTACTTCCAATGATGTGTGCTTTATGCTGTAGTGAGCAGCTCATCACACAGTCGTTTCACCAGATGTTGCTACCTCCTGGTCTCTCTGCAACTCTGCATTCCCCAACCCACCGGGGCCCTTTTTGAAGAGGTTTTCTTTGAGATGTTTTGAAGAGGTCTGGACTGCCACACCACTGCCCCTTCCTGCCACCCCAGCCAGCCACCTCCACTTCTGGTGGGGTGGGACCAGGCGGCAGATCGGTACTGCGCAGTCTACACGGTAGCAGCAGTGCTTCAGGCATGTGCCGTTCTGTGAAGGACCACCACTGTTGGAAAGGCACTGGCCTAAGGCTACCTGGTTCGTTCGCCATAATAAGAGGCAAGATTTGAAAGGGAAAAGTCCTGATTTGCAGCTCACTCTCTTAGCTGCCCTGCAACACCAGCTCAGAAAAAGCTTTACAGAAGAGGATCTTCTTGAGAGGGAATTGGGCAGAGAAGATTGTTTCAGGCATAGTTTTCTTTTGATTCTTTAGTACCAAACATTGGATTCGTTTAAGGGCCAAATCAGACGTTACTGCAAAAACACTGAAGAGGGCCCAAAATGGCAAGAAACTGTGGTAGGGGCGGGTAGGGGGACCTTACATGTTTGTGGTAATGTCTGATTCAGCCTTAAGTCAGACTACATAGTGAATGCCGTTTTCATGAGTTTAGTTTGGGAACAGGTTTGCAGCAGCTGTTTTCCTCATTCTCATTCTCATTCTCATTCTCTCTCTCTCTCTCTCTCTCTCTCTCTCTCTCACACACACACACACACACACACACACACACACACACACAGACCATTAAGTTTATATACCCATTTTTATTTACCTCACACATATATTCTTAATTTCTCTGTATATCCCTTTCCAAGTTATATAAAGAATGGAGAATATCAGCAGCTTAATGGCATTCTAACTGCATGTGTCCATGAAGTATTCATGGCAACAAAAAAGAATGATTACATTACAACCTAAGACTCTTAATAGCCTTTTTGTGCAACAGCTAATTCAGACATAAAATGGATCTTCTGTTCAGAAATGGAGTTATAGATAATGTCTTTGCAGGTGGAAAGCTATTTTGTATTTTCCAGAGACCACTGAGATGGTAGCACATATCAATAATACTAGCTTGGAACACAGGCTAAAATTCCACAACTTTTACTAAGCTTTTTACCTGAGGGTGAACTCATAGCCACCTTTTGAATCCTCTCCACCATTATAAATCATTTTCATTTGAAGTCTTTCATCTGAAACGTCTGATCCAGATTTCTAATCTTTTTTCACCGTAAAGGAAGCCTTGAACTCTGAAATGAATCTCTCTCTCTCTCTCTCTCTGTGTGTGTCTGTGTCTGTGTTATCTGTAGGGTTGATTAGTGGATCCCTACAGCCCCAACCCTAGACGTTCATTTATCTAACCTTTAACAGATGTCTCCCATCTGTATGACCCTCGTAAGGATAGGAGATAGGGGCCCTTTTAAGTCCAAATAAACATTGCTTCCAACATTTTTCTGATTAAATAAGGTGGCTTTGCAATGTGCACTCTGGAACAAAATATTGAATCTTCATAGTTGCCATGATCATATCATTTGTTTAAGGAAATCATATTTATTTTTTTCTCCTCCTATATGTTAAAGAAGACTAGGTGTTAACATTAACTAGGTGTTACCTGCAAAGGCATGTAAATGAACCCCAAGACAGTTTTTGGAGGATGTATAAAGTATTAGTAAATCTCTTCAAATCTTAGAAACAAAATAAAAAAACAGAGTGGCATAGTCAAAATGGTGACTGTAGGAGCAGAGTTAAAAAATCAGGCAGCAGTAGCCAGTTCTCTCCCATGACTTCATTCGGTGACCTTAGGTAAGCCACTTCCTTGAGGCCTCTACCACCTCCTCTGCTCCTGCAATATGGAGAAAATAATATTCATATACTTTGCAGGGTTGTTGTAAGGGTTAACAATCAAAGCGCTCTACAAATGCTAAGTATTTCATGCATGTATGGAAGAGCCTAACTGCCCATGCCCACAGGAGATGGATAGTGCCAAATGCATTTATATGGAGATAGGTCATCTGCAGCTTTGAACTTAGATAAAGCTGCATTGATCAGTGTTTCAGTACTTCTTGCCAGTAGCGGCCCTACACAGCGTAGATAGAATCAAAGGCAGCTGGGACCTTCAGTGTGTTGTAGGAGACTCTAATTGACAGGAGGGAGCAACTGATAAAACCAAGTGTCGGGGGGGGGGGGACTGGGAGAGAGGGGAGTCTTCCAATCAGCTGCTAAAGAGAGATGTTTCCTAGGGAGGCACTTAGCATGGGTGGATCTGGATAGATAATCTGAGGAAATTACTGACTGCCCTCAGTCAGGCACATAGCTACAGAGAGAAATGGCAGAGAGAGATTCAGGCAAGAGGGCAGGGGTGAGGGAGCCTTGAATAAAGGTCACTGGCGTCGCTGCGGGGGGGGGCGGAGCTCTAAGTTCCGCTGAGGCTCCAACCCTCCATTACACCGGAGCACAAAGCGGCCCCACCCCTTGCCTTCTGAACCATTCAAGGCAGTGAAAGCAGCGCTTTCACCGCCTTGAATGGTTCCGAAGGTGAGGGGGTGGGGCCGCTTTGTGCTCTGGTGTAACGGAAGGTCGGAGCCTCGGTGGAACTTAGAGCTCCGCCCCCCTGCAGCGACGCCAGTGATAGAGGTATAGCCCAGGGGTTCCCAACCTGTGGTACTAGTACCACCAGTGGTACTTTGGCCGACTGCTGATAGTACTCAGACCACTGGACCACTGGAACCCCATTCCGACGCAGTGCTTTTGGTGGCACATTTTTGCTCCCAAGAAGCTCCTGCCTTTGGCCGAGCCTCTCAGAAATACTGAGAAGGGCCCTCCCACCTGCCCAGAGCCTCCTCCCTGTGTTTTCTGGCCTCTGAAAACCCAGAAGTAACTGGTGATGGTGTCATCGCCAGTCACTTCCGGTGGTACTCAGAAGGACAGTTGCTCCAGAGGTGGTACTCGGCTGTGAAGGGGTTGGGAACCCCTGGTATAGCCTATAGCGGCCAGATCATGGCCTCATAGTAGTCTTCTAAAACAGTAGCCACAAAAATCACAAAAGCTGGGGGGGGGGGTTTCTCTGCTCCTCTATAATTCAAACAGGGCACCCCAAGCAACTTACAGTTCTAAATGCACATGGCTTTCTTTCAGCAATATGACCTAATGGATCATCAAGACCAAATTTCACAAGAACTGAAGAAGTAAGACAATTTTTGGTCTCTAAATTAATTCAAAGCTCTTAAAACTCATTAAAGATTTTTTTTCAATATTTTGGGTGTACCCCAGCATTTAACTGTAACCATATTATAAGAGTCTCCTAATTTCCCGGAGATCCAGACTGTAAGACCACAGACCACAATTAGGAGCATCATTTATTTCAAGCATGTTTTGCTCTTATTGCCTCCATCTGTCATGTATGCTTCCATGCTTCATGGGTTGCTAGACACCCGCTTGATCTATGTTACTTCCATAGCTAATGCTGAGTAAGTGACGAACAAAGCAAAAACACAGTCATGAGGCTATGGAAAATATTCACATCTAAAGCCTTCGCAATGATAATTTAAAACCTTGACTATGTTCTTCCAACACCTGTTTTGCGTGTTTGTTGAATATGTAAAAGGTCATAGGCCCAAAACCTTAAGCAAAGAAAAAAAAAGGGGGGGATTGTTTTTAATCTCAGCACAAAATGACGAACAGTGTAGCATTTCCTGTTAGTTGCAAGTCATGTAACAGACATCACAACCTGAAGACAAATACATTAGTTATAATTTCCAAAGCTACTTCATTTTCCTTTTCTAAACAACGGACACAGTTCTTTCATCAGGTTTGATGAGTCAGAGAATGGTTATGAAATTTACTCAGCAACAACAGTCAATAATACCATATCTGCATTTGTTCAGTTGCTAAAGGCCTTGGACCTTAAGGTGCTTCTCTAAAACGTGGCTGCTAATACAGCAATACCTTTTATTTTCATCTGGTTAGGGACCAGAGCATGGATGGAAGTCAAAAATGGATGACTGTGAAAGCATAGCCTTATTTAGCTTGAAAATTTATTTTGGCTAATGAAAAATGTAAATCACTAACATCCCAATCCTGCTCAAGTACTCAGCCTAAAGAGGCTGGCCGCTGCATCCTGCGAAGTTCCCGGGCCACACCGGCACAGACCGGGATCACCTTGGGGACAGGGGACTTTCGTCCCCTTCCCCCGGTGTAAGCAGGGCAGGGCTCAATGGGCCTCGTCGGATGCACGCCACTCTGAAGCTGGTGTGCGTATGTGGAGGCCGTGTAAGGCCGGCCTGGCCTATGACGTGGCTTGGGATATCACCACTGATATCCCCGCCCCCTCCCAGCCCAAGCCGGCCAATGGCCTCCTCTCTCGCTGCCCCTGCCTGCCCTCCGCCAGCCCTTGCACTGACCAGTGCAGAACCTACCTGCAGCGGCTGGTGCAGGTCTGGGAAGATGACGGAGTGAGCAGCTCTGGCCTCCACGCTGGCTTACTCGTAAGGAGTCGCAAACATGCTTTACCTGCGCTGGATTGCACCTTAACTATATAACATCTGCGAATGTGTGTGAAATCTAAATAAACAGAAATAAAAGAAAAATAAACATAAGAACATCAATGAATGTCGTGGAAGGTTGGATGAAATTGGACGAAAGAGGAAAGCACATGGACAATATTTGAAATGTGGTTATAATTGAAAATGGCTAAAAGAGCAAAGCGATGAAAGTCAAGGTGTTGCTGTAGGAGGTTCGGAAGAACTGCTTTGTCGTACATCAGAACTCAAAGATAAAGCTGCTGTAATCACTATGCCAGTGTTTCCCAGCCAATGGTACTAAAGGCTGGATCAGTCATAATAAGGTGCAAGGAGTATTTGGAACAAGACACTTGTGTAAATGCTGTTTGGCTGATTTGTGAGGCCATCCTCACTGTAGGCTAACATCTGTCAAGTCTCAGGTCCACTTTATTCTCCAAAAAGTAATCCAGGAACCAGAAGTTTATTTTCCGATACCAGCTGTTTCCCTCACAGGTTGTCAGGATTTCCAGTAAACCTGAGCTACCTTTTTACCAGTGGTGATTTTTTCTTTATTATTTGGATAATTTCATTATGCAAGGATGGCTTTAGGAGAAGCAGGGTAGCTGAGCCCTCGCCAGCCTCAACCTTCCCTGTACAGGAAAAAGCGGAAGAAGGAGTCTTTAGGTGAAGGTGCAAGACCACTCATTGGTGAAGAAGGAGAAAGAGGGGTGAGATAGAGGCACTGATGTTGCAGACAGAGAGACAGAGAGAGAGAGAGAGAGAGAGAGAGAGAGAGAGAGAGAGAGAGAGAGAGAGAGAGAGAGAGAGAGAGAAGATTTGCTTTTGCATTCTTACTATCTTTAGCTCTTACTCTGTTCCAATATTTATTCTCCGTGTACTTTGGACCTGTGGATATCAACCTTCTCAGTCCCAGGGCTGCTATTTCAGGTTTCAGGAGAGTAGTGAGAGGGAAAAGATGCAATTCACAACAAGGCTTGGAGGCACATTCTTAGTTATATTCAACATGAAACTACAGTGCTCTTGAAGAGGTTCTACTGTGGTTACTTGTTATACTGTCTGATAACTAGAAAAGCAGGTGCTTCTGATGAGTCAGCACCTGTGGGTAGATGCCTGACCTGTGCTTCCCTCTGCCCTCCCAAAATAGCAAGCATCTCATCCATTCGTTGAAAGTGGTTGTTACCTACAAACATACCTACAACCCAACTGAGTTTCTAACCAGTTAAATATCTACAGTGCCTCCCGCTCATGGGGCAGGGTGCAATTTTCAGCAATTTCCTCTTTCCTCTCCAGCGTCCTGTGCCTCCCTGCAAAGCTGTTTCAGAGGGTTCCCAACCCTCAGCATGAGCTGGAGAGAGTGCTCGCACAGTACAGGATTTGGATACAACTCCTAGCCATCTTTGTGACTGTAGAACTCCTTTGGAATTAGCGTTAGAAGAATGATTTGACTTAAGTAGCATTGAGTAGGGCAATTCAAATCTAAACCCAAGTTGGCAAAAATAAAGGCACACCAGCATATGACAAACAAAGAGAAACAGATGGTATTGGTAATGATTTTCTCTAGTTTGTCCTTATGTGACAACTTCAACCGCAAAATGTAGAAGCTAGGCTGCTGACAGTAGTCGGTCTTTGAAGCCACATAACACTGATATTGTGCCAACTTCATTGACTCCCAATTTGTTTCCAGGCCCAAGTCTGAGTATTAGAACGCTTTAAACAGTTGGAGGCCTGGATATCCGAAGGACCATTTCCTCCCATATGAACCTCTCTGTGCACTTTGATCATCAGGTGAGGTTCTGCCTGCAGTACTCCCACTGGCTGCAGTATGGGGGTTTGGTGTCCAAGGTAGGGTTGTTGTTGTTTTCAGCAATGGTGCCCAGATTGTGGAATTCCTTAATCCACGAGACCTGGTTGGTCCTGCCTGTGTCTGCTGCCAAGCAGCAATTACCGTATTTATCGGCATATAATACGCACGTCTTTGTCTTAAATATTGGCCCAAAATAGTAGGGTGTGTGTTATACACCGATGTTGCAAAATTGAGGCTTCAAAATCCCCCCCCAGATTTTTTTAGAGCCCCATGGATCCCCCTCTTTCTGCCTGCAGTCAGAGCCTTGGAGGTGGAGAGGTGCAGGCAAGAAGGAGCTCAGCAGCACTTACGTCCGCATCAGCTATCAGTTATTCAAGCAACTCTGAAGCTCCAAGAGTCTGAGAGTTAGGGGGGAGGAGGTAATCTGAGCTGCCTTGGTTTGCTATCTCTTTGTTTCCCCCTTTGCCTTCAAGGTATTTTGGTTTATCTCTGTAAATTTGTCTGAGGGGGAGGGAAATGCTCTCTATGTTTGGTTTTGTTTCGGTTTTGTTTCGTCCTCGCCTGTTGCTTCAGAAATAAAGTGGTATTTTCCCACAGTAAGTTTCATTCTTTTTGCCCTGCAGTTCAGATTTTCTTTTTGCAATCCGCCTTCTGTCTCTCTAATTTCTGCTTGGTGTTTTTCCAAAATTGTTTGATTGGTGTTTCTTTTTGCACTCCTTTCCTCTGCTCTGCAACCCTGAACAGAGGGGGCAGACACCTTTTTGTCTTTTTTTCTCTCCCTCCCCACTGTGCCTTTGATAGTTGCAGCTTGGATTTGCACCCTTATTCTCCCCTCTCCTTGTGTCTGCACCTTTTTTTTTCACCCCTTTCCTCTCCTCTGCAACCCTGAACACAGAGGGGGCAGACACCTTTTTCTCAGAATTGGAAACAATTCTGTCCTGCTTGGGTAAATAAGTGGCAGTGGGGCCAACATAGGTGGCAATGGTGGTCCCACAGAACAGGAAAACTACGGTCAAGTGAGAACCACAGGTGGAAAAATGCTTAATTTTTTTTTTACTCAAATAGCACTGTTAAAACGTGTTATACCCCGATAAATACGGTAGTTAAAACAATGTTATTTAGGTGAACATTTGAATGTTGTCACATCTTGAAAGCCCATGATAAGGTCTAGTTTACCTTTTTTGGGCTTTGCTGTCCTAAGGTTTGTTTTGCTTTTGGTGTACGTAATGTTGTTATTTGGATGTTTTTGATAATGACTGTTAGTCATATTGACTTGGTGCCTTCTGGAGCGGAGAGACAGAATACAGAATACAAATATTTTAAATAAATAAGAATGTGGTCACCCAGCTACTGAATGCAATTCACTTCATACCAAACTTAAATGAGAAATCGCATTCAGTGGTTATGGATCACACCTAAAGTTCTACGATAAAATCTCTGGTGACATTTTAAAATAATCCATCAATGGCCTGTAAAAAAATGAATCACAGCAGAACAGATATGAATCCAATGATACAAAAAAAAATCACATCATAACAGATTTTTAAAAAATCCCTGAACATAGGTCAAGAGCAACAAGTCTAAACTGAAAGTTTTATTCCTCAGATAATTCTAGACAACCCCAAGTTCTCAAAATACTCTGCAGTACTTGTGTCAGTGTCGAAAGCTTAAAAGAGATTTTAACGTAGAGTTTATAATTCTAGAGGTAAGTTTTCAACTGTATGTACAGTTTAACCAAGAAAAAAAACTCTTGTCTGCTGAGCTAGTAGTCTACCAGCACAATCCTGTGTAACCTTGCACCAGTGTAACAGTAGATGCTGGTGCATCTGCTGTTACACCGGTGCAAGGTTACACAGGATTGTGCTGTAAATCATTTTGATAGAGAAGGACTGTACATGAAGTTCTTTCAGGCACTGAATTATATTCTTAACAGTATTAGGATTAATGCTAATCCTAATCCTGATTAAAGTATTAGGATTAAAGATAATACTGATTAAATACTGATTAATACTGACAAAGGCGTCACTCCGATAGGGGCGGGGCCGTAAGATTTGCTCGTCCTAGGACGAGCGAAACTTACGGCCCCGCCCCTACCAGAGCGACACCTCTGAATACTGATAATACTGATTAAACCTCATACTGATTAAAGAAACTTATTTCATCATTTAAAGATCAAATATCAGAAGAGACAGAACACATAAATATTGCTAAATCCCAACAGTAGGAATGGAATAATCCCAGGGGCGGCACTTACCATTCTCCTGGAGAGTGGGGGAAGCCCACGCATGACCCCTGCCCACTGGGCACAGAGGTGGAAGTAATTGGTGGTGGCGTGATGATGTCATCACGTCACCACCAATTACTTCTGGGTGGGCAGTCCTTGGCCCCCTTCGGGGTGAATCGCCTTACTTTGGGCTCTTGTGAGAACCAGAAGTTTGGCAATTTTGCCTGAAGGGGACAGAAAGCCACCCAAGAAAGGGTGAGTCTGCTGGCCTGGGGCCTTTCCATAGCCACGGTTGCAAAGCCGGCCAAGGCTCTCCCTTCCCTTTCCAAGTCGCCGAGTGAGGTGATTCATGTCGTGGCTACGGGCATGGATTGGCGGTGGATACGGAAGGGAAGGGAGAGCCTCAGCTGGTTTTGTGGCTGAGGCTAAGGCTGGCATAAGGGAAGGGAGAGCCCTGGGAGCAGTTGTGGCATGAGGCGACTGAGAAAGCCGAGCGGGGTCGGAGGAGGCTTTCACCCACCCCGACCCTGTTCAGCTCACTCAGTCACTGAGTCAGAGCCGTCCCCAGTGGGGTCTGGCAGGGGGGGCGGCATCCTCGACGCCCCAAACTAATTAGCATAATTTATGCTAATTAGTTTTCGCCGCTTTTTTTCGCCGATTTTCAGCGATTTTAAGCCTAGAACTGAGTTTTTTTCTAAGTATGTATGCTTTTACCGGCACTTAATTTGTATTTAGTTGCTCCCACGACGATTTTAAGCCTGCTCCCGGGCGCGCAGCTTCTGTGCAACTGGCCCGGGACTCTGTACCGCCCCCAGAAGCAATCTTCGTAGTTTGCGCATGCGCAAACCCACGGCATCTCCAGGGACACTCCAGGGAGTAGTTTGCGCATGCCCAGAACGTCCCTGGAGACTCCGTGGGTTTGCGCATGCGCAAACTACGGAGATTGCTTCTGGGGGCGGTACAGAGTCCCGGGCCGGGTGAACAGAAGCTGCGCGCCCGGGAGCAGGCTTAAAATCGTCGTGGGAGCAACTAAATACAAATTAAGTGCCGGTAAAAGCATACATACTTAGAAAAAAACCCAGTTCTAGGCTTAAAATCGCCGAAAATCGGCGAAAAAAAGCGGCGAAAAAATCGCTCTCCCCCAGAGCCTCCCGCCCCCCCCAGGAGCCTCTGCGCCCTTGCACCCTGGGGCCCACCGCCCCAGGGCCCCACATCTGGCGACGCCTATGCACTGAGTTGGAGCAGACAAAAGCAGCTGAACAAGGGCAACACGCCACTCAGGGAGAGGGGTCACCCTTGCTCAGCTGCTTTCACCTGTTCCAACTCAGCGACTTGGGGGCTATGCAGCAGGCTGTGGGGCGGGCATCTGCCCTTGAATAATACCGCTGGTTTTACTCAAGAGTTTGGTACCTAAAGAGGCTGCACTGGTGCTGACACCCCTTACCTGATGACGTGCCAGCCTCTGTCCCAGCTTCTCCCTGGATTGAAAAACTTAAAAAAGGCGGAGTAGAAGAGGAAGTGTGGAGGAGAGCCATATGGTGGGCTACAGTGGAAGCTCAGTCTAGCCCACTACTCTCCTCTCCTTTACACTTCTGTTCCATCCTCCTCTTACCTATCCAATCCAGAGAGTGGGAGGTGGTGGAGCAGTACAGGCAAGTTGACAAATGGAGATGGATGTCCTCTGCCAATCTGCACCCTGAGGTGAACATCTCAGTCGGCCAGCCCTGGTTTTTCTCTTGTCAATAATAAGAACTGAAAAAAAGTAACAATCCCTAAATCAGTCATTGCACATTTTAGAGATGGTGCAAAACCGAGAAAGAGAAGGACATTCATGGAAAACTCACAGCCCAGTCCAGCCTAAGGCCTCAGCGGCACAATTCAGGCACAACTGCAGCCTAAGCGCCTTAGGCTCGAGTTGTGCCTGAACTGTGCCGCAGAGGCCGAATTTGTGCTGCAATTGTGACTGACATAGGACGGGTTAAGGAAAGTTGACCAATTCAGTCCTAAGTTCGGCATAAGAGCTATTCCGTCCTAAGTTTGGCCTAAAAGTGGGCGTGTTGGGGGCGTGTCGGGGGAGTGACGGGGGCGGTTACGAAATTTGTTCCGGTTCCAGACACTGGCGACCCCCCTGACACGCCCCCTCGAGCACAACTCAGGCACAAAATTTGGGTCAACAAAAAGGGTGGACTCAAATGTGAGGAGACCCATAGGAGCCATTTTACCTTACCCACACCAGCCCTCTCCTGAAAAGTTCTAACACCCTGGTCCCGAGTTGTGCCTGAGTTAGGACGGAACAGTTGTGGCCTAACTCTGGACACGGACCCAAATAGTTACCCTATCAGCACCCAGCCCCACCCAGCCTCTTTCCCACAAAAGCCCAGCCCCAGCCCTCCACTCTCACTCTCACTCTCTCTCTCTCTGAGCACGTGGCGTGGGGTCCTGTCCCCCAGCAGCCACAAAGTGGGACTTTGAAAAATTTCAAACACCCCACTTCTCTCTTCTCCTCTCTGCCCCCCTCTAGGGCAGAGAGGGCTGTGCCGCCTGTGGCCAAACTGTTTACTGCTGTGCCTGGGCAGCTGTCTCCATGCAAGTGTTTGCTAACCCATGTCTTTCTCCCAGCCCCTCTCCCCCCCCCCCAGGCAACAACACCAGCAGGAAAGTGCAGATAAGAGCAGGGTTCGTGCTGACATGTGGTCTGACTTCTGCCTCTTTGCATATAGAAATATAGGTAGGATACATGCCTCTTTACCAATGTCTTGTCTCATAGCTGCCTGCAATGCCTGCCATGATATGCCTCTTTACCAATGTTGTGTCTCATAGCTGCCTGCAATGCCTGCCATGATATGCCTCTTTACCAATGTCTTGTCTCATAGCTGCCTGCAATGCCTGCCATGATATGCCTCTTTACCAATGTCTTGTCTTATAGCTGCCTGCAATGCCTGCCATGATATGCCTCTTTACTAATGTCTTGTCTCATAGCTGCCTGCAATGCCTGCCATGATATGCCTCTTTACCAATGTTGTGTCTCATAGCTGCCTGCAATGCCTGCCATGATATGCCTCTTTACCAATGTTGTGTCTCATAGCTGCCTGCAATGCCTGCCATGATATGCCTCTGTACCAATGTTGTGTCTGATTGCTGCCTGTAGTAATGTGAGCACACAATGCCACAAGTGTGGAACTGTTAGCCTTATGTAGACACCAGCTGTCCCCCCCCCCCTTTTCTCCACAGGGTCTACTCACAGGTCAGTATTGGTAGGTTTGCCATGGTTGTGAACCACAAGTTGTGTTGTTGTCTTTTCTCTCTTTGACCTTTTTCCCTTACAGGATCATGTTCTCCTGACACCCAGGGAAGGAGCGCAGACCATGCTATGTGTCTCACACCTCTCAGCTGTGTTTAATTTCTCTCCCTGCAGGCCTTTGCAACCGGCACACTGGCATTTCTTCAATGGCGATTGCTACCACACAGCAGCTGCCATGGAACACCCCCGTGTTTTTTGCCTCCCCAGGAACGTCCACTACCACCTACCTTCCTGGGAGCACCCCTGGGCCTGCAGTCTGGTTGCCCCATGGTCGTCTGCCTCGATGCTGCCAGAGGTCCTGGAGCCTGCCCTGCAACCCTCCTCAGCTGCCAGAGGTCCTGGAGCCTGCCCTGCAACCCTCCTCAGCTGCCGGCGCTGCTGCTGCTCCACCTCCCTGGCTGCCTACTTGCTGTCCCTCCCCTTTCCATGGTGCAGGCTGTGGTTCCACAGGGGAAGGGCCTGCATCCCCTGGTCCATGGGGCACGCCTGCTGCTGCTGCTGATGTGGTCCAAGTGGCTGCTGTGACTACCCCTGGCAGCCTCGCCTGGCCATCTCTGCCACTGTTCCAGAACAATAAAGATGCCCCTGGAAACACATGTCCCCAATGTTACACAAGCACTGCCCCCCACACACAGAGACAGTCCCCAGCACACAAGCCCCTGCATGAATCCCAGCCAGGGCCTGCCACAGCCAGCCCAGGGAGACCACAGCAGGGGGGCTGCCAGACTCTCAGGGCTCAGAGGGGAGTGGGGAGTTGGGGGGCCTCTCAGGCAGGCAAACACTGACAGGCGACATGGCGCATGTCTGCCACGTCCGTGAAGAGCCCTTTCGGCAACCGGGGCTCTCACCCGCCCTCGGTCCGCCCGTCACCGGCGTCCGTTTCTGCCCTCGGTCCGCCCGTCAACGGCGTCCGTTTCCGCCCGTCAACAGCGTCCGTTCTGCCCAAGGTCCGTCTGCATAAGAGGCACCCGTTCCTGCATTGCCTCCATCTGCGAAGTGACCCCTGTGTCCCTATTGGTCTCTGCAGACCCCTCTCCCTGTATCCCTCTCCCACCAGCCTTGTTGTCTGTCTGTTTCTGACCCACCCGTGCCCCTCCCCAGCACCCACTGTCTGCCTGTCTGTCTGCCTCCCCTCCCACTCCCTGATGATGGAAGCTGGCCACCCCCCACCCCGCCAGAGCGCCTGCCGCGACGTGCTGACGTTGCCCCATCTGGGGGCGTGATGAGCTGCGTGAGCCCTTCCCGCTCGCAGCATACAAGCCCAAGGCATCTCTCGGTCTTGGCCGGGGCACGGAGCAGAAGGCATGCCGGGATACCTTCTTTGTGGGCATTGCCACGGCCCTGGAGGCCCAGGGCTTCAGGCAGCGCACGGGCATGTCATGGCAGAGGCGGTTCCAGACTTCATGAGACCCCCCTTGTGCGTGCCGTTCCCACCCCCTCCTTCCCTTCTCTCCCCCGCTCACCCCCCCATGACTCCCACGTGCAGCCTCACCGTGGCTTGGGGGTGGCATTGCCTTCTGCAGGTAGGAGGGCAGTGGCACTCCCCCCTGCAGCAGGTGGCTAATGCCCAGGGTGCCCTGGGGCAGCTGGCACTGGCACAACCTCAGCCCTTCAGCTGCCTGTCGCACGCCCAGTGCCTGCAGGCCCACCTGTGGCTGCCCATCTGCTGCGAACGCTGCAGCAGCTGTGGTAGGTACACACAGACGAGCTCAGGAGGGGGCTCTTCGCTTCCACAAGACTGACACCTCACCACAGGGGCCTGCCTGCCTCTGTGGTAAGTGTTGCCTCGATCCTGGCCCACTGCTCTTGCCTCCTGCCTAACTCAGGCACAGTTGCAGCCTAACTCAGCCCTATTTTGGGCCTCAACTGTGCCTCAACTGTGCCTCAATTGTGCCTGTGTTGGGCTGGACTGAGGCCTCAGTGTACCAAAATTCAGGAAAACAATACTACAGTATTCCAAATGTTCATCATGAAGCTTGTTGTCTTTTTTTTTTTACTTTTCAGCTTTTTTGTTTATAAAAAGTAAACAGTTTCCACTGTTTCCACAGCTATAGGACCAGTTTGTCAAAAGGTTTAGCTGTCAGCATTTCTTAGAAGTGTCAGCATTTCTTAGAAGCATTTCTTAGAAGGTTGAGTTTTACAAGGTACAGTAGTTTAGGTCTCATTTCATAACCCACAAATCAGGTTAGCCATATTGAAGCCAACATAGGACCTGTATTTGAGGCAAACTACTGACAACTTCAAGGGATTAAAGCAAACTGAGATGCCTCCATTCCAGGTTAATCGGTCTTCATCTCACTGTTGACAAATTTAAATTCCTGTTTTCACTAGACTTGCTGCTGAATTTCATTGCTGCAGAATTTCAACATAGATTTCTACTTTCTGTCAGGAAGGAGAGCAATTCTCCAACTTCAAACAACTCTTACCAGACTGGGATTGACAATTTGATGTTCATTTTTAGAGTTCTCAATCGTCAAATGCACAAACTATCTATAAACACCCATGGACGAAGGGATGCACAAGTGTTCTCTGGATTAGCTCTGGCACAAGTATTCATTGTTCCCTCATTATATTTTCACCACACCACATCCCAAAAGATTACCAAATGAGGCAAGGATGGTTTGACTCAAACTTCAATTATTATACTGAACAGTTCACCTTCACCGGTAAAACTCCCCAGGCTTCCCAATCCTACTGAAATCCTCTGCTGGCAGAATGTGAGTTCCACCAGAGGAGCTGACAGGATCCAGGCAGGCAGAAGTGCCTCGATCCTGGTGGAAGTTGCACAATAGTGTTGTGCGCTCTGGTGGGCCGGTCAGAACAGTGAGGCCAACAGTGCAGTTACAACAGTGGAGGGGGAGAGGTGGTGGCCAGAATAGGGAGGGGAGAACAGGGGAGTTTCGAGGTGGGGAGAGAGGTAGAACGAGGGGGTAAAGCGGGGGGTTCAGCAGCACGACTATGTCGCTGAATCCTCTCCCTCTCTCTTTCTGCTGCCTTTACATGCCTCAGCCCTGGAGCAACCAAATGCAGCAACCCCTCCATCTTCCACATGATGGAAGAAATGAGTATTTATGAAGTTGTATAGGTTGTCCTTATGTAAGTTTTACCTTTCCTATCTTAGAATATAACCTGCTAGTTTTATTATGCGTTCTCAAAAGATGGTTATGTTTGTGGATGTGTTATTTTGAGTGTACATTTTATATGGTTTTTACAGTCCCCCTGAAGAGGAGCAGTGAGTCCTTGAAATGCTCCCCCCCCCTGTGCTTGCCAAGCACAAATAGTCTCCTCCCCTCCCTTCTACATCTATCTTAAATACCTACTTCTGTCATCATGTTAACTATGGAGGCAGCCAAGTAGGAATTGTTAAAGAGACAGAACCATGTCAACCACACATCCAATTCTCCTGCTGGCAGCTCCCACTGTGTTGGCCCCGTTGATCTTGGACAAGGTCCTGGGGACAGAGCCGATGGCCTTGGCCACAGTGGTGGAAGATCCAACCATGATGGGGTTTGTGCCCATCCTGAAAGTGCTGGTGCTAGACATTTATATTGGTTGCAAGGGGCCAAGAAATGTCATTCCTCCATCCCCATCTTCTGGCCCCGAAGCACATTTGGAGCAATATATCTGCATAAACTAAATGGAATCCTCCTAGTTTGGTGAAAGCTGCCCAAGACCAAGTTGTACCTCTACAAAAATGCATTTCTGGAGGGTCACCAACATTTTTTTAAAAAAGAAGATGAACTGAAAAAACCTGAAAAACAAAAATCCATACACCCATATGGGGAAAATATTTGCTGTGATCTTAGTAATAATAAATTGTGGGAATTCCATCCAAAAGAGCTACTTTGACAATTTTCACTTGCCATTGTCAGAGTTTATCTTACAAAAAAGGCCTAATCCTATTGAGGGCCTATCGGGGGGGGGGGGAGACAGGAATGGGGCTGAACAGGACAGGGGATGTAACGGGGAAGAGATAGGGCAGGGTGGGTAGATTGGGCCCAGGAAGGGGGTGGGATTGGTGGTGCCGGCACATGCCGAATCCTGACCCCCTTCCCTGGCCTGATCCACCTGCATGGATTAACGTGGACTTGCCTGCTGCTTTCTCCGCACAGGAATGGCTCTGACAGTGAGGGGGCGGGGCCGCCTCCTGCTCGCTTGGTAAACGGGACTAGGATGGAGCGAAACTTACGGCCCCGCCCCTACCGGAGCGACGCCTCTGCTTGCGCCAGTGATATCGCTGGTGCAGGTCCACGTTGCCCCGTTGAGGCTGCTGGGGCTTACCCCAAGGAGACCTCCAGCAGCCACAAATCCCCCGTGGGATGCAGCATAGCCCATGCCAGTGCTGCTGCATCACCGCATGAAGATTTAGGTTGGATTGGGCTGCCCGAGACCTAACAATTTGGAGAGCAATGCAGTATGATCTTTAACTTGCTTCCTCTAGAGCGCTTGAAATAAGCATGGAAAAGGTGCCACAAGTCTCCTTTTTGGGGGGGAAATGTGCTCTTAAACACACTGTAGTCCAGTATAACTTAACTCCTTGAGAACTAGAGCTTTCCCATTGCTGAAAGATCTTTGTTTTCCATTGCTGATAATCATACTGAGCTGCAAGGGTGCTTTTTGGATTGGGGTTTTTCTTATGAATTTGAAGGCAACAAGATGATCAGAACTGACACTGTTATCACATAACAGTTTGTGACATGGTGGGTGTAAATATATGGGGAGACGCTATAGCTTCTTGCCACATGCTAATACTGTACCAGTGTTACTAATGTCCCACAGCCTGTCAGAAATTATTATTAACAGTATTGATCTGGGGCAGATGATCAACACTGGATTTAAGGTAAAGGTATCCCTTGACAATTAAGTCCAGTTGTGTCCGACTCTAGGGTGTGGTGCTCATCCCCATTTCAAAGCCAAAGAGCCAGCGTTGTCCGAAGACACCTCCGTGGTCATGTGGCCGGCATGACTCTCCTTGCTGCAGCGTGTAGCATGCGGCTGGAACACGGAGCGCTGTTTACCTTCCCGCAAGCGGTACTTATTTATCTACTTGCATTAACATGCTTTGGAACTGCTAGGTTGGCAGGAGCTGGCCAAGCAACGAGAGCTCACCCCGTCGCGGATTCTAACTGCCGACCTTTCAATCGACAGCTCATGGTTCAGCGGAGAATAGGCATCTCGAAAAAGGCATCTCTCCGTTCCCCCACCATTACCTTCGTGTGTGTAAAGGCTGACCCACACTGCACGAGTTCCGGCACGGAGGTATGCGAGCGTAGGGGACTGGATGCCCCGCCTGAAAATGCTGCCCTTGTCTTCACCAGTACCTTCATGCAAATAAGCCCTCCTGTTGTCCCGCCTTCTAAGAAAGCCCAATGGTGATTGGCTAAACACAAGCGCACTCCAATTGGTTGAAACCCCCTCTCCCCGCCCTCTCAAAATCATGAACAAACGGAGGGGGGAAGGCTTGGCCGAATGAAGAGCCCGTCTTCTTCTCTGATGTGCAGGCAAACAGCCCTGGATAAAAAAAAAAAACTTTGTGTTGCGTTATCATGTATCGTGTTTGTCATAAACAAGAAACAAAGAGGAAGACAAGAAGAGAGGGAAACGGGGAAGGAGGGAAACCGAGAAACCCGAGAAGCAGGAATCAAACAGAAGAGGATAGAGAGAGACCCATTAATTTCCCAGCGTTTGCTCTGGGATTTTAGCAACAAGTCACTCTTTCGATGGTTTATCTGGCTTCTTCAGCTGTGAAACGCATTTGCTCCAGCATTTCCCGAGCTAGAGATTTGCCTATTGCCCCGCCTTCTGGCTGAAACCCCCTTTTATCCCATTGGTCACACTATTAGCTCCACGTCCCACCCCCTCAAAATCTTGCTCAGGGCCAATTCAGATTGCACCGGAACTCGGGAGAGCGCAGGTCTCCCACGTTCCAATGCGATCTCATAAAAATGGAGGCCACACAGCTGCGCGAGCTCCACACGCGCCCGGGACGTGCCGGAACTCGTGTGGTGTGGGTTGGGCTTAACGCTGATGCCGAGTCAGCATGGGTCTTCCTTATCCACGGATTGTGGATCTGCACCCCCGCACCCATTAACTTTGTGTGTGTAGCACTGGCGCCAAGCCAGCACGGGTTTTCCCTAAACAGACGTCTATAAGCAGCATAAGCACTTAAGAAGCACTATAAGAATCACTTCCTGTTACAGTTTGGAGCCTCTCTACTACTGAAGCTGCTTGCTATAAGCATTCAGATGCTGTGCTATAAGCAGCACAATGCTGCTTATAGCCTTTTGTTTAAGGAAGACCCGCGCTGGCTTGGCACCAGCACTACACACACAAAATTAATGGGTGCGGGGGTGCAGATCCACAGATAACTCTTCTTCTAAACAAAGAATTTAGATTTTTTTAAAAAATTCTAGAGTGTAATCCTTACATTTAGTAGCCCCATTACATAAGCATGCCTACGTCTGTTGGATTATAGCCTCTGACTTTAAGACATAGACATTTTGGGTTTCAGAATTATACTGACCATATATCCCATTTTTTCCACAGAGTTTCCATTAGACTATAGCATGAAATTTCTGATTATTCCTCATCCCCCAAAAATATTCTTCAATAATTAAAAACATACGTTGCTTGTAACTGCATTCGAAATTGTTTTTCATGTCTTTCCAAAAGGGCCAGCATCCAGATCCAACAAAGAGATTAAATTGAACAGCTCATTTTATTTTCCTGTTACATTTTCTTTATCTTATAGTTAACATTCACGGAACACTTACAGAGTGCTAAGAAACAATATCCTTTGATGATGACAAAAAGGACACGCATAGTAGGGCTACAGTGGTCAGGGCCATTAAAAGACCATTTGTAAACACCTTTTCTTCTTCTCCTTTGAGATGCTGCTTTCAGGAGAAACATTAAAACAAGAAATGGAGAGCCTCTCCAAAATATTTTTAGAGGCAGTTCAGTCCACAGTGAAAGACTGCTTAAAAAAAAAAAAGGTTTGGAAAGTTATCAAATATATTGGAACATTCTAATTTATGACCGTTTCTGGAAGACACATTTTGAAAACAGATTGCTACCATTCAAAGGTTACATTGTGATGTCCTTTAGTGTAATTGACATGGCATGTGCTGGAACCTGCTTACACCCAAAGTGATGAAGACTTCATAGCAATGGTTGTAGATGCACCACAGCCACAACATTCCTTTGCTATGCTATTTCCATGATGCAGAGTGTTGTAATAATGCAAAAACTGAGGGTTTTTAGCAATGGGTGAATTCCCCTTGTTTTAATTTGGAATTGGCCTTGGAAAAACTAGCTATTTTCCCAACATTTAGAAAATATTTGGACGAGGACTGTCAAATTGTGGGTATTCGCATTCCGAAGTCACCCCATGTCTAGCAGCAGCAGTGGGAGATCCTTAATACTACGGTAATAGAAATAGTGTTACACCCATCATGTTTTTAGCTACAGATCTGTCTCCAGTATCACTGAGGTTTAGGCCAACATGGACAAGGAAGTTGCTCTAGTGGACACAATACACACATTAAATTGAAAGTTATCCCAGCTATTCTAAAGCATTGCATTAACCTTTGACAGTTACCAAGCACATGTGTTGGGCACATGGACTGCTGCATGTTCATTATCAGCTTCCATCATCAATTCTCCCCCTTTGAACACTGCTCTGTCTCCTTAGCTCCTTTTGGAGCCAAATATGGAGGAATGGTCTAGGATCCCCTGAAGTTGTAGTACTATGAAATTAAGAGGGTAAATGCTTGATAGGTGCTGTACTTGGATGGGGAAGTACTGAGAAAGTACTTGGATGAGAAAGCCCTTTTCAGACTCACAGCAACAGTGCCAGGATGCACAGCCTGGCCACTGCCACAAGTGGTGAGCAGTCAGGTCCACACAACGGCAGACAGCAAGACACCCGCCAGAGCAGGGGAGCCCACGCAGGGGTCGGGAGGGAGATGGGGAGAGGGTGGAACGGGGTGGGGGCAGATGGAACAGGGAGGTGATATATGAGTTTTGGAACAACTTAAGTTGTTCCAGAACTAAAATTGTTTCTCCAATTCTCTCATGTGACTGGAAGTCATCCGGGCTTGCTTCCTAAGAACGCAAAATGCAACAAACTGTGTGTGGACAACAACACCCAGCTCTACCTTTCCAAACGAGAACATTCCCCTCCACTTAATCCTCCGTCCCCAACTGTCTGTTGTTTGCACTTGCATGTTTCAGTACAATTCAGTGTGTCAATGAATGAACTTCTCATCTTTCCTCTCAAGCCACCTTCTCCTTCTCTTGCATTTCACAATCCACTTAATCAGTAACAGTCTTGGATTTATCATTTACTCCCTCATCTCTGTTGTACTTCATAGTCAGTCTTTTACCAAATCATGTTGCTTCTGTAAATCATGTTGCAACACTATAAAAACGTAACCCTTTCCCTCTGTTCTCTCACCCCAAACTCTGGTTCATGCTCCAGTCACCTCACACCTTGATCCCTGACATCTACTCTCCAGTGATGTAGACTTGAGTCTCTTGAATCGGACTCGAGTTGGACTCAAGTCACGTCAATGACTTGACTCGAACTTGACTCGGCGATTGTAAAAGACTTAAATGACCCGACTTGAGACTTGGAGTCTTTTACGGCAAGTCGAATTTTATTCAGGTTTAAACCTGTTTCCCCCATTAAATAGATAGGAACTCGCAACTTGCAACCAAAGACTCGGGACTTGGGGGCAAAGACTTGGGACTTGACTTGAGACTTGGACCCAGAGACTTGGGACTTGACTTGAGACTTGGACCCAGAGAATTGGGACTTGACTCTAGACTTGGGAGTCAGAGACTTGATCCACATCCCTGCTACTCTCTAGACTTATATTGTCACATATCAGTCCTTTAAGCTTCATCTAAAACTCTGCTGCCAGAGTCATTAACCTCTCTCACTCCTGCTTAAATCCATATTCTGATTTCTATCCATTTCAAATCCAGAACAAGCTCCTAGTCTCTACCTTTGAAGTCCACCCAGGGCCAACCAACCCCTGGAATGAGGTGAAGCAGGTGCTTCGAATAGAGGGTGGGGAAGGCAACAATCTGGTGGAACCCAACACTAATTGTCTACCAGCTGCCTCCCCTGGGTCGCTCCACCCCACCACTGCCCCATCCTCTTCACGCTTGCTTTCCTTGGAGAGTGAGCAAGAGGATCGTGAGGGAGGGTAATTCACCTCCTTCCACTGCCACTTCTTTAAAGCAGACCAGGCAGGGAGGATCCTGGGAGCTTCCAGGTTCCTCCCCCAACTGGCCACATCTGAAGAAGAGGCAGGAAGAGGAAATGCTGGCCATGGAAGGGGCTAAGGCAGAGGTCAGCAACCTTCTTTCGCATAGAGGCCAGACATCTGGTCCATCAATAGTAAGACCACATGGGTGTTCAATACACATGTGCCAACTTCCTAGGGTCACAGAGCTAGGAAAAAAGAGATGGGCATGGTGCGGAGAGACACATGCCCAGACAGAGAATGAAGCTCATTGGAAGCTTCTGCCCTTGGTGTTCCTACACTGATAGAGATAGAATTACAGCCTTATAGAGATAGAATTCTTTTTAGGACCACTGTGGGCCGGGAGGCTATATCTTTTTGAGACTACGGGCCAGAAGATTTCAGGTGGTGGTCTGAATATGGCCTGTGGGCCATAGGTTGCCTACCACTGGGCTAAGGCATGCATACATACTACTGTGTGCGAAATAAAAAGGAAGGGGGCATTGCTTTGCCCAGGCCTAAGTCCAGCCATGGGCCTGCCTGCCCTCATCTCTCCATTATAATATCCTGCCTGTGACCTTCAGTCCTTCAGCTCACTATCCTCAGCCACTCCCTGAAGGTGGCCTGCTTCTTAATCAAACCTGCCCTTCTTCCTTTCCTGCCCTTAAACATGAAATGCCTTCCCAGACCAGAGACCTTCATAATACCACCAATCTCTCTTCTTCAAAGCCTTGCTCCAAACTCTGACCCTTTTCCATTAGTCTTTGGCACAGCCACTTTAACACACACACCCCCATGGGAATTAAGCCTACATTCCTGTAACTGAACTGGATACCATATTCTTTCCCTTCTATGGATGTGCTGGGCAGAACTGTATCAGGTGCATCTGTCATCAGTGATTGGACAAGCTGCACCTGTAGAATTTCTTTGTGGGTGTTTTCCCCCCTGCCCAACGTCAACATGAAAGACCAAGGGGGAAAGTGGGTGCGTGGAGCCTAATGAGTAAGCAAGTACAATATGTGATACCATGCAAAGTCTCTGCTATTTAAAAAAAGCACAGAAATTAAAGCACATCCTTTCACTTACAATGTCCATGCTTTTTGCCGCGTGTTTGAGAAAGTTGTAAGTGCTTTTGCTTTCACCTTAAATGAAAGGGTTTTTGATCTTGGAACTGAATAAAGAGGCACTGAAAACTCACAGGTCAGGTTCGTATCAAAAACAGCTTTCAGACATGAATGTGGAAAGATGAATCTGAGAAGTTTCCTTTGCAGCTGCTTCACTTGACAGTATTTCTTCCTATCTTTTGTTTCCACACCCATTTTTTGCATTATGTCAGATGCGGGCGCATCTGGATCAAGATGCCTAAACTTTCTTTAGAAGCAGATTATTCATACTGACGGACGGACAACTAAAGAGCACATCAATTTATTTATTAGCATTATTTGGGAGGATGCTTTAGTTTCAAGATGAGCTCTCTCAGGAAACTCTTAAGAGCTGACCAGGACATTACAGTAATTGTGTGTTTGTAAGGAGATGGATAAAGCTGTTTGGATTCTTTTGTGAGTTTTTGGCACCCTCGAGAGGTATGGATGCATGGCTTTTCTACCTATTAAACATGGTGAGAGTTAGTTCTTGGGTCATACTACAACCGGAGATTCCAATCTCTGTAATTAGTAATAAGATCTTCGGCTTTTCTGGAAAATACCGTGCGTGTGTGTGTCTGTGTGTCTGTGTGTGTGTGTGTGTGTTTGCATGCGCCTGTGCATGTGTTGAGAAAAGATGCCAGAAACAAACAAGCAAAGAAATGTCTGATTCAGAGACAAGCCATTGGCAAGAGAAACCAACAGGCAGCAGGAAAAGAATGAATGACCTTGCCCTTGCCAAGATTAGATCAATGCTTTTCTCTGTGCCAAAGATTACCAGGGTGTGCTTAGAAAAGCAGTGGCGGAACGTCGGTGGAGCGCGTGGAGCAGGAGCTCCAGGCACTCGGGGCAGGAGGGTGCAATTGGGGGAACTCACCGAGGCGGCAGATCGGCCCGCCCACCCTCCCTGGAGCCCGTTCGGCTCCGAAATGAGTGGTAAAGGGGCGGGGGGCGCGTCGACATCATGCGAGGGGCGCGTCGACATCACATGCGCAGGCCCTACCCCGCGTGCCCGGTGCCAGGCACGCGTCCATCATCTCTGTAGAAAAGTCATAAAGAAATAATTTAAAAGTAGCAACAGCTTTAACATGGGGAAAGCAAATGTATAGACCAGAGGTTCTCAACCTGTGGTACGAGTACACCTAGGGGTACTCGGACCTCTTGCTGCGGGTACGCCAAGCCCTGCCCCTTATCTGCCCCATCAGCAGCTAATTAATTGTTAACATGGATTTTAAATTGTAATTATTTTCGGAACCCTTCCATCACTCTGATTTTGGTTTTGGGCTTATTTTGGTACTTTGGAAAATGTACTTTGGTGGGGTGGGGAGGGAGGAACTGATTTTGGGAAGTGTGACTTGGAGAAAAAAAAGAGATCCTTGTCTCTCTCACTCACACACTCACACACAGAGAGTTAAATAAGGCATTTTTCACATTTAAAATTGTTTTAGTACTTTTTAATTTAACGATTAATTACCTAATTAATTGATTAATCAGCAGTTAATTAGCAGGGGGTACTTCAGAAAATTGGACCATGATAGGGGGTACCTGGGCCTCCAAAGGTTGAGAACCCCTGGTATAGACAATGTTAGCTCAAATGGGTAGATTTGCATTTGAAATCAATTCCTAAATTTTGGTTCAAATACTATGCAGATCCCGTGGCTCTTTGCAGGGCTTTCTGGCCTCTGAGATGATAGAAGAAGCATAGGGCTGGCTTCAACATCTGTCCTTAGGATCTGGGAAGGCTACTTATACTAGGGTGCCCAGATTCAATAAGGAACAGGGTGCCTATGCCTTTAACTGTACTAAAGCTGTACTGTTTTCCTGTTCTACTAATGTGTATAATTTCTTTAAGTTAAAAAAAGTTGAAACTTTTATTTATTTTTTTAAATAGCACCAAACTTTAAGGGTGCAGCTTATAATCAGGAGCAACCTATACTCAGGACAATAATATTCCTGAAGGAATAAGCCTTGAGATACAGTCCTCTATGGGGGATTGTTACAGAACATCACTTTGTACCACTACCAAGTACCATCTTAGGAGCAAATCGTTTCAGGGGATGAGGGTGGTCTTACATAGTCCTAGGTCATCAACAGGTTTTGCAGAATTCCAAGTAAATTTGGCAGTTCCTCCTCAGGTGAAAAAATATGAGGGATTTCTAGAGAAGTCAAAAAGATTTCCAGTAAGATTAATAGAATGATGTCTATGTGTGTCACACATCCTTATTATCATAATTATTAATTTTCATCTTGCTTTTTGATAAACACGTAAAGCACTTTCAAAATTCAAATACACACAAACCAACTATAAAATGCAAGCAGCAGCAATGTAAGACTAACAGCGCAATCCTAACCAACTTTCCAGTGCCGGTGCAGCCACAATGCAGCCCCGGGGAAAGGGAACAAATGTTATCTCACCTTGAAGAGGCCTCCATGACTGCCCCTGCACTGCAAAATGCAGTATGCACCCTGTTGGCATGGCTACACCGGCACTGGAAAGTTGGTTAGGATTGCGCTGTAACAGCCCAATCCTGTGTAACTCTTGCACCGGTGTAACAGTAGATCCACCAGTGTAAGTGCACTTATGCCAGTGTAACATGCCGTATGGCGACAAACGCAGGATGGACACCAGCATAACCCCCCTTGGACACCGCACATGCACAGTTCGGATGCAGAACAGATGCCAGCGCAATTCCGCTGGCCCAGGGGCATTCTGGGAGCATCCAAACGCCCCTGGAATGCCCCCTGCGCCGGCGGAGTGTCTGTCCTGTGTCCGAACTGCGCATGCACGGCATCCGAGGGGGGGGTTATGCCAGTGTCCGTCCTGCGTCCGTCAGTTACACTGGCATAAGTGCACTTACAAACTGAAAGCCCCACTGAAACAGGAACTTCCTTGAGACACCAAAGCATGAGATGGGGCCAGGCAGACTTTCCCAGGGAAGGTATCCCATTTTCTTGACATCACCACCAAGTGATGTATTTGTCTTGTGCCAAACTGATGTCACAAAGGGGGACAGAGAGCAGAGGCATCATGAATATTCATTTGGGAGCAGATGGTCCATAAGGTGTCCTGGTCCCAAGCTATTTAGGGCTTTAAAACCGACACTTGAAATTGATCCTGGAATCAAGAGATGCTGCAACTGTTCTGCCAGAGCAGCTTGAAATATCGAACTCCTCTGCTCGAATGTTTGGGAGCAGAATTAATGCCACTGTGACTGTACCCACAAAAGTTTGAACCTTTCTGAGTGAAGCAACTGCTTGCAAGGCTATTTTTAATTTTAAATTTTGCAAAGATTTGACCTTGTGACATTTGATTTTTTGTGAGAGGTCCTCAAAAGCTCAAGCTTTTGTCAATATTCATTTGGAATGTGTGCAGAAAAGCCACCCTATTTCAAACAATGGGGTGCTCATGCATCCCTACTGGAAATGTCACAGTCACCTGTTCAGTGACACATATACACTGCAAAAGTATTATACCCATCGTCGTCCTATCCAATGGAAGTAAATCCAGTAGCCATTTGCACCTGGTGCTAGTGATGGGGGAGATTAGTGCCCATTTTACAGTGCAATCCTTTCCAATTTACACCACCGGCGAGAACGGGAGGCCCCAGAGTGGAGAGGGGATTTAAATCCCCTTTTGAATCCCCCTTTGGGGGGATTTGAATCCACTTTCCGTTCTGGGGCCTCCCATTCTCACTGCACCGCTGTTTACACCGGTGGTGTAAATTGGATAGGATTTCACTGTGTAAATCAAACTCAAACTGATGTTCCTCTCTTCACTGTTTTAATGACACACCGATCAAAGCAGGAAAGTGTGCCAGTTGCCTGTAGTAGTCTTTGTCCAAAGCGAATACTTCACATTACTCCATAGCATGGGCTCGCCCAGGACAGAACCATGAGCAGAAACCTCTTCCAATATGTGAATTCCCAAGTCAGTGGCTAAATTACCACTGACCGCTATGGAATCAGGACAGTCTCTTTTGTACGTATTTCATGGGCCTGAAGAGCTTTTTGAATAATGCACAGAGAAATTTGAGCATAGTGTCGTGCGTGTTGCTGACAGCAGCTTAATGATATGCAGATTTTTTCATTGTTTTAATCCCCAAAGGCCACATTATGTGAAACTGACAATAAACAATGAAAGCAGGCATACCTCCATATGTCTACTTTTACTTCTCTAAGCTTGTCAACCCAACTGAATAATGTCTAATAAGACAATGACACATTAACATTTAACCATGATTTGTATTTATATGTGCGGTATCTGAGGCATCGTATGAACACAAGATGTAAATGAAAATAACTAAAACAATATGGTTTTTTTTTAATTACGGATATAGGATTTTGTAGAAAAACAAACAGGAGCTTTATAAAAACAAGATGAATTTTGCAGACCTGTATGATGACTCTGTGGTGCAGCATTCACAGAAGTTCACAGGTTCAATCCCTGGCATGTCAAGGCAGACTAAAAAAAATTAAAATTCCTGTCTGAAACCTTGGCGCATTGTCTGTGTTGACTCACACACACACACACAAAGACATGCACGCGCACGCACACGCACACGTTTAGCAGTGCGTTTACTCATAAAATGCTATTATCATAAAATGTATGCAGGAACTAGCATACACGTTTACTCATAACTTATTAGAGTTATATCTAGGCTTACCAGATCTCCAACTGGGACAGAGTTCTAGACCTTTAGGAGAAGGAATGTGGGCAGGTGTAGCTTGTTAAACCTTAGAGCAGAATCCTAAGGCATGTCTACTCAGAAGTAAGCCCCATTGTGTTCAGTGGGGCTTGCTTCTGAGTAGAAATGCCTAGGATTGTGCTCTAGGACTTAACAAGCTACACCTGCCCACATTCCTTCTCCTAAAGGTCTAGCACTCTGTAAGATCTGTAAGAGCATTCTCAGAAGCGTCATCGGGGTTGGGGCGGTGGGCCCCAGGGTGGGGACCAGACGTGGCGGCGAAGGGGCACACTTACCTCCGGATGCATTCCCTCCGCCACGTTCGTCCTGGAGCTGGGCCCTCCCACCCGCCCTGGAGCTTGAACTGCTCCAAAATAGGTACTAAAACGGTGTGTGGGGGGGGTGATTGGAGCCACACTGGGCGCGCGCTCCAAGCTGACGTCACGCCCAGGTCACGTGGGGGCGTGGGGTCGGGGCACCCCCCCCCCGGATCGCCACTGAGCACTCTGGAGATCTGGTAAGCCTAGCTATTATATCCCACCTTTATTCCATGATGGACTTCAAGGCAGCATACATAGCAGTCCAAAGATTTTTCCTATCTAGCCAGTGACTAGCCTACTTGACTTCAACAAAATGGCTGTATCATGTGTCTCCAGAACATGCCCTGGGATATATTAGGAATCATAATCATATACCATTGTGAGCTGATGTAGTGTCGTGGCTAAGCAACTCTGTCACAAACTCATAAAGATACTAGATGATCTTATGCAAGCCACTCCCAGCCTCAGCTGCAATAGATGGATAACAATACTTAAGTTTACACTGCAGGGTTGTTGTAAGGATTACATTGCCAAATACGTACGTGAGAAACTACAGGGTTTCTCATGCATACTCAGGAAGCACTATATAAATGGTGTTATTTTGTAGCAATATGCTGCCTGAGGCAATGACTTCAGCTGTCCTAACAGATGTATACATATCTGTATAGTTTTATCTCATATGATGACGTTTAATTGACATTTAAGTTGAGTAATAAAGTATCTATAATCTACAGATGTGCTGTTCAAACGTTTTCAAGTTTTAAGTTGAAAAATCTAGTTCATAGAATGTATACCAAGTGTGACTAGAGCCAGCATAATGGGGAGGAGGGGGATTTAATGACATCTTTTAATTGCGCTGAGAAGCCGCTCCCTTTGGCAATCTTTCAGGCAACAATGTTAACTTCTTTTAAAACAGCAGCTGTCTCATTTCAGTGGCAGCCATCAGAGGATCAGCTCCTTTAAATCACCACTTTAAAGGAGGCCATGAATGAAGATGTCACAGGAGCTGCGTCTCTCCCACAGTCTTAGCAAAGCCTTTGCCAGGAGAGAGGAAGATGTACAAGGTCCTTTTGCGGGTACCGTCGCCAAGGGAGGTGCAAGGGGCGGCAGCTAGAAATAGGGCCTTCTCAGCAGTGGCACCAACCTTGTGGAATTCCCTCCCTTTTGACTTATGAACTGCTTCCTCCCTTGGAGACTTTCTGGCGAGGCCTGAAATCTTTCTTGTTCAAAGAAGCCTTCTGAGTCTTGGCCTTTTTTAACATCCAGTGGTTACAGGTGTGGTGGTACTGCTGTTCTTGTACTCTTGTTTCTTAAATTGTACTAATGGTCTTTTTATCATTTTTAGATTGTTGTTTGAGTTTTTAATTAACTCTGTTTTATTGCTTTTAAAGCTGATTCTTTTTTGTAATTGTTTTTTCCTGTTTTTGTAAGCCGCCTTGGGTCCCTTTGAGGAGAAAGGCGGGATAAAAATATTGTAAATAAAATAAACTGTGGATCTCCTCCTTTTAAAACATCAGTGGTGACTTTAAAGGAGGCCACCTGAATTTCCCTTTTAAAACATCAGTGGTGACTTTAAAGGAGGCCACCTGAATTTCTCTTCATTAGCAATGGCCACTTTGAAGCCAGCAATCCATGAAGGCTTTCACATGTCGTCTTTGGGCAAGTGCTTCTCTTTACTCTTTGTGTATGTTCACATTATTTTGATTTTTTTTTTAACTGATGATGCCAGCCACCTTGAGCTAAACAGAGAATCGAAAGGTGAGTAGAGAAATGTCATTATAAATAAGAATAAACGTTAACATGCAGATGGTGTCACTTCCTTTGTTTTAAAGTAGTTACTGCCACTTTAAATGAGGCTCTGCAAAGGGTTCTATATCCATTCCCCTCTCTTTGCAAATGTTTCGTAAACCTTTGTGTGCCTTCACCCTCATCTTCATTTTCCTTTCACTGCCAAATTAGACAGCCATGCCATTGGCCACTACACTGGGTTCCCTGCATGCAATTGATTTCCCCCCATGTGCACAAGTTACATAGGTTTTAAAGCACTGCTGGTAACAAAACACATTGGCATTGAAAATAGCAGCCCCTTGACAAAGGCTGCAGACAGGAACAGAAAACCTCTTCCCCTTTGGCTGCCCAGAAATGAAGTGGAAGGGGGACCTTCCTAAATTGGGCACCAGGGATTTGAAGGAAGGAGAGGGCACCTATCAGCAGCCTAAATAGGTTAATAGCATTTTATCGTTGCAAAAACAAACAGTTTCTTAATTTCTATGGGAAGGCGTAGCCCATCTTCAGTCACAGGTTTCCTGGCAATAACAAAAAGCTACCATTAGCAGAGCACAAATATGGTCTCTGCTTAAGTATGTATTAACATGGTAAAACAATAATAATTTTGCATTATTATTAATGTGACAAATTGTATATTATCTCAGGGAAGTAAGTTTTTCTTTCATCAGAAAGCACCCATGGATTTAGTTGTTAAGAAGCTTCATTTTATACAGCATTCTAGGCTTTCAAAGACGAGGAAAATAAGAACATAAGAACATAAGAAGAGCCCTGCTGGATCAGGCCAAAAGCCCATCTAGTCCAGCTTCCTGTATCACACAGTGGCCCCACCAGATGCCTCAGGGAGCACAAGACAACAAGATACTTGTATCCTATCGCCACTCCCTTGCACCTGGCACAAAGAAAACCTACTCCTACAACCAGGAGGTTGCTTATCCCCATCATGGCTTGTGATGGACATTTCCTCCATAAATCTGTCCTTTTAAAGGCATCCAGGCCAGGTGCCATCACCACCTCCTGTGGTAAGGAGTTCCACAAACCAATTACACGCTGGGTAAAGAAATATTTTCTTTTGTGCAGCTTGAATTTAAATAATCTGAATTTTTGAATAATCATCAGCATCTAACTCTGTTACTCCTCCCTCACCTGTGAACTTACAGCACAATTCTATGCATGTCTACTCAGAAGTAAGTATAATCAAGCGGAAGGGGACTTACTCCCCCTGTGTGTATAGGATTGCAGCCTTATTTGCTGGTGCTGAATTCTTGAATTGAGTGAACTTCAAAGTTCAATGCCCAGAACTAGCAGCCTGAATAGTACCATGACAGGAACCCCTCGTTGTATGAAACGTTTGTGCTCCTGGCAGAAACTTTGTACAGTCATATCATGAATTGATATGTGGCAAGAACTATACTGTCTGCAGTAACTTCTGCTCAAGCAGCTTCCTGTTGCAAACATTCACAGTAAGGCTGTTCTTTGGAGACTATGCAAATTCTCCTTGAATAATTCTCTGCAACTTTGGTGCTTACCCCCCTTGAGCCAGTTAATGAAGCACAAATCATCTGTTCTAGATGGCAATGAATGTTCTGTTGTCTCTGAATCGATTACACATGTAACAATTGTTTGTTTTATTTTATTAGTCTCCAAGAGCAGCATGGTCTCCATCTGTCTTGCACCCACCAAGTCTCCCAGGAAGTCGTCCACCACCACCCATACACTAGCACAGTCACCTTGTTGACCAAGTAGCCTGCTGCCAACTTCACTGCCAACACTGCAACCACCAAAAGCAGCAATCGGGTTGTGAGAATACACCTCTCTCAGGCTTCTGCAGACTCCCAGGGTGCTTTGGCAACAAGAGCAGTGGAGGAGGGTTCTGGGTTGGAAAAGGGGCAGAGCTGCACATGCCCATAAGGAAGGCTCCAGTACAAAAGCTTCAGCCAATGGAGCAATGAGGCTGAAGAGACAAGATGCAGGGAGAAAGTAGCCCAGGGAAGCTGGGGAGAAGGAGGAGGAGAAGAAAGTGGGTGCTGTATGCCCCCTCCCCTCTTCACAGCAGTTCCATGGCAACAGGGAGAGGCTCTCCAGGGGAGAACTTTCCTATGTGGATGGGCAGGATGTTGGATGACTCCAACAACCAGCACGGGCAGTTCTGTTACTTCAATGTGGAATACCCACCAATCTGGGCTATGGAATGTGGGAACCCCACAATTTGCATACAGTACATTATTTTTCTCTGTAGCCCTTCACCAAAAAAGACTCATAATGCTTCATGGACTCCACTGTTTGTCATTTTCAAATTTGTGTGTGTGTGTGTGTGTGTGTGAGAGAGAGAGAGAGAGAGAGAGAGAGAGAGAGAGAGAGAGAGGATTTGGCATGAATGCCAACAGTTTGCAGAAATTACAGCACATCATGAGCTTTTGTTTCAAACTGGCTTCAAGGAAAACATAATAATTTACAGCCTTGTCCAAAAAGAAAAGAAGCGAAAACTCTACTGAAGCCTGTTGGTTTCCTTTAACTGGCCCTTAAGACTTTTTCCAGTAATGAAACTGTGCATCAGACTGGCTTTGAATAAATCTAAAATTTAGAACTTAAAATCTAAAATATTTGAGCAATGGGCACTGATGCAGTGTAGCCTGTTGACTCAAGCTCAAATTAACAATGAACAGTCCATTTAATCCGTTCCTTTATTATGAAAACGTTCCCTGGAGCAGGAGCCTATATCCCTTCGAAAAGGCTTAGTGCTGGCAGTTGTCTGTTTCAAAGGGGAGCTGATAGAAGCATCATTTATCTTCTCACAAAATTCCCAATTAACAAAACTGCAAACATCTGGGAAAATATTCTTTTAAAAGGTCACAGTGCCAGGTACCAGATGTGCCGTGAAGCCAGCTACACTGCAGTGTGCATATGGGTCTCATTTAAAGATTGTTATGTGTTATTAATTGTTTTATAGTCGTGCTCTCTCAGCTGGAGTACATTTCTACAGTTAGGGAGATTCACATTTTTAAATACATAAAAGCAAATGTATTTGCATATATTAAGTAATGGTTCACTGCAACCATTCCGCAGGGTAGAGTGGCATGATTGGCATTTTCTGCTGTTTCATCATGCCATGGGATGGGATGCTTCGCATTTCCTCATAAGGGGATGCTTTCCCATTCGTACATATGTGGTGAATTAACCACAAGAAATCGTTATTAGTTATGATTCTGAACAAAAGTAGTGGTTCTCCTCCATTAAAATGTTGGTAGGTTTTCTATGGTGAATGAATAACTGCGTATTAGACCGTTGTCTTGTCAAAAAGGCAAAAGTCGGTCAGAGGACACCAAATACACAATCAACTGCATTTTAAATGGGATTTTCACACAAGGTACTTTTGATTCTCTTTTGCACAGTTTCTGTTACTGTGGAAGATAATTCAATGGCTCATTCCAGCCAATGTAGGTTTTACAGCTGCATTTTTACAGAAGGCAAGGCAGTACAAAAAGCATTTTGGCCTTTTGTGTGTGATGTCCTTTGACGAAACCACTTAGCACATAACAAGTACCTGCTCAAAATGTTTTGTGGAAGTCAAAACTCTTTGAGCAGTCATTCATCAATATACGAAGTGGGTTAGTCAGAGAGGGCATTGCAAAATGATTACTCAAAGACTACGTGAAAAGATTTCACTCCTTTCTTTTCATAGACAATTGAAGTGCACACTGCGTCCAATAGTGTGGGGAGGGGGAATCGGGAGGCCTGCCAGAGGTAAGTAAAAATATTTTTACTTACTTCTGTATCATGGTGGCCTGTGAGTCTCCCTCTGTAAAGCTGGCATCAGTCCAAGGAGAGAAAAGTGGCAGGGCAGAATCAAAAGTGGCAGGGGAAAGGATCCTGGTGCAACACTGGTTCCACTGGGATCCACCCCTCCCTCTCCTGAAATGCCCCTGCCCTCCCCCTCCCCACCCATGACACACCCTCCCCACCAGCTTACTGAGATCAGCAAAGCTTCCAGGAGCCACTGGTGCAAGCACAGCACCTCTGCCCACCTGCAGCAATAACCCAGAAGTGTGTGACGGTGGCCCAGCTTTCACACTGCTGCAAAAGGCCTTGCACTGCCGGACACAAATTCCAGAAGTGCAAGGCCCAGATAGGATTGGGCTGTTAGTCTGATGTTGAGGAGGGGTGTCTTACCCTTTATAAGAGTACTACTTCTAGATGCTCTCTGGTCATCACAATAACAACAGATCAAGTTGAACAGAAATTATCTCCAAACAGCAGCTGATGTCACTGTCACTGGTTTCCTTCCTCCAGAATAATAAAAAAGTTCCTTCAAAGGAAAAATTTCTTCCTCCAGAGCCTTTTCTCTGGAAGACGAAAACTTGAGAATGCAAATCGTTCTTTGTACTGTCAGAAATCGGCACAGGGATCAGCACAGTCCATGAGTGGTTTGCTGGTGTTGGACATGCTAATTCAGTGTGCCCAATGTTAGTGAACAGTTCTGTTAGGTAGCACTTAAAAGCAGACAATATTACCAAATCTTATCACTAGGCAAAAAAGGGTGAGGCAGACAGGGTATGAAAATCATAGTCAAAAACATAGCACCAATCAGTGGCGTTGCTAGGGGCCTGTAAGTGGTGCACAGCGCTACACAGTGGCTCCGCCCACTCGCCATCAGAGCCATTCCAGGAGGCAAAGGCAACACACAGGAGACTCCCTGCACATTGACTTCGCCACCCAGAATGGTTCCGATGGCGAGTGGGCAGGGCCACCGTGTAACGCCGAGTAGCGCTGTGCACCACTTACAGCCCCGTCCCCCTCTAGCAACGCCACTGACACCAATACAAAAAGAGAAGTAATATAATATCACATGCTCCATTTCAGTCATTAGCAATCTAGAAGAGGCAGCAACTTATGACCTGCAGGTCATATCCAGCCTGCTAAAGATTTTACCTCTGGAATGACTGTCACACTGATGAGGCATCGGAAGTTCAGGATCAGATGGGCCCACCTGGGGGAGGGCTTGGCAGACCATCTTATCTAGTAGGATCATACAAGATCTATTACATAAACAGTGAAAGGTTCTAGTGAAAGAAAATGTGGAAATAAAATGCATCTGACAAAAATAATCAAAGAGATTCTTTTGAGGTCTCTCTCAATTTTCACATAAAATGTAATTACATGTAAAAAGACTGATCCAGACTCTGTTTTATTGCCTATAGTACAGTACAAGGAACCTGGTAAGCCAACACATTTTTGTGGGCAACTACGTGTGAAGATATCTATAGAACAGATGTTGATATTTAATTTAGTATATTGTTTTTGTAGTGTGATTTAAGCCTATTTCAAAACCCCTTTTAACAGGTTACTGTGATGTAAAAGGATTCCTATTGGCTCATTTACAGTTAAATATGCTTTCTTTTTTAGGAAAACAAAATCAGAAACAATATAATATACATTCTAATCTAGGCTATTTAAAACAGATAGACAAGCCTTATCCTGAAGTGGAACTAACATTACTTTAAAGGTAAAGGTGACCCCTGACAATTAAGTCCAGTCGTGTCCGACTCTAGGGTGTGGCGCTGATCCCCATTTCAAAGCCGAAGAGCCAGCATTGTCCGAAGACGCCTCCGTGGTCATGTGGCCGGCATGACTCTCCTTGCCGCAGCGCGTAGCATGCGGCTGGAACACGGAGCGCTGTTTACCTTCCCGCAAGCGGTACCTATTTATCTACTCGCATTAACATGCTTTGGAACTGCTAGGTTCCATTACTTTACTCTGACACAATTTTGCCCTGACATGAATGGGAGCGGTGTCCGAGTTGCCTTGTGCATATCCCATTCACTTCAGTAGGGCTTGCTCAAGAAAGCCTCTGGTGGGTGGCCAATAGACAATATCCAGTTTATGAATGGAGGAGTGATGGCTCTTCGTTCTTCCCAAATAACTGATCAACGGGGAGCAGTAAGGAGTCTCTGATGGGAGCACTGATCTCCCCCAGCTCTTGACTAGTGAAGGAGGGAGGCTCCACCTCCATCAGGATCCTATGATCTTTCCTTGGATCATTCTGCCTCCTGGTGGGGCTAAAGAACCACTGATTTAAGGAAAGAAAGGAAACCAATCTTGCCATAATTACATCAATTGAACAGCCATAGTAAATATATGCCACTGAAACTCTGATTCAGGCCAAAAACACACTTGCCAAATCAGTCAGGTAATGCTCACTTGCAGCTTACGAGCATGTTTCCACAGTCCAGTAGCCAAATGCACATCTGTTCTCAGTTAGAACCAGAAGATGTCAAAGGGCAATGTACTTAAGAGGCAGAACACAAAGGCTTAGGCAGAAGTGCAAGAGAAAGTTCAAAGCACATATCTAGCTCATACACTTTATTCCTTGGCCCTGGTGTTACTTAGGGCACGCTCACCCTTGTTTGGTTACATTACCAGAGATGGTTCCAGAATCCTGCCACGATACCCTGTCAGGCAAAGAAGCACACACAACATCCTGGCTTCATCTCCTTCAGTCAACAGGTCATTGTGAAATAACAGGAAGTATCAGCATGCATCTGTGTGTCCATCCATCCCAGGGCTTTCCCTTTTCAGATAGAAGTAACAAAAGAGGGAGGGGGGGGAGGGAGGGAAAGCCTCCCCTCCCCCCCCCACCAGTTCTCTAGTCTAGACCAATCTTAGTACTATGACAAAGACAAGAGATCTAACTGTGGGTCCTCATTTAAGCAATATTTTCCAGCTACCTTTGAGACATGTACGCTCAAGTTGAATAAAACATACGTAGAAACAAAGAGGAGCAGTCTCAGTTAATGGTTTTGCTAGATAGGAACAAAACAGTCCAACACTTGAGAGTGAAAGGAAACTACCGATGACTCTCACTAGTTTAACTAGCCATTGGCATTTTCACAGCTCTTGCCACATTTCTGACAAGAAGCTCGAGAAAGCATTGGAAAGGGCCAGCCAGGATGGTTTTGTCTATATTGAATAAAATAGAAACCCTCCAGGATGGGTGCTGCTAATTTACAACAGTGATATACTGTAGCTGAGACCTGCAGCATCTGCCTTTCATTTCCTTTGTTAATGACTGCTCCTTCTGCTTTCCCGCACTGTTCTTTAATTTGGAGTATTCCATTGTCAAAAAAACTCCCCTGGCCCCACCTTAGGCTACAGTCAGGAAGCCAGTCTGAATATACCGGTATCTCCCAAACTGGTGCCATGTGATCAGGGACACACACACTTACAGGCATGCATGTTTCGGTCCTTTTGTTGTCTTTTAATCGCACATGATGAGTACAGTTCTTGCAATTGACATGCACTGCAAAACCTAAAAAGGTAAAGGGTGACCCCTGACAATTAAGTCCAGTCGTGTCCGACTCTAGGGTGTGGTGCTCATCTCCATTTCAAAGCCGAAGAGCCAGCATTGTCCGAAGACGCCTCCGGCATGACTCTCCTTGCCGCAGCGCGTAGCATGCGGCTGGAACACGGAGCGCTGTTTACCTTCCCGCAAGCGGTACCTATTTATCTACTCATATTAACATGCTTTGGAACTGCTAGGTTGGCAGGAGCTGGCCAAGCAACGAGAGCTCACCAGGAGATTTTCTTGTCTAAACTGAAATAAATTGTCAGAGGAGTTCAAAGTTCATATCTCACCTTCACAAGGCATCACATTCAAATGTTCACAAAGGTCATGAAATTATCTTTGTGAAATTAGCCCAAAGCCGAAAGAAGATTTTGGCGCGCATTTGCCTACAAAAACAATCAGCAAAAATAGAAATAGAAAATTTAACCAACACAGCTGCTACTCTCAGGTCGACCACTAGAGGCAGTATAATAGGGTTGACTGAGGACACAGTCCTAGTGTAACAGATGGATTATATCCGGTCTTGATTGTTTTTGTAGGCAAATGTGCACCAAAATCTTCTTTAAATGTAGCAGCAGGACTGCGATGAGTTTTTACCATCTTTCTGCCTACTTAGGCTTTTTTCGCATTTGATAAAGTTCATAGATTATGAACGAAATGTTAGGCTGAAATAGGTTTTGAAATGTTTTTATTGCCAGGATGGTGTAGTGGTTTGGGAGTCGGACTTAGACCTGGAAGATCCAGGTTCAAATCCCCGCTCAGCCATGAAGCTTCCTGGGTGACCTTGGGCCGGTCACTATCTCTCAGCCCCACCTACCTCACAGGGTTGTTGTGAGGACAAAAAAAAAGGAGGGGAGGAAATATGTAGTCTGAGCTTCTTGGAGGAAGGGTGGTATAAAAATGTGAATAAATAAATAATAATAATAATTTTAAGTTGTGGACTTTTAAAGTATTTTTATTCACATTTGTGATTTTAATTAGACTTGTAAAGTCGTTGACATATTTTTAATACTGATTTTAACATTTTATAAACTGTTGCTTCTATAACCTTGAATCCAGAAGATGCTTCGTTCACTTTGCAGACGAGGCTCGTTTAACCATTCCTCATAAGACTTGGTATCCAGGACACCCACTGCCTTGGTTGCCCCCCTGTCAACCTGTTCCCTCTTATCAATATCCTTCTTAAAACATGGTGCACTGAACTGGGTGCAGTATTTCAAGTGAGGTTGACTAGCACAGCATAGAGTGGAACTATTAATCTATTTCGAAAGCTTTCATGGCCAGCGATTACTGTACAGTGTCTTACATTTACGGGTTCAGACGCCATGTAAAAAATCTAGAAGTCTTCAATTCCTTCAGTACCGCTCCGCGGGTTTCCTTGTAGTAGGCAGCCACGGGCGGACTAAAATCATTAAAATTCAAGGAAGCAGTGCCTAACGTTTCGTTCCGTAACCCGGAACATAGTCATAGGGTAAATCACACGGATTAAGATGTTAAACTATCTTAAGTGGAACTATTATTTCTCATGATCTGGGCTCTATGCCTCTGCTAATGCAGTCCAGCATTGCCTTCGCCTTTTTTTATTTTTTTATTTTATTTTTTGCAGCCGCATCACACTGTTGGCTCATGTCTACCTAGATCTTTTTCACACGTGCTGTTGCCAAGCCAGATCTCCCCCATCCCGCCTCTCATTTGTTGTGCCTACATGCAGAACTTTTCATTTCTCTCTGTTGAACTTCATCTTGATGGTAGGGGCCCAGTGACTGAGCCGGTCAAGATCATTTTGAATCCTGATTCTGTCCTCCAGGGTGTTTGCTAAGCTCCCCTCCTGCGTGCGTTATCTGCAGATTTGATAAACAACCCATCCACATCCTCATGTAGGTCATTTACCAGTGATCATATATTGTTCTGTGGTTTGTTCCTTGCCAGGTCTAAACAAACTCTTCAACAGGTCCAGTGTCCTGGTCTGAATAAAGCATGGAGAATGAGAAAAGGGGATATAAAACAGTTAACAGAAAGGATAATGCTGCACTTCCTGAAATATGTCTGCCTTGACCAGCACCTGCTTCATCTCAGCCTTAGAAGGAATTGAAGACAAACAATGCTGACAATATTAGCGAAATGATGGCTTGGGACAACTGCTGACATTATTGTTGTTACTCATCGGAGAGCACAGAAGTGGTACTACAAATTGAATTTTTTTTCTAGCCCTTCACGGTTTCCACCAGAATGTTTTCCACTGATGAAAAGGGACTAAACAGAAGCTGCATAACAAAATAAAGAAGAAAAAAAATGAGTTATGCTAAGGTTAGCAAAGGTTAGTAAGTGCACGTGATCCCAACCTATGGGCAGGAAGACCGAGAAAAAAGGCTCACATACTGTAAATCTATGTGCTTAGATTTGTCGTGAATATGGGGAGAGGGTTAATGCCTAGCAGCACTGTATCTTTATTTTCAGTTTGTTGTGCATACACATTTGACTTTTCAAGGATAGAAGAGAGCAGACATATCGTGTTCTCTAGACACTTTGAGATGGAAAAACATATTCTTTCTTCTCTCCTTCCAAGCCAGTTTGTTGTTTCATTGTTCTTCTCTTCATTGAAAATAAGTGTCATTCTGGCTACATGCATATGGATTCTCTTTTTGCGCTGGAAAGAACATGAGGGAGCCCCACCCAGCGCTGTCTGTTACCTCAGGCATCTGGTGGGTGGGGTTCACACTATGGAAAGAGCTTCAATTTCATTTTCACAGATGGAGCTGAAGGGGCTTATGCTACACTGTAGTCAAAGTTACAAAAGAAACTGTTCTCTTAAAAACATTAAAATTAAACAATTATCATGATTTATTGAGGACTGCCGCTGTCTCCAAACCCAACTGCAGGCATTCATTTGGTTTTACTACTGGAAAAAAAAAAATCTCAGGATCTAAAGACAACAAATGACACCAACTGAAAGGACACAGAATATGGCAGCCACTTTACCAAAGGAAACCATTAACTATGTTAATAAAGGTAAAGGTAAAGGTGACCCCTGACAATTAAGTCCAGTCGTGTCCGACTCTAGGGTGTGGTGCTCATCCCCATTTCAAAGCCAAAAAGCCAGAGTTGTCTGAAGACGCCTCCGTGGTCATGTGGCCGGCATGACTCTCTTTGCCGCAGCGTGTAGCATGCAGCTGGAACATGGAGCGCTGTTTACCTTCCTGCAAGCGGTACCTATTTATCTACTCGCATTAACATGCTTTGGAACTGCTAGGTTGGTAGGAGCTGGCCAAGCAACGAGAGCTCACCCCGTCGCGGATTCTAACTGCCGACCTTGCGATCGACAGCTCATGGTTCAGCAGTTTAACCCACTGTGCCACCTGCTGGCCTAACTATGTTAATAAGACCCCTCAATTTCTACGGTATCAGAGGAACTTTTGCTGCCCTTTAAACTGACATCTTTAAAGAAGACTTAGGCTGCGTTTGTTGTTCAACTTGGAAATAGCAGGAAGTGACGTTTCTAGCATGCTTGATATCGCTGTTACCGGGGGCTCCCAAAATGAACAAAAATGATCAAAATCAGAATGGCTGCGGTTGCTCCTCGTCCCTCCCACTACATCTCTCACCTTCCTATTGGTGCATGAGGCTGCCATCGTTATTTCCTCGTCCCTCGTACTACATCTCCCAAGCTCCTCTGCAGCCAAGCAGCCTTCCTATTGGTGCAGGAGGCTGCCATTTTTTCTAGCTTGGAGCTCGGAGTTGAAACTTCTAGCAGGACGAGCAGACTGGAAGGAGAAAAAAAAGCGACCCGAGCGCTCTACAAGGTGGGGAAAAAACTACTCTCAAATGCTCCTAGCGCTAGAAGCCGAAAAACAAACACAGCCTTAGTCCCACATGCTTATATTTTTCTAGCAGATGTGGCTTTGGGGGTCAGCCAGGTTGGGCAATGACTGGGGGTCCAGGCCCATCAGAAAGTCCACCCAGCCAGGACAACCACTAATCTCTCAGTACCAGTGGCAATGCAGTAATGGGCTTTGTCCCTGGGCCCCCACTAACCTAGTGCCAGCACTGGCTTCTAGAGTGCCACTCTTAGAGGGTGAAGGGGGGCTCTTCCCATGTCTGACCACATGTGATTATTCCTCAGGATATCTATATCTGTAGACAGTCCTCTAAGGGTTTAAACCTATCCAGCAACAGTGCGCTGGATGCAGGGCTGACGGCGCAGTGTCCACTGCATTCAGTATGCTAACCAGGGACCCGGCCAGTCAGGAGAGGTAAGAAGTAAATACTATCCTTACCTTCCCAGCCTCCACATGGTCCTCGATGGGACTACTGAGATCTATGCCAGCTCTTTTGCTGGCGAAATTCTGAGGAGCCTGCTAGGGGCATGTCCAGCATGTCTGGCCCAGGACAGGGGTTCATGATGTGGCAGATGCCGCTGCTGCCATGATCCCCCATCCCACCCTGCCCCCCGATCCCAGCAGAACACCAATGGCCTATCTGCACCACACTGCTGGCGACACAGGGCTTTCCGGCTGCTGCACCACCAGCAGTGCTGCGCAGACTGGCGGGGCCCTCAAAACGATGGCTTTCATATAGATTTTGAATTTCTTTCTTTGCACATTTAAGTGCCATGCAATCTCCAATTTCATAGCAATAAATCTATTTTACAGCATTATTATTGTGCCTTGGATTTGTACTCTGTGCCCACCCACACAGTGCACTTCCCATTTTGTTTTGTATTCTAACGCTACTGACATATATTTGGGGTTTGGGCATCTTCAACTGCTCGGAAAAGTTGAAGTGGTAGCATTGATAATTATTGGTTTTTGTGGATTTTTTTCAACATTTGTTTAAAATTATTTAAGAGAAATTGACCGAGGGCAGGGCAGGCCAATAACTTCCTGATGCTTGAGGCAACAGGCCGAATGTTTCCCGATGATGTGCTAGTCTCTGCTCTTCCCACTCTCTAATGTTCGAGCTTGACACTCTCCTTCCCCCCCATTTCCTCTCTCCCTCTCTCTCTCTCTTTCTCTCTCTCTCTCTCTCTTCCAATCCAGAGAGTGGAAGGAGGAGCAAAGAAGGCAAGTAGGCAAACAGAGATGGGCCACGCCCTCCACCAATCTGCTTTCTGGTGCTACTACCAACTCTATTTGGCCTCCTGGGTGGGCCAGCTCTGCCTGAGAGGGACATGGTGAGAAGGGTGATGACAATAAACCTGTTCGACACCTCAGGTCGTTTCCACCACAGATGGTAGCATCTGTCACCAAACTATTGCAATTATTGTGGACAATGGCACCAATCATTTGGATTCTTATGGCATGGGGAAGACAACTGCTGAACATAATGTTTTTCTATTACAAAACAAGCCTTTAGTTGAACAGCAATGTGTTTTATGGTTTTAGTTGTCATTGTTGCTGCATTTTATTCTCTCTCTTCATTACTCAGCCCTTTGCTATGATTTCTGTTATAGCAACATACATTGTGAACTGAGCTCTGTTTTTGTTTTGTTGACTTACATCTATCCCCCAAAAGTAATCCATAATGTTTTTTTTAAAGTTAGTTTCTTTCATCATTTACATCCTCAAGGCAGAAAATATCTAGTTTTCAGCGTAATTTCTCTCAACATTCCATTCTATATATAGAGTTGGCCCTCGCTATCCATGGGGGATCTGTTCCAGACACACACACACACACCTGCGGATAGCGAGGATCTGCAGATCCTCAGGGTCCACGTTAAAATCGCTATTAAAAGGGGGGAAAGGTTAAAAAAACGTGAGGGGGTTTACCTTTAGAAGCAAACCGCGCCATTTTCAAGCCTCTGTAGGACTTCTTGAAGTTTAACAACCCACTTCCGGGTCACACGAAGGTTCTTCCCCCCTCCCAGCCTTGCCCCAGGAGGAGGAGATGGTGGTGGCAGTGCTGGACTGGACACTGAGAAAAAGAGGTGGTGGCAGTGGGTGCTGAGGGAGAGTGGTAAGTGTAGCGGGCAGGGGTTTGGGGTTACTCTCCCAATTAATGATGATAACAACATTGACAAGATTGACAATACTGTAATAAATAATGATGTCTCTTTAAGAGCTTGGAGGGTGTGAGGAGGAGAAAGAAGAGCATGCAGGCCCAACAATGGCAAAAACTAAATATCACTGATGCCCCTTTAATTGCTCAGAGGAGAAAGTATGCAGGCAGAGTTACAGCTGTAAAGGGTGTAAGTGCAGGGAATTTTTATGTCTAGTTTCTCAAAGTTGAAGGCTTAAGTGTGGGAAATTGTATAATGGTGATCCCTAGTATCTGCAGTTATTGGATATCTGAAAAAATAAATGTACCAAATGCCATTCAGCCCAGCTCTACAATATAGTTTCTAATTTCAGATTACATCCCCCCCTTTTTTTTGTTTCCTCCTCCACTTTTATTTGAAAGTAAAGGAAAACGGTTGTAGTGTTTCCCAACTAGTGGCAAGAAATCAGAGACTGAAAAAAAAGAAAAGCATTATAGCTCTCCACCTTGTGACTGAACTTTTGATCCACACTTCCTCAACTGGTGTAGTTTAAAGATATTAAGCAGAACCCTCCTGATCCCTAAATAGTATTTTTCTACCAGGAAGCCCAAATTGGATCTTGCTTTCCCTAAAGAAGGCATTAGGGTCTTTAATAAAATGCCAAGTCACTCATCTTTCACTCCTTGATTATTCCACTTGGTAATCACAAGCATGCTGTACACTTTCAACACCACTTTCTGACGCAGCTCTGTTCAAGCTCATCCGCTCTTAGCTGCACTTTGACTCTTCTTCCCATTCCTGCCTCCAGGCTGGGAACAGACTCTGGCTCTCTTTTCTTCAGGCTAGTTTCATCTCCCTTTCCAAGCCTCCTTCAGGATCTACAAATTTTAGTAAAGCTAAAAGGAGGTGGTAAAGGAGTAGAAAATGCATAGGTGTGTGCTGTGAATCCTTTTTTTGTGCAACTGGAATGTTCCAGAGTAAGTCAAAGCAACATTTTGTGACAGCTCCAATGCAAGTCAATGGCATCCGTCAATGGGACCCGTCAAGTCAATGGGACCCGTCAAAGCCCTAGAGTGTCTCCAAAACGCACCATCTTTTTTCAGGTACTGTATATGAAACACCTGGATTTTTTTTCTGGTGGCATCAATCTCTCACCTGAGGTCCTCTGACAAGAAATCCACAAAAAAAACTGGAAGATTCTTGTTTTGTTAGATCCCTAGGCAGTACAGGATTCCATCATGAGTAACCATGTGTTTAGGCAGCAGTGCATCAGGGAAAAACTGGGATTCTTAAATATGAAGATATCATAACAGATGATGATTTTCAATACCACAAGATAATTAGCATCGAAATGGTATCCATGATCTTGTTTGTGACAAAATCAAAAGGTAATTGTAGACTGCATACTGGGAATGAGTCAACATTAGACTCACTCCATGAGTTCAACATTTACAGGTTTTACTGATTTTTTTTTAATCAAAAGCTTATTTAGATTCCTTAAATGTCTTGGTTCAATAGTTGGAGTAGTAATGAGATTTGTAAGCTTTTGCAATCTCAAACACCCTGTTAGGCAAAGCAATTTAATCTGTTAGGACTTTAGCATTCAGAATAGTTCTTCATTCCAGTACTGATGGTAGCAGAGTCCAAGAGACAATTAAAAAAATATATACTTGTTCTGGATTAAAGAGTCACCTGCTATAGAGTAAATACTGTATGTGATAAAGTATTTCCAAACAGAAGTCATATTAAACTGTTTTCAGTTTCTGCTTGCAGCTGTTCTGATCATAGCTGGAAAATGTGAATATTCATCAGAAAAATACATCTGCACAACCAACCATGAAGTCACATGAATAATCCAAATCACAAAAGCTGACCACATCAAAAGCAAGGCGAGGGGGAGGAGGGAGGGAGAGAGAGAGAGAGAGAGAAGTCATGATGCAGCAACTGCACCAGAGTTCTACTTCACACCTTTTTAGTGATTTGTTGTCTTGAGACCTTCTTTGCAACACTTATCCATGGTAGGAGTCAGTTCTGATAACTGAAAAAAGATTGGCCCAGTTCGTGCATGCTACAGTCTCCAGAGGTGGTAATGTATGAGCTGAGAACAGGTCCAACTCAAGACCTTTTGGGCCCTGAGGCAGGGGGGTCAAATGGTGCCCCTCTAATAATAATAATAATAATAATAATAATAATAATAATAATAATAATAATAAACCTGTATTTATATACCACCTTTTCTTTGGTCATTGGATTTCTCCTCTGACTTTAATTCAAAGGTGGTTTTTACATGAACAGGCTTTCTAAACCCCAAGGGGTTTTTACGATATAATATTCTAATTTTTCGTAGAACCCTTCATTCTAGATGTTGCTTTCACAGTCCATATCTCTCTCTCTCTCTCTCTCTCTCTCTCTCTGGCATTTGCCTCACCATGCTTCAGCTGACAGGCAACCTTGACTCTCACTCAAGTGCAGCTGCAGTTCCACTCCCCCACAGAGGCTCTGCAACTTATCAGCTCGGCGTGCCGGCAGCTCTACGACAGGCACAAACACTTCCGGCCATCTCGAACTGCCGTCCTTCAGATCTTCAGGCATATATGAGACGGTCGCTCTACCAACTGAGCCAGACCTCCTGCCTATCTGGTGATGTAAGAGGTCACCCTCTGCTCTTTCCACTCCATGGCTTAGAAAAGAGGAGATGGAAGTGTGGAGGAGAGGAGAGGAGAGTCAACACTCCAGCCCACCACTATTCCACTCTGTTACCCTCTTCCTTTTCCAAGCCAGCCAAGCTAACTGGTCTTTTTCACTGGGAGAAGGACCAGTGGGGGTGAGTGGATAGATGAATGTGGGCACCCTTTGCCAATCTCCTGCTGAGGCAACTGCCTCATTTGGTCTCATAGATGGGCCGCCCTTAGCTGAGGAGACCATGCAGCTTCCAAATGCAAACACACACAAGTGCGGCATCTAAGAAATGCGCTTCCGCCCAACAATGATTCACAGGCAGCAGATGTAGTGTGGTTCTGTGGGCTCATGTGCTACTTCCTTCACATAACCATGGCACCTTGTGAGAGATTTTAGCAAATAACAGGGCCATCAATTTAGGCTCATTCCCCTGAATGAGTTTCAGGCTCATTGCCCTGAATGGGCAAACGTGCCCAATCCTTGTCAGCATTCATTGATCAAAGTAGAAAGTAAAGCAACTAAAAAACTATGTTAGTGAGGTTGATAATAATTCGTGTAATGTTTTTAAATGCAGATACCAAGAAATGAAGGTCATAATCCAGCCAGACTAGAGTCTTTTAAAATGCCATTGATTTTAGCAGATGTGTGAAGCATGAAATGAAAAGATGCCATTTCTGTCTGGTAGCAACAGAGGGAGAGGCAAGATAAGGCCCTCCATCAGCCTGACAAAGACCAACTGCTATTTGACCACCTCCCCTCCAAAAACTGTGTCCTTCTGAAGTCATTTCTATTTCTCAGAGAAAGAGGTGGGGCAGCAAGGACCACTAAGATACTTTAATGGGCAGCCCGTTCCTGCCTAAGATGCGGCAGCTGGCTTAAAGGGCCGGCCGCTGCATCCTAGGCCCATTGTGGGCTGCACCTCTGCAGGTTGGGCTCACCTCAGGGGAAGAGGACCTTTGTCCCCTTCCCCTGTGTAAGCTGCATGGGTCCCAATGAGCCTCCTTGGATGCACGCCAGCTCTTTAGCTAGTGCATGTCCAGGGAGGCTGTGTATGGCCGGCCCGGGCTGGGAAGAGGCTTGGGATATCCGCGCAACTCAGCACCGATATCCCCGCCCACTCCCAGTCCAAGCCGGCCAATGGCCTCCTGTCTGCCCTCCCCACACCCCTGCACTGACCAGTGCAGCACTCACTTGCAGCAGTTGGCGCGGTGGAGTGAGCAGTGCCGGCCTCCGTGCTGGTGCTGCTTACTTGCAAGGAGCGCAAATGTGCCAACTGAGTGGAAAATTAAGCTCCGCCAGCCTAATTCTACATTGGATTGGGCCGTAAGCCTACAAATAATATATGTTTATACACAAATAATATATGTTTCCATTTTTCTCCTGTCCCCTTCTTCTGTTGTCTCCTGTGTCTTTTTTTGTTTTTTAAGATTGTGACCTTTGGGACAGGTAACCATCTTATTATTCCTTTGCTATGCAAACTACTCAAAGAAGTTTTGTTCAAAAGGTGGTATCTAAATAGTTTACATGCATACATAGATACAGGTGCATACATACTGTACATAAAAATAAGCTTCAGTTGACATCAGTGGCAAATGCTCTAATTTTGATTAGGTCACACGTAGAAAACATTCAGGTGTTTTATATTATTATGCTTTAAATCTGCTCTAAAGGGATGTTGTTCAGGTTCTAATATGGTTTCCTTAGTGAGAGAGGACAAAGATTCCAAATAACCACCAGTAGCATTCTAATTAAATAGTAGTGATAATAGTTTGATATCCTTCTCTCTTAAGCCCTGTTCATACATTACCACCTGTGCGATTCCATCTCCATGTTGTCCTGATGGTGGTGACTGACAGCATGCCATCTAGCCCCACCCCAGTACCAGCAGTGTTTATCTGCATGTCTCAGAGTTCATTACTGACCTGCACATACTCAGAGACTCACTTCACATTCTATGTTGGAGAAGAATGTCTTGGGCAAAAGATGCTCAGACTGGAACGAAGGTGAACACTACAAATTTACTGGAGAAATTCTTATTTCAAGACAGGTAATTTTGATTTTAGGTGACTTTACTATTTCTCAGAAAGCATATTTTTGCATCTTTTCATACTGACATTTATCACTCTTCTTGTTTTCTTCTCCTCTGAAAAATATGAGGTCTGTTTTTTTGAAATATAATTGGAAAATTATGCACATTTTATGTTTTGTATCACTGTAGCAACATTAATTGAACTGGAGAGAGGGCATTCAACTTAATTCAGAAGTATTTTAGCTGATGGCTGGCTAATCAAGGCCAAAGCCTTCTGTTTTGCTGTGATGTATTTTATGGAGCCAGTATCCTGCTCCAGCATGTTCTGGGTTTTGCCATGAACCTATTAGATATAACTGGCTATTGCCAGCCATTCTTCTTTGTAGTACATAATGTGTTTTCTTCTTCATATTTGTGTCCACATATTTTCTATGTATTTTTCCCACAGAAAAGTCAGAATTCAATTTATAGAGAGGAAGTCTCATCCACAATTCTTATTTGATGCTGGTAAACTGAAACTCAGAATCAGCTGTCCTTAATAATACTTCTTGGGAGAGAAGAGAGTTAAAATCACAGATGAATAGTTTTCCCTTGTCAGCCCCTTCTCTCCCATTTCATCTAGGATCAAGAACAGCTGATGATAGAGTAAACAGTTTATTTTGGAATATGATGTGGGGAGGGGACAGAATGGAGAGATGATGGTAGGTCTTATTCTAAAAACAATGGCTTCATCCAGCCAGGCTTCTCAGGTGGGAGGTTGCTCTGTACTAACAGATGTAGCTATGATGTACTGATTTGGTTGAGAAAGACTACTATTGGCCCAATCCTATGGGTGAGTTACGATGCCGGAACGAGCATTCTGGTGGTGTAACACGCTTTCAGAAAATCAGAAACACAACATGCCAGAGTGTGCAGGTTGGCCACAGCCGGAAGTGGCAACTGGCCAGCTCCGTGTGGCAATGGACATTGGACATCCGATGCCCCAGGTGGGACCACGCAGGGTACGGGAGGGAGGTGAAGCGACGGGGCAGAGAGGAAGGTGGATTGGGCCCAGGAAGGGGGTGGTTTCGGTGGCAGCAGTGCCCGCCAAATCATCACCCTCTTCCCAGGCCCAGGCTGCTTTCATGGGTCTACATGAACTTGTGCCAGTGATATCGCTGTCACAAGTCTCAGTTGACCCACTGGGCCAGCAGGGGCTTTCCCCAAGGGAAGGGAACAAATATTACCTTCCCCAAAGGAGACCTCCAGAGTCCCCCCCCCCCCGGTGGGGTGCAGCGGACGTCACATTGGCACCACTGCATTGCCGCGCAGGAAATTAGGTGGGATTGGGCTGCTCTTCACCTAATCATAATGCTTGTATATTTCTTAACTGCTAGTCAATCCAGCACTTACACCAGTGATTTTCATCCTTTTTCATCTCATGGCATACTGACAAGGCACGAAAATTGTCAAGGCACACCATCAGTTTTTTAAGGATATAGTTTATCATTTAAAAAACAAGTATTAAGATTGTGATTAAAGTTCAACATCTCAAGTTTAAGGGGGTTATAAATATGTATTATATACACAATTATGTATAGGAGGGCTTATTGCTCACTCCAGTATCAGCCACCATTTGGACCATCTCTATAGAGATAATGATCTCTGCAGGGATAATGGTGTACACCTGTCAGAGAAAGGTAATTTTTCTCTCAAAAGCTGCATCAGAGGCTATGTGAGCTGAACCACAGCAAGTGGGGGAAAGGGAACTCAGTAGGCCTTCCCAGCTCTCCAACCGGGACAGAGTGCTAGACCTTTAGGAGAAGGAATGTGGGCAGGTGTAGCTTGTCAAACCTTAGAGCACAATCCTAAGGCATGTCTACTTAGAAGCAAGCCCCATTGTGTTCAGTAGGGCTTGCTTCTGAGTAGACATGCCTAGGATTGTGCTCTAGGACTTAACAAGCTACACCTGCCCACATTCCTTCTCCTAAAGGTCTAGCACTCTGTCCCGGTTGGAGAGCTGGTAAGCCTAGAACTCAGTGGAAGCTTGTTCTCTTACTTGGCCGGTGAGTGCATATACTGGGGAATCACCTTAGAATATCAATGATGATTTGCATCTGGAGGCACTGTTATGCTGAAGGGAGAAAGGTGAATCCCTGGAACAGCTCCTTGGGGATTTGGGGCCTAATGGTATCTTGGGGAATTGCTCGGGGAGGGGCAGTTGTTGCAGTGGTGAGAATTGTATCATCTTCAGGGTTATACCCATACTATATTTGTAGGCTTACCATATTTTGGTGCCCTCCCCCCATTCCCCCCCATTTTTCCCCTCAGAATTTTTTATTTCCATGTTTTTTAATTCTTTTTTTTTTGCGGGTGCAAAGTGCTCCCTTGCCGCCTGTTAACTTAATTAATTATTTAACCCCCCATTTTGCCCCCCTTTTCCCCGACTTGCCTTTTTTGCTGCTACTGCTGCTGCCGTCCGATTCCAGCGCCTCTCTGGATGGCCAGCTGCTTGGGCCAGCCGGGACTGCAAGTTGGTTGACCTCCTGCTGCTGCTGCTGCTGTTTCACTGATGATTTTAAAAAGGTACAAAGTTTTCCTGTCGGCCATCTTGGATCTCATAAAATCTTGGGAGATCCAAGATGGCAGTGATTTTGTGAGATCCAAGATGGGGGCGCCCAAATCTCATGAGGGCACATGACTTGGGTGTCAAGCTCGACCCACACTGCACGAGCTCCGGCGCGTCCCAGACGTGTGCGGAGCTGTGCCGAGCTGTGTGGTCACCATTTCGAGAGAGAGCAGCTGAACGTGGGAGAGCTGTGCTCTCCCGAGTTCCGGCGCAAGCAGAATAGTTTGTTGCCCATGATTTTGAGGGGGTGGGGATGCGGAGCTACTGTAGCCACCACTCGGATGAGAGGGCAGGATGAAAGGGGTTGTCAGTCAATCGGAACTCACTTGAGTCTCCGATTTCTCTTGGATCCATTTCTCCTTCTCACAAAAGTTAGCAAGATGAATTCTATTCCCGGCACAAATTGTTTTGTTAGTTTTCTCTCCTTCCTGCCCCTCTTCTCTCGTGTATCGGACTGCACTTATCATTATTATTATTTACAGTATTTTTACCCCGCCTTTCTCCCCAAAGGGACCCAAGGCGGTTTACAACATAAAAAATACAATACAATACAGAAAGTAATCACTTTTTAAAACAGTAAAAAATAATTAACAAAACTAATAAAAACTACATTTAAAACAAGATCATAAAAACAGCAGCACCCCACCCGTACCAGCAAGATGTTAAAAAAGGCAAAGGCTCAGAAGACTTCTTTGAACAAGAAGGTTTTTAGGCCTCGCCGGAAAGTGTCCAAGGAGGGAGCAGTTCGTAAGTTAAAGGGGAGGGAATTCCATAGGGTTGGTGCCACTACTGAGAAGGCCCTATTTCTGGCCGCCGCCCCTCGCACCTCCCTGGGTGACGGTACCCGCAAAAGGGCCTTCTCTGATGATCTAAGGAGACGAGCCAGACTATATAGAAGTAGGCGGTCTCTCAAATATCTTGTGCTTAGGCAATCACCGCTGCGCTTTCTAAGAAGGCGGGACAACAGGAGGGACTATTTGCAAGAAGACACTTGTGGAGACGAGATCAGCTCTGGGAGGCGGGCGTCCAGGCACCTATGCTCGCTCGCCTCCATGCCAGATGTCGTGCGGTGTGGGTCAGGCTTAAGCGGTGCCGGCGCAGAGGGCAGCACCGCTTAATAGGCCACGGAACTCACCCGACTCTGACCACCACAGGTAAGTCCCGTGCCAGTCAGCGGAAGTGCGGGCAGGGGCGGCGAGGGAGGGAGGCCATTGGCTGGCCCGGGCTGGGAGGGGGCAGGGATATCGGTGGCAATATTCTAAGCCCCTTCCCAGCCCGTGCCGGCATTACAGCGCCTCTCTGGATGTACGCCAGGTCTGGACCTGGTGTACATCCGAGGAGACCCATAGGCCCTGGGCTCACTTACACCCGGGAAAGGGGACGAACATTCCCTTCTCCCGAGATACACTCCAGCAGCCCCGTGGCAGCCTGCAATCAATTTAGGATACAGCGGCCGACCCTTTAGGCCAGCTGCTTAAACTTACACAGGATTGCGCCATTAACCTAATACCGTTGTCTAGTCTCTTATTTCTGAGTGTGGGTGCAATGTCTCATACAAGTGTTTACGTAGCATGATCAACTGCTTCCCTCAATGCAACTTCTCCTTGGAGTACATTTTTAGCTTATAATATATTTCAGAGGCTGAGATTCCTTATCTGGTAAAAGGGTTTTTGTCTAGAAAAACGGTGAGCAGAATCAGATCTATATTAAAAATTGCATCTTGATTTAATTTTGAAAAGTGGTGCCAAATATCAGCAGGCTGTAAGAACAAAATTTATGGGAAACATGAATGTTGTATAAACACAATAGTTACGCTGCTTCCCAGGGGAAAAATATTGGCTCTATTCAAGATTTAGGATTCAGGGAGTAAGTGAGGTCTTGACTGAAAGGGAAAAAAGTGTACCTCATTGGTGAACTTCTCACTGATTTTATGAACTTCATCTTAGCTTGTTCTCTGTTCACTAAGGTCATTCAACATTTTCTAATTTGAATTTTGTTTTATTTATGTTCACATTTATATCTCAGTCTTCCTCCATGGTGGTGGGGTACATGACTCCTCCCCCTATGCTTATCCTCACAACAATCCTGTGAGGTAGGTTACACTGGGATGAGTGGGACTCCAATCTGGATCCTCTTGGTTCAAGTCCAACTCCAACCATGATACCACACTGGCTCTTATTCCTTACTTTCCTATTTCATTACCTGCACACTTCACATAACAGATGTTTTCACTGAAGGATCAAACAAAAGTATAAAATGGGTCAATTAACAAGTAAATGGATGTACTCTTTTTAACACAAACTATGTCATACTATTGGAAAAGAACCGTTTTCTATGGTAAATTCATCGTCGTTCACAGTACTTGCCATTCTTTTATTTCAATGATCACCACTATGTGGAAGGATTTTGGTAGCATCATCGGTGCCTTAGGAAGATTCATTGTTGTGTACAAATAAATATTGTGTTTGAAAATTAGGCCAACAAGTAGCAGACCACTGTCACTGTAAGGAATGCCTAGTAACCAGGAGCTGGGTGCGCAGAAAAGACACCAAGGTTTCGTGGAAGGCGATTTCCTTAAATTGTCTATGTAGTGCAACAATGGTTCTGCACTCCTATCATTAATTAAAATTAAGGAAGCTCAAATCTGAACCACATACTGTAAGTACTAAATTATTAGTATCAGAACAATCCTGAAAAAAAAAATTGGTTTTCAAAAAAAATGAACTAAAATTTTGTCATATTCTAAATTTAGCTTGCTTGTATTTCATTGGCATGCCTTAGCAATGTTTTGCTAAAATATGCTTCACAGATGTTCTGAAACCCCAAGACACTCATTTCGTTTTTCCCTGACACAATACAGTGTATAATTCTGAAAAAATATTATTAAAAGCAAACACTTTCAGATAATACACTGCCTTAGAACAAAGCCCACAGATTAAAAAACAGGACTAGCATACAGAGAGTGACAGTTGGTTTTAATTAGATAAATCCCTAATTATGTATTCTTTCTTTCATAGTTATTGATAATTGATACAGGACTATGTGTTATACTGTACTTTCATTCCATACTTTCAAAAGCTAAAGCAAGCATCGTTTTTCACAAACAAGCAGGAAGATATATCAGGGCTGAAAGAATTTGTCCATAAATAATATAATTCAGATTTTAAAAAAAATCCCTGAGGTAAAAAGTTATGTTTTCTTTAACATGTTTCAGGGGAGTTAAAGCATCACTGAAGAATAAGTGCATTATGGGGATACAATTGTCCCATAAACAGAACCAAAGATGCAAGTTATCCCTTTCAGTTAGGGTGATCGGCTGGAAAGGAAGAGATGGCCTGGAATAGCTCTGTAGAATTTGTCTTTTTGACAAGCAATACTTGTCATGTGGAGGTGAGAAAAGCCAAGTCCATTTTAGTTATCGTTTTTAGTAGTGCTGGAGATTAGCAGGTCCCTTGTAAATGTTTGGGTTTCAACTCTAATACACCGTGCTCCTAAATGAAGCTGACTCAGTCATCATCTCTGAGTGGGTAGGTGCCAGCAACCAGTGATGTAGACTTGAATCTATTAACTTGGACTCGAGTCTGATTCAAGTCGCGTCAATGACTTGACTCGGACTTGACTCAACGATTGTAAAAGACTCGACTCGAGACTTGGAGCCTTTTACGACAAATCGAATTTTATTCAGGTTTAAACCCATTTTCCACATGAAATAGATAGGGACTCGCAACCAAAGACTCGGGACTTGGGGGCAAAGACTTGAGACTTGACTCAAGACTTGGTGTCAGAGACTTGATCCACATCCCTGCCAGCAACGAATGAAACTCCAGTTGCCTTGGTGTATTTTAAAGTTTATATGCCTTAAGAAAGAACTATCTACAGATTTGTTGGAAACAAAGGCATAGGTCCCAATCCAGAGAGACGTAATTGTGCTTAATACCCATAGAAATCAATCAGCCATGCTAGCTGCAACTCATTCATATCCCCTTAATTTGAATGGGACAAGCGAAAATAACTCCCACTGTATCAGGGCCATAAAGTCCGACCCAAACACTACCCCCTCTGTTTGGCTGCAAAGCATTTTTGCTTGTGCACAGTGGGAGAAACAACAGCCCCAAAGAGGACGGAACACCTGCCAGTCCACACCCTCACTGGTGCCCTTAGGCAGCTTCCTAACAGAGGAAAACAATGTCACAACAGCAAATAACCAGCAGCCACTGTTCACATAAAGCATCTAAAAGGAGGCTCTCCAGAGAACTCGCACTCTTGAGTTCAGCCATCCATGTTGGAGAACTAGCCAAAAAAATCATCCATAAGTCGCTCAGCTTAAATGAATTTAGCCAAAACTTGTGTGAGCCCCAACACAGGCCGAGCTATGTAAGGCATCCTCTGCCAGGCATTTTGATCCCATTCTGTCCATAGGTACATCGACATTGCTATGGTCATCACACATACATTGTACTTGTGTGTATTGGACCACTAACCCAATGCACAAATGCTTACCTCACCTTAGCCCATCTGTACTTTTGTGCTGGCTGCACCTATACAGAAGAAAAGCAATCCTACTGGGCCAATGGGCTCCTGATTGGTTGCTGAAGCAGCAGCCCAGTGGCATCCCCCACCATGCAAGTAATGAAGAAAGAGTGGTAACATGCAGGGTGTTCAGTTTTCGGCAGCTGTACAGTATGCCCTACCCCCCCCCCCTTTAATCCACTTCTGCACACTGTCATCCATTCCCCCTGATCCTTGCAATGGGTTTGCCTTCTGACAAACAGGCCGACTGGCCACACTTTACCTTGGCCAAGAGTTCCCCAGGCCTGGGTGCCCAACAACAAATGTTCCAAGTGCCGTTACCTTGCACAACCTGTCAAGCCTTTTAAAATTGTCAGCAGCTCAGGGGGCAGCTGCTTCATTTATCATCACCATTTATCATCACATAATTATCAGGAAAAGGGGGAGGGCTTCCCGACACAGTGATCTTGCACTAAAGTCGAAGTGCCCCACTAAATCCCCAGAGTTATTTAAGAATGAACCACGGTATTCAGAAAATAGTTCAGCCGTCAGCGCGGCTGCATTGCTAAGGAGTGGCGGGAGATAGGACTGGGCTGTTAACTCACACACAATGTATTTCATCAATAGTCCTGTTTAGCAAATGAGAAACTGATGATTTGATGAAGACCACCCACAGCTGAGCATGGATTTGAGTCCCTGCCTCCCTGGTTCAAATCTGGATCGGGCTAGTTTTTATGGTCTAGATTTTTCACTAAGGGACAGCCTGCAATGCTTATATTTTTTACTTTCCCCCAGTACTCTTTCCACATCAGTATGCATTTGTTCCTTATTCCTTGCAAATCTGCTTCCAGAGCCAGATAAATTATTCTGTATTTCTCGAAACATAGAATTAAGACAAATTCAGATGAGGTTTTAGGAGGACCACCATTTAGAGCTAATTAAAAACAAGTGATTCTAGTCTAGCAGACAGCTTTATTGCAAACATATCCGCTGTAGCAGCAGCACAACCCCTGGTATATACTTCTGTTGTTTATAAAGTAAGGGTAATCTTTGTATGAATATGTACAAATTAAAGAAAAATATAATATTTTTGAAATGATAGAATTAAAGTATAGTGAACGAGAATGGGAACAATGAATAAAATTTGGATTGCCTCTTTTTTTTATGGCTAACACCCCAAAGCATTTCAAGGCAGCTTTATCTGCAGACCTAAGCATTATCATCTGCTAATCTCTATGCCCTGGAAAGGTTTAACCTCCTGACTTCAAGTAAAGCTGGTATTAATGGCGCAAGAACAGATCAGGCCATTTTTCTGGTTTGTTGGCAACCTCAATTGCTGTTCTGTGTGATACACATTCCTACATGAATGAACCATCTTCTTACAAAGTTGGCAACAGTCTTGAACTCAACAAGGTTAAGGCTGCAATCCTATACACATTTTCCTGGGAGTAAGGTCCATTGAAAACAATATGGCTTACTCCTGAGCCATGCATAGGATTGTGCTGTAAATTTAGTGAATACCTTATTTGCCAAGTTTAAAGGTTTTTTTTCAATACTCTTCCTTCATAATATCTCCTTCATAATATTACCTATCTCCTAAAATATTAGTGATTATCTGTACACATGCCTGGAACACTGATTAAGTGGTGAGTTAACTTGTATCACTGAGGGGTCTATTTTGACTAAGCCCTGAGACACAAGTATTTTTTTTTAATGCATAGTGCCTAAAAGTTTACTTAAACAGTTATCACCTGGACATATTTAAAATAGTTTTATCTATGGGCTGGCCAAATGCAGTCCCTATATATCCAAATGTGTGTGTGTGTGTGTGTGTGTGTGTGTGTATTAAGCCCCTTTGTTGTTTCATACATGTAACATTTGCTACCTTCTGCAGATTAGCATGGCCCAGCTTTCTTCCTTGGTACAGGAAACTCTTGAGCCTTGCTGAAATCAAGGATGTTCTTCTGAACACGCGAGTACATTCTTGGGACTTACATTAAGAACGTGTGGCTGGAGTTTTCTTTACATTTGTCACGTTTACAAATGATTCTGTGTTGGTTTTTACATATACGGCGCAATCCTACTTAATTTACGGGCGGCAGACCTAGCGGGCCCTTCTCAGTGATCCTGAGAGGCTCAGCCAAAAGCAGGAGCTTCTCAGGAGCAAAACGGCGCCACCAAAAGTGCCACAACGTTCCAGTGGTCCAAGTACCATCAGCAGTCAACCGAAGTACCACTGCTGGTACTAGTACCACTAGTTGAGAACCCCTGCCTTAGAGAAAGGGTGAAGTACTGGATCTTTTTAGGAGTTGCAACACCCCTGCCTGCCTTAGTGGCATGGTATGAGAGTGTGCCACCACTGACTTGGTGACATAGCTTGGGGAAACCATCTAGTCTTTTTCCTCATGCAGCAAAATGTCTTGTATAGGCCTGCCTGTACAATTGCCCTGATACAGTGAGGAGTTATGCATGGTTCACCAACCCTATTTATAGCCAGATAGCTATGCGTGTGCACCCCTTTTTTTAAAACAGTCCAAATTCCAGCTGGCCACCTGTTTTGGAGGGGCAGCAGGGTGCTGGCTTCAGTTCTGCTCCTATTCCCCATGCCCTGATAAATAAATGACCCCTAGCATTTTTACAACTGTGTACATGGAGCCCCCAACTGGGCTGTGTCAGACCAAAGCCACTATGATTTAGCCCCAGGTCTCACTACCAGATTTGATTTTCAGGGCAAGAATATTTTATGAGATAAAAATGAATTGCAAGGAATATCCCAGAAACAATGCTTCTCAAATAAATAAGATGAAGCCAAGGTGCAAATTTTAACATCAGAAGTGTCTGAAATGTTACTATTAAACTGGAAGACAAGCTGAGCTCATGTGGTCATTCTGAATCACAATGAGACTCACAGAATAGTTCATCTAGAAACTGGAAAATGCTTTGTAATAATCACTAATTAATTCTTAGTTGAAGACCGCATCCCATCAAGGTAAATCTCTCTTAAATTTGAAAGACTCACAACTGAACCCTGCCCTTGTAATCCTGAAGCCAGTTGCTTACTAGAAAAGTTTTATGGAAATCTGTGTGACTTCTCCAGAGCAAATGGTATAAGAGTTGCATCTGACTTTTAATTGTGTAGCCTTAGTCTTTCAACACCATGTGAGGTCAATGCTATTTTTCTCTCTTTTAGTGATCTGTGAAGTAAGGGTAAAGAGTTTAAACAACTTGCCAAAGATTGTGTGGTATGTAAGAGAGCCAACAATAAAATTTCAGTCTTCTGTGTTGCCTTATAACCATAATATCATGCCTTCTTTTCTCTATGATTTCTTTGAAGTTTTACATAATTTATAGCAACCATGGAATGTGTAACTTTCCTGGACTTTACAAGACAGAGTTTTATTAAAGTGAAGAATGGATCATAAATCACCCAAGCTGACTTGGGATTTCAGATCAAAAGACAATTAAAAAAAATGAAGCTTAAAAGCAAAAAGCATTTTCTCCTGTATGTACAGCTGATGATAGAATATACATTTGCCAGTGTGAATGAGATCAAATTTGTGTAACCAGCCTAGAGCTCTAGCCAAGCTTTGCTCTAAGTCAGGGGTTTCTCAACCCCTTCCCGGACGAGTACCACCTCCGGTGCCACTGTGCTGCTGCGTACCACTGGAAGTGACTGGCAATGACACCATCACCAGTTACTTTCAGGTTTTCAGAGGCCAGAAAAACACAGGTAGGAGGCTATGGGTGGGTAGGAGGGCGCTTTTCAGCGTTCCTGAGAGGCTCGGCCAAAAGCAGGAGCCTCTCAGGAGCAAAACCGCGCCACCAAAAGTGCCGCGGCCAGCATTCCAGTGGTCCAGCAGTGTGAGTACTACCAGCAGTTGGCCGAAGTACTACTGGTGGTACTAGTACCACTGGTTGAGAACCCCTGCTCTAAAACATAGGCACAGCAAGTTGCTCAATCAGAAAGGTACATTCTAGAGATTCAGTGGTAGTGGAGGTTGTTTTAAACCATGAACACATTGTAGTCTTGTCAACTATCATATGCTAAAAGGATACAAGTAACATATGAACAGGCCCTGATGGCCCAGGGTTATGTGAGAGAGATTATGCACATATGGGAGCAGCTAGCAGTACAATTTTAAAATTGTACAGGCTTATTTAGCAGCTTCCTTTTATATCAGCTATTGATTTCCAATGTTTTCCTTCTCATGGTACACTGACCTCTATGGTCTTCTCTATGGGCTTTGCCTCTTGTGATGTCACTTCCGGCTTCTGGGAAACTTGTCTGGGTTCTGCGGCTTTTTTCTAGGGCAAACTGTCCATAGTAATGAATTGTCTGTTCCTCTTCCTCCGCCAGCTCCTTAGAGCTGGTGGAAGAAGAAGGACAGACAATTTGTCACTACAGAGTAACAGAGCTGCAGAACCCAGGAGAGTTTTTCAGCAATTTTCAACCACTCTGCTCCAAACTCCTGCGGCACACCTGCGGACCTTTCGTGGCACACCAACATGACGCTGCACACCAGTTGAAAATCACTGTTCTAGGTTGAAAATGCCTATAGTTCAGGCTCACTGCGCATCTCTGTTGTTTGTCTCCTTGGATTACTAACTCTCAAAACATTACCAGAAGTGAGAAATGAAGAACTCATAGTATCAACATTGTGAGCAAAATGGGCGTCGTGTCTGCTTCTCATGCAAGAAAGATAATCATTTGTTACATACCTGACAGACAAAAGCACATGGGAAAAACTGTTCCTTCAAAACATCATTCATCATCAATTTAAGTGCATATTCTATTTTAATTCTTTGAACTACAGTATATAACAGCCTTTATGCAGATAATATGTTGCGATTTTTGTTCTTTTCATCTTTCAAAAAATTGAAACAAAAATAATGACCACTGGTAATGGAGAGAAAGCAAAAACAAACACACTCGGTTCATTACAATATAGTAAGTAATGCCTTTTGTTTTCAGATAGTGAGGGATGTGATGAAGCGTGCTAATGGAATATATTACCTGTGTCTGCTGTCAGCCTCTGCTCATATAACGATGACTCAGTCAAAACACACTGTCTTTTGTTGTACTTCCTACAACGTGTTGATGCAAGCACTTCAGAATCATTCTTCTGAAATCACACTATCAGCCTACAAGTTTCCAAGGGCCTTTGCAAAAGGAAAATATAAAACAAAGAGGGGGGGGGGAGACTTACAGCGTGATTCTGTGTAAGGGTACACAGCCGGCCTAAAGGGCCTATGTTGTTCCCAGGCTGCCTTGGGAGAAGGGGACGTTCGTCCTCTTCCCCGGGTGCAAGCCAGCCAGGGTCCTATGGCCTCCTTGGATATACGCCAGCTATGAAGCTGCCATACATCCAGGATGGGGGAGTAAGGCCTGGCAGGCCCGGGAACGGGCCTAGGATATCATCGGATTGCCCGGGCCAGCCAATTGCCCCCCTCCCTCCACACACACCCCTGCCCACCCTCTCCCCCCCATCCCTGCAACGACCGGTGCAGGACTTACCTATATAGGTGGGTGCAGGGTCCGGAAGGTGGTGGAGTACCCCCAATTTGGCCTAGTTGCACGACTGACTAGACCCCCTAAGACATATTTGAATAACTTCAGTTTGGGACAGAAAATGGAAGCTCCATTTCATGTCTAGTTTCAGAGCAGTTTTTGTTATGTTTGATTTATTTTGTCATGGTATCTTTGTAAACCTCAACCAAAAAAGAAAAGGGAAGGGAATGTACTGTGAAGAACATTTACTTTCAAGTATTTATAATGAATATTCAAGTGTACTCACTCACTTTGTGCTCAGCAGAACAGAAACAACAACCTTCTTTCATAGTAGGCAGAGGCGCCAGGCGCCAGGAGGGCACCCGGCGTGTGGGGGCGGGGCCAGCGTCGCATCGACGCGCCCCCGCCCACTTTGCTCCTATTTCGGAGCCAAAAGGGCTGCAGGGAGGGAGGGCGGGCCAAAACGCGACGCTGCTTCGGGAGAAGGTGAGTTCTCTCGACCCCGTTCTGGCTGCCCCCCCCCCCACGGTGGTGCGCCGGGAGTGCCTGCTCCACCCGCTCCACTGTAGTTCCGCCGCTGATAGTAGGGCGTTCTTTCTTTTCTTGACATTCAATTTCATCTCCAATTTTGTCATCCCAATAGAACTGCTCTATCTAGATGTGACAGAGCTCTGCTCTTTTGAATTACAATTCTCTAGAACAGCCTGGGTTCCCAACCTTTGTTGCAAGGTGTACCCCTGTGGCACGGTCAATTTTTTTGTACCCCCTGCGCCAATTAATTAATTAGCATTAATTAATTAATGCCTCAGTGCATTCTGGGGCGAACTTGGAGAACATAAGAACAGCCCTGCTGGATCAGGCCAAAGGCCCATCTAGTCTAGCTTCCTGTATCACACAGTGCCCCCACCAGATGCCTCAGGGAGCACACAAGACAACAAGATACCTGTGTCCAGTCGCCACTCCCTTGCACCTGGCACAGAGAAAACCTACTCCTAAAACCAGGAGGTTGCTTTTCCCCATCATGGCTTGTAAGCTGTGATGGACTTTTCCTCCATAAATCTGTCCAATCCCTTTTTAAAGACATCCAGGCCAGGTGCCATCACCACCTCCTGTGGCAAGGAGTTCCACAAACCAATTACACGCTGGGTAAAGAAATATTTTCTTTTGTCTGTTTTAATACTCCCTCCACTCAATTTGAGTGGATGTCCCCTAGTTCTAGTGTTGTGTCTAGAAGGGAGGGACGAAAATTGAGCAACCAGGAAGTGATTGAACAGTGATTGAAATCAGTGAAAAACGGAGCGTTTTTGCTTTTTAAAGGTGAAACAGCGATCTGATAAGACTAATTAGAGGGAAGCTGACTCACCAGGCAAGATTACTTGGCAGGAGACAGAGAGCAGGAGACACATGAGAACTTTTAAAACAGCCGCTCTCCGTGCCTGACAGCTGATCGGAGCAGATAAGGGACAGCCTCTGACGATCCGCGTACCCCAAGAGGTATGCGTACTACAGGTTGGGAATGCCTACTCTAGGATGTTGTTGTACTTCCAAGGAAAATATGGGCCTTGAATCATAAAGGCCACTATATGAATTGTTTTGTAGAGTATTAGAGGTTTATCTATGGAGGTTTATCGCAAGAATGGGACTATATAAGAACTTATAAAAAAATATTTAAAGAGGGCCTGATCCAAAAAAGAAGATATACCCATTATTTTAATCGATTTCACTGTGTTGTTGCACCTTAGGTGTGGATTAGCCTGATTTGAGGCCCAATCCTAACAGGGCCTTACGCCACTGGAAGTAGTGTTCCAGCAGCATAAGATTCTGTCGCAGGAAAGGGGTGAGAATTTGGCAGACACTACCACTGCTGCCGAGCCTGCCCCCTTCCCAGACCCAATCCTCCTCCTCCCCGTTCCCCAAACCCCGCACCCTGTTCCACCCGTCGTGCCCTCTGCACAGTCTTACCTGTGGCTGCAGATGCCCCCAGTCTGTCAATGCGCAGATGTGGGTAGTTGAGTTATCTGGCGGCCGCCAGGCTGCGCTCTGCAATGTTTCATGATTGCAACAGCAGGAATACACCTTCCTGCAGTGTAACTGGGGGATAGAATTGGGCCACTACTTCACACCATGATCATGGAGATATCACTAGCAGGTAGAGTTTAAGCTTACTGTGGTTTCTGACTTCTGCAGGGGTGGAAGAACTATTAAGAAGGTCCACCCCTGGAGGTTTATCAATACTATTCTGGGCTTCTCTCGGCGATGTACACTGACACATACTTGATATCCTGATACATTTGAGTCCATGTTCTTTCTAATACCTCCATTCAGAGATCCTACTTCCAACATGCTTTAGACATCTCCAGCCCTTTCTTCCTAGATATCAGAAATAGGTACATCTGTGCATATAACTTCTGAACCAAACCAGTATTCTTAGTCTATTTTAAGAATCACATCCAGTCTATTTAAGAGTACAGATTTGTGCCATGAGCTTGTGTATGGGAGTTTTATAGTTGCTCTTCTGTAATTCCTTTGAAGAGCAGGAGTATTAAGTGTAATTATTTATAGGAACTTGTTGGCCTCCTCTGAGACACTGTGACTTCCAAGGCAACAACATAAAAGCCTATTATGGGACACCTACATCTGCCTTTGCATGAGTCACACCAAACAGCAACATCATGTACCTATGCAAGGCAAATGAGGATTAGAGAGGTTTCTTCACACACAGTGTTAGTCATGTTGAGATGCATATTCGTATCATGATATTCAGCTCATGGACGGCAAGTTGCGTATGGGAAATCATCACTGTCCTGTTTTCACATCTAGATATTGTTTTCATAATTTTTCTACAATCTGAAGGAGGCACCCACAACCTATACCTGATCCAGAGCCAGTTACCACTGGGCTGGCTAGGAATTATTGTCTTTGCTAGACCTGCATGAAGAAGACAGCAAGTCCACAACATGATTTGTGTCTTAACCATGTGATATTTCTGCAATGGCACTGAATTCAAAATGTCTCAAGGAAGTAGGGAGCAAGAAGAGTTAAGAACATAAGAAGAGCCCTGCTGGATCAGGTCAAAGGCCCATCTAGTCCAGCTGCCTGCATCTCACAGTGGCCCTACCAGATGCTTTAGGGAGCACACAAGACAACAAGATACCTGTATCCTGTTACCACTCCCTTGCACCTGGCATACAGAAAAAACCTACTTCTAAAACCAGGAGGTTGCTTATGGCTTATAACTTGTGGTGGACTCTTCCTCCATTAATCTATCCAATCCCCTTTTAAAGGCATCTAGGCTAGGGCAAGCAGGGCACCCTAGGGCACCTGTAGCAAGCAGATTCACAGATTAATTACACGCTGGGAGAAGAAATATTTTCTTTTGTCTGTTCTAACTCTCCCTCCACTCAGTTTTAGTGCATGTCCCCTGGTTCTGGTGTTGTTCGAGAGGGAGAAGAACTTTCCTCTATCCATTCTCTCCATCCCACGCATAACTTTATACATCTCAATCATGTCCCCCTCGAGTATATAAGTGCTTTTATGCAAATGCCTGAAGTCTACGGGCAAAGATGGGAGAACTGGAATGTTTGGTGGCTAGGGAAAACATTGACATAGTAGGTATAACAGAAACCTGGTGGAATGCGGAGAACCAGTGGGATACTGCAATTCCAGGATATAAACTCTATAGGAGGGACAGAGAGGGGCGTGTTGGAGGTGGGGTGGCCATCTATGTCAAAGAGGGGGTAGAATCCACCAGAGTAGAGCTGGAGGGGGGCTCTGACTCCTCCATAGAATCACTGTGGTTTAGATTACCAGGCTCAAAGAGTGATGTAATAGTAGGGGCATGCTACCGTCCTCCAGATCAAAAACCTGAAGGGGATCTTGAAATGAGGAAGCAAATCAGGGAGGTGTCAACGAGAGACAGAGCTGAAGTCATGGGGGACTTCAATTATCCTCACATCGACTGGGTCAATTCATGCTCAGGTCATGAAAGAGAGACTGGATTTCTGGATATGTTAAATGACTGTGTCTTAGAGCAGCTTGTCACGGAACCGGCCAGAGGACAGGTGACTCTGGATTTGATATTGTGTGGCACTCAAGATCTGGTCAGGGAGGTAAATGTTACCGAACCGTTGGGGAACAGTGACCATGCTGCGATCTGTTTCGCCATGCATGTCGGAGGGAGAGGGCCGAGCAAATCTGACACGAAAACCCTTGACTTCCGAAGGGCAGACTTCCCCAAAATGAGGAGACTAGTTAAAAAAAAAGCTGAAAAAGAAGGTAAAAAGAGTCCAATCGCTCCAGAGTGCATGGAGGCTGTTTAAAACAACAGTCATAGAGGCCCAGCGGGAGTGTATCCCACAAAGGAGGAAGGGCTCGACCAAGTCCAGGAGGGTGCCGGCATGGCTAACAAGCACAGTTAAGGAGGCTATAAAAGGTAAGGAAGCTTCCTTCTGTAAATGGAAGTCTTGCCCTAATGAGGAAAATAAACAGGAGCACAAACTGTGGCAAAAGAAATGTAAAAAGATGATACAGGAGGCCAAGAAAGACTTTGAGGAACGTATGGCAGGCAACATAAAAGGGAATAATAAAAGTTTCTTCAAATATGTTAGAAGCAGGAAACCTGCCAGGGAAACGGTTGGTCCGCTGGATGGTGAGGGAGAGAAAGGGGTGATAAAAGGGGACTTGGAGACTGCAGAGAAATTAAATGAGTTCTTTGCATCTGTCTTCACGGCAGAAGACCTTGGGCAAATACCACTGCCGTAACGGTCTCCCCTGACTAAAGAATTAAGTCAAATAGAGGTTAAAAGAGAAGACGTCTCAGACTTAATTGACAAAATAAAGATCAGTAAATCACCAGGCCCGGATGGCATCCACCCAAGAGTTCTGAAGGAACTCAAGAATGAAGTTGCTGACCTATTGACCAAAATATGCAACTTGTCCCTTAAAACGGCCACTGTGCCAGAGGATTGGAGGATAGCTAATGTCACGCCAATCTTTAAAAAAGGAAGGAGGGGGGACCCGGGAAACTACAGGCCGGTCAGCCTAACATCTGTTCCAGGGAAGATGGTGGAAAGTCTCATTAAGGATAAAATCCTAAAATACATAGAAGAACAAGCTCTGCTGAGGGAGAGTCAGCATGGCTTCTGCAAGGGGAAGTCTTGCCTCACAAACCTGTTAGAATTTTTTGAAAAGGTCAACAGGCATGTGGATGCGAGCGAACCCGTGGATATTATATATCTGGATTTTCAGAAGGCATTTGACACAGTCCCTCATGAAAGGCTCCTGAGAAAACTCCACAGTCAGGAAATAAGAGGGCAGGTCCTCTTGTGGATTAGGAACTGGTTGAAGACCAGGAAACAGCGAGTGGGAGTCAATGGGCAATTTTCACAATGGCGAGAGGTGAAAAGCAGTGTGACCCAAGGATCGGTCTTGGGACCGGTGCTTTTCAACTTATTCATAAATGACCTGGAGTTGGGGATAGGCAGTGAGGTGGCCAAGTTTGCAGATGACACTAAACTTTTCCGGGTGGTGAAGACCAGCAGGGATTGTGAAGAGCTCCAGAAGGATCTCTCCAAACTGGGAGAATGGGCAGCAAAATGGCAGATGCGCTTCAATGTAAGTAAGTGCAAAGTGATGCACATTGGGGCAAGAAACCAAAATTTCACATATACGCTAATGGGTTCTGAGTTGTCTGTGACGGATCAAGAGAGAGATCTTGGGGTGCTGGTGGACAGGTCGATGAAAGTGTCGACCCAGTGTGCGGCGGCTGTGAAGAAGGCCAATTCCATGCTCGGGATCATTAGAAAAGGGATTGAGAATAAAATGGCCAATATCATTATGCCTTTGTACAAATCGATGGTAAGGCCACATCTGGAGCAATGTGTCCAGTTCTGGTCACCACACCTCAAAAAGGATATAGTTGAATTGGAAAAGGTGCAGAAAAAGGTGCAGATTGATTCGTGGGCTGGAGGAAAGCCCTTATGAGGAAAGGCTACAGCGTCTGGGGCTTTTCAGCCTAGAAAAAAGGCGCCTGAGGGGGGACATGATTGAGACTTATAAAATTATGCATGGGATGGAGAGAGTGGATATAGGGAAATTCTTCTCCCTCTCGCACAACACCAGAACCAGGGGACATGCACTAAAATTGAGTGGAGGGAGAGTTAGAACAGACAAAAGAAAATATTTCTTTACCCAGCGTGTAATTCATCTGTGGAACTCCTTGCCACAGGATGTGGTGATGGCACCTGGCCTAGATGCCTTTAAAAGGGGTTTGGACAGATTCATGGAGGAAAAGACCATCACAGGTTACAAGCCATAAGCAACCTCCTGGTTTTAGAAGTGCCAGGTGCAAGCGAGTGTCAATGGGAAACAGGTTATCTTGTTGTCTTGTGCTCCCTGAGGCATCTGGTGGGGCCACTGTGTGATACAGGAAGCTGGACTAGATGGGCTTTTGGCCTGATCCAGCAGGGCTCTTCTTATGTTCTTATGAGTGCTTTTTTTCTAGACTGAAGAGCCCCAAACACTTTAGCCTTTCCTCATAAGGGAGGTGCTCCAGCTCATTAATCATTTTGGTTGCTCTCTTCTGCACCTTTTCCAATTCAACTACAGGTGTCCCCGCTTAATGACAGGGATATGTTCTGGAAAACCCGTCACATAGTGAAACCGTCATTAAGTGAGTCCTCAGCACCATCAGCACTAAAGTTAAAGATGTTTTAAGATCTTGCTTACTGCACTGTATTTTTACGACAGCAGAGCTCTCTCTCTCTCTCTCTCTCTCTCTCTCTCTCTCTCTCTCTCTCTCTCTGAAGAATGGCCTCTCGTCGGGTCAGCCCTCCACCCCTGCCGCTGCCATGCCTTTTCTTCAGCCCCCCTTATTTTCTTCAGCCCCTTTCTTCAGCGGGTGACTTCTTTTGGGGGAACCCCCACTCCTGCCACCACTGTGTTTTTGCAAGAAGGGATTAGAAGCCTGAACGCCGCACTTGGAACGCCCCACATGGAGCCCTGGGAGATCAACGCTCTGTTGCTATGGGATCAACACACACACCCCGCCACCGCTCAAGCCGAATGGGAAAGACACAGCAAAACCTTGCAAAGACGCTCTGTTGCTCTGGGATCAACGCCCCCCGCCACTGCAGCCGCTGCCGCCAAGGCAGATGTAGCAAAGCCTTGCAAAGCTTGGGCAGCGGCGGCAGCAGCGGGGGCATTGATCCCAGAGCATCTTTGCAAGAGACGGAGGAGTGAACTCCCTTACTCACGAGTCATCACAAACGTGCCTTACAGCATGTTTGTGACAGCTGCCAGAGCGCTCACTACGGCGCTGGCACTTAGTATAGAACTGACTGTGTCTTAGGTTGTTTAGGTGGTTTGTGGATCGCATCATCCGGAATAACTTCCAAAGGAAGCAACACTAGCATTGTTATTTTTTTTCTTATCTAAACACAGTTCATTGTGTTTTACTTGTAAGTCACACTAAAGAGCTCAGTCATGCTAGCTATCTCCTTGAGAGATTTTCGCTGAGACCATAAAAACAATTAGGAGAAGAAACATTTAGTTCTCCCTTTTTTCCCCACTGCCAGAACTTAGGTTCCAAATGCTTAGAGACAGGCTATTGTTGCCATTGCACTTCCTTTCGGCATTTGGCATTATGCCCAGCCTTCAGAACACCTACTAATTTACAGTTGCTACATATTCTGGGAATGGTGGACCATGACACACACCAGGCATATTTATAATTTTGCAGCTCAAAAAACACCAGTGAGGAACCAATTGCTTCAGGCTCCCATTCAGCATGAGAAACACAGGAAAGAGACATAATCTAAACCCAGAGTCCCCCCAACAGAACAGTTTGTATTTAGTCAATATATAAAATTAATTCCTATGAGAACCCTGAAGAATTTGTCCCTTGATCTGACCTGGGCAGCGCAATCCTGTGTAAGATACGGTGACCGGCCTAAAGGGCCGGCCGCCGTATCCTATCGAGTTCCCGGGCTGCCCTGGGGCAGCCCGGAAACAACTTGGGAGAAGGGGACAATTGTCCCCTTCCCCCGGTGTCGGTGGCGGTAGGCCCAATGGGCCTACTCGCATGTATGTGAGCTCTAGAGCTCGTGTACAGTAATGCCAACACGGCCAGCATATCTGGGACCAGGAAGGAGCATTGGATACCGGGGATCTCTGCTCCCGGTATCCCCGCCCCCTCCAGGCCCTGGGTGGCCAATGGCCGCCCTCCCTTGCCAGCAATCCACCCTCTCCCTGCCCCTGCCTCGACTGGCATAGGGCTTACCGGGGAGACGGTGGAGTGAGCAGCACCAGTGTGTAAGTGCTTTACGGCACTTTTGCACCGGGGCAGCACGTGCTGCCCCAGCGCAACCTTTATACGGGATTGCGCCGTTAGTCTTAAAAGTACAAGATGATGGTATCAGGAATGAATCTGGAGATTTAAATATGGGGAAAATGAGCTCACACAAGAGCCTGTTTAAAAGCTCCCAGCAAAATCCGGCTATCATCCAGCACGGAAAGATTGTGCTGACATCATTAGTAAGTGCTGTGATTTGGTCCAGTGCTCATGTGGCCTGTTAAGCCACTGTGATATACTTCTATAAAAGAAAAGAATTGTTCTGAGGTGAAAAACCAATCCACCCGAGGATTGATGCTACCCAAGTTCAAAAGGCCTGTGCAAAGGAAAATAATTCACTTTTGGTTCTGTTCTTTGGCTAAGAGGACAAGAATGGACCATTTTACAGCCCAGTATTTAGCCTATTTGTGCCAGCAAGACAGCGCTGAGGGAGCGCTGGTAAGTTGGTTAGGATTGCGCTGCCAGGCTACTTAAATCATTTTTTTGCCTCTCTAAAAACCCTTGATGTGAGGAAAAGAAGAATAACTCACATTTTGAAGTTATGAGACACAATCATGAGAAAAACATCAATCAAAGCAATTTTTCTCATTTTTTAACTTGATTTATAAAATGTGGTGAGGGAGAAGAAGGGATGAATTGGTTAGATTATTCATTGTGATAAAAGCAAATGTTTTCTGAAGGATGCCAAATGAATCTCAGTAATAGTAATTAGCTAAAAAAAGCTGGTGTTTAGGGCAGAAGAATAGATGAAGTGATAATGCTACTGATGGAATTATTTTCTTTATCCAGATATAAGCAGGAGGTAAATGAATAAACTGAGTCTAATCTTAATGGACTGAAAAGCAATCATAGATAATCATAGAATCCAACCCCAACTCACAGATACATGGGGGGCCTGGGGGGTAGTCAGCTGGAGGCTATTTAATCTTCTGTACATAGTGGGCACTAATGTTGGCTGACAGAAATTCTCAGAGTCACTGAGGAGCAGAATCATGTTTGTTGCACTGGCAGCGACTGGTGCGAAGCGCCCATAAAGTGCTTCCCAGTAGCATGTGTAGCAGCTTCCCATGGTCCGCTGAAGAAGGTAAACCAGCGGGAGAGGCAGGGGAGGGATGGGAGGCATAACGGGGGCAGGAGGAGGTGTAATGGAGGGCAGGTTTTTGGTGTGGCTGCACCAGCAGGGGAAAAGAATAGGATTGGGCTCTTAAAGTAATTGCCTGGTATCCATCCAACCATGAGAAATCATGTACTATTCAATGGTCAGAGCACAGGAAGACCTCTGCCTAAGACCCCAGAGAGCTGCTAGTAGCCAGAGTTTACAATACTAGGCTAGATAAATCAATAGCCTGCCTCAAAATATGGTAGCTATGTATGTTTAGATATCCAGGGTGAAGAATTGTTTCAAAGTGGTGCTGGCACCCAACCAAATACCTAGTTAGAGCGCACTATCTTGAAAATGTGGGAAGAGGCAATCATACTGCATGCACTGCACATTCTGTAATTGCACAGGCTCCTTACAAAGGTAAGTGGGGCTAAGGTAAAGGTAAAGGTGACCCCTGACAATTAAGTCCAGTCGTGTCCGACTCTAGGGTGTGGTCCTCATCCCCATTTCAAAGCCGAAGAGCCAGTGTTGTCCGAAGACGCCTCCGTGGTCATGTGGCCGGCATGACTTTCCTTGCCGCAGCGCGTAGCATGCGGCTGGAACACGGAGCACTGTTTACCTTCCCGCAAGCGGTACCTATTTATCTACTTGCATTAACATGCTTTGGAACTGCTAGGTTGGCAGGAGCTGGCCAAGCAACGAGAGCACACCAGGAGATTTTCTTGTCTAAACTGAAATTGTCAGAGGAGTTCAAAGTTTATATCTCACCTTCACAAGGCATCACATTCAAATGTTCACAAAGGTCATGAAATTATCTCTGTGAAATTAGCACAAACCCCAAATTCTAATTCTAGATTTGCAATCATCATTTGCACATCCATCATTTCTGCTGGAAATGATGTACAGTCCAATCCTATCCTCCCCTGGTGAAGGCAATTTAGTGTGGGCTGCGCGACCCACACTGAATCTTATCTGGTGAAGGGACAGGCTGGAGGTCTATTTAAGGTAAATGGGCATTTTCCCACTTACCATTGGTAAAGCCACCGCTATGAGGCTACTTGGTTCTCCGCCAGCTCCTTATGTCGGGGCTTGTGGCCTCAGAGGGAGGATAGGATATGGCATCTGACATGGATGCTGGTCTCTCCCCCCTCCCAGGCCCAATCTGCCCACCCCCAAGCCTCCCCCAGGCCCTGCACCACTTGGAGCAGCACTTATCCACCCCACGGGTAAGTCCTGTCCGCCAGATAGGATTCAGTGTGGGACGCGCAGCCCAGTTGGCAGGTGGCACAGTCCTCAGCACCAGTGCTGCCTACTTGCTTGGTGCACTGTAGGCCCACGCAGTGGCGCTGCGCCAGCCTAAACTTGCGATAGGATTGTGCCAGTAGTGTTGTAAAGTTGTTCTTAAAAGAATGTTAACATTTTCTATTCATATATATTATTTTAATAAAAGACTGATCACTTTTTAGTGGTAGATAACTTAGCACAGGGGTGGCCAACCCTCCACCATTAGGGCCTCTGCGTTCTTAAGCGTTGTGTAGAAGACAGAATCTTGGCAGCTGCAATTGCTGATGGTGCTGCTAAAGCAGCTACACCTGCTGAAATGCTCCCAACTATTCAACCATTAGGCCAGCGGGTGGCGCAGTGGGTTAAATCGCTGAACCATGAGCTGTCGATCGAAAGGTCAGCAGTTCGAATCCGCGACGGGGTGAGCTCTCGTTGCTTGGCCAGCTCCTGCCAACCTAGCAGTTCCAAAGCATGTTAATGCAAGTAGATAAATAGGTACCGCTTGCGGGAAGGTAAACAGTGCTCTGTGTTCCAGCCGCATGCTACGCGCTGCGGCAAGGAAAGTCATGCCGGCCACATGACCACGGAGGCGTCTTCGGACAACGCTGGCTCTTCAGCTTTGAAATGGGGATGAGCACCACACCCTAGTGTCGGACACGACTGGACTTAATTGTCAGGGGTCACCTTTACCTTATTCAACCATTAAAGGGCCAGGAGCATTCATGTTGAAAGGTTGACCACCCCTGACTTAGCACATAGAAATAATTTAAAAAAATTTAAAAAAAAATAAATTGGGTGGGGGAAAATGAATAACTGGAAGGGATGGCAAGAACAGATATTTGAGGCAATTTCATATACTCACTTGGTTAAAAGACCACAACCTAAATATGTGCTCTGGACAAGAATAAAAATACTTTGCATATTCTTCCCTGGTTTACTATTCCTCCATTTTCTCACCTTCCTTGGTTGCCTCCCTCAGTCTGTCATATCATCATGCAACTAAACTGTATGTGCCTTGGGGCAGGGCCCTGTCCCCTCATTCTTTGTAAAGCACTATATATAAGAATGGTGCTATGTGAAATAATAATGTTAATTACTTGTTTGCCTTTACTTATAATAGAAACTCCAGATTCTCACAGATAAAATTACAACTGCCAAACTGTTTATCTTCATATACAAGCACTGGGTATAATAACGGGTTCTTCTGAGTTATTTCAAACAGTTTATTTCAAACTAGTTTTTACTCTGTCACCAATCATTCTGATCTTTACAGGATTAATTATTGAATTCTGTTTTCCGTTTCCCACCAGCTGTACAAACACCCATGTTCTTTTATAGCCTTTGCACTCAGATTGCACTTAGCGGTTGGTAAGTATACAGTTCAGCATCTCCAGGGGAATTGCTAAAGTTCTCTGTTGACCTGGGCTGAGGGAGCAAACCGTTACCACCGCACAGAGGTCCACAAGGCCTCTGTGAGAGGCTGTGTTTTAGCACAAAGAATTGTTGACCTTTATTTGACTACGTAGACTTAGATTTGACCTTTAGGTCATTTCAAAAAAAATCACCACCAAATATCGTGGCAACTAATACAGTTGCAAAGTAGCAGACACTGTGTAGCCCCATTTAACAAGATGTGCTTGTTACCAGGATGTGGAAGGGTCATCACACTCTGTTTGATTTCCTCTAGGTAGCTAGGCCAGTTTTCTACATGTGGGAAACTATGAAATGGTAATTGACTTTACTCACTAGGAAAGATTGGTTTGGCCAAATTATCAATGTTATATTTGTGTCTGAAATTACAGAAAACACGTAGAAGCCCAAAAGGTTCCTTGGCTATATGTTTTCTTTGATGTGTGTAAACTGCTATGTGTATTCTAGAGTTTGAGTCATAGCTTTGACCTAATTTCTGTTTGGCATCTTCGTAGACATTTCGGAATTTGCAAAAATGCAACTGAGTGCATGTTGTTGTTGTTGTTGTTCAGTCGTTAAGTCGTGTCCGACCCTTCGTGATCCCATGAACCATATCCCGCCAGGCCTTCCTGTCCTCCACTATCTTCCTGAGTTGCTCATTTTCATGTTTGTTGCATCGGTGATGCTGTCTAACCATCTCATCCTTGGCCTTCCCCTTCTCCTTTTGCCTTCAATCTTTCCCATCATCAGAGTCTTCTCCAGAGAGTCCTCTCTTCGCATTAGGTGGCCAAAATATTTGAGTTTCAGCCTTCAACTGAGTGCATGTAAACATGAAATACTGGAGCTACTTTTGTTGTGCTTTTATGTCTTCAAGCCTTCTGGAAGAATTGGGGGTGCGTGGGGAGCAGGCTGAAGGGTGGATCTCAGTGGAAAATGTGTATGCTGAATCCTATCTCACCTTTTCCAACTTCCCAGACCCTTTTCTCTCCTTCGACTAACGCCAGCGATATAGCTGGCATAGATTTGAGGTGACCCATAGGTCAACAGGGGACCTATGCAGAGGTAAGGGAACATTATTTTTCCTTACCTCTTGCAGGCCTCCTGATCGCCTCCCCACCACCACCATAGCATGCAGTGCACACCTTCATGGCATGACTGCATCAGCACTAATGGTGGGGGATAGGATTGGGCTGCTAGTGTTTTAGAGTCTTGCTCTCTTTAGCCCAAATTATGGACACAGACTCTTATTGCCTAGGGACAAAGAGGACACACTCACCATCATATTATCCTTCAGCTGTGGGTCCAGTCCTATGCCATCTGGGTGCCGGCATAATGTGTGTTGTGCTGGCAGAGGCTGCATTTCAGCAGTCGCAAAGGAGCCTCCGCTGGCGCATGCTGCTGGGCCACCCAAGTGCTGGTGGAGCAGCCTCCCACGTGCTGGTGGACAGCCGAAGTCCTGCCAGAGCAGGTAAAGTCATGCAAGGGGTGGAATAGGGCAGTGATGGGGACAGGGAGGAGGGGGAATCAGGCCTGGGAGGGGGGGCAGGTTCAGCAGCGGCACACACCAAAATCCTAACCCCCTTCCCAGGCCTGATCCGCCTTCCTGGGTCAATGTGACTTGCGCCAGCTATATAGCTGGCTCAGGTCCACGTTGACCCACCAGGCCCAGGAGCTTACCCTGGGACAAGGAAACAAAGCAGGATTTACTAGAGCCTGCGACAGCGCCTCTGCATTGTAGCATGGGCAGTGATGGTGGATTGGGCTGTCCACCATCACCAACCAACAACTAACACCTTCATCATACCAATACTGGTACCTATGAATCTAAGAGAGGTGCTTGTGGATAGTCTAAGGCAGGGGTGTCAACATTTTTTTGCCTCATTCTGAGCCTCACTTTATCATGGCAGTTAAATTTGGTTGACCCCCTTAAAATCTTATTGTGGACCCCAATGTTCCATTTTTATAAATGTGTATCCTAACCCTGTTCTTTCCTCCATTCCCTCTCCTGTACTCTCTTCAGTTCTGTGAAAACAAAATGGCAGGTGCAGATCCAAAGAAACCCATTGGGTCAGCAGATGTTTTCCCCAAGGTAAGGAAATGAAATTGCCCTTACCTCAAGGAGGCCTTCCCCCCACACACACACACCAACATGCAGCGCGTGCTCTGTTGGCGTGGCTACATCAGCGCGGGGGGGGGGGGTAGTTAGGATTGGGCTGTCAGAAACATGTATGCATGTTTACTTGGAAGTAAGCCCTAATGAGTTCAACAAGTTATTCTTGGTAGATAAGTGTCCGTAGGATTGCAACCAGAAGTACTTATGTCTCACTAGGTTGTGTAACCTTCCTCTTAATTGCTTCCCTTTTAATACAGTGTGCCCTCAGTATCCGTGGGGGATCCGTTCCAGGCAGTGGTGTAACTAGACTGGAGCGGAGGCAAGTAGTTCTGCAAGACTCCGTTACACCGGAGTCAGCGGCCCCTCCCCCTTGCTGTTGGAGCCATTCTGGCGGCAACTGCAACACGCAGGACACTCCCCTGTCGCTGCTGGAATGGCTCCAACAGCAAAGGGGAGGGGCTGCTGACTCCGGTGTAACGGAGTCTTGCAGAACTACTTGCCTCCGCTCCAGTCTAGTTACACCACTGGTTCCAGGACTGCGTTACACCGGTTTGCAAGGCGTGGTGCAGCACCTTGCACCACTTACTGTGCCGCAGCCCCTCCAGCAATGCCACTAAGTAACACAGAGAGCACTATTTTATTTATTTATTTATTTATAGAATTTATATCCCGCCTTTCTCCCAGTGAGGGCACTCAAGGCAGCTTTAAAAGCCATTTGTTAAGAAGCCATTTGTTAAAAAGCCAGCCCACCATGTCAGACATCGAATGCTACCCTAAATAAAAATGTCTTAAGGCCCCACCAAAAAGTCACTAAAGACATATTTTTTGTCCTTTTGGCTATTTCTGTAAAGAAAACACTATGCAAATCTCGCATTTGTAAGGACCAGGATGCATGTTAGACATATAACTTCATTGGCCCTGGCATGCTCGATTTTTCTTGGATAATTAGCAGATGGGGGGGGGGGTGAGAGGAGAAATCCATATTGGTACTTAAATGTAATTGGTAAGTTAGAACATAAGAACATAAGAAGAGCCCTGCTGGATCAGGCCAAAAGCCCATCTAGTCCAGCTTCCTGTGTCACACAGTGGCCCCACCAGATGCCTCAGGGAGCACATAAGACAACAAGATACCTGTGTCCAGTCGCCACTCCCTTGCACCTGGCACAGAGAAAACCCACTTCTAAAACCAGGAGGTTGCTTATGGCTTGTAACCTGTGATGGTCTTTTCCTCCATGAATCTGTCCAAACCCCTTTTAAAGGCATCTAGGCCAGATGCCATCACCACATCCTGTGGCAAGGAGTTCCACAGATGAATTACACGCTGGGTAAAGAAATATTTTCTTTTGTCTGTTCTAACTCTCCCTCCACTCAATTTTAGTGCATCCACATCCTGGTAACAGTTTTGACACTGTGGCATATTCATATAATTTACTTTCCAATTCAATTATTCTGGGAATAGATAGTGCTCTCTGGTAGTTTACATCATTCTGCCAGCAGTGATCATAGTCACAGTAATTGATCAATCTGCTTTTAATGAAGGATAAAGAGCATATTAGCCGATTTAAAGACAAACATATCCCAGTAATTTTTTCCCATTGTATTACTGCTCTTCTGCTGGAATCTCTTTACGAATGGGCAAGTCTATGCATATGGAAACAAGTATCTTCCTCTTTTCTGATTACTACACTGGCGCAGCTACACAGAACACTGGAGATGCTGGCTGTGAATCCTGACAATGACTGGTGATTTAATCCACTCCAGGGAGATTGTCACAAAATTAAAAATGTATTTTTAATTGAGAGGGCTAGATGAATTTATTGCGAACAGCAGCTTGCAGCACTGACTCAGATCAGAGGATGTGCTGAACAGAGAAAGCTCACATGACAAACCAGGGGGTTAGATGAGGGCACGCTCAGTTTTTTTGTTCCCCATTAAAGCCTGAAATGGTCTGAACGAGCAAGAACTGCAGCTCATGAGTCTGCTGATTAGGTAGTTTCCACCCAAAGACAGAAAGGAAGCAGTAACAGGGGTTCACTTTAATGGGCCCAAGGTTAGAAATGACAGCCTATGGCTACTATTGGATCCTAATGGTCAAAGTCCCTTAGATCCCCGAATCCTAAACATGGACACCAACATTTATGCTGCCTAATTGGGTAGAGCAGGGGTTCTCAACCCTTTCCCGGCTGAGTACCACCTTCAGCCTCATTCTCCTGCTGTGTACCACCAGAAGTGACTGGTGATGACATCATTGCCAGTTACTTCTGGGTTTTCTGAGTCCAGAAAACACAGGTCGAAGGCTCTGGGCAGGTGGGAGGGCCCTTTTCAGTGTGCCTGAGAGGCTCGGCCAAAGGCAGGAGCCTCTCAGGAACAAAAGTGCCGTGTCAGAATGGGTTTATGGTGGTCTGGTGGTCCAAGTACCACTAGCAGTCAGCAGAAGTACCAATGGTGGTACTAGTACCACTGGTTGCGAACCCCTGGGGTAGAGTGTTACCAGGAAATGTGGACATAGTGCTCACTAAAGTGACAAACCTGCTGCTGACCTATGTTGACTATAGAGTGGCTCCCATTACTGAAGCCAGCCCCCCCCCCCCCCACACACACACACTATAAAATGCTTCCATAGATAAAAGCCAGGATCAGGATTTCTGGAAGCTAGGTTGTACCCTAGCTGTTTTCAAAACATGGCATTTTTTCCCCATGTGCAGGGATTTTATTTTGTATTGTATTTATTTTGTATTTGGTCATGTAAACCCCCATCTTCACTCTATCTGGAATACAGCTATGCCTATCCAACCATCAGGAAAACATGGACATGGTGCTGATGCAGTTTATGAATCACAGCCACCCTATTGGTTTGCTAGTGAGGAAAGGGATATTTACATTGTTGGTATACTAGCAAGACTTGAAGGGACAAGTTTGATTTAAGATACCCTCACATTTTAGTTCCAGATGTAAACTTTGCCTCCAGATTAATCTACAGGAAATGGGATGCTATTAATCTTCCAGTGGGATATCATATTCTGGCCCAAAGGTTCATTTTCATGGAAATATCTTAATTAAATCAGAATAATAGTGTCTCAAAAACAGGTACAAGCAGGTTTTACTCATTACAAGGTCATAGATAAAACTGTACTGCATTTTGGCATTCACGCCACTTATGCATGTTTTCTAGTATTCATCTTGCATTGCTCTCCATCAGTCCAGTGGAAAGAACAAGGAACCAAACACATTGCTCTTACTTTCTTGAAGTTCACTCCAGGAAGGGAACAATTTCATTTTAAAACAGTGTTTGCAAGTCAACAAAGTCAGAAGAAGGGGGTTGGAGGAGAACAAAACAAAAACAAAAATCCAGGATCAGGATGGCTTGAGATCTACATTTAATCCATTCTTAATCCTCTGTGGTTTTGGCCTACTGAAAGTTCCCTGTCAGTGAATTTCTGCTGTTACCTAGGAAAAAATAATTAACAAAACAAGTTGCATCTTGTTGTGTAATCCTCTCTTCAAAGTAGCATTTGTACATTTTTCAATAAGGATCAGCAACTGATTTAAAAAATGAAACTGATTGAATGCTTAGAGCTATTGGAATAGAACCTGCTGTTTAATGTGCATTTATTAAGTGTCTTTTTTTTCCTTTCATAAGCTGCAAAACATTATTCTTTAGCAGCAAAGGCCTCACTGACTTTCTGCTCATCACTGTTTAATGTAGAAATTAGTGATTTTTTAAAAAGCAGTCAGTCATGATTACACCTGTCTTTGTATCTCTGTTCCCAGGAACTGTATTTTAACAGCGCAATCCTACCCAACTTTCCTGTGCCGGTGCAGCCGGAAGGCAGCCCTGAGGTAAGGGAACAAATGTTCTCTCACCGTGAAGAGGGCTCCATGACTGCCCCTACACTGCAAAAAGCAGTGTGCGCCCTGTTGGTACGACTGCATCAGCGCTGGAAAGTTGGTTAGGATTATGTTGTAAGTGTGTGGGAAACCACCTAAAGATGATCTAAAATCTATATTCCGTAAGCCATCTTCAACACAGTTCTCTTCCCAAACCGCACATCAGCACAAGGGGCATGGCTAGTATCATTTTCTTATCCTAGCATGTTATTCTCCTTTCATTGACTTTCCTTCTAGCCAGTATCGTCGCTAGGGGGCGTGTCACCCTGGAGCGGGGGCGCGCGCGTCACCCCTGCCCTAGGGTGACACTTACCCCAGCTCTAACAGCGACCGCCCTGTCCGGTGGTCTGGGGCCTTCTGAGAAGGCCCAATGCGTCGACGCGGCATTTATTAGCTTTTTCGCGCATGCACAGGCCGTTTCTGAGGGCAAGGGCTGCCCTTTTGCCCTCAGAAACGGTCTGTGCATGCGCGAAAAAGCTAATAAATGCCGCGTCGACGCATTGGGCCTTCTCAGAAGGCCCCGGACCGCTGGACGGGGCAGACGCTCTGAAACCTTCTTCCGGCCTTGGAGCCTCCGCGCGGAACGGGGGCGACGTGCGCGGGTTTGTGCGCGTCACCCCCGCAACCTGACCTGCCTGCCCTGCTACAGTGACGTGACTGCTTCTAGCTCAGTCAGAACTTCCTCATCCTTACATAAGAAGAGTCCTTTGAACAGGATATGAAGGCAGGAGTCTGAAGGGTCAACCACATCAGCTCGTCCCGTGGTCTTATGCCATTGCTTCCCTTAAAATATCTTTGTATTTGGAAGTACATCTGTGGCCAATAAAAGCCTTTTTTTCTCCTGTAAATATGGGGGCATCTAATGCTCTTCAGAGATACGCTATTCTAAACATGGTTGAAACTTTTGACATGACAGGTGCCAAAAAAGGAAGACATTTTTCAACTTAAATGAAAGCAACTCTAAAAAAAAGTGAGTCATGTCAGCTCAGTTTTAGTTCTAGGGGCCTTAGCACGCATAGTGAAAACGTATTCTTAGCAGGGTGTACTCTTGAGGCTAGACTACTGTCTTGCAATCATTTGAAGTTGCACTTGATGACAGTGTGAAAACTTCAACTGGCAAAGAATATAGGGGCTTCCCTGGGAGAGGACAGTTTACCAGAAGCACAATACGTTTGTTACATCAGAAGAGCCCTGCTGCATCAGGCCAAAGGCCCGTCTTGTCCAGCTTCCTGTATCACACAGTGCCCCCACCAGCTGCCTTAGGGAGCACAAGACAACAAGATACCTGTATCCTAATGCCACTCCCGTGCATCTGGCATTCAGAGACATCATGTTACAGAAGCTCTCCATCTTACATATATTCAACTAATAAATGATACAAATGTGGCTGGTTGGGCTTCCATCACCAGAAGTATTGTGAGATGGCGAGTATTGTAAGGGCCAGTTGATTGGGGCAGATACTTGCTCAGGGTAGCATTAACGTGAGGAAAAGTGGGTCCCGAATGGAAGCAACTCAGGTCTCAACACAGCATAAAAAAAAACAAGATGACCCAGAAAAAACTTGTACCATTCAGATGTGCTTTTGCAGGAAAAAGAATCCCTTTCTGTATCTGTATCCCAAACATCTAACCATAAAAGTAGGAAAAGGACAAAACGGATGGTTAAATCTGAGTTTGAGCAAAGCCCCCCTCCCATAGCTGCCATCTACTCTCTTTAAAAAGCAAACATAGAGAAAATCTCATAGAAATGCATAGAAGGAAAAATTTGCATGATTTCTTCAAACAGAAGAATAAAGGTCAAACAGTTTACTGAACTTTATTCTGCCTCCTTACAATTTAATTATGATTGACGTGACTAAAATTTAAGACCACAAAAGAACATCCTTATGACTGCACCATTCTGTGTTGTAATTGCTTTGGCCCAGTGAACAACTAAGAGTGGAACTTTTGCTCACAGGCACATCTTGGAATTAGTGAACTAGGCTAGAGAAGAGAACATTATCAACCCCATTATGTCTGGGAAGCATAAGAGTAGTGAAGGTGTTGAGGCTAGTGGTAAGAGGAGATGCACTATTACGATGGAAATTAACGTGGAGATTATTAAGCGAGTTGAAAGAGGGGAGAAAATGACAGATGTTGCCCGGACCTTTGGGATGAATCATTTAAGTATTGTTAAAGGACAAAGAACGAATTATGGAACATGTGAAAGATTCTGCATTAATGCAATCAACATTTATTAGTAAGAACAGTGCTTAAGGAGATGGAAAAACTGTTGAGTGTGTAGCTGGAGAACCAACATCATATTTGGATACCTATTAGCCTAATGCTAATTCAAGAGAAGACACTGATGGCACAATCCTATTGGTCATGTGTGCTGGTGGAGTGCATGCTCCACTGGCGCAGACCGTCACAAAACTGCAGTAAAGCAGTTTGTGACAGCATGCCAGAAAGCAGCGTGGGCGGGAAGACCTGTGCCTTCCCACTGACGCCAGTGCGAAGCGGAACGCACACTGATGCCAGTAAGTGCTGCGCTGAGCAGTGCTGGGGAGGGGGAAAGGATGGGGGAAGGTGGGGAGGGGCAGAACGGGGCAGGGGATGGCGGTGATGAGGTGGGCAGATCAGGTCCAGAAGGAGGGCGGGATCGGCGGCACTAGCACGTACTGTATCCTAACCACCTTCTCAGGCCTGATCCACTGACACAGTTGCACGCAGACATGCTCCAGCCATATGGCAGGTGCAGGTCCGAGTAGACCCATGGCGCTGGCTGGGGCTTTCCCCGGGACAAGGAGACAAATGTTATGGAACGTAGTAGGCATAATGTGAGAGCCAGTTTTCAGTACTATCCCGCATGTTATGGTTTTGGAACCTTGACACTGGAGCTATTTACTGGTATCATGGATACATTGTCCATTATCTCACTCATCTCAAAGTTAGGCGAAGCTCCTGCAGTGCTGTTCCATCTCTCCAAGAGAATGAAGTTCTGCTTCATAAGGTGGCCTCTTTGTACCATAATAATTAAAGCCTGTCCCAGCAATTAGTAATTATGGGATAGCAGTCAGAGATTCATCTGCCATTCCAGTTGGATGTAGAGAGGCAATTCTACACGGTTCCTCAACCTTTGGGGGTCCATGTACCCCCTAGGCAGGGCCCCAAAGGTTGGCATACCCCTGGACCCCCCAAGTCCCACGTACCCCCATGTACCCACCAAAAGTGCACCCCCAAAAAGTGGTTTTTTGGCCTGCGGCGCGGCCGAGCGGGTTCTCCGGCTCATGCCGCAAGCCGGAGAAAAAGGCTATAGCCCTGCCAATTGCTGTAGTCTCTCCTTCCGGCTTGCGGCGTGAGCCAGAGAACCCGCTCGGCCGTGCCGTAGGCCCAAAAAAAGTTTAAATTGTCCCCCATACCTCTCCCTACCTTTCTACACAGCCACCGCCATGTTGGATCTCCCGAAATCTCACGAGATCCAAGGTCGCGGCTCCCAAATCTCCCACCACGATCTTGGATCTCACGAGATTTCGGGAGATCCAACATGGCGGCTGTGTAGAAAGGTAGGGAGAGCTATGGGGGACAATTTAAACTTTTTTTTTTTGGCCTACAGCACAGACGAGCGGGTACTCCGGCTCGCGCCGCAAGCTGGAGGGAAAAGCTACAACCCTGCCAATTCGGCAGGGCTGTGGCCTTTCCCTCCGGCTTGTGGTGCGAGCCGAAGGACCCGCTCGGCTGTGCCGCAGGCCGTAAAAAAAAACAGTTTTCCCCCATTTTTCCGCTGCCCGTTATCAGCTGCTGATCACAGCAGCTGATAACGGGGAGCATCTCGCATACCCCCAACCTGAGGTCCACGTACCCCTGGGGGTATATGTACCACAGGTTGAGAACCGCTGTTCTACAGAGTAGGCAGTTCAGGTAACAGCAAATGTACTTTGTAATATTCTTTTTTCTTGAATACAATAGTTAGCAACTAGGCATTTTCACCTTGATGAGTATTCAAATCTCAATCCAGATTATATTCATAGAAAAATGCTTCATTTTCTTAGAACTAACAACTTACCGCACATTGAGATCATGCAGATGGCATACAGAGCCATTGTTTGCTTCCTGCCTGCACATGGATCTTCTTTTCCATGAGATACTAATCAGTACATTTTGCTTCATCCATCTGCTCCTTGTTGAATATTAAGAGGCTCTACCTAACCTCTGCTGTGATAAACAGAGGCAAATGTGCTTTGCTCCAGTTTCCGTTGCAATTAATATAGTGTAAAACTGAAAGAGCAAACACCAAAATGCCCAATGTGTGATAAATCACCATGTTGCATGAGATGTAGAAGTTAAGAGAGACAGCTTTGTTTGTTAAAAATAAGCAAGCAGAAAGGAGTTCCCAAAGGCATAATATACCTAACATTGTCTAGGTTGTACCTGGGCAGTCCAATCTTGTGAATAGTACAAGACGTTTCCTTGCAAGGATTTCTCCTACCGCCCATATAAGAAGCGGCTGTTCAAGGATGTGTAGCAATCATTCGCATGATCCTGGGGGGTGAGAGTACAAAGCAGAACCCCCTTCCCTTCCCTGGCAATCATCTGTTCAGCAAACAATAGAGCGGCCGCACTGAACAAATGTCTCTAGAATTAGGATGCTACGCTTTCAATGACCTCATCACCAATGTTCCAAATAATAAATTCCAACCCAGTCTGCAAAATCTATTCAAAGTATTGATTTAAGCTGATTTTCCATCCAGGCTCAAGCACATTTGCTTGCAAGGAAATCCACATGATTTATATTGCACAATAATGTGCCTATGATCAAAACATTTAAAGGCGCAGTCCAAACCTACTTAGGCCGCCGTTGTAACCAGCGGCCCAGCGAAAACGGGAGGCCCCAGAACAGAAAGGGGATTCAAATCCCCTTTGAATTCCCCTTTTGGAGGGAATTTGAATCCCGTTTCCATTCTGAGGCCTCCCATTTTCGCTGGGCCACTGGTTACAACGGCGGCCTAAGTAGGTTTTGATTGTGCCCTAAGGCTCATTTACATGGTAAAGGTAAAAGTAAAGGTATCCCCTGCTCAGAAGCCTGTCGTATCCGACTCTAGGGTGCGGTGCTCATCTCCATTTCTATTGCCGAAGAGCCAGCGCTGTCCGAAGACGCCTCCATGGTCATGTGGCCGGCATGACTTTCCTTGCCACAGCGCGTAGCATGCGGACACATTACAAAGCAGCAAATCCAGATTTGCCACTGTATTTCAGAGAATCGTAGCTAATCCAGACTCCCAGGAGAGTGTACCTATACAATATGCATGTTGCTAAACATGTTTGTTGCATTCACAGTTTAATATTTTTGGGTGTACACTTACAACATATTAGCAACCCACAGAGGTATGAGTGCAGCAGCTCTTACTGCACTGAGATTATTCATTTAAAAATAAACAAATCAGCCTTGAAATGAAAGTTCAGTTGACCATTGAAAGTTTTGTGTGTGTGCTTTTTTTCCTTTAATGGGATGCATTTCTGATTTTTATATGCTGTTGTTAAGGAACAAGCATTCTCCGAATGACGCACCAACGCCAACAGGAAAGGCACGCAGAGTGTATTTTGTGACTCATTTCAATGCGCTATCTAGTGCAACAGACAAACTCAGACAAACATACAGTTTGCTTATTAGCCTCGGTGCTGGTAGCTAATGGATACTCAGTAGGAAGCAATTTTTCATCATGAATGTTTGATGGAGAAATAGAAATGAAAACCAGGATGGATTCTGTCAATGGCAAATCGTTTAAGGTTGGTGAAAATGGTACTTTTGTGTCTGCATTTGAGGGAAACACACATACAGAAAGTAGTACTGGCTTTTTCAAAACATTATAGTCCTTCCAGCAGTGTTTGTACTGAAAGTTGTCATGAAATTAGGTTTGTTACTAGATGAGATCACAGTAAGACACAGCAGAAGGAAGTTGTGGATGAGCACATTAACTTGTAACACAACAGAGATTTCCTCTTTGAAAAGGAGCCCTGGGGCAAAGAGCATACTGTCCTTTTGTAGTGAAATTCTCCCAGAATGAAATGCCTAACATTTTGTATCATACTTTCTCCCAGTGGGTCTCCCAAAGTGAGACATGGAAAATGTTGAAGCCTCCCCCAAACTAACAATGCTTCCGTTTCGCCCACCCTAGGCTATTTTCCACAGTGGCTGTGGGTCGAGATACTTGGGTTCAAACTGTGAAAACCACTTACCAGAGAAACAAAGGGTCTACCCAAAAAAAGGGTTCATTTTTGTACTACCTCCTAGAATGATAAATTAATCCAAGAGTGTCTTCATCTGATTATTCCACCCAATCATATTGTATTACAATTAACTGGGATGGAAATTACAGATAGGCACAAGATAATTGTGCTTCTCTCTGACTCAGTCATGGCAAAATGCACAGGTTGACCTAAAAAAGGTGGCCTAAGGAGAAGTTTCTGCCTCAATTATATTTGGAACACTGCTTAGGTTTTTCTTTTCTAGAAAGAAGAGGGATGAAGCATTCTGTTTTGATGCTCCTCTTCTTAGGAAGATTTTCTGATATGCTTTGGGGGTGTGCAAATTACTTGTGAGTAAGCACATCAGCATGCTCTGCGAAGTGCTTTCTAATGACTTGATACATCAGCTGAGAAAGTTTCAGTCTACTACCCCACCCCCACCGAATTCCAGAGCCAGGGATGTTCTTTGTCCTATCCTGCCCTCACATGAGACAAGTTGGGAAGGCTTGGCATCTGACTGGGTGCCTGGGTTGGCTGGGGGGTGGGGCTTAGCCAGCTGTTTCTGTTGTTAGCCTCATCCCCAACATGGTTGCTGCTCGATCATTAGTTGGCATTTTTTTTGGCCTCATACTCCACAACCATTGTGGGAGCAATGAAGCCTCATTGGAGGCTTCACATCCTTTAGACTAATAACAAAGCAAAACAATCTTAGCTATACACATGTACCACTTATGTTCATAATCTATTAGGTGGTGTATACAGTATATGTGATATACAATGTGGAGCATCATGCATGAACCCTACTATTATGGAAAGATTCCCTCTATTCCACAGTATCCTTTTGTACTGGCAATAGGGGAGTAAGCATAATATTTTAGTGGTAAAGGACGGAAATGAATCCGAAATTTGTTGATTGCCCAAAGGCCCTTGAATAGCTGTGAAATTTCCTAGTAAATGTTAGGATATTGTTTTGAATATTTACGATCTGCTTTTGTAGATGAAATGTGGTCCTTGAGTACTTGCACGGCTGGTGTCAGAAGTTGGCATCGTTGGGCAGGTGCCAAGGGCCAGGTCATCAGAAGGGCCCACCGCTGATCCCTAAGACCACCACTGTGCCCATCGTCTTCATATGGTGTGGTGGCAGTGACTCAGAGTTCTCCTACAGTAGGTAGGGAGAGGCCATGGAGGGCAATTTGCCAAAGGCTCCCAAATCTTGGAGCTAGCCCTAGGCACTCGATTGGCCTTTGTCTTCACTAGCAAATGTTGCAATACAGTTGTCTATGAATCACCTTGCCCTATATTCATTCACAGGTCTGAAAGAATTCAGCTACCATAATGTTTCAGGATATGGTTGTCTTCTTTTAGCCCTGCACATGTGATCACTAATGCGAGAGGGCAAGAAATCAGAAATGCACTAATTAGCGTGACATTTTAACAGAGCACAGCCTACGATGCAAGGCCAAGAGTCATGTATGCAGCGCCAATAGCAATAGCTTTGAGTGTTGTGCTCAAAAGGCTAATTCCAGAAAATCTACGTCAATCATTTCCATGATATTCCAAATATCCAATGAGAATGAGTCTGGGATTTGCTTTTTTCTGGTTATTAGTTTTTTTCCCCTCCCCACTAGCAATGGTGTCAGTCTAATATTTATTTCAATGCACTGTAGTGTGCAAACCCTTCCCTTTCAGCCTTTCCCTTTTATGAAAGAACAGTCTCTCTGACATTTGGAAGGAAACTGCCCGTTGCAGGTGCACAACAAAACCCAGCCATTATTCTTTCTACTACCACTGATGATGCCCCATTAACATGACCGGTGGCTATTCACTTTTTAATTTATGAAACTGCATTATCATCATGGCTGCAAGACGACAACAATGCTGTGTTGATTTAAAAGGCGTAGCATGGACAGGTGCTCGACATATTCCACCCACACATTGCCACAGTCCTTGTCCTCCTCAGCCTGCTTCCTGTTATAGCTCTGGATCAGAAATTAATCATTTTGAATTGCATTATACTGTTTGCTGATTTTTTTTCTTCAAGATTAGGAGAGATTATAAAGAGATACAAGCAAACCTGCTGTCACGTGTAATTTTAACTATGGTTTAAGACTTGCTCATTTCCTCTATCAGGCATAGTTATACGATGAATTCAACAGAACTGTTCTCAGAGGGGGGGAATTCACATTTTCTTACACATTTACAGCGAAATCCTATCCAATTTACACCACTGGTGTAACAAGCGGGGGAGGGCAGGGCGGGAGGCTTTGGAGGGGAGATTTAAATCCACTTTGAATCCCCCTTTGGAGGGGATTTGAAGTCCCTTTCCGTTCTGGGTCCTCCTCGCTGCACCGCTGGTTACATCGGTGGTGTAAATTGGATAGGATTGCGCTGTTAGAGACTAGAGTGTATCCCAAATGGCTTTCAGTGTTTATAGAAATGATGCCAGCCAATTGCACAAACTCAATGTTTTTGCAATGTCTAAAAAGCAGTTCCAGCCAGATGCATTGCACAAGTCACTTGTGCATCTGGCTGGTGGAACTTCCTGCAATGCCCAACTGAAGCAGTTCCCAGACCATTCTAAAATTTGAACAGTTCAAATGAATAAAACAGTGCTGTTTTAGTCATTCTGATCCCCCACATTGCTTCAGCATATGCTGATTCCACACTGCCTCCTGAAACCTTGAAGAGCTGCTGTCAATCAATGTCAACAAATCTCTCAAGATTGCTTCCCTGCAACTAGCATTCAGAGGCATATTGCTACTGAAACTGAAGGTAGCACCAGCGCCGTAACTACGGTGGAGCAGATGGAGCAGTCGCTCCAGGCGCTCCACCGCGGGGGGGCGGGCAGAACGCGGTCAGGAGAACTCACCGGCTCCCGAAGCAGCGTCGCGTTTTGGCCCTCCCTCCCGCCCTGCAGCCCGTTTGGCTCCGAAATAGGAGCAAAATGGGTGGGGGGGTGCGTCTACGTGACGCGGGGGCGTGTCACGACGCTGGCCCTGCCGCTTGCTCCGGGCGCCCTCCCGGCGCGTTGCACCTCTGGGTAGCACATAGCCATCCTAGACATCCTATAGTAGCCATTGATAGACCTGATTCAATTTAAATAGGCATATGATGAAGGCCACAAGTACACATGATCTCTTCCTTTGGTAAATAGCTAGATTGGGATATCTGTACAGTTTGGGACCATGGCAGGGTAAAGTTACCCACATCACAGTCCCTCCCAATCTAGATCAGACCACCTCTCAATGGCTGCTTCCAAAGGTCCAAATGAGAGCTTCATTTACTTGGCAAATAGGAATGGGAGGGTTTGAGCTGGATTGAGCCCATGGTAGGAGTAGTAGGGTTAAAGCACCTTCCCCCATTCTGACCCAGATCTACAGAGGCCAATCGAGCTGTTTTAGCAAAGAACATTGAAGTACCTCAGGACCAGTGACACCTTTGATAGCACATGTGGTTGGGACCTCAGGCTTCTTTATTGTTGAATGTCTGTTTGATGCCCAGGCTTCACTGCTGCAGTCAGTGGCATAGCTAGACTGGAGCGGAGGCAAGTAGTTCTGCAAGACTCCGTTACACTGGAGTCAGCGGCCCCTCCCCCTTGCTGTTGGAGCCATTCTGGCAGCAATGGCAACACACAGGACACTCCCATGTCGCTGCCGGAATGGCTCCAACAGCAAGGGGGAGGGGCCGCTGACTCCGGTGTAACGGAGTCTTGCAGAACTACTTGCCTCCACTCCAGTCTAGTTTCACCTCTGGCTGCAGTCTTAATGAAAATGTACTTTTGAGTGCCATTTTAACTACATGGCAAAATATTACTTCTGAACACAGTGACCCTTAGTGTGAGTGTTACAGTTCTCACCCTGTGTGTTAGGGCTCAATCTCAAGATCACATAGACTGTTGTTCTGTGTACTGGTCCTGTCATGTTAGAATTTTCTACCCCTGGAAATGTACTCCAGTTCAAGACTGCACTAGAACTGAAACAAATATTTGAAATTCACCTAATTTTCCAACTTCCAACTGCCATTCAAACTTTGAGAAATTTCAAATTTGCATTTTGACATTTTAACTAGGGTTTACTCTTGATTTTGCTGAACTGGTTTCAGAACAGGCATCCTGAGTTTCATTCAATTCAATCATTCATTCAATCCCCCACTGTACACAAGGTCATAATTCAAGAGCAATTCAGGTGCAAATTAGGTGTTATCCGTTTCCTTGGAACAACTTATAAACCTGTGCGGACCTTATAAGGAAAATTCAAGAAGACCTCCTCGTCAACCTACAGCTAATGATGGCTGGTTTTGTGCTTATGGGAAATGCATTTTGTCTCACCCCAGTTGGGGACAGAGAGAGAGAGAGAGAGAGAGAGAGAGAGAGAGAGAGAGAGAGAGAGAGAGAGAGAGAGAGAGAGATAGCAGAGTTGAGTTGCCAGTCTTCTCTGTAAATATGTCAAAAAGCAGACTGTCCCTGTTAGACTTGGCTATTATATGTTGACTAAAGAGGTGGATGAGCACCGGGAAATAATATATAAAAAGTGAGGTATACTTGTCTTGGATGGGATTTTTTTTTCCAGCTTACTCAAATATGAGCTCCCTGGCTCTTCTGGCACCTGTGAGGGAATGACTAGCCAGGGCAAAGCAGAAGCCCTGCTTTAGCACTTCATTCATATGCATCATTTGAAAGTTATGCATGCTTTACACTTTTTTCCAACTGCACCAGGCATTTGAGGAAAAACAGCTCATACCAGGACCCAGAAAGCAGCCTTTCTACCATTTGTATTTGAAAGAGGGATCATATTGCCTCGCAGGAAGACCTCCAACTGGGAAAGCTCTTTGACTTTCTCCGCAAATGGACTTTAATTGCACTTCCACGCATGAAGATAACAACATCCTTTTGTCTCTAATGCACTTTGTTTGTTAGACTTATGAATGTGGTTAATGCAGGATGGAGCGAAGGAAGCAATTAAAAAAAATAAGGAATAGAAGTCCTGGAAAATGTATATTGTGTTTCAATTATTTTACTGCATTTATGTAATTTACAGCCCAATCCTACCTAAATTCCAGTGTGGTGATGCAGCGGCGCTGGCACAGCTTCCGCTGCATCTCACAGGGGATTTTTGACTGCTGGAGGTCTCCTCGGGGTAAGGGGACATTTGTTCCTTTGCCCTGGGATAAGCCCCAGCAGCCGCTATGGGAGAACTCAGACCTGCACCAGCTCAATTGCTGGCGCAAGTCTGCGATGCTCTGTGCAGGTGGCTCAGGCCTGGGAAAGGGGTCGGGATTCAGTGTGCACCACCAATCCCGCCCCCCTCCTGGGCTTGATCCACCCTCCTCCCTGCCCCGTTACTGCCCTGTTCCCCATTCCGCCATTTGCCATTCACCCACCCACCCCTCAACCTCTTCCCCGCCTCCCTCCAATCCCCTATGTGGGCTTACCTGCACTAATGGGTGTCCATGGATCTACCAGCACATGGGAGGCTGCTGTGGCCTCCCTGCCAGTGGGCCCGCTGTACTCATTGGCGGAGGCTGCTTTGACAGCCATAAAGTAGCCTCTGCCAGAGCAACACTAGGTATGCCGGTGGGGGAGGGAGGAGGATTGGGGCACATATTTCCCCCCCCCTCAAAATGATGGTTGTGACCTATGTCATTGAGGCTCTCGTGCTTGTGAATTCATACAAATAAATAGGATTCATAGAGTTTGTTTCCCTGACTAATCATATTCATAAACACGACTTCCTGAAAGAGAATCAGCATGGCTTCTACAAAGGGCCTCAATAACCTTTCAGAGTTCTGTATGAGTGTCAACAACAAGTGCATGGATAGAGGTGACCCAGTGAACATTGTATACCTGTACTTTCACAAAGCGTTTATCCAAATCCCTCAGCAAAGGATCCTGAGTGAGCCTAACAACCATAGTATAAGAGGATGGGCCTTTTATGGATCAGTAACAGGTTAACACAGTATTTCCCAAACCTTTTCGACCTGCAGCTCCCTTGACCATTGGTGACCATTGGCTGCGGCTCCCCATTACATTATGTTGATGCCTGCCAATTGGCATTGCACTGTTTTCCAAGAGGATTCTGTGGCACTCTGAGGTTCTCCTGGCTGGTTTCCATGGCTCCATGTGAGCCACGCCTCCTAGTTTGGGAACCACTGAAAGCAAAGAGTGGAACTAAATTGACAGTTCTCACAATGGAGGGAAGTAGGAAGTGAGGTCCCCCAAGGATCTGTACCAGAACCAGTGTTTTGATCTGAGCTGAGCTTAAGAGTAAGAAGTGGCTACAATTATGGCAAATTATTCCAGATGGTGAAAACCAACCCAAGCAAAGAGCTCTAAAGGGTCTCTCCAAACTGGCTATTAGTCGCCATGGTTTTGGGGAACCTGTGTGCTTAGAGGCACCATACCTTTGATTCCCAATTGCTGCACTAGGCAACAGCCCCTAGCGTGGGGTTCCCAGAGTTATCTGCTTGATCATTGTTGGAAACAGAATAGTGGCCTCGGTGGGTCCTTAGTATGATCCGGCACGAATCTTCTTATATAAGAAGGAAACCGCTGCAACTCCGCCGGCGCAGGGGGCATTCCGGGGCACCTGGATTGCCCTCAGTGCCAGCGGAGTTGCGCTGGTGTCCGTCCTGCATCTGAACTGCGCATGTGAGGCGTTACACCGGTGTCCACCCTGCGTCCGTCAGTGTACGGCAAGTTACACTGGCAAAAGTGCACTTACACCGGTGGATCTTTTGTTACACTGATGCAAGTTACACTGATCTTTTGTTACACTGATACACTGATACAGGATTGGGCTGTCGGTTCAGTGCCCGATGTTAATTTACAGAGTTTCATCTGCCATAGTCGATAGTCCATCTGCACCATGCATCTCTGGATTGCAGCTCTGGGCTGGTCTCATGTTCATTAAACCTTTCTTTATGCTGAACAAGGTTACACTAGCGTAGCTATGGAGAAAATAGACAACGGCTAACAAAAAACCAATTTAATCCATTTTTTTGGAAAATGAATAGTATTACCCTTAGTCCTTTTATTTTCATTCCAATTTGGCTTCCTCTGGGCTGGGTTACCTTAGAGACAAACTGGTTTATTGGGTGCAAGCCTTTATATTCCTTCCATTTGAGAATTTATATTATGTTTTCATTATACAATGATTCCTTCACAAACATCCATGCTTTTGTCAGCACCAAGACTGCCCACATTCAAAGGGCAAATTCTCCATCTTCCTATTTTGTAACAGGAAAAATTCCCAGCTCTTTCCACATATGGTTATTTTAGAATTGAGCCAAACACAGCTATTATAGATAAGGAGCTAAACAGCTCAGTAGCTCACATAATGGTGGCTTTTTCTTTCACAGTTATCAGATTTCCTCCAAATGTTAATTAAAAGTGAACATAAGAGGGTAATCCAATATGACCCAGTAGCCAACTTCCTTAAACCATAGAGCAAACAGCCCCACAGACCGTTTAGGCAAAGCGACATCCAGATTGATTAGCAAAGCAATTGATCTTCGTTTCAAAGAAAATGTTTTGGTTGTATGATAAACTAACCACCCTCCTGGTCAGGAAATATTTTCATTTCTCTTCATCATAACAGATTTAATACAGATTGTTCAGAAAGGGCCAACTGGGAACTCATTTTTATCGTGTTTTTACAAGGTGCTTATAAACATTGTCTGAAGGCGTGAAACATATGGTCCTGGCAGTACATAATGTGAAAGATAAAGAGAAACAAAACTCTTATTCCTTCCCACCATTATTTACAAAATAAAAACACGTTTCTGTTCATGTAAGAAGGTGTCAGGAAGAGCTAGGAACATAATATGCTCAGTGATAGAAATGATATCGAGTCCTCTGTAACCCTATAGCTGAATGGGCCAACCTGCCCCCCCCCTTTTGAGAAGGTCAAGATTGCACAAAGCAATCTGTTCATTCATACCAGACACTGAATATCAATTCCTAGGAGAAGCCTAGGCCTGTTCTGGAGCATGGTTTCGTCCTGAACGCGGGCTATGCTTTCTCATCAGTTTCATTGCCATGTTTCCTAAAAACGATATGGCGAGGACAGACCAAAGACAGTGCTTCTACACACAACATATAATTAGTGCACGGAATGCAGTGCGACAGGATGTCGTGACAGCTGCAAGACGAGATGGCTTCAAAAGGGCATGGGAATGAATTAATGGCGGAGAGATCTAGCAGCAACTGTTAGACATGATGACTATATTTTTAAATACGCAAGTAAATAAATAAATAAATGTTACTTCCAGGTTTAGAGGCAATCTACATGACTACTCAGTGTGGAGGACACACACTCAACAGTAGAGGAACGCTATTTTTGTTGTTATTTAATTAGAAATTCAGATCTCACTTTTCCATCCCAAGCCTTCCTATTGCCCTGATGTTGTGCTTTGTAAGTTTCTCTGAGGCATCTGATTAGCCACTGGAGGAAATGGGATGCAAGATAGATCTTGGGTTCGATCCAGTATGCTTCTTATGTTTTTAAGGCTGCAATCCTATACAGGCTGCCCTGGGAGTAGGTCCCATTAGGGGACCTGCATAACATTGGGCTGGAAGTCTTTTAGTAAGGGGTCTTCAGTCTGGACTTTTCCACCCTGCATCTTGCACCAAGGCAGCAGAGATAGCAAGTCTTTGTGTCCTGACTCATATCTTCTGCCTTTTGTGTAGTCAAGTTCTACACAAGTTCTGCCTTTTGTGTAGTCAAGTTTGTGTAGTCTTACTTCTGTAGTCAAGTAAGCTACACCTACTTGTTTACTCAAGCTAGAATCATTTTGTGCTTTTTTATTTCCTTGACTGCAATTCAGTGTTCTTATTCTTATTCTAATATGACAAAACATGTGGTTAAGTAAACTGGTGTGTTTTGATACAGGGAGATTCTGACTAATTTATTTCACCCACTCTAACGCCTTTGTGCTCTCTGCCAACTGAGAAATGAAATGCTACCCCTTAGGGCAGTGTTTCTCAAACATTTTAGCACCGGGACCCACTTTTTAAAATGACACTCCATTGGGACCCACCTAGCTTTACGAGATGCTCAAACATTTAACTCCCTATATTTACACAATCTTGCAAACTGCAGGAGCTCAGCTGCTTGCAAACTGCAGGAGTGCAGCTCTTTGAAGGGCAATTAGCAGCTATCTGATTTTTGAATAGTCTCAGGACTTGTGGCAATTACTTATCTAAACTTTCCATCACCTGGGACCCACCAGAAATCAGGTCGTGACCCACCAAGTGGGTCCCGACCCACAGTTTGAGAAACACACTGCCTTAGGGGAGCTGGATGTTTGGAGACTGGAAGGTGACAGTTTTGCTCAGGATTTTCCTTAGTACATAAGAAAGAGCCCCACCTGTCCTTAATTCAGTCGATGGTGGCATGTGCTCCTGTCAGCTGGATCTATCTGCAGTCACTCTTTGCATGGTGCACCTTCAAGCACTCATTGGCCTCTGTTGCCAAGAAGGTGGATCTGTTGAGGCAGGGTTGGTGAGTAGGTGGTCCAGCCCTCTGAGCAGGAGTTTGGAGTAGATGACCTTTGGTTCTTTGCAACTCCGTTGCTCTGGATGTGTGAAACTGAGCTGAGGCAGCCGGCTCATCGGTAGTTGAAATGGCCTTAACAAAATAGAGGAGTGAAGGTCAAGATAGCAATCCTATGCACCCTTACTTAGGAGTAAGTAGTGGGAATCACAGCTTGAGCCTGTGTGTGTTTACTTGGGCGTAAGCCCCATTTCCGTTTCACTGAGGCTGCATTTTTTGGTGTTGTATGCTACTTAGCTTACAGTATGTAACAGAAGAGAACAGCTTTTGTTAGTTCATGTGATGGATGGATCTTGACTTTTTCCAGAACAAATTCCAGAGCTGAAACGTTTCTCCTGAGGTGTTCACTAAGTGTTTGCATGGTTTGTGTATTTATTTGTTCCTGCTCATTTTTACAGAAAATACTCAAAATGTTCACTAGGGTTTAATGACGCGGGGCGGGGCAATGATGTGGGGGCGGGGCAACGATGCAGGGGTGGAGCAATGACATGGGGGTGACACGCCGACCTCCCGCACCGGGTGACGCAAACCCTGGGAATGCCACTGGGAGTGATTTCCAGCCCTGCTCACCTCATACAACTTCTTCACACTTCACATTTCCTTGTGCATCATTGACAACGATGCTGTGCTCAAAAGAGTAGCATTGAGATTCTCACTCCCCCAGTTGCTGGGAACAGAACAGTGAAATATTCTGGATCGCCTTCCAGCACCACAAGTTATGCTGCACTACAACAAAATAATATGTGCCTAATCCTACTTATATGCTTATTTCCCAGAATGGCAGCTCATAGGATCAGGCCATATGTCAACAAGTAGTTCTTTTATGGGAACTGTTCATTATGGGAAATGTTTTTTCTCACATTAATTTAGAATAAGTAGGTAGCACAGCTGTTTCCAAATGTGCAAGTGCACAATACACTTAGTAGTCCTTATTTAAACATCTGGTTTACTATTTTACAAAACCACCCAGGGAACGTTTCCCTAGTCCATAAAATTGCTGAGCAACTGAAGAATCTCTTCACAGAAAAGTTTCCTTTCTGGACACTTAGCTCATTATATGTTAAAAACAAAGATGAACCTTATCTCAGATAAAAAACATCTCAGGTCATGCAGTGATATTTAGGTAGGGTTACCAGATCGTCAACCGGGACGGAGCAATAGCCCCTTAAGGGGGAGGAGCGTGGGTGGGGCCGGTACTGGCCCGGCCCACGCTCCTCCCCCTTAAGGGGCTATCGCTCCATCCCGGTTGACGATCTGGTAACCCTAGGTGATCCGGTACCGGCCCCGCCCACGCTCCTCCCCCTTAAGGGGCTATCGCTCCATCCCGGTTGACGATCTGGTAACCCTAGGCGATCCGGTACCGGCCCCGCCCACGCTCCTCCCCCTTAAGGGGCTATCGCTCCGTCCCGGTTGACGATCTGGTAACCCTATATTTAGGGATTGTTCAAAAGTACCTCTCCCTCCCCCCTCTTATTACTAAAGATATACCTGGCTTCAGAATAGGACTACCTCATCCATGAGGCCAACTGAAGCGGTCATCTCATGCAGAGCTAGAACATTAGAGAACAGGAGGAGCAGAGACTGGTATATCATTGGATAAAGGGGGGCAGCACTTGGCACGCTGTCTTGGGCATCAGGAGGTCTTGAGCTGCCCTGCTTCAGGATTTGGGGAGTCCCAGACAAGAAACCATCAGTAGGTTCTGTCGGCAAAGGGCAGAAAGGGTGGGATACACAAACTGATAGGCTAATACAGTCTCCTACACAGATGGCTCTTGCAAGAAAGTCAAGTCACATGCCAAATACAAGTGTCCCCCGGTTAACGAAGGTTTGTTTAATGACGATCTGCATATACAACAGCGGTCCATCTGTACAGTACCTTACAAAACGTCGCTGCAGCTTGTTGCCCGAGCTTGCTGCTGATAACAAAATGGAGGCAGGAAGGACTCACAGCCCTTTTTAAATCCTTTTAAATGTGTCTTTTTTTAATCCCCAGCACATCAGCTGTTAGGCGCTAAACAAAGCACTAATCTAGCACCAAACAGCTGATGGACTGGGGATTTAAAAAGACGCGTCCGGAGTACTTGCCATTCATTCCCTATTACAACTGCACTATATTACATAGGAGATGTGTGCTATAAAACAATCGACAACGAGATGGTGCTGAAGACTCACTTAACAACAGATTCACTTTACAACAGAGATTTAAGAGCGTATCCCTATCATTAAGAACAACATATCCCTGTTGTTAACCGGGGGACACCTGTACAATATTGTTCTTCAAGTACATACACAGTCTTGGCATCTGCTACTGTCAACTAAGACCAATAACAAGTCTAGTTACCTGCTAACTGGGCAAAGAGGCAACTTTTAAAGTGGTGTCCTCTTGTATTTTGCAATGAGAAGAGCAACTGTTCCCTTTTCACCCTGGCATAACATCTTTTCCAGTGACTGTTGCTTCTTAGAATGTGAACCCTTTGGGGACATGGAACCATTTATGGATTTATTTTGCTATGTAAACTTTGTGAACTACTGTTTGTTGAAAAGCAATATATAAATATTCTTAATAATACCATATTGTCCCGAGTATAAGACGCACCTGATTATAAGTCGCACCCTTAAAGTTTAGTGCTATTAAAAAAACTTTAATTAAATCACTGGCATTAAATATATGCCAGTGATTTAAACAGTGAAATCCTGTGCATGTCTACTCAGAAGCAAGTCCTACTGTTCTCAATGGAGCTTACTGTCAGGAAAGTGTGCACAGGATTGCAGCCTAAACCATTCATTGCCTGGGGAGGGGGGATGAAAGTGTATGTGATCTTGCTTTACAAGAGGATACAAAACCCAGCAGAACGAAAATTAACAACTTATTGCAGCCTGGAAAAGGTTACAGCCTCTACAGGGGAGCTTGTTTTTACAAAAGGAAAGTAAGCCCTGCCTGCAGGGCAGAGAAGGACGGAGCTGAAAAGCAGGCGCTACAAAGATCTAACAACTTACAGTATTGCAGCCTGGAAAGGGTTGCAGGGGAGAGCTCTGTCTGCACGCGCTGCAGAGAAGCAGCCCAGGAGCCTGCACTCACTGCACCTCTGCAAAGACTTCTCAGCCATCAGCAGCCATAGATACCGTAATCACCCGATAATCACTTCAATTACCTGCTTTGGAGACAACAAGTCTCCTCTTAGCCTCGGCTTCTTCTAGCAATGTCTCATGCTGTTCTCACCATTTTACAGTATTTTATTTTTTATTTTTGCAACGGTGCGAGTATACAACGCACCCCTAGTTAAATTAGGGGGGGGGAAGTGCTTTTTATACTCGGGACAATACGGTAATATTAAATGATAACAATAAAGACAAAGACCTTGAGGTGTCTGTGTCTGAAGATTTTGTCCAGCTTCCTCAGAGGTCCACTGTTGGCTTCAGAGCCCCAGGAAATGCCTCCTCACCAGGCCACCTTCTGGACCTGAATATGAGAAAACTATTACATTAGAATACTAAATCTGGAAGAACTTTACAGGAAAGATCAGTATTCTAAAAGATAGACTGCTACTCTCAACTCTCCCCCCACCCCCAGATTCCTCCAGGAGGAGAGATAAGAGCTTCCAGCTGCGTCGGTTGAGTGTGGGAGGCGCCAGCCAGCAGAATTGTCAGACTGTAAAAAGGATACCACCTGGAAAGTAGCCGTTCATGAAAGATTGGACATATATATATATATATATATATATATATATATATATATATATATATATATATATATATATATATATATTGTAAAAATATATATATATATATATATATATATATATATATATTGTAAAAAAAAACAAGGGGGGGCCCCCTTAGGGCAGCCTGCCCATGTACAAAACCTTGGATTAAAGTCGGAGGAGAAATCCAATGACCAAGAAAGACGGTATATAAATACGGTATATTATTATTTATACTCTCATATCCCCCCCCCACCCCAGATTCCTCCTGCAAAATCTACTGGACAATGAATAGGAATGGGCATGACTAACAATGATGTAAGCATTGATGGTGTCATGTATAAATAGCTTCATGGTCTTGTGTTTCTATTACTAGACCATTTCCTAGTTGTACACCATAGCAACATATCACACAAACAAGCAGAGTTTATTTCTTCCATGTGGTCTGGGTGAATGAACAATGCAGCCCATTTTTCTCTAAACAGCATGCAAAATGAAGGCATTAGCATATATTGGCGGGGGCACCACTGAGATATCTAATAAAGATAGAAGGTGTGAGAGAGAATCCCCCCCCATTATTTAATGCATCTAAGTTTCAGAGTTTCTATTACAGCAGATGATCCAATGCAATTGCTATAGTGACTTTTCTAGGAAACCTATTGCCCAATCCTATCCCCCTCCCCAATTGGCGTAACTAGTATTGCGCTGGCGGAGGCTGTTTTATGGCAGTCGCAAAGCAGCCAACGCATGCTGCATGCTTGCTGGCAGGGGGCCGGAGCAGCCTCCTGCATGCCAGCAGATCCATGGAGACCCACTGGAGCAGGTAAGACCACGCAGGGGGATGTAGGGAGGCGGGAAGGGGCTTTAATGGGGGAGAGGTAGGTGGATTAGGTGGTAAGGGGGGTGGGGAGGAGGGCAGATCAGACCCGGGAGGCGGGTGGGATCAGTGGCAGCAGCGCATGCCGAATCCTGACACCATTCCTGGGCCTGATTTGCCTTCCCTGTTCAATGAGAATTTGTGCCAGCGTTTGAGCTGGCACAGGTCTGAGTTGACCCATGCGGCTGCTGGGCCTTACCCCAAGACAAGGGGACAAATGTTCCCTTACTCCGAGGAGAACTCCAGCAGCCAAAAATCCCCCGCAGGATACAGTGGTGGCCATGCATCGCTGCACTGCTGTGCTGGGATTTAGAGTAGTTCAGAATCACATTCATTCATTCATTCACACTTTTTCATTTCAACATGTCATTTAGGGCAGGTAACAATACTGTAAGAAAAAAAATCTTTCATGTTTCCCATTGCCTTTTGCACTCATTCTTATCAATATTTGTTCACTAAAATCATGTTTGGCTCATCATGGATCCCCCATTTTCATTTTCCCATGCATTTTCATGATCAGTGTAGGGGAGTCTTACCTTATAGCAGGGGTGGCCAAACTTGCTTAATGTAAGAGCCACGTACAATAAACTTCAGATGTTTGAGAGTTGTAAGAGAGATGTTTCAGAACCACAATATTTAAGAAGCATTCAAATTATTTTACTCACCAAGAACATTAAACTCATGTTTTAATCCAGTGGACTGTGATGCAAAAAGGAGCTCAGCCAGCATATTTCCGAAAGCTGCACATTAGACGTCCAAGAGCTGCATGTGGCTCAGGAGCCGCAGTTTGGCCACCCCTGCCTTATAGCATGGTAGAGTGATTGTCAGGACTTGGCACAAGAACTTTTAGCTGCTGTTGGGAGTCCAGTTCCAGTTCAGGCAGATGAAGAACAGAAGGAGAAGACATGGCCAAGGATGGGTGGGTGATCAAGTATTTATTTATTTTTCACATTTTTATACCGCCCTTCCTCCAAGGAGCTCAGAGTGGTGTACATCTTTCCTCCCTTCCTTTTGTCCTCACAACAACCCTGTGAGGTAGGTGAGGCTGAGAGATAGTGACTGGCCCAAGGTCACCCAGGAAGCTTCATGGCTGAGCGGGGATTTAAACCTGGATCTTCCAGGTCTAAGTCCGACTCCCAAACCACTACACCATCCTGGCTCAAACCATATCAAACCAAGGTCTTGGAGTCCTTGCAGAACATATGCCAGTTTTGACTTTGATGAGTATCATGGGGAAGAGAATGCAACAGCTGTAAGGCAACCACCACAAATGAAGCTTTACAGGGCCTTGCAATTTATGCTTGTTCATAGATGGGCAGTCAAAATGGGTGAGGATACTCTAACCAAGGAGTGTTACCACAGGTCAGACCCGACCAAGAACATATCACATGAATAGCCCATTTGTAGAAGATTAACCAAATTTTTATGGCCTGGCCTGTGATATGTTCTCTTTGGCCTGTTCTTAGCCAAAAGGAAGAAGAGGAAATGAAGAGGTAGTATTACTGACAGGGAGTTATGTTTTCTTCTGGGACAAACATGATCTCTTTGTACTGACAACAGAAGTTCACAAGGTTTTTGCAAACGAAAAGTTGGCTAGAAAAATGCACACAAGAAACATTGTATATATGGACAGCATCCTGTCGCCTTAGACAAAAGAGAAAGTTGCCCCATAATGTACCTTCTATCCCAGCAGAAATCTATTGCAGTCCATATATGTGACATCATCAATTCCACTTAATGGAATAATAGGAAGCATTTGCTTTTTGGTCACTGATAAACTAACATTGAATGTAACAAATGTAAATTGCAATGCAAATGTAATTCAACGTTTACAGTGCAATCCAGTGTAAAGATCCGCGGGCGGCCGCCTGCTGGATCCTATCTCAGTTCCAGGCAGATCATGACTTCTTGCGGGAAGGGGACGTTTGTCCCCTTCCCCCGGTGTAGTGCTGGGAGGCCCCAATGAGCCTCCTCAGATTTACGCCAGCTCTTGAGCTGGTGTAAGTCCAAGGAGGCCGCGTAATGGCCGTGCCAGCCTGGGAATGGGATGCGGTGGCCACCATCCCCACCCCCTCCCGTGCCAGCTTGGCCAACTGCCGCCCTCCCTCACCACCTGGCCTGCCCCTGCTCCCGCCGGTGAGACCCTTACCTTCCTCTGGGTCGATCCGGTGCCAGAGTGAGGGCTGCCGGCCTCCGTGCCGGCGGCCCTTACTCGAAAGTAGTCGCAAATGTGCTTTATGGCATGTTTGCAACACGTTTGAATGGCGGAGCGCAGCGCACGCTCTGCCGTTCGAAAGTTACGGTGGATTGCGCTGTGAATGTAACAAAATACATTTCAAGGGAAATGCACTATTTCCCTGAAAACATCCTTATGTTATGTTACCCATGTTCCACATTCTCCACCCTGGGTGGACCTCTCAGTGCATGTATTTGAGGGTATACACTATATAATATATGATAATACTATATTATTACAGAGCTTGCTATATAAAGCCATACAATCAAATTATAAATGCATTCATTCATACCACAATTCATTCATGCTCACATTTTTCCATGCTTTGGGTGCTGCGGAGTTGGGAACAGAGGCTGCAATGTGAATGCTGTTTTCTTTAATTGATATTTACTGGCATAAACCTTCCTAGAAGCCAAGTGAATTAAAGCATCTCCCCCTCCCCCTGCTATTTTCTGATGAGTTTTCAAAGATTTTCAAATCTAGCTTGGAACTCAGCATCCTGAAACCTGCCATTTAAGATCAGAACTACTCATGAAGGCAAGAAAAGAAGGCAGTGTTTACACTGCTCTATCATAACTGAATTTCAAAGCTACAGCATACATGGGGGCGCATGATCTGGGGCAAAAATGTAGTGGGGTGTGAGGCTTTAATACTTTGCCTCTGCTGTGGTCCAGATTCAATTGTGCACCCCTCCATGTGCTAGTTATGCTAGTAAGAACGCTTCAACTGGTTTTCAATAGAAACTTTTTTACTATTGTAAATTGCACAAGGGATCTGGTGGATCAAAACTACAGCAGGAGCAAAATATTAAACCCCCTACTCCTCCCTCGGTTTGGCTATAGATCACATGCTCCTTATATGCACTATTCTTAACAAAAACAAAACATGTTAAGGGAGCCAGCACACGTATTAATTGTGACATGTTGCTTGGGCCTCAAACAGCACTCTGGACTTGGAGCTGTGCACAGTGCTTTGTGAAACAAAAGCTGCCACGCTTATGCCTCTCAGTTGGTCCAGGAGATTTCCGCCCCCCTCCCCCCAACTTTCTTTGTTTCTAAGCATGAAGGTCAGGTTGCTTTTGACTCTACCATGCATTTTCATTAATATTCACATGCATAATCTAATAAAAGTAAAATCATTTCAAAAGAACCTGCTCACAGTTAATAGAATAAAGTTGAGGATACTATACCAGTAGTTCTCCCTGTGCGGCAGGGGGAACTCTGAGTGTTTGTGGGGACAGGGCTGGCGGTGGCGGCGATCCTGGGGATCATCGGCTCCATTGGGAAAAAAACCCCTGAAAGTGTATTTTTTCACTTAGCAGGGTTTGGGGGGCAGAAGTGCTCGAAAATTGCCATTTTTCGGCGATCTGAAGATCAGGGAGGCCTCCCTTAAGACCCCCCCAGCCCCGGTAAGTGACAGAAAAGGTGTTTTCGGGCACTTTTTCAGCAGTGGCAATCCCCGGGATCGCCACCACCGCCATGATATCCCCGCCCCTTAAGGGGGCAGGGGACAGTTTGTAGTTTCAATGGTGGGTCACGACCCACCACTTTGAGAACCACTGTACTATACTGTAACGATTAGAGTCAACTCATTAAACATCAAACAGGCCAAAACACAAAGGTATAGAAAGCAAACATATCCCCTTGTGTCTTGTTGATACTTGGATAAACTGGATTTGTGCTTGTGAAATGGAGGCTACAGTAGGTGCCACCACCCCTTTTAACAGCTAAAGGGAAGCCGAAGGCCTACAGGCTAACTCCCCTTGTAAACTCTGAGTCCCCCAAACTGCAAGAACTCAAGCCTCAAGGCTCTGGTCAGCTTTGGTAGTATGACTGAGTCAAGTGGCCCAGGCCAAACTCTTAGATGGATCAGTTCCTTCTCTCACACACAGACACAAGCCTGTAAATATAAGATGATTTATTTAAAGAATAGAAATATGGTTACACATTCATGAAAAGCATTTAGTTACTTAAGAGAATAAATGCCCATATCAGCATGTCTAAGATTGCAGCCTAAGCCAGGCTCCAAACCATTTTTGCTTGTCATTTTTTTTTCTTTTTCACAAAAATATATTTTGAGAGTTTGGAAATGAAGCCAATAATAAGTTCTGTTGCTTCTCTGTAATTTGGGGCATCATGAGTTAAGCTCAGAGAACAAGCATGGCAGGGTCCCCTGCCGAATCCACTAGGAATATGATGTGTGATCTACTCCCCTGCTTTCTGTCCTGGCAATTTTTCCCGCATGGGATCTTTTTGTTTCATATGGCATTCCTTCCTTAAATTAGTCAATTTGCAACTATTTCTCCAATTGACCCTTCACACCACTGTTTCATCATTTCCTTATATAAGTAATGGCAGCTACTCTGCAGTTTTTCTCTTTAATTTGTCCTTAAGCCTTCAAAAACAATCTAGTTCTCCAGGAAAAATGTGGGGGGAGGGGGGAAGCCTCCTGAACTGACTGAACTTGTGAAAATATCTGTGAAAATGTCTCCAATTTCAGTGTACTACTTCCTTCCACTCTCTGTTATGTTTTCTCTGGCCCAAATGCCAGGCCAGATTTACAAGTGTTATTTATGCTGTTACCCACATTCTTCATCCTTGCAAGTCAATTCAGATGTTCAGAAACAGTACATGACATTGTCCTCTTGGAACTCAACCACTTCAGAACGTGTGTTGGGGGGTGACATGTTGAAACACATTGAAGGGTTCTAGCCTAACCTAGCAGGGGATGCAAGTTCTTAGAACATTCAAATATTCCCCCCCAAAAAACACACACACACCTGCATTCTGAAATTATAGACAACTGAGAAGGCTATATTGCATGCTACCTATATATACATGAGTGTCCCCACTAACAATTATGTACATTTTTTGTCATTTTTTTTTTCTTATTTGGATATCCTTGCAGGAAATTTTATCATATTAAGGAATTTTCAGAAAATAGTAATAATACTTTGCATTTTGTATAGCAGTTATTTTTGTGTGTCAAACGCTTCACAGTACAGTGGAGTCTTTCCTGGAACCCACGGATTTGTCATACCGCGGGTCTCAGATCTGCAGGGTCCATGTTAAAATCAGTTTAAAAAAAGGGGAAAGGGCAAAAGAAGATGCAGGTTTTTTTAACCTTTAGCAGCAAGCCGTGCCGTTTCCAAGCCTCTGGAGGGCTTCTCTAAGCTTACTGACCCACTTCTGGATTGCACGAAGGACCTCCCAGCCTTGTCCCAGAATGCATTCTGGACCAACTGTATTATTTTGAGGCAGTTCTTTTTACAACAACCCTGTAAGGTAAGTAACAGCACAATAACGTGACTGTGCGAACAGTAGTTGTTTCTTGTCTACTGACGTTGCTGTTACTCAGAAGATGTTGGGAATGGACCCCAACGAAACGTTGGGGAAGGACTTGTCCTGTTCTTACTTTTGTTTTAATAAACGGTCAGAAAACCCGGACAAATTGGTTTTTAATTCGGTAACAGCACAATCTTCTGTAAGTCTACTCACACATAAGCCCCATAGTGTTCAGGTGTGTATAGGATTTCAGCCTAAATATTATTATCCTCATATTGCAGCTATTACACTACATAAGATCTTGAAGTAAATAAAGTGATCTACTTTCTGATATGAACATGGAGAATTGTAGGCTACACTCTTTCTTTAGGCCAGTCTTCTCTCTTATACCAGCCTTAGACTGTACAATTGAAAGCCAGTGGTTTTGCTGGAGGGGGTGCGGCACCATTAGTGGTGCAAGGTGCTGCACTGCGCCTTGCAAACCGGTGTAACGCGGCCCCTCCCACTCACCCCTGGAGCCATTCCGGCAGCGAAGGCAATGTTGCTTTTGCTGCTGGAATGGCTCTGGAAGCGAGTGGGAGGGGCTGCGTTACACTAGTTTGCAAGGCACGGTGTAGCACCTTGCTTCACTTATGGTGCCGCACCCCCTCCAGCAATACTACTGCTGAGCTTCAGACATGGGCAGGTGTTAAATTTCTCCTAACCATTAAGGCAGCGGTTCCCAAATTCCCAGCTTTCTGGAGGGTGGACCCCTCTGTGGGCCTCCCCACACCCCAGATTAGCTTCAAAGGTAATTTGAAGCTACTTCCAGTTTTCACCGAAACCAGGAAGCAAACCTGAAGTAGCTTCAAATCACCTTTGGAAGCTAATCTGGGGTGCAGGAGGCTCACAGAGGGGGTACACCAGGGGGGGACATACCCTCCAGAGGGCCAGCACGACTCCTGGTAAGTTTAAAAAAATCTTTTTCCCCGGTGCGGGCGCGATCCTGGAAGTGCTGTTGAACGTCACTGCATGCTGCCATCCCCCGGGGGTAGTGACCGATTCTTCCTGACTGGGTTGTCACAATGCCCCAGTTTGGGAACCTATGGGAATACTTACTACTCAACACTACATTAAAGGTAAAGGTATCCCTGACAATTAAGTCCAGTCGTGTCCGACTCTAGGGTGTGGTGCTCATCTCCATTTCAAAGCCGAAGACGCCTCCGTGGTCATGTGGCCGGCATGACTCTCCTTGCCGCAGCACGTAGCATGCAGCTGGAACACGGAGCGCTGTTTACCTTCCCGCAAGCGGTACCTATTTATCTACTCGCATTGACATGCTTTGGAACTGCTAGATTGGTAGGAGCTGGCCAAGCAACGAGCGCTCACCCCGTCGCGGGAATCAAACTGCCGACCTTTCGATCGACAGCTTATGGTTCAGCGGTTTAACCCGCTGCGCCACCTGCTTACTAATCGTAAATCTTTCCGATGAGAAGTTTTGAGCTAATTTTGTGTTACTTATGGAATCGCTAGGGATACTCCCTTAAATATTAGCTTTTTTAAAAAGTACGGTGCACAATTTGTACTGCAAATGCCAGTGAAGCATTCGATGGTCATCGATTGCTTTGGGTGCAAATTCTGACTTGACATGACTTAGAAATGCTGTCTATCAAGCATGAGTACAAAGATCATTGCAGTCATCCGTGACAGAATAGGCAGCATCCAGCATTTTTTGTGTGTGAATGCAGTTTGCTGTCCTTAACATGAAAATGCATTAATCAACAGTGAAAAGAAACTTCACAGGCACATTCAGGTTTTCTTGAGCCTACCATATTCAAATCCTTTGATGTCTAGCATGAATAATTAAATATGGATTCACAGACAGTATAATTTCTGTTTGGGGATGCAAAACTGTGTTCTAAAATGCAAACTCCTTTCTGCAGATTGTGCGATGAAAATAATTTTGAGGATTCCAAAGACTGGCTTGATGTTTGATTTGCAGACTTCTAACATTTGAGTTTTGCACTGTGAAAACAGTTGTGTTTTCATTGTGATTTTGCAGAACTACAATTGATATTTCTAATTTAAATTCAAACCAAGTCAAAATTCTGCTCTAGAACATCCATAGATACTGAGAGTGGATGGGAAGATGGTAGTTTGACACAATCTTTAATTGGCACACAGATCAAAGACTGCCAGAATTTCTCTCAAAGGTCTTTGAGATTTTGTTCCACTAATGCCCCATGGCACCAATTGCCCAAATCATCCACAACAAATTATCTCAAAGAAGTGCACCACATGATGTAACCACGTGAATCTGTGGTTTGGGTTGAATGACTAATGTACTATTGGGATACAGCTGTGCAATCAGAACTCAACCCAGGCAGTATCACTTCAATAGGTTAATATAAGAATGACTTAGGACAGACTTCCAAACACCTGGAAGGTAGAGCTTCTAAATAAGGAGTGCTGGAGATACTGCTCTTGGTTGCTTATGCAGTGCAAGATAGCATAAGCCTAATTTACCATGCAATCCTAACTAACTTTAGGCCAGCGGAGCTCCAGCTCCACTGGCCTACAGTGCAGGCACTTTTGCAGCACTGGGAGAGTAAGTGGCGCCGGCGCGGAGGCCGGCGCCACTCACTCCACACCGTGTACCTGAATCTGAGCTGGCCAACCCAGGTAAGGTTGGGTTAGGATAGGCTGGTATAGGTTTCCTGAAAGGATTCAATCAAAGTTATGGCCTCATATGAACTCCACGTTCCTGCTGTTTGTAAAATTTCCTGTCCAGTCTTGTTGGCAAGTACTTCTGAAAACCAAAATGGCACATAGCCAGCCTCTGCGCTGCCCTGGAAATTTGGGGATGGAGAGGAAGGCACAGAGGTTCCTAAATATTTCAATTTTGCAAATATATCTATAAACCAAAAATATGAAGCACATTTAGATTAGCTGAAGATGAATTGTGTTATGATTGCTACAAATTACAATCAAGTATTTTTTACATCCACAGTAACCTTGCTGTGTACAGTACTCTCTTTCCCTCTGCCTTTCCATTTAGTTATTATTACCACCTTGGCTCTGCTATATCAATGTGTTTGAATTAAACCTGAACCAATACAAACATTGAAGGCACATTTGTCCATCCTCTACCCTCTACGGAAAAATCTGCATTGGTTTTTAAACAATATTGGGAGGATCCCTTTTCTTTAAAGAAAAACACTGAATCCATGCATGGCATAATTGGCATACTCTACCTTTCAGTGTGGGGATATTATTAGTGGAAAAGACAGTGAAAACATTCCTTCTGCTGTATTTGGCATTTCACTCACCAGCTCATGTTTTAATTTAGAATTACACATTTTACCACTTAATGGTGGTAAAAAAAATGGAAAAACAAGCATTTATGAAAGCCTAGCTCCTAAATTCATTACAGATGATCTGTTATGTGCCTGTCCATCTTACCTTAATTAAGCTGTAGAGCACAGCTACATGGCTGCAGAGTTCACTGCGCTGACAGGGAAATCGAAAGATGGAATATACCGTATTGGTCTAAGACTCACTTTTTTCTCCTAATTTAAGTTTTTAAACTAGGGGGTGTGTCTTATAATCAGGCTGTTGCAATTTAATGCCAGTGATTTAATTAAAAATTTTTAATAGCAGCAAACTTTAAGGGTGCGTCTTATAATCAGGTGTGTCTTATACTCGGGACAATACGGTAATTTATCCAGGTTTGAAATAATGACTATTCAAATGAAGCCGCCGCCGCCTGAGTTCTGGAGAGGAAAGGTGGGGTTGTGATATGGCAGTCATCTACCACATGATGACCATAATGACATGACAAGAAGGCCCTTTGTAGTAACTGACCATGTGGTGACAAATGTTACCATCCCTTTGTTGTGAATATTGAAGGGATTCATAGTCTGTAAGATTCTCTGGAGGTTGCAATGAACCTAGACCATTAGAATAAACAAGCTGAGGCATACATGAAAGCTTAGACTTGATTTAACTTTACTAAAAGAGATAAGGAGATTCAAACAGGTTCAAGCTAACACTAAGCAAAGCACACACATATCTAAAACAAAATGGAGAATCTTCTTCTTTGCAGACCCTTGCTTGAAGATCACCTGATCTAATCAACCAATCAGAGTTTTACATTTTTCCCAGATTTAACTCAATATGTATGAAATAACCAACTGTCACATTAACCCTATAAATGACTGACCATTTAGATCTTGCCATAATTCCAACACCCTTCACAAGTCAACATTGCCAAATGGTTGTAAAAGCCCAGGTAAAATCCACCTCATCAGGTGCCCTGATCCTACAGGTAATGGGCACTCCATTCAAGAGACTCAAGACACTCAAGAGAGTTGCTTCACATTGCTATTGTAATATGTGAAATTAATTGATCTGCTGCATACCCCAAGAGACAATTTAATAGAGCTTGTCATGTAAAAGAGAGGGAGGAGCTAGATACATGCTGAACCCATTTACAAGAGCTTCCCCAAAATGAATGCCCTGTCTTGTCTACTGATGGCAAAGAGGCTATGCAACGTGGTCTCTGCAGTACAGTACATTCCACGAGTTCATTTATTTACAAAGAAAGTAACTTCTTTCTTCAGTTTCTTCTGAATATTCCTTCAAAGAGGAGCAGTGCGATTTCCCTCTCCCTTCCCCATCATCAGCTATATGAATTGGATGAGTCATCTATAAACCCTGTGAAAAATGAAGGCAACTACTGGAGTGGCACTGTGCTGAACAGAAATTCACGCTAGCGCTGAATGATCTATGAAGGCTTTCTACCTGTCTGAGAAAACATCAGATTAAAACACTGCAAGCTCCTCGGCTTAGTCTTTGAACAGATACAAAATGGAGTGTTTGTATGTCCCCAGAAGGTTCTGTCTCTTTTCTTTCGTTATTAGTCATTCAGTCTTTCTTTTCAGTGAGAATATTACATGCCATAATGGATAATGTACTCATTCTTTAACCTCCAGAAAGCTGGAAAACAAAAGTAGCTTAGAACAGGAAAAAAAAAATCTGTCCCGACTTTCAGTAGGGAATGGACAATCTCATAAAATGCCAATTACTCATGTGCCATGAAGCAAGAGAATCGTAAATTATTTGAATTGTTCAACTGTCAGTTAACAAAAAAATGGGTATTCAGCGGTAGGGAGGGACATCCTATTCTAAAATTTAGTTTTCATCACATATGTATTAAAATTATTTAAAAGATGAAATGTCAGTGGCACTGGTCATACATTCCCAATATAGGATATTGTGTCTCCATGTTAATGTAGAAAATGTGAGATAAAACACATTAAAGCCAACAGCAGCTGCCATTCCACTAGTGAGGATAAAATGACAGAAGCCATCTGTCTTCATATAACCAGTACAAACTGATGATTAGTTTAGGGGAGAGAAAAAATTCTCCATGATGTATTGCCACAAAACTAACCATGTAGACACGTTTGATAGCTTTCCATAAAGCTAGCATCAGATATTGCTGGAGAGTTATTTGATAAGAAACCAGATACAGCAAACCTAGAACAGAATATGAATTAAAATATTTTAAGCAATTTACAGCGCAATCCTGTGTAACTTTGTGCAGCCGGCCTAAATGGCCGGCCACTGAATCCTGTGCATATTGTAGCTTGCACCGGTGCGGCCCAGACTCATCTCAAGGGAAGGGGATGTTTGTCCCCTTCCCCCGGTGTAAGCAGCATGGACCGCAATGGACCTCGGATGCACGCCAGCTCTGAAGCTGGTGCACAACTGGGAAGTCCGTGTAAGACTGGCCCGGGCTGTAATGGGGCATAGGATATTGGCACAACCCAGCGCTGATATTCCCATCCCCTCCCAGCCTGGGCCAGCCAATGGCCCCCTCCCTCACCGTCCCTGCCCACCCTCCCCATGCCCCCACACGCCCCCTGCACCAACCGAGCAACACTCACCTGTGGCGGCCGGCGCGGGTCCAGGTAGGTGGCGGAGTAAATGGTGCCGGCCCCTGCGCCGGTGCCGCTTACTCTCTAGATGCCGAAAACATGCTTTTTTTGCACATTTACAACACCCTAGGTCAGCAGGTGGCACAGTGGGTTAAACCGCTGAACCATGAGCTGTCGATCGAAAGGTCGGCAGTTCGAATCTGCGACGGGGTGAGCTCTCGTTGCTTGGCCAGCTCCTGCCAACCTAGCAGTTCCAAAGCATGTCAATGCAAGTAGATAAATAGGTACCGCTTGCGGGAAGGTAAACAGCGCTCCGTGTTCCAGCTGCATGCTACGCGCTGCGGCAAGGAGAGTCATGCCGGCCACATGACCACGGAGGCGTTGGGCAGAACTTTGTGGAGCTACCCTTGATGACCATGCAGATGCTTCTGCCAGCACGTAATACCCTAGGCTGTCTCCTGCCACCAATAGGAGCAAATTACACCAGTGGTCTGGTTTCTGTTACGTCCCCATCAATTTAATGTGCTAGTTTTAATCTTTATGTCCCTTATGGCACAATCCTATGCAAGGGCTGCACTGGTGGAACGCGTGTTCCATTGGTGTGTGCTGTTGCACCCTCAACATACACTCTCTCCACCCCAGGCCCTGCTCCATTCTTCCCCCTTCCTTGCCCCATTCCACCCTCATGCCAACTTACCCCATGTCAACTTCCCCTTCCTTGCCCCACCCACTCCATGCTGACTTACTGATGCCAGGGCATCTGGGATCACCATTATCGTGGGGGTACCACCACTCACTGTTTCCATCAGTGGCCTGGTTGCAGTGACAGTGCACTGTGTTTTGCAACATCAGAAGGGCCTAATCCTAGCAGGCTGCTACAACATTGGAACATGTGTTTTAGCAGCACAGCAGCCTTTCCAGCATCACAAAATGCAATGCACTGACGCACACAACAGGACCACTGCAGGAAATGGTGAGTGGTCGCAGCTGCACAACAGTGGCAATCCTGGATGCCCAGGCACCGGTAAGTTGGCACAGGAGTGGGCAGAACAGGGCAGGGAGAGGCAAGAATGAGACAAGTACTGGGGCAGAGAGGGAGGTGCTGAGGGCAGGAAGGGGCACCAAGGACACAATCTTTGGTGACAATCTTAGCCTATTGGAAGTAAACAGACAGGATGTGTTGGTAGAAAAGATGGGCACCTTGTTGCATGAACTATAGGAAACTTGTGCAATGTGCCCACCATGTTGGTTACTCAGTTTCCATTGGCCATATGGATGGGTAGTGCTTCCCTTCACACAAACAGTGTTGCTAAGCCCTCCTTGGCAAGCATGTGCTTGCAATTATATGAGAAAATACCAGCATGGTCTGACTCGGGTAGAACTCAGCTTTGGCCATAGTGATTCCCATGATCACAGTGGCTGGAGAAAACACCTCCATGACTGCAGAAATCGAGATGATTGCAGAAATCACTACTAGCTATCATCTCTTGATTTCTGCAGTCATGGAGGTGTTTTCTCCAGCCACTGTGATCATGGGAATCACTATGGCCAAAGCTGAGTTCTTCTACCCAGTTCTCACCTTGCTTTTTCCACATGCCTACACTGGGATTGCAGACATGGAAAGGAAAGCAACTGGGAGAACCAACCCTGTGGGCACATCCAAACCCTCAAAAAGCAAAGTGTAGCAGACATAGGCATGGATTCAAATAAAAAAAACAACCAGTACAAGGAAAGTAGCCTGGCTAAAAATATTCTGTCTCGATGCCTTGGGCCAAGTTGCCGGGACACACCATATTACCTCGAAATAAAACTGAATATCAAACATGCTCAACCCTCTTTTTGGGAATTGTTAGTCTTATAATGCCAGGCAAAGGGTTGGGATAGATTCTGAAGCCAACACTAGCTTTGCTCCTGTGTACTTTGGCAGAGAGTCACAAGCTGGAAACTACAAAATCATAAAAGCAGAAGACAAAACACACTTTGCCTCCTCACATAAAAACCAGTGGGGAGAGGAAAAGCTACTCAAAATACTTGCGAGGAAAAATGTTGGAGAATGATGATGAATCTGAATTTGGGATACTTTTCTGTAAAGAATGTCAAAGAACAAACACAGCTGAATGGTTCAACATGTGGGAGCTGCTTTCCTACAGGAGCAGGTCACTCCCCTGGTTTCCCTTCCCTTTGATCACAACCTTGAAAGGCCAAGAGTTCCCAGCAGACTGGAAGGGTTGAAGTACAATTAAATATAGCTAATCTGAGCCATGATCGCACCACCCAATCACTTCCCCTGTTAGTAAAGTGGCGGGTGTCCTATACACAGACACACTGAGCACCCCAGCAGGAAGACTGAGAGGGCAGGAAAGGGTTGCTATAGGTGGGAGAGACTTCAAAGGTATACAGGAAAATTTTACATGGGGGGAATGCCCCATAATACACTGGGCCAAGGACTCTGCAGGTATGCTACTTTCATACAGATAGTGAATGCTATCTGATTAATGCTATTGGATTGAATGCTAATGTTTAGTGGGCTGGGGCACCTTCCTTATGAGGAAAGGCTACAGTGTTTGGGACTCTTCAATCTAGAACAGTGGTTCTCAAAGCCTTGCAGGGAGAACTCTGAGTGCCTGCGGGGACAGGGACAGCGGCAACAGGGATCGCCGCTGCTGGGAAAAATGCCCCCGAAACTGCCAAAAACTGGAAGTGCCTGAAAATTGCTGCTGAAAATTGGAAATTCGCGAAAACTGGAAGTGCCTGAAAATTGCCATTTTTCAGCGATCCAAAGATTGGGGAGGCCTGCAGAGGGTTGCACAGCCTCCCCAAAGCCCCCCACAAGCCCCAGTAAGGCCCAAGATGGCGGTTTCAGGCACTGTTTCAGCCGCTGCTGATCCCCGGGATTGCCACCGCCATGCAGTCCCCACCCCTTAAGTGGCAGGGGACAGCTTTTGTTCTCAATGGTGGGTCGCGACCCACCACCTTGAGAACCACTGATCTAGAAGAAAGGTGCCTGATTATATGATTGAGACATATAAAAGTATGCATGGGGTGGATAGAGGGATGTTCTTTTCCCTCTCGCACAACACCAGAACCAGGGGACATCCACTAAAATTGAGTGGTGGGACAGTTAGAACAGAGAAAATAAAATATTTCTTTACCCAGCATGTAATTAGTTTGTGGAACTCCTTGCCACAGGATGTAGTGATGGCACCTGGCCTAGATGCCTTTAAAAGGGGATTGGGCAGATTTATGAACAGTCCATCATAAGTTAAAAGCCATGATGGGCATATGCAACCTCCTGATTTTAGAAGTAGGCTAATCTCTGAATGCCAGATGCAAGGGAGTAGCGACAGGATCCAGGTTTCTTGTTGTCTCTGTGCTCCCTGAGGCATCTTGTGGGCCTCTGTGCGATACAGGAAGCTGAACTAGATGGACCTTTGCCCTGATCCAGCAGCCAGGCTCTTCTTATGTTCTTTAGGCTGGCAGAAAAGACAAGTGTAGACGTGCAAGTCCTCAATTACTCACTGGTAGCTGGGCTAACAGGAACAAGTGGTAGGCCTCATGCTGCCCTTTGACCTGGGCCAAAATTTGGAAGATGGAATTGCTCTCACATGTATTCCCTCTGAGGTAAATTCCCTCCTGTCATCATAGGATCATTTAAGTTCTGAAGGGAAAACGTTCCAGGCTGGCAGTCATGGGGAGAAACTCTTCTCCCATGTAGCACTTGTCCCTTCAGACAAACACTGAATGCATGGGAAAGAGACTTTGTGAGCATGTCAGTGCTCACCGAGCATGTTGGTGCATGTCTGGCACACTCTTCCTGTCCCTTCAACCAGGTGAACAAGGTATGCATCAGTAATGACTGAGAAGGGCTTTTGACTAGCTGTCTTCATCTCTGAGCCCAAAACTAGATTCCACCCTAATGAATGTATGGCTGTAAAGCAGGGGAAACGTTTACACAGATGGGGGTCATTTGGCCCCTAAAGATTCAGGGGCTGAAGAGATGCTTATGTTATGCTGCAACTTCTCTTCTCAAATGGGGCACTGCCTTGGGTTTCTCTGGCTGGCTCTCTTCAAGCCAAATGCGTCCCAGCTGGAGCAAAGGAGTGCTGGTTGTAGCAGATTCACTTCTATGGAGTCAAGGGTCTGCTGCAGCCCCTCCGTTCAAGCTGGGCAATCCAAACATTGGGCCTGCAATGGCTGTAACCCAAAGTTGGATTGGAACCGCTTCAGCTTCTGGTACGTGCAAGTCAATCCGTGACATTTTCTGGTAGGCCTAAAGTCTTCATTTACCGTACTGGTCTGAGTATAAGACTCACTTTTTTCTCCTAATTTAAGTTTTTAAACTAGGGGTGCGTCTTATAATCAGGCTGTTGCAATTTAATGCCAGTGATTTAATTAAATTTTTTTAATAGCGCCAAACTTTAAGCGCCAAACTTATAATCAGGTGCGTCTTATACTCGGGACAATACGGTATTTATGTATGAAAACATTCTACCTAGCCTTTCAGTTCCGCAGTGGAGCTCCCAAGGCAGCCAACAATTTCCATTAAAAACATGAAAGTGTAAAACTTAAAGCAACAATTTATATAAACACCAAGAGAACGGGCAGCCAATGTTACCACACTTTTCAGCGGGTTGCTGTTGCAGTGTTTTACCAGCAGCTTCATGTGCACACATTCACAGATGAGATGTTTATCTCCATATTGTGAGACACCGCACCTGCTGATTTCTGTAGATCTGGTGGTTGATTTCTGTACACCAAGGCACAGGAGCAAACCAAATGTTTTGTCTTGGTCAGTTGGCAACCCTAGTGCTCAACCCTGGCTTCGGTTTCCAAAATGAAGAACAGATGAAAGTGCCCTTGTCCAAATTTCCTCACCATAGGGATTACGAGTAAGGCAGTGTTTCCCAAACTTTTTCGACCTGCGGCTCCCTTGACCATTGACAGCCATTGGCCGCGGCTCCCCATGATGTTATGTTGCTGCCTGCCAATTCGCACTGCACTGTTTTCCGAGAGGATTCCATGGCACTCCGCGGCTCCCCTGGCTGGTCTCCACGGCTCCCCTGGCTGGTCTCCGCGGCTCCCCTGGCTGGTCTCCGCGGCTCCCCTGGGAGCCGCCACGCCTCCTAGTTTGGGAACCACCGCGAGTAAGGGATTTCAAATCAGAGGGAGCTCATTCCAGACAGGCCTAGGGCTAGACCTTAAGGACGACTAGCAATTAAAATTTTCTAGAGCTTCGGTCTGATACTCCTGATATACTCTTGATACTCTGTGGTGTTTCAAATTAAAATGTTTAGTTTAGGACACACAAAAAATGAGTCTACCTCCTGTTCACGATACCGCTCACCACAGAATCACTCGTGCTCAAGTGCCAGTCTCCGCGGCAGGAATCAGGCACGTGCCAGCGTGAGGTCCTCCGCCTGATTTTCCTGTTCACTGTGGCTTCAGGAACTGCAGTTCTTTCATTACTTGTTTAATTGTCCTGTAAAAGTCTTGTGTCAATATTTCTGTTTCCTGTGTTTACCTGGCTGTGGTTGACAATCTGCTCCCTTTACAGAGCTCAGGACTAAATTTAACATGGCAGCTATAACAGGGAGTTGAAGGCCAGACAGCTCCCAGCCCTCTTGATGAATAGGAAAACTGTAAGTGTATTTAACAATTTAAAGTATGTCTGCAGGCACTGGAAAGAACCGCCACACTGTGAATAACGCCACTGTTCGCTTGCAGATCTCACATTGTTGGGGATTTAAAGGGTTCAAATTACATTGGAAATGTGCAGCAGTTAATACCGAAGGCTCATTTTCAAAGCTATTCTATTATGACAATACTGTAGGCAGTGAAAATGAATGTTTTTTGAGGCTCCTGTATTTTCAAGGGTAATGCTGAAATATGCAGTATGGAAGCACACATTCCTTCTTTGCTTCTGGCATTTACACTCCGTGGAACCATTCGCATCAGACTTAATTCTAATTAAGTACAAGATTTCTGCCTCATCTCTCTAACGTATGTTGATCTTCACTTTGAGCACAGGGCAGGCAACATAGCAGCCAGGAGGGGGGGGCACTGCCAGGCCCCCCACCACTGTGGTTTCCTAAAGAATCTAAAGTCCAGGACACTGGGGAACAGTGCAGCAGACCAAAAACTAAGGAAATCAGAGAAAATACCTGTGGGCCAGTTTAGTCTCCTGAATGTCTTATGTGTGCCACTAGGCCAGTGCCACTGATCCACTAGCACAGTTCTCTGGCCACAGGGGGGCTGCCAAGAGGGAACAGCAGCAGGAAATCCCACAAGGAGAGCAGTGAACACTAGAGGGAGTTGGGATTAAATGGTTTTTGTGCACAGGAAATTCAAGCAGTGGATAAATGAAGTTTGCCTCCCTTCTCCCAGAAACAAAACTGGGCAGTGTGTGAGAGCAGGTGTAGTGCAGTGCTTAAGAAACAAAGGCTGACATCTGAGACACACTTACCAGGGAGCAAGTCTCACTGAACCCAATTGAGCTTAATTTGAGTAAACTTCCTTGGGATTGTGCTGCAAGTTGCTAATCAGAACTTCCCCCATGTGAATCTCTTCCCTGCTGTGGACTCGCTTGGCAAATCACTCCCTCTCAGCCTCGGGTGCAAAATGGGGATAATAATATCTACAGTATGTATGGATTATTGTAAGAATTACATCAAGATGGTTCAATACCAATTATTACTCAAACATGTGAATTTCACTGCTTCTCAAAAAGTGCTATACACATGCTAAGCTTTATCAGTAGTTAAACTACAAGTTGTTGAAATTGGGTCGGTAGCCAGAGACCAGCTTCTGCCTTTAACACTCCTGCTCTGATAAAAGACATGGCAGCCTTGACTTCTCCTGCCCCAGCCTTAAACAGTATTATGGCTTCCCCGGCCTTTCCTGATCTGTTGGAAATAATCCCACAGCAGCAGGATGTGATTTGAACTGACCCTATCCCAGATGATGCTGCCTCCCAAGGCAGTTATGGGTAAAAAATGGCCACCTCAGGCGGCAGCTGCATGGTAGAACTCCTGCTACTGCCAACACATTCAGCAGCAAAAACAACTTGTAAAAGTAAGGAAAACTTTTTTTTTTAAACACTAGCTAAAATGTGTGGGTTATTAAAACAACAACAACAATGAAACCCATTGGTGAGGTCCAGGCCCAGGGAGCCAAATGGAAGCAACCAGAAGCTGCAACACACTTCATCCTGCTGCTCCCGTGTTGCACCGGGCCTGGGATGGGCAGTTGGGACAGCAAGCTGAGTGAAGTTTAGGCCTCCCGCCCACCCTCAGCTTCTGTTTAGCTCCAAATCGGAGCCATTCTGGAAGTGGGGGGGGGGGGGCGAGTACCAGCCAGCCCAGCTACTCTACTGGTTTCAGGGCTTCAAGCAGACTGATATTGTTGCCAGACAAGGCAAAATTCAGAACTCTATGAATTGGGCTGTGAGGAATTAGAGGCGGCAAACCAGCGGAGACATTCAGAGAGTTAACCTTTATTCACTTGCACAAGTGGGCTGCACCTCGACCATGGTAACAGAGCGGCAGAGAGCAGCAGCAAACAACCAAATTCCACAGCTTCTTATACCCTTTGTTGTTGTTCAGTCGTTAAGTCGTGTCCGACCCTTCGTGATCCCATGAACCATATCCCGCCAGGCCTTCCTATCCTCCACTATCTTCCTGAGTTCGCTCATTTTCATGTTCGTTGCATCGGTGATGCTGTCTAACCATCTCATCCTTTGCCTTCCCCTTCTCCTTTTGCCTTCAATCTTTCACAGCATCAGAGTCTTCTCCAGAGAGTCCACTCTTCGCATTAGGTGGCCAAAATATTTGAGTTTCAGCCTTAGTACCTGTCCTTCCAGGGAACAGTCAGGGTTGATTTCATTTAGGATTGGCTGATTTGATCTCCTAGCAGTCCAAGGGACTCTCAGGAGTCTTCTCCAGCACCACAGTTCAAAAGCATCTATTCTTCGGCGCTCAGCCTTCCTTATGGTCCAACTCTCGCAACCATACATTGCTACTGGGAACACCATCGCCCTGACTATACGAACTTTTGTTGGCATGGTGATATCTCTGCTTTTTATTATGCTATCTAAATTTGCCATAGCTTTCCTTCCAAGGAGTAAGCGTCTTTTAATTTCATGGCTGCTGTATCCGTCTGCAGTGATCTTGGAACCCAAAAAAGTAAAATCTGTTACTGCTTTCATTTCTGCCCCTTCTATTTGCCAGGAATTGATGGGACCAGATGCCATGATCTTAGTTTTATTAATGTTGAGTTTCAAGCCAACTTTTCTTATACCCTTGGATTACACAATAACTACAAGTCATGAGCCACCTAGCAAACATCCTAGGACATTATCCCAAACCGGACCAGATTCGACCAGCCCTGTTGTTACTGATTCACTTACACAAAAAGCAGGAGAGGTGGAGTGAGCTGCATTTCTTTTAATAGTTATCGGTCAACAATATCAGCACTGCCTGGAATCTCCATCTTCACAGCAGCAGTCTATGTCCAATTCATAAACATTCCCCGTTACGTTTGTCTGTTCTAGTGTTTACCAATAATTAACCATACCATACCATAACCTTTATTGGCATAAACAAACACACAAACAATACAATACACAACAAAACATTTCAGAACCAAACATCGACATCAAAGTCACCCAACAGCAGTTCACATTCCCTACCCACCCACATAGTCCAACATACCAACTCACCCCCATTCACTTCCCTCACTTCTCAACAGAAGATTCCATCGGATTTGAATTACTAGATTCATAAACTGGGCAACTCGAAAGGTGAACAATCTTTCAGAACCTCCCAACATATACCGGACTTTTTGCTCGTCCAACCAACTAGAGTGAGAGGACAAAAAATCATCTAGGTACCACCTACGCAGTTCACTATATCTATCGCAATAAAGAACCATATGATGTAAAGATTCTGGTTCATCCCTGCTGCACATAATCATTGTCTGTGAGTCAAAGAAAAGAAAGAAAGGAAGAGTGCTGAATTAGATATTTACAATGCTCACTGAATTTGACAAATGTGTGCACTCATATGATGTAAATTAAAAGCTGAGTCTTCATGCAAGAAAATGCATATTTACTTTTAATTTATGAACATTACAATATTTTTATTTCAGTAAATAATTGGAACAAGAACTATGAATGTCAAACCAGGAGTTGGTTTTCAGGCAAACTGAGAAGCATAAATTATGATGCAGACAAAACAACCCCCCCCCAAAAAAAAAACACAAATCAGGAATAGGTTAAGCACATGCTGGTGTGCGTTTAGGGCTTTCCCCCTTGTGGAGGGACCTAATCCAGATTCAGGATTGCGGTGTGGCAGGGAGGGAGGGGTTTTAACACTTTTTAGTGGCATATTGCAGAAGACTATTGTATCTCGAGGACGTTAGTGGTGTCCATGTGCCCCTCTTGTTTCTCTAGGACCCTTAAGGGCTAAAAGCCTGCTGTAGCAACCTGCTCTGGAATATTTCTGTTGCATGATAGAAGCTTCTGAAGAGCACTGTTTATCCTATTCTTATCCATTAATTGTTAAATATTCTTAATAGTAATTTTTTTAAAAATGGGCACATCTTTTAAGCCTTGTTTGTGTTCCCAGATAAGGTTCCTTGGCAGTGATCACACAGTTTGTCGTGTCTTCTTCCTGTCCTTGCTTATCTCATCTTGGAAAGCACTGGGCATTCAAGGTCCAACACCTGCAATTGAAGGGCCCAGTTTGTTTGACGGTTTTCCCTTTCTTACTAATTAATGGGGTTGTAGCTATAAAAATGGCCAGCAGGTGGCGCAGTGGGTTAAACCGCTGAACCATGAGCTGTCAATCGAAAGGTTGGCAGTTCGAATCCGCGACGGGGTGAGCTCTCGTTGCTTGGCCAGCTCCTGCCAACCTAGCAGTTCCAAAGCATGTTAATGTGAGTAGATAAATAGGTACCGCTTGCGGGAAGGTAAACAGCGCTCCGTGTTCCAGCTGCATGCTACGCGCTGCGGCAAGGAGAGTCATGCCGGCCACATGACCACGGTGGTGTCTTCGGACAACGCTGGCTCTTCGGATTTGAAATAGGGATGAGCACCACACCCTAGAGTCGGACACGACTGGACTTAATTGTCAGGGGTCACCTTTACCTTTAGCTATATTAATAGCTATTATAAAGCATAGAGGCATATATAAGAAAACCTTGTGCCCACTATCAGTGGGCATCAGTGTAGACCATCCTGAAAGGTGCTACACGCACACCGTGGTGTCAGGAGTTGTTGGCTGCTGAATATAGTGCTTCAAGCAGCTGAATGGGAGTCCGATGATCAGACAGCATCAGTGTAGGTCTCTTGCAGAAGCACAACACAACTGCCCAATCCTATCCAACTTTCCAGCGCTGGTGCAGCTGTGCCAATGAGGTGTGCAGTGGAGGGGGGGAGTCACAGAGGCCCTCCTGCAGTGGAGGGGGGGGAGTCACAGAGGCCTCCTCAAGGTAAGGGAACATTTGTTCCCTTACATTGGGGCTACATTGCAGTTGCATTAGCGCTGGAAAGTTGGATAGGATTGGGGCCGTAATCTGCTATTGTTCTTGGTAGGGTCAAGGGCAGGAGTGGTGTAAGTTATCTGTATTATTCTGCTTTCTTATAAATCTTGCTTGTATCTTAGACGAATAAATCCCAGTCCAAACCAGCTGGGTGAAGTCCCAGTCCAAACCAGCTCGCACAACAGCTGTTATGTGACTTGAGGGAAGTTGGTGTTGGCAAGAAGGACAGTTTCCCTGTTCAGACAAATAGCCGGGGGGGGGGGGATGATCTGGATCAAGCCTGGTCAGGAAAAGAGGTGAAAACCCTTCTCCCCCACACCTTGGTCCCAGTTGGATTGGGGCCCCTGTGGCTACTATTTATACAAAAAAAAAATCAAACACACAAGAGCCACTGACATACCTATCATAACATGTGTTTGGTCCTTAATTCAGTAAGAGTATTGCTTTACTATTTCAATGTTTTTAATAAAGCCATTGAAAAAAAAAACCTGGGTCAGAAGGTTTTGTTTGTTACATTTCCAGCTGTGACATTCAGGTTATGTTAGGCAATCCTGTATACTTTTCCTACATACACACTAGAACTATTCCAATTTAGAAATTGTTCAGTAGAATGAGACTCACAGGCAAAATATTAATTGTAATTCTGTACGTATCTATTATACACTGCATGCACTGAATAGCCATCTTGGGTTAGCAAATCAGCATACCATTGTTGCATAAATCATTGTTTTCCGTCTTACACTTAAGAGCACTATTTTCTAATCTGTATGCCCCAGACCTATAATTCATAAATAAATCTCATCAAAGCACAAAATAAATAAATCTCATCAAAGCACAAAACAAGTCTCACTCCATGTACCGGTAATTCTGATGGTCAATTGCAGCTTCAGGACCCCAACCAGATGGATGATGTTCTCCAGGTCTTGGACAGAGTGATGATCCTAATTAGACCTTCACCTGCCAAGGCGCCAAAGCCCTGAGTTCATATACTCATAGTCTAGCACTTACATCATTGCTCAGCCATGTTCAGATTATGGCCAATCCAATCCGTGTGGTACACTGGTGGGCCACAAGATCTGCTAGCATACTGCACAGGACACCATTGCTGCAGCCTCTCTGCTGCTCTGCAGAGAGTTGCCGCAGGTACAAGGCCCAGAAGGCTGCACGCCACTGATAGCACCCCACCGATCAGCTGTCAGCAGGTCTCTGCTGGTGGAGGAGGTAGATCGAGGGCAGATTGGTTCGGGATGCGGTGATCAGGGGCAGGATGGGACAGATCTTGGTGACTGTGGTATATGCCAGATCTGGAACCCTTGGCCCAGCCCAGACATACTCCCAGAAGGCTCCTCAAGGCTACATCAGCAAAAGAGCTGGGATGGCTTTGAAGAGCCCCATAGGGAACCACAGAGCTGCGAAGAAGGTAAGTAAGTACATTTTTCTTTACTTAACTCCCCCAGCTGGCCTGGCCCCCAGCCAGCCGGCAGGATGCAATGGACGCTGCGTCCGTGTCCCTGCACTGTGCAGGCAGGTAGTCAATTTGGGCTGCAGTCCTCGACACACTTACCTGGGAGAAAGTCCCATTAAACTCAATTTGTCTTACTTCTGAGTACACATACCTAAGATTGCACTGGAAAGTGGCTCTCTATCATATTTCTCTACTTTTCCTGAAACGACCTGTCTTCAGATAAGACCCTCTGGCGAGGTAGGTATCTACCCTTTATCGTCTTCTTGTGGTGAACAATGTCCAGCATTTGAGTCTTATGAACATATCTCACACTGTTCATAAGCCACATTATTATTACTATTACATAGCTACTTTATTCAAGACTGTTTCCCTACAATCTCCTCATTATGGTTGTATTAGGATTTCCTTCCCTCAGTGGAAGCATCTGTCCAAGCGGTACTGTCCTTGCCATGCTTCATGCCTTATAGTGGCTGTCACGCTGGTCCCAGGGCTAATTACTTCCTGGGGAGATTCAATACTACTACAGGGAGTCTAGACAACTACTATGTCATTCCCAATCCAAGTAGTTCTCCCCTTAGCCCTCTACAACGTGGTCCATCTGTACCCCACAGATGCAATAACTCCCACTTCTTCCTATGCCAAAGCCTCTCCACTTTACAGCTCAGCACTGGCAACAGAAAGAATAGAAAAACCAATTAGCTTATTAAGGCCAAATAATATCCACCACCATGTTGGGTTCCTTGGGACCATATATAGTTTTTCTGGTCAAAGAAAATACCACTAGCATTGAATAAAGAAACATTTATTTAAAAAGCAATTCCATAAAAATGAAAACTCATCCACCTTCTTACCAAAAGAGAAAGCCATAAAAGGAAGAGCTTCAACACAAACAAATTACATAATCTAAGGCAGCACAGTAAAACAATAAACTCTAACTAGATCATATATACAAACTTGTTCTGGTTTCCCCAAACAATTGTTATGCTACATAGCATCCAGAACACCAAGATCAAGTTCTAAACTTCAAGCTTGTCAGTTCTAGCTTGACATTCCCAAAGGAAACTCCTACTCAGCTTTATAGCTCTGAAGTCTAACCCCTTGGAATTATCCCACCAATAGAATGATTCTCAAATTCTGCTGAGCCATGATTACTACTCAGCTCTCAAGCACATCTCTATTTGCACCTGAGGTGTTCTTACTCTCCTGTAGATCTAGCCAAGGTAAGACTTAGCTAGATAGCCAGTCAGATGTTTCCTTTTAAAGTAACAGCTCCCTTTCCCTATAATAAGGTGACAAGACAGGGAACTAACCCCACCTCCTTGACAGTGGCGTATACTTTGGTTTGCTTTCAGCCTGGGCTTACCTTGGATTATACACACACACACACACACACACACACACACCAGCCGTCATCACAGAAGAATTTGACTGCAGTGTTCAACTTTCATACAAAAGTACATGAACTCAGATCTGACCAGGCCTATTTTGATAGTTTCTTAATCTCCTTATCACCCAGGAAAGGCTTTCTCCTTAGTAAAACTTTCACTCATAGCTTAGGGCCTGTTCTCAAGGGCTGAGTTACTCTTACATTACTCATACTTGTCTTAAGATAAGAACATAAGAAGAACCTTGCTGGATCAGGCCAAAGGCCCATCTAGTCCAGCTTCCTGAAAGGGGAAGGCAGAGGATGAGATGGGTAGATAGTATCACTGATGCAATGAACATGAATTTGAGCAAACTCCGGGAAGTAGTGGAGGACAGGAAGGCCTGGCGTGATATGGCTCATGGGGTCACGAAGGGTCGGACATGACTTAAAGACTGAACAACAACAACAATTGCAGGTTAGCATTAATAAGTGCAATTTGCAGTTAGGTATCCAAGGGCTCAGTCCAGCCTAACTCAGGCACAGTTGAGGCCCAATTGTGGCCCAATTGTGGCCCAAACTAGGACCGAGTTAGGCTGCAACTGTGCCTGAGTTAGGCTGGAGGCAACAGCATTGGGCCAGGATCGCGGCAAAACTTACCGCAGAGGCAGGCAGGCTCCTGTGGGGAGCTGTCAGTCTTGTGGAAGCGAAGAGCCCCCTCCTCAGCCCGTCTGCGTGCACCTACCACAGCTGCTGCAGCGGTCGCAGCAGATGGGCAGCCACAGGCGGGCCTGCAGGCACTGCGCGTTTGACAGTCAGCTAAAGGGCAGAGGTTGTGCCAGTGCCAGCTGCCCCAGGGCACCCTGGGCATCAGCCACCTGCCGCAGGGGGGAGTGCGACTGCCCTCCCTCCTGCAGACTGCGATGCCACCCCCAAGCCACGGTGAGGCTGCACGTGGGAGTCATGGGGGGGTGAGCGGGGGAGAAAAGGGAAGGAGGGGGTGGGAACGGCACGCACAAGGGGGGGGTCTCATGAGGTCTGGAACCGCCTCCGCCAGGACATGCCCGTGCGCTGCCTGAAGCCCTGGGCCTCAAGGGCCGTGGCAATGCCCACAAAGAAGGCATCCCAGCATGCCTTCTGCTCCGTGCCCCGGCCAAGACCGAGAGATGCCGTGGGCTTGTCTGCTGCGAGCGGGAAGGGCTCACGCAGCTCATCACACCCCCAGATGGGGCAACGTCGGCACCTTGCGGCAGGCGCTCTGGCGGCATGGGGGGTGCCAGCGTCCATCATCAGGGAGTGGGAGGGGAGGCAGGCACACTGACAGGGGGTGCTGGGGAGGGGCACGGGTGGGTCAGAAACAGACAGACAACACGGCTGGTGGGAGAGGGATACAGGGAGAGGGGTCTGCAGAGACCGATAGGGGCACAGGGGGCACTTCGCAGATGGAGGCAATGCAGGAACGGGCGCCTCTCATGCAGACGGACCGAGGGCGGACACGGACGCCGTTGATGGGCGGAAACGGACGCCAGTGACGGGCGGACAGAGGGCGGAAACAGACGCCGGTGATGGGCGGACCGAGGGTGGGTGAGAGCCCCGGTTGCTGAAAGGGCTCTTCACGGACGTGCGCCACAGTGCCCGGCAGTGTTTGCCTGCCTGACAGGCCCCCCAACTCCCCCCTCCCCTCTGGTCCCAGAGGGTCCGGCAGCCCCCCTGCTGTGTTCTCCCAGGGATGGCTGTGGCGGACCCTGGCTGGGATTCATGCAGAGGCTTGTGTGCTGGGGCCTGCCTGTGTGGGTGTGTGGGGCAGTGCTTGTGCAACATTGGGGACATGTGTTTCCAGGGGCATCTTTATTGTTCTGGAACAGTGGCAGAGATGGCCGGGCGTGGCTGCCAGGGGTAGGCACAGCAGCCTCTAGGACCACAGCAGCAGCATCAGGCGAGCCCCATGGACCTGGAGATGCGGGCTCTTCCCCTGTGGAACCATGGCCTGCTCCATAGAAAGGGGAGGGACAGCAAGTAGGCAGCCAGGGCGGTGGGGCAGCAGCAGCAGCAGCTGAGGTGGGTTGCAGGGCAGGCTCCCAGACCTCTCTGGCAGCATCAAGGCAGGTGACCGTGGGGCAACCAGACTGCAGGCCCAGGGGTGCTCCCCGGACGGTTTGTGGTAGTGGGCATTCCTGGGGGGACGAACAACATGGGGGTGTTCCATGGCAGCTGCTGCGTGGTAGCAATCGCCATTGAAGAGGAGCCAGTGTGCCAGTTGCAAAGGTCTGCAGGGAGAGAAATCAAACACAGCTGAGTGGTGTGAGACACATAGCCTGGTCTGCGCTCCTTCCCTGGGTGTAAGGTGAGCATGATCCTGTAAGGGAAAGGGGTCAAAGAGAGAGACAACAACACAACTTGGGGGTCACAACTATGGCAATCCTAGCAATACTGACCTGTCGGTAGACCCTGTGGAGAAAAGAGGGGGGGGGAACAGCTGGTGTCTATATATGGGTTACAGTTCCACACTCATGGCATTGTGTGCTCACATTAATACAGGCAGCTATGAGACAAGACATTGGTATAGAGGCATATCATGGCAGGCTATGCAGGCAGCTATGAGACAAGACATTGGTATAGAGGCATATCATGGCAGGCTATGCAGGCAGCTATGAGACAAGACATTGGTATAGAGGCATATCATGGCAGGCTATGCAGGCAGCTATGAGACAAGACATTGGTATAGAAGCATGTATCCTACCTATATTTCTCTATGCAAAGAGGCAGACGTCAGACCACATGTCAGTACAAACCCTGCTCTTACCTGCACTTACCTGCTGGTGTTGTTGCCTGTATGGGGGGGGGGAGAGAGGGGCTGGGAGAAAGACATGGGTTAGCAAACACTTGCATGGAGACAGCTGCCCAGGCACAGCAGTAAACAGTTTGGCCACAGGCAGAACAGCCCTCTCTGCCCTAGAGGGGGGCAGAGAGGAGAGAGGAGAAGAGAGAAGTGGGGTGTTAGAAAAGTTTTCAAAGTCCCACTTTGTGGCTGCTGGGGGACAGAACCCCACGCCACGTGCTCAGAGAGAGAGAGAGAGAGTGGAGGGCTGGGGCTGGGCTTTTGTGGGAAAGAGGCTGGGTGGGGCTGGGTGCTGATAGGGTAACTATTTGGGTCCATGTCCAGAGTTAGGCCACACCTGTTCGGTCCTAACTCAGGCCCAACTCGGGCCCAGGGTGTTAGAACTTTTCAGGAGAGGGCTGGTGTGGGTAAGGTAAAATGGCTCCTATGGGTCTCCTCACATTTGGGTCCACCCTTTTTGCTGGCCCAAATTTTGGGCCTGAGTTGGGCTCGAGGGGGCGTGTCAGTGGCTCTCCAGTGTCTGGAACCGGACCAAAATTCGTAACCGCCCCCGTCACACCCCCGACACGCCCCCAACACACCCACTTTTAGGCTGCAATTGTGCCTGAATTGTGCAATTGTGCCTGAATTGTACCGCAGTTGCCTTGGGCTGGACCGGGCTGCAATTCAGTCACAATTGCAGCCCAACTCAGGCACAATTCAGGCACAACTCGGGCCTAAAGCACCTGGGCTGCAATTGTGCCTGAATTGTACCGCAGTTGCCTTGGGCTGGACCGGGCTGTAAATCTTATATATATAGGTATCCAAATCTTACAACAATATGCTTTTCCAGACATTTACTTAATCCTTGTTTTGTACTCCACCATGTATAAATGCAGTGTCCAATGCTGGATCGATAAGATCAGAGACCTGAAATAAAAGTCAGAATTATTTTATTTCCTTGAAGCAGAAAGCCTGCAGGCACACTGTATCATTTGTCTCCTTTAAAATGTGTGACAGAAGCAAAGAACAAATGGTGATAGCTTCTGTTCAGCCAATTTGTGTTGGCAAGATGTATCTTATACTGTAAATGGTATTCCCTGAAGTGCAGGTGCGCTTTGCAAATACTTGTGGAAGAATGAAAGGCTGCCAGCAAAGGGAAAAAAAGCAACAGGCAGCCTGGCCTTTAAACAGCAGCGAGTGAATCTTTTCACTGCATGATGGAGGTAAACATGGAGCCAGTTGAAAAGTTGGCAGCCTGGCAAGAATACTATTGTTGTGAATTGGGCTGTCGTGGCTCTGAATCACTGTAAACAAGTGGTCAGGGCCTTGACAAAAGAACATGCATATTTCGTAATGAGTGCTGTTGGGAGTCCCTGAAGGCTGGGGCAACAAATGTACAGAGGTGGATGATGATGAGACATGTTCTTCAGATGGCTGTGTGAGGAACAGCAGTTGCAGTTTGAATCAACCACAAAGACAGAGAGGGGCAGGGATGGAGAGGGGAACTACTACCTTCCGGAAGGTTTCTAGGCAAGAACATACCTAGAACTTTGAGTGCAACTTTGAGGGGTGCTGCACAAGAAGCCCTCTGGGGATCTGACACCTCTTGCTTGTTTGTACTGTTCCCTGCTTGAATATTTGTAAATAAAGAAAACTCTAGAAAGCCATCTTACATTTCTAGTGGTTTCTTATCCCTGCTGCTGGAACTTCTTACCTTGTGGGGAAATGGGGAACATGTTACAGTGTTAGGGATGATGAAGAATTCCGCAACCAACATGTTTCGGTCCAGGTCTTTTAAGATTCCTGGTAATGAAGAAGTGGAGTATTTGACCCATTGGTTAGAGTGATTGGGTCTGAAAAACGTGAAACACATAAGGAAGGCTCCTCTGGAACAGATCAAGAATCTATCTAGGCTGACATCCTGCTTCCAACAGTAGCCATTTATGTATCCTGTTGGAGAATTTAGTCTCCAGAGAGAACCCCCTAAGGTAGCTCACATCAATTAAAGTATACAGGTGTCTCCCGCTTAATGACGGGGATACATTCTGGAAAACCCATCATATAGTGAAACCGTCATTAAGCGAGTCCTCAATGTAACACAGTGTTGTAATAGGGAGTGAATGGCAAACACAGTGTACATTATGAGCGTAACACAAAGCACAACAAGATTTCTACCTGTCAATGGAGGTAGAATCACACACACAAACACAGAGAGTTAAAGAGGACGACGACGACGACTACTAACATTTAAAATACAGTACTGTAGCTTCAATTCTTTGTTTACACTTTGGGAACCTCCGTCATATATGCGGATCGTCATTAAGCGATGGGGGGGGGCACCTGTACAAATACAATTATAAAAAAATAACAATAAAAAATTGTTCTCCTCCTTAAAAGTGTTTCTATGGCCACTGTGAGGGGGCAGGGGCACAGTCCTCGCCTAGAAAGGAACCAGAAGGTGGCGGTGATGATAGTCCTTTGCTTTGCTGACTTATTTTCTCCTCTTCCTCTTCACAGGACAGTCTATGGCGGGGTGGCCAAACTTGCTTCATGTAAGAGCCACATACGATAAACTTCAGATGTTTGAGAGCCACAAGAGAGATGTTTGAGAGCCACAATATTTAAGAAGCATTGAAATTCTTAAATATATTTACTCACCAGGAACATTAAACTTATGTTTTAATCCAGTGGACTCTCAGTTTATACCTGGTAAATAATGATAAAGCTTGAAAATGTCTTATTTACCTTCAGTATTAATTGTGATGCAAAGAGGAACTCAGCCAACATATTTCCGAGAGCCACACACTATACGTCAAAGAGCCACATGTGGCTCAGGAGCCACAGTTTGACCACCCCCTGGTCTATGGCCTGCTCTTTTTGGCAAAACTGCTTTCATTTGTAGGATTTTAGATTACCCCACATAGATTCCACAGCAAATTAGATGGATCTAATTAGATGGATTCTGTTAAAAGAGAGGACATTCCCCCTCAGTGCAACCTACCAATAACAGAAATTCAGCTAGTGAGTGATTCTATGTTCAGTGCTGTCATTGCTAGCAGTGTACTTTTAGTGTATTTCAATAAAATCCAGAAAAAAAAATCCTCACATAGCTGCAGGCAGGATGAGTCACAAGCAGTCAGATGGTACTTAATTCAAGGCACTCTCATTGTGCTCATTGTTTTGTGAAAAATCAAGCTTTGTTAAGTGACTCGGCTGAACCATCAGGCTGAACCAAGGGTGGTTTGGGATGGGGGAGGATCTTGGCAGCAGCAGTGGATGCCAAGATCCTATGCCTGTTTTCCCAGCCCAACATGCCCCCTGAGGCTCCTCAGACATAGCTGGCATAGGTCCAAGGTGACCCATTGCCAGCCGGCCAGCTTATGGGGAGGTAAGTAAAAATGATTTTTACTTACCTCTCCCAAGCCATCTAGTCACACACACACACACACACACACACACACACACACACACACACACACACACACACACACACACACACACACACACCCCATTGCATGCAGTAAGCACTCAGTCAGCACTACTACTGCATCATGGAGGCTGGTAGGGGATAGGGATTGGGCTGTTAGTTTTTTTCCACACTTTTTTTATACCACCTTTCAAATAAAAATGTTCTGAAGTTGTATACAATTAAGCATGCAGTCTATTGATGTGAACACTTTTCTTAAAAGGCAAAAACTTTTTACTTCATAAGATGCATGAAAGTGTTGAAGGTATAGTCTGTTGAATCTATACTGTGGACCCAAAATACTCAAAGTGGGGGGAGACAGAATATTTCACCTACAGCCCAATCCTATGCCGGCCTCTGCTGGCAGAATGAGCATGTGCATTATCACAAATGTGCCGTAAGACACGTTGAGGCAGCGTGGAGGCTCATGGCAACTACTGGAAAGGCCTGCACCGGCCTGGTGGCACCATATCCTTATGGAGCTCCTGCCAGGCTGCGGAGGGGGCAGGGAAAGGGTGGAACAGGGGCAGGGAGGGGTGTTTCAGGGCGGGGGAGGACGAGTCATGCCCGGGAAAGGGGCAGGCTCGGCAGGAATCTTATCCCCCTTCCCAAGCTTGAAAACCCAACATGGAGCTGCTTGGATTTACTTGTCATTTAGCTGGCACACATCCAAGTATCCCCCACGAATGTCCCCTTACTTCAATGAGACCTCCAGCAGCCTCCAGCCCCACACTGGATACAGCAGAGCCTGCCCCAGCGCCGCTGCTTCCCAGCACGGGGGGCTGGTTAGGATTGCGCTGCCAATTTATTTTTATTTTAAAGATTTCAAACCTTGTTTTTCCACTTCTGGAAAAGAAACCTTAAGATTGCTTATAAGTTAAGAGCACAATCGATAATGTAATACAGCTTGATCTGGGAAACTCAATTGAAACAGTTGTTAAAAATATAGCTTTTTTGGACTTAACCATAGAACTCTGGGAGTAAGTCTCATTTAACTCAATAGGGTTAAATAGACATGCATAACATTGCATTGTTAGGCTGTAATTGTTAAGCCACTTCCTTTCAGCAAATGACTGTCACACCACTGGGCACATAGGCAGATCATGTTCATATTTATTCCAAAAACAATTACAGTACTACTGAGATCAATCTCGTACGCCCAAGTAAGCGTTCATAGAACAATAATGGTAGAACATACTATTCTCCTGACAGTTCTAAACATGGATTTCCAAACCAGTTCTCATCACTTTGAACCATGTTTCCTGGCACATTTGTACTGGAAGAATGACGCAAAAGGTTATGCCATGATGAATTATCTCAGACCTGTTTATCAGAAAGGCATCACAGAAAATATGCTAACTCTTGGAGCCTATGACAGCATACTATTGAGGTTAGATATATATTGTCTATGTAGGGTTGGAAACAAAGCAAACCACTTGGTTTTGAATTTGCCCCAAGCATTTTGTGATTCTTCAAAAATAATTCCTGCAGAAGATAATCTGGTTATTTTCATACATTGGATCAAATGTAGTTGTACCTCTATTGACAAGATGTTCTTTCCATCCAGCTCTTTCCTGAATTGTCCACATCACCAAAACCATGACATGTGGGTTTTTAGATGTTCCAGATGTGTAGCATTAGAGGGACTCATGCCATGTGACCTGGAAAACAATGGATTACCCCCTCTTTTTTTAAGACAAGTAAATCAGGAATCACAGAAATCTATAATTCAGTCCAGCAAAGATGGTCTGAACATGGGAGAAATAAACTGAGCTTCCCTGCTCACAGTGCCTTCCCCATTCACTTCAGTGGAGGAAGAAGCTCTGTAGAAGGTATACACATGAGGTTCCTTGTCCCTTGGAGTCAAATAGAGGAACCTCTGAGAGAGGATGGAGTTCCACATATGCAGTAAACAACTCAAGCGGAAATGCCACCTGATTTAGGGGAAGAGGCCCCTACTACAGTCCTTAAAAATAGGATCTCAGCTGAGTGGACAAGGAGAGGGGAAGGAGGTGAGGTGAAGTCAGCCAACTTACACTCTGGCTCCTCCTTGCTCTTACTCCATGTGTTTCTGTTTAAAATAAACAGGATGAGTAGAGAATGCTGGGAGTGCTCCCAGCATGCTCAGCTCATCGTGGTTATTTTAACCAGACTGCACAGAGTAAAAGAGAGGCAGTGCCACTAGAGCAGAAGGAGAGAGGGTGGGGGTAGGCTCTGAATTGGTGTGGTGGTCCATCCTTCCTTGCTGCTTTCCTAAGCAGATGTGAGCAAAGAGGAGGAGAGTCAGGAGGTGAACGTGGCACCTTTCTTTTCTCCTTGCAGCAGCACTGGAGGAAAAGGTGGGCTTGGGCTGCCTCGATCCTCTTCCCAGTCACTCTCAGCAAGCAGAAAGAGGATTGGAGAGCTGATTGAAATGTCTCTATAGATGGTGGGCAGGAGGGGGTGGCATCATTGCTATGCTGACCCTATATAGATATACAGTATATACGAAATGTTGGATTTTTCACCTACAAAAACGCATACAATCTACAGTAATGAAAACACCTCTTTTGTGGTTGTAGGAGTGTTATTTTCTTTTGTTTATAGGGGAAAGCCTTGTTTGTTTAGCAAACTATATATGTAGTTGTCACATACATAAATCTGTACATATCTAGATATGCGCAAACGATAACATCTAGATATGTGCAAACGATAAAATAATTTAAATGCATGAGGAGATTAAACTGATTGTGCCTCTCTCTCTCTCTCTCTCTCTCTCTCTCTCTCTCTCTCATGTAGAGTGCTTCAAATATATTCCATAGAGCAAATAAATTAAGGCATCCCTACCATATGAATATTCCCAGGAATGCTGGATCCTTGTTTACTGTATACTGTAATATAGCTTCAGTCATTGGGCAACGTGAATGCAGATGGTGCCTCCTCCATTGTGCTGGATGTACACCAAACGTCCACACCACTGTGATGAATGTCTTCCATGAAAGAAAGCACATGTCTAACTCCCTCCATGCAGATCCGCTGACTCAATGACTTATAAGCATCCTCCTGATCAAATAAGGATACCAACATCAAGCACATTGTGTTGCTGTTTGAAAATGCAAATTGTAAAAGGAAAATTCTACATGTTTCTAAAAAAAATGATAGAAGCATCAGAAAATGGTATGCCAGTTAATAAAGCAAACTTTCTGCAATTGCACATATCAAGCAAATACCTAACAAATATCAAGCCCTTCAGTTATATTGCCCTTATCAGCAGCAACCAGTATACGAGTCAAGTACCAGGACAACACAACTGGAAACATATGTGATCATTAAAACAGTGGTGTACATGTATTTGTTTTTCTTACCATGCAAATGTTCGGAAGCACCTAGGACAAGACGGTGCAAGCCAAGGCCCCCACCCCACTGTCCTCAATTCATGTAAAGCCTCTATAGAACATGTACACATATCTACTATTCTTCCCACGATCTTGCAACAGAGGCTCAGCTCAAATACAGGAGGTTTTTCAACATCATTTAAACATTTTATCCCACTCTTCTAACCAACACATCTAAGGTACAAAACAACCTCCCCAAATGGAAGAGCCTATACAAGAATTAACAATAACAGTAATTACAACAAACAGCGGCGTCATGAGCCGGCAGATCACCTTGGGGACGAGGGGTCGGCCAGCTCGGCACATCACCCCCACCCCCCAGCCGTGTCACCCCCACACCCCGGTAGCATCACCCCCCCCCCCGGCCGCATCACACACACCCCAGTATTCACCCCACGCGCTGGGAGAGGGCAACATGCTGGCAGGCCGAGCTGCATCTTCTTTGGCGGCTCGGCCACATCTAAGTAGGTTGGGCAAGGCTTCGAGTGGCGCATGCGCACAACGTTGCTCAAAGCCTTGCCCTCAGAAGGGCCAAATGAAGACCAAATTGGGCGTGTCACCCCCTCCCGCTGTCCCACCCCCCCACCCCGCCACACACTAGCGACACCAGTGACAACAAATACCTATTTCAGTTCTGAAATAGCTGTCTCCATTTGGTGCACGTGACTTTTGTCATCATAGGGAACATGACTGAGTTCACCACAGGTTTTGGAAGATTTTGCAGCTACCAATGACAGACTTGAGTCTATTGACTTGGACTCAAGTCGCGTCAGTGATTTGAGTCAGACTTGACTTGGCGAGTATAAAAGACTCGACTCAAGACTTGGAGCCTTTTACAACAAGTTGAATTTTATTCAGGTTTAAACTCATTTTCCTCATTAAATAGATAGGGACTCGCAACTTGCAACCAAAGACTCGGGACTTGGGGGCAAAGACTTGGGACTTGAGACTTGGACCCAGGGACTTGGGACGATTTGAGACCTGGAGTCAGAGACTTGATCCACATCCCTGGCTACACACCTTTTTGCTATGTTTCTGAATACCTGTGGACGGCTGTTTTCTTGCTTGGCTTGCATTAGAAACAAATGGCTGGACTAGATGGCTCTTTGGTCCAAGTCAGCACCATTCTTCTTATATTCATATAGAATCTCACATGTCCTCATTCTAAAACATTTTGAGTGATCTCAAGAGGACTAGTCTCTCTGTTCTGGGCTGATTTCTTAAGATCACCATGTAACAGGTTCACAGCAATTCCATCTGAAGAAGTGTAACAGATTAGCTGCTCCAAGTCTGTTCCTTTTTCCATAAACTCAGTTTTTACTTTAAAAAAATTATTTTTTTCTCATTATTTGTAATCCTTTGCTCATTTTTTTATGGTTGATCATTCTGAATTGCTAATTTGGGGAGAGCCAAAGCTGACCTCATTTTGAAAACTTTCACAGAACAACGGGGCTAAAACTTGAATTCCTGCAGTTTGTTGGCACTGGGCAGTTTGTTTTCTTACTTTACGCCTGTTTTGCACTGTGTAGTGCTGTGCTTTTTAAGTATTCTAGGTTCAACTAAGTTGGCCAAAACTGGATAGAAAATAAACACTGTATGGCATGGAAGTTTGTAGGAAGTATGCCAGAGACAAAACACATTCAAGAAGGTACACTGGTTGAAGCAAGTACAGATGTGATATATCATTCACAGAAATGACAAATGTGTCTGTTTAGGCTTTTTGTCAGACTAGTTGCTGTTAAAGTGAAGTAAAAATCTGTGTTTTGTTCACAGAAAGATTCCTTACATTTTGGTGTGTGAAATATTTGTTATCTCACTGTAAAAGATAGAGCTTTCTGGACACAGAAGTCAAGTTGTTCCCCTTCCTGACATGTTGTGAATAACGTCTTTTTCAAGGGAATTCTTCACAAACCAAACATTTTAAGACGTCATGTTACTGGATGTGCTTCATTAACATGCATCCTTGATTGTGTTTAACTATGGTCAGAGGCGTCGCTCCGGTAGGGGCGGGGCTGTAAGTATCGCTGCGGTCATAGTCTCTTTACCGAACGAGGAGGAGGCAGCCCCGCCCCCTCACTGTCCGAGCCAGTCCCCTACGGAGAAAGCAGCAGGCAGGGTCTCTTCCCTGCCGGTTTCTCCGCAGGGGACTGGCTCAGACAGTGAGGGGGCGGGGCTGCCTCCTCCTCGCTCGGTAAAGAGACTATGACCGCAGCGATACTTACAGCCCCGCCCCTACCGGAGCGACGCTTCTGACTATGGTGTTGGTGAGGACAGCTAAGGTTGTTATCTTTTGTTAGATAACAATTTGTTTTCCTGGATCAAGAAGCTCTTAGGAGATGGCTTTTGTCACAGGGTCAAACTTGCTGTACTGTACCAGCAAGATGTGGTTGCTCATGGAATTCGGCATGCTCTGCCAAATCCTATCCCCCGTCATGAACCTTACACTAGCACCTTGGATTTGCACAGGCCACTTTGCAGGCGCACATCTGAGAAGGCCCACTGGGCCTGCTGGGGCTCTACCCAGGGGAAAGGGACATTTGTAGCACTCCCCAAGGAGTGCAAAAGCTCCGCCGGTGTGGGCCCAATCCTGCCTAGGATGCAGCGGGTGCCTTAGATGTGACGCTGCTGCATTCTACACAGAATTGCACTGTAAGTCCCCCCCCAAAGGACGTACCATGAAAGGTATCAGCTGGCCTATGCCATGTCTCTGCCTCAGAATGGAATTTGTCATCAATTAACCAAAAGCAAACTAGTGACTAGCGATCTGGGTTTCTTTACTCTCCCTGCAAAATGCCCTCGCACAGTTCATGACACATAGGCTTTGCTTCCATTAAAGCACGATCCGCGTGTGCCAATTTAAAATGACAGTTCCCAGGAAAATAGTTGTTTACACAGCACCAAAGTCAGCATTTATAAATAGCAACCTTTTAACTCACTGCTAAAGTTGCTCTGCCATCATGCCCTGCACCTCCAGAAGATGACAAAACCCTCAGAGGTCTCATTTGGAATTCCAGTTCTCTCCCCCCCCCCCTTCCTTTTTAATTGCGTTCACCATTGACTTGGAAAAATGTCTGCAGACCTTAACACCATCATTTATTTAACGTGCTGTGAATCTACACCACCAGTCCAGTTGTTTGAGTGCCTGGAAATGTCTGTGCAAGGAAAGACTCGGGAAATGTTTCTTTTCAGGCAACCCTGCTGATGAAAATGTGCTTAGTGCTTGTCCAAAATTCTGTCTCATATTGTTGTTTTTGGAGAACTTATCAGTGAAATTTTCATAACCGGTGGTAAAATTGTACACAAAGTTAGTATACGATGGCATTTTTGGATGCTATGTCAGAAGAGTTGGATCATATGAGTAGCATGTCAAGAAGCCTTAAATGATAACACTTACAGCTAACATAGTCCAATAAACCTCATATCAATCAAGTCAGAGGTCTGTTTGTTTAGGCATTTGCAGTTAGGAAAGCAGATGGGACGCAAATAATTAAGTCGTCGCGAAAGTGCTTTACGGCACTTTCGCAACACCTTAGGGCGGGAGAACGCTCGTTCCTCCGCCCTAATTAACGATAGGATTGCGCAGTGGATATTATAAATTGCATTAAAATGGAAAATGCAGGAAACCCTAAGGAAGTTAGAGATAGGGCTGTACGTATGTATGTTTTATAATGAAAAAATGAACTGAAAGGGGTCTATTTGGATCATTTTTCCCCATTTGTTTCAAAAGGAATACTAATAGGAATGCAAAAGTAACTGGCAACTTATCTTTTGTTACTCATTTTATTTTGTTCTTTTCCCCCGCTGCTTACAATATTTCTTGCCTCATAGCAGCAGCAGCAGCAACAGCAGCAATAGTGGAGCTCATTTTGGTGATTTCCCCAGGCAACCAACTTTTTTTTCTTTTTTAACCGGAAAGCCCAGACATTGCATCTTAAGGCAGACAGAATTTTTTCCCATGTACGCTGTGGAACAATGTAACATTCAGGCATTCTGAGCTGGGGAGGGAGGATAGTAGCTTCCAGGAGGTGGCTGCCGAAATAAAGTTCTGCTGCTGCCTCACCCAAAATATTGTAAAAAAGAGAAAAAAGAAATGAAAACAATGAGTAAAGAAAGGAATGTCAGGTTTATGGATGAACAACTAAACAATAGGTTTATGGATGTGCTGCTAAACGATAACTAAAAAACTGTTTATGGAGAAACAGGTATATGGATGAACAACTAAACAAAGAAGTTTTTAAAAGAATTGTCCCCCTAATTTCCTCCCCAACCTCCCCCCATTTTTATTTTTGCACAATCCTAGTTGGATGTTCTGTGGAATGCCATAGAATTAATGTTATAGAATTTCAAATCTCATGAAAGTTTATTTTTTTTATTTTTTTTCACATTTTTATACCGCCCTTCCTCCAAGGAGCTCAGAGTGGTGTACATATTTCCTCCCCTCCTTTTTGTCCCCACAACAACCCTCTGAGGTAGGTGGGGCTGAGAGATAGTGACTGGCCCAAGGTCACCCAGGAAGCTTTGTGGCTGAGCGGGGATTTGAACCTGTATCTTCCAGGTCTAAGTCCGACTCCCAAACCACTACACCATCCTGGCTGTTTGGTCTGGAGAAGTACAAGGGGAAATTCTGGATACTAATGAGCATGATTCAATAGATCCAAATCACGCTGGTATGAGAGATTCATGCACAGGTCTCCTGACTTTCTAACTTTAAAGGTCTGACATTGGATTCCAAGCAGTACTGCTGGCAGAAGCCAAGATTAATGCTTCCTCCCCCTCTATACCATTACAAATACAAAAGGAGATGTTCAACTTTATAATTTGTCAATAACAATAAGGGGTGGAATCCAAACCCTCTCTTTCACTTGCACACACTGTCTCGTGTTCATGGTTTTTGGAGATTCATTTAAGCAATGTGTATGTGGGTGTGAACTTACTCTCAGATTTGTTTACTGCTTTCCAATTATTTTCAACGCCTGTTAATAGTGTATAATATTATATTTTTACAAGGTTGGTCTGCAATCCGCTTGTTTTGCTCTAATGTCTTCTATATTCATGCATAGGAAATAATGAAAATGTCATCTGCTAAAGTATTAATTCAAAATCTATGAGCCATCAAATATTCCTCTGTCATTAAAAAAAAAATACATTCCTGATATACATTGGTTTGTCTTATCTGATTTGAGCAATTACTTGCCATGTTGCTAGTCTGTGTATAATTACTAATCTCGCCATTTCAGCTGCACACACTTGGATGAAAAAGCTATTAAGTCAGTTAAGAGGAATGCAAAAGTGTTAATAAACATGAGATGCCAAACTCAGATTTGTAACTAATGCCATAAACCAGCACAGCCCCAATTCATACATATTATCACGCTCCTTGGGTTTCCTGGAGATAAGTCATCCAAGAAAAACAAGACTTGTGTTACAAAAATATTATGCCCAGTTTTTGTTCCTGCCTCTAGTTCTGCTTGACAGAAAACTAGAGGCAAGAAATAACTCATTATTATTACTAAAAGTTATTATCCTAGTGAAACCAGGACACTGTACCAACAATATAAACATGAAATTTGGCTTCTGCCTCAAAGAGTTTACACTTTAACTTCTTCAGCCATGTCTACAGTTTATGTAAAGTGGATAAATGTAGAGATGGGCAAACTGGATCTGGGTCACCTCAACATTATTCATTAGTTTTCCTATCGAGTTCTGTGAAAAAGAGTTAAAGATCAGTAATTTTTCCTGAACAAAAAGGAGACGAAGGGGAACAAACAGGAAGCAAAATGTAGGGTTGTGTGTTGAACACGCACGTTTTATAGCGCTTATTGAGAGTTGTCATTTGGGCAGGGAAGGTAGATGTACGAGTGCACTTTTTGGAAGCATGAGGAAAACCTTCAGGAGAACACCTCACACACAATTTAAGAACCAAACAGCCCAATCCTTCTTAAATTCCCGCATAGCGATGCAGCTGTACCAACAGGGTGCACGTTGTATCCTGTGGGAGAGTTTCAGGCCCCAAAGATTTGTTCCCTTTCCCGGGAGTAAGCCCCTTGCAGCTTGAATGGGTCTGGCATAAGTCCAAGTGGACCTAGGAAGGTGGATCAAGGCCTGGGATAGGATATCAATGACGCCTCTGCCACCGATACTGCCCCCATCCAGGTCTTTTCTGCCCCCATTCTGCCCCCTCCCCACCCCATTCCTCCCCCTCCCTTCCTCCTTCCTGCCCCCTGTGCTGACTTATGGCACTGGAGGACAGCCAGGCCATGCTGAATGGAGTGTTGCATTTTGCGACAGCCCATAAAGGGCCTTACACCACCGGAACACTCGTTCCAGCGTCGTAAGACGCTCTTAGGATTGGGCCAAAACTGTAATAAAGCAATTACACTGCGTGCATGCACACAATCCAAGAATAAGCAGCCAGACCTGCCTCACCCAGCACAGAGGAACTACTACACAAGCCAGTGTGATGATTGGAACAGTCCATATTGCAACATGAGAAGCCAAACTTCTCAGAAGAACCACAGCTCAGATCAAAACCATTTCACCAATTCGTGATCAGGGCAAGTTTATTTTTGAACCATGCTTGAGAAAACGTTGGTAACGTTTTTAGATTAAATGACATGAGTTTTAGAGTAATCAGAGCCAGTGTGAGTAAAATGTAGGACTATGACCTGGGTTCAAATACTCAGACCAATACGGTATCTCCTCAGCTATATAGCTCATTGGATGACCTTGGATGGAACATCCACTCGCTCAGCCTAACCTCACCTGACAGGGTTGTTGTGAGCACAGGAGCAGGCACCACCCGTAGCTCCTTGAAGAAAGGGCAGAACAAACAAGTATAATTAACAACAGTACTAAATAATAGTTTGGGGAATTGCACACCTTGATGGTCTCCTCATAGTTTTCCTTGATTGATCTTATTGCTGTTTTTATATCTTTCGTCTGCTCCTTATTTTCTGACCCTGCACTGCAGTGCAGCCTTTAGTACCCCACCTTTTAATCTGTACTTGAAGGCTTAGGGACCCTGCAGACCAGAGCAAGATTTAACACAGCACAAAAGGATGCAGATGGAAAGAAAGACTGGCAAACCCTTATGCCAAAAGGAGAACTGTTTTCTACCCTTGCATTGGGGCTGTTTGGATCCTAGCCTGATTCTCACAGTGAGTTGAGGAGCATCCCTAATTTCATTTTAACTTGAGTTGGTGACAAATCAGTTCATTTTATGAGGTTTGGATGCCTTCTTAAAATATGACTGGAAAAGGATTCATTCAGAGGCACATGAATACCATGTTCTATCCATGTTGCGAGTCTTTGAGAATCCGTTCCATGAGGGCTGATGGTTCAAGCAAAGGCCTCGCTAAAAAAAGGGGATGTGGAGGAAAGGCCATTGGCATCTCATTTCACTGCAACCAAATTCTTAAGCCTTCCGATTACATCAATACTAAACAAAATTAAAAATGTGACAGCTATCCGTAGAGCCCTAAAGTGCATTTCTTTATTTCCAGGGGTTCTGACCATAAGGAACTAGCATATATTACTTTGGAAAAAAATTGGCAACAAAGTTAAAAAGGCTATTTTCTGCTTCACTGGTCACATAAATTACATTTTATGTAACATTCTAATTGTAATGTTAGCTAGAATTCACCCCTGCCTTTCTTATTCATCCTTTAACGAGTATAGCAGTGTACATCTTTCTGTTTTGTACATTTCTGTTACAATGATGGAAATTGTTCTTCAGTCATTCATTAAAATCATTTCAAAGTCAGAGCAAAATGGTTAAACTTCTGTTGGGTAGGAGGACCCTCTTCACTCCAATCTACGGATTTCAGCCAGTTTTACTGAGACTAATTGGATATCAAAAGGAAAACATAGTAGCATGCCAGAGACTCTCGGAAGAGAGGATAGGCAAGCCGAATGGTCCAAATGCAAGATTTATTCCTGAGGTTCTTTCTCAGGAGAGATAGCCACAAACAGACTGCTGTCCCCTCCTTTTTAGAATCCATCTTTCTTCAGCCCAACGTAAGTCATGGAATGAGCTGCTTGTCTGCAGACAACCCAGGGCACTCCAAATACTGGCCTGGACCAAGGTATGGAAGTACAACATACTTTCCCCTCAGATGTAAAAACTATAAATATAAAGTTCAGTTATAACACAATTCTACAACAGTGAACAAAACTAACAGCCCATTCCAATGCAAAGGCTAAGCAGCACAAGACAGACATAAAGTCAACATAAGTCGTTTACGGCGACTTTATGTCTGGAATGCGACGATTTACGGCGAAGTTATGTCGAAGTTACGGCCGAAGGACATAAAGTCAAAGTTACGTCGAAGTTACGGACGAAGGACATAAAGTTGACATAAAAGTGGGCGTTCCAGGGGCGGACTGTGGGCGTAACGGGGGTGGCAACCAATTAACGTTGGATTCCAGACCCTGGTAAGCACAGACACGCCCCCTCCTACATAGATGCTGACACAAATTTTATGTCGACCAAAAAGGTGGTCGTAAATTCGAGGAGACCCATTGGAGCCATTTTACCTTACCCACTCCAGCCCTCTCCTGAAAACTTCTAACACCCCACTCCTGAGTTATGTCAGAGTTACGCTGGAGTTGCGGCAGCAAGGTCTGGAAATGGACAGAGTTATGCCAAAGTTATGGAGCCTATCAGCACCCAGCACCACCCAGCCTCTTTCCCACAAAAGCCCAGCCCCAGCCCTCCAGTCTCTCTCTCTCTCTCTCTCTCTCTCTCTCTCTGAGCATGTGGCGTGGGACTCTGTCCCCCACAGCCACAAAGTGGGACTTTGTTGGTGGAGGGCAAAATTCACAAACACCCCACTTCTCTCTTCTCTTCTCCTCTCTTCTCTCTGCCCCCCTCAAGGGCAGAGAGGGCTGTTCTGGCTGTGGCCAAACTGTTTACAGCTGTGCCTGGGCAGCTGCCTCCATGCAAGCATTTGCTAACCCATGTCTTTCTCCCAGTCTCTCTCCCCACACACACACACACACACACACACACACACACACACACACACACAGGCAACAACACCAGCAGGTAAGAGCAGGATCTGGGATGACATGTGTTATGACTTCTGTCTGTTCATGCCAAAATGTTTGACTTCTGCCTGTTGTAGCCAATATGTATGACTTCTGTCTGTTCATGCCAAAATGTTTGACTTCTGCCTGTTGTAGCCAATATGTATGACTTCTGCCTGTGTATGCCAATATGTAGAACTTCTGCCTGTTAGCACACATATATATGATAGCAGCCTCTTTACCAAAGTGTCCTCTGATAGCTGCCTGTCGCCATGTGAGCAGAAAACTCTGTTCGTGTAAATGTGACTTGCCTATAGACAAAAGCGTTGTAACTCTCTCGCACCTTTGCCCCCCACAGGGTCTACTACAGGTGAGTGTTGATAGGCTTGCCATGTTTGTAACCCTACAGTTGTGCTGTTTGTTCTCTCCTTCACTGTTGTCCTTTGCAGGAACATGCCCTCCTGACGTCCAGGTAAGCTCCTCACACTGTGACATGCTCTTGACACCTAGCAGCTGTGTAATCTGTTCTCTTCCTGCAGGCGTTTGCAACCAACACACTGGCTTGTCTTCAATGGCAATCGCTACCACACACCAGCTGACATGTAACTCCTCCTTGTTTTTTGTCTCCCCAGGAACGTCCACTACCACCTACCTTCCTGGGAGCACCCCTGGGGCTCCAGGCAGGGTGCCCCACTGTCGTCTGCCTCGATGCAGCCAGAGGTCAGGGAGCCAGCCCTGCAACCCTCCTCAGCTGCCGCCACTGCTGCTACTCCACCTCCCTGGCTGTCTTACTTGCTGTCCCTCCCCTTTCTATGGAGCAGGCTGTGGTTCCACAGGGGAAGAGCCTGCGTCTCCAGGTCCATGGGGCAGGTGTGCTGCTGCTGCTGCTTTCAGATTGGCTGCTGTGACTACCCCTGGCAGCCTGGCCTGGCCATCTCTGCTAACGTTCCAGAACAATAAAGACGCCCCTCGGGCAGAGCCCCCTTGAAACATATGTGCTCAGTGTTACACAAGCATTGCCCCTCCACACAAAGACAGCCCCCAGCACACAAGCCCCTGCATGAATCTCATCCAGGGACTGCCACTTCCTTCCCTGGGAGAACACAGCAGGGGGGCTGCCAGACCCCCATGGCACAGAGGGGAGGGGGGAGTTGGGGGGCCTGTCAGGCAGGCAAACAGTGACAGGCACCACGGAGCCCATAACAGGGCTGCTTGTGGCTGCTGCGTCTGTGTAGTGGCCGCTCGGCAACCGGGGATCTCACCCACCAGGGCGTCTGCCCGTCATGGAGTCCGTCCCGCCCAAAGTCCGCCCGTCATGGAGTCCGTCCCGCCCAAGGTCCGCCCGTCATGGAGTCCGTCCCGCCCAAGGTCCGCCCGTCACGAAGCCACTTCCGCCCAAGGTCAGCCCATTTCTGTGTGGCTTCTGCCCAAAGTCCGTCCGTGTCGGTGTGGCTTCCGCCCACAGTCCGTCTGCATAAGAGGTGCCCATGTCTGCATTGTCTTCATCTGCGGAGCGACCCCTGTGTCCCTATTGGTCTCTGCAGACCCCTCTCTCTGTATCTCTCTCCCACCAGCCTTGTTGTCTGTCTGTCTGTTTCTGACCCACCCGTGCCCCTCCCCAGCACCCACTGTCTGCCTGCCTGTGTGTCTGCCTCCCCTCCCACTCCCTGATGATGGAAGCTGGCAACCCCCCACCCCGCCAGAGCGCCTGCTGCGACACGCCGTAGTTGCCCCACCTGGGGTCGTGATGAGCTGCGTGAGCCCTTCACGCTCGCAGCAGACAAGCCCATGGCATCTCTCGGTCATGGCCGGGGCACAGAGCATGAAGCACACTGGGATGCCTTCTTTGTGGGCATTGCCCCGGCCCTGGAGGCCCAGGGCTTCAGGCAGCGCACGGGCAAGTCATGTCAGAGGCAGTTCCAGACCTCATGAGACCCCCCTTGTGTGTGACTTTCCCATCCCCCTCCTTCCCTTCCCTCCCCCGCTCACCCCCCATGACTTCCACGTGCGGCCTCAATGTGGCTTGGGGGTGGCTACGCCTTCTGCAGGAGGGAGGGGACGGCCACTCTCCCCTGCAGCAGGCAGCTACTGCACAGGGTACCCTGTGGCAGCTGGCTCAGGCACCTCGCTCACCTGTCACCTGCCCTGCGCCCGCCACATGACTGGCGCAACCCCATGCCTGCGGTCAGCCCCTTTGCGACCGGGCTGCGACAGACACTGCGGCAGCTGCCATGGATGGACGCTGACAAATGCAGACACAGGCCTGCACATGCACGAGCCAGACACCGAGCCTGCAGAGCCTGCCTGCCTGGGAGGTAAGTGTTGCCTGGATCCTGGGGTGGTGCTGGGCCACAGAAACTGCAGCCTGCCTAACTCAGGCATAACTCTGACATAACTCAGACATAACTTATGTCAAACTTAGGCTGAACTTACGGCAACCTTATGCCAGATTTGCGGAGGAGTTGCGTTGGAATGAGCTGTAAGAGCCCAATCCTATTCTCCCCTGCCCCCGGCCGACGCAGCAGCATCAAAATGGCTACTGCTGCATCCTGTGTGGAGAGCAGTTGTGGAGGTCTCCTCTGTTCTCTTACCCAGGGGTAAGCCTCCATGGTGTGGGGTGGTCTACTCAAACTTGTACCAGCTATGAGATGGTGCAGGTCCGCATGGACCCACACCATGGGATTGGGTCTAGGAAGGGGGTTAAAATTTGGTGGCCCTAATCCACCCCCTTCTCAGACATGATCTGCCCATCCCCCATCCCTGTTGCCACCTCATTCTGCCCTCCCTCAGCCCCATTGCCGTGTTGTTTTGCCCTCCAGGACCCACCGCATTTATATAGACATAAGCGATTTTTGGGTTACTTTTACAGTACACATTATCACACATACATTAAAGGTCAAAGCTGTCTTGAAATAATTGTAAGAATTGCAAAATTATACAACAATGAAATGTAATCTGGCCATTCCATTCTAGTTCCACTCCCCTTCCTCACACACATGCCATTTAAAATACAGTTACCTCCTGAAATAGGAAAGTTTCCCCTTGTCAATTACGTTATATTAGTGGCTTGAGTTTTGGAAATTCTGCCATGTATTTTCCCAAAATGAAAAATAAAATTATGTTTTGCATGAATCATCCATGTTATGGTCTTCATAAATCTACATCATTACCAAAATACGTTCCAAATTGCTGTGTAAATAACACGATCTGAAAACACTGGCTCAGAGGAATGGGATATTATGTCAGAACAAGACTGGTTCTAATATGATGGCACAGCACTATCACGTTGTCAGTGGATGACATTTCTGTGGTGCTATACCAACTTGGAGACATCTGACTTTGATACAGAAACAGATGTGGAAATATTGAACTTTGCATACAATATTATGCCTGCATCAATTTGTGGGAAAGCAACCTCAAACCATAAAAACAAAACAAGATTTTTCAAAAGTGCCTATTCTAGTGGTATAGTGATAGCGCTTGCTATAGCTGTAATAGACACCCCAGGCTTTCAGGACCCCAAATATACTACTTGAAGTTGAAAGAGACTTCTTGAGAGATCTCATGCTGCCATTTTGACCTCTTTAGAACTCTCCCAGTGCCACAGCACCCCTTTCATGAGAAAAATGGGTGTCACATTTTAATACTGATAAATGCAATTAAGAAAGTGTTCTTCAGTGTTATGCACCAGTTCAACCATCACCTGCTTATGTACTCATCACCTTCTCAAAAACATTTTTCCGGCTCTATTTCCATTGTCTTTAGCCCCCTTCCCCACTTCATGCCTTGATCCTGTCAAGCAGTATTCAGTGATAGGTAGGCTCTCCAGGTTGTCTGATGCAACCCAACCAGAGTTTTCCAAGATGGAACCGGTGATGTCACTAGGTGGACTCTGCTCATATAACAAGGCTGCCATTGCTTTAAAATGGACTGAAAATATGTTACCAGGGCAGGATCCAGCAATTAAGGGTTAAGTCTCAGCAGCAACCCTAAACTGGCTTGAGACAAACCTTTGCTAATTGTCTCCACCATTGCTGCAGTGTGCAAAAGTGTGCTGGATCCTGTCCTGGATCGGGCCTGCGCTGATGTAAGCAGAGGCCTCCTCAGGGTAAAGGGACATTTACCCCGAGTAATGGCCCAGCCGCCCCAATGGGTCTCCTCAGATGTGCGCCGGCAAAATGACTGGCGCAAATCCAGGAGGCCCGTGTAATGCCTGGGAACGGGGAAAGGATCTGGCGGAGCGCACCACCAATGATCCTTCCCCCTTCCAGGCCCGGCCACCCAATCCCCCCTCACATTCCACCCCATTCCGTCCTCCCCACACCTTACCTGCATCTGGTGGCAGCCTGCATCCGGGGCAGAGTGAGTGGTGCCGGTCTCGATTCCATTGCTGTTTACTGTCCGGACATTGAAAACGTGCCTTATGGCACATTTGCGACACCCGGCGCAGGCAGAATGATAGTTCCGCCGGTCCTGTCTTTGACAGGATTGTGCTGTGTGTCAAAATCTACTGAATTGCCACATTTCCCCCAGCACCCAGAAGGACTGCAGAGATTCTCAATGTGATTCTCAACCCTGGAGCCTGGGGAGTGCCTGGGACAAACTCCTGTGGCCTTAAACTGCTGCTATTAAATGCCAGGTCGGTTAATAACAAGATCTCCCTAATTCGGGATTTAATCCTGGAGGAGGGTGCCGACCTGGCTTGCATCACGGAGACCTGGTTGGATGCGGCTGGTGGTGTGAACCTTTCCCAGCTGTGTCCACCTGGATACCGGGTAATGCAGCAGCCGCGGCTACAGGGGCGAGGGGGTGGTGTTGCTGTGGTCTATCGGGATTACATCTCCCTCACCGGATACCCTGTCCCACAGTGTACCGGGTTTGAGTGTCTCCGCATCATGCTACAGGGGCAAGACAGGATGGGATTGCTATTGGTGTACCATCCACCTGGTTGCCCATCGGCTTCCCTACCTGAGCTGACCAGGGTGATCTCGGCGGTGGCACTGGAGTCCCCACGCCTGTTAGTGCTGGGGGACTTCAACGTTCATGCCGAGGCCCCTGTGACAGCAGCGGCTCAGGACTTCATGGCCTCCATGGCGACCATGGGCCTGTCTCAATGGATCACGGCCCCAACGCATGGTGCAGGGCACACATTGGACTTGGTGTTCACTGGTGGGTACGGGGATGGTGATCTGCCCATGGAGGAGATTAAGATCACTCCTCTGTCTTGGACGGATCACTATCTGGTGAGTTTCAGACTGGCAATGTTTAATCACCCCTGCAGAGCTGGGAGACCGAATTGTATGGTCCACCCCCAGAGACTGATGGATCCGGATGGTTTCCTGAGGGCTCTGGGGGAATTCCCAGCTTCCCGGGTCAGTGATTCATCTGATGCTCTGGCTGCCCTGTGGTATGGGGAGGCAGCTAGAGCATTGGATCAGATCGCTCCCGAACGGCCACGGCCTTGTCGTCGAGCCAAGGCGGCTCCTTGGTTCACTGAGGAGCTGCGGGCAATGAAACAACTGGGCCGACGCCTAGAGCGACAGTGGAGGAAAGCTTGTGATGAATCTGACCGAACACAGGCTAGAGCCCATTTCAGGGCCTACTCTGTGGCGGTGATGGCAGCGAAGAAGGCGTTTTTCTCTGCCACCATTGCGTCTGCGAGTAGCCGACCAGCGGAGCTCTTTTGAGTTGTCCGGAATCTGCTCCACTCGGCTCCTGTAGCGAGTGAGTTGGAGTGTTCGATGGACCGCTGCAATGAGATCGCACGGCACTTCGCAGATAAAATCGCTCAGATTCGCCACGACTTGGACTCTGGTTTAACAGTTCCAGAAGTTGTCCCTACGGCATCTGTCAATTCCATCGTTTTGGATTCTTTTCACCTTATACAGCCAGAGGATGTGGATAGGGTCCTCTGTAGTTTGAGATCGTCTTCCTGCCCGCTTGACCCTTGCCCAGCTTGGCTAATACGATCTGCGCGGGTTGGGCTGGCCGACTGGGTGGAACCTATTGTAAATTCATCTTTGCGAGAGGGAGTGATGCCTAGCATCTTGAAGACTGCAATTGTGCGTCCCCTCCTGAAAAAACCATCTTTGGATTCCTCCAATTTAAATAACTATCGGCCAGTTTCCAATTTGCCTTTTTTGGGTAAGGTGATTGAGCGGGTGGTGGCATCTCAGCTCCAGGGGATACTAAATGAAACGGAGTATCTGGACCCTTTTCAGTCTGGCTTCAGGCGGGGCTTTGGGACGGAGACAGCCTTGGTCGCCCTGCTGGATGATCTTCGCCGAGGACTGGACAGGGGGAGTGCATCCCTGCTGGTCCTTTTGGACCTCTCGGCGGCTTTCGATACCATCGACCATGGTATCCTTCTGGGCCGGCTGGCTGAGTTGGGACTAGGGGGCACTGCATTGCAGTGGTTCCATTCCTACTTGGCTGACAGGTCCCAGATGGTGATGCTGGGAGATGCCTGTTCGGCGCCCTGCCCTTTACAGTGTGGGGTGCCACAGGGTTCTATTCTGTCTCCCATGCTTTTCAACATCTACATGAAACCGTTGGGACAGATCATCCGGGGATTTGGAGTTGAGTGTCACCAATATGCTGACGACACCCAACTCTATCTCTCCTTGCCATCTTGCTCCAGGGAGGCTGTGGAAGTCCTGGAGCGCTGCCTGGAGGCGGTTGGGGTCTGGATGAGGACTGTGGAACTCTGCCACAACTGTGGAACTCCCTGCCAGGGGATCTGAGAACTACCCCCTCCCTCATGACTTTTCGGCGAGGGCTCAAAACGTTTTTGTTTCGTCTAGCATTTGGGTGATGGGTTGTAATCTGCCTCCTGTGTCTCAAGATGCTCTGCCATGCTGCTTTTGTGCTCCATATTGTCCCCCCGTGGATTTTATTATTTTTAAATTAATGTATTGTTTTAAACTTTTCTGTATTTTAAACTATGTTTTTTAATTTTTGTTGTAAGCCGCCTTGGGCATTTGCCTCGGCATAGGATAAGGCGGGATATAATTTTTTAAAATAAATAAATAAATAAATAAATTGTAGAGATACACACAGTAGAGAATCCTTTGCCTGACACCCAGAGCGAGGACCACTCCTCACATCTGCAAAATCCTCAGTGGCAACTGTGACATTCTGTGCCTCTTCCTCTGCTTGTACTCCTGTGGACCTATTACAGCGGTTTGTGTATTGTGTAAGGCCAGCAGGTGCCGCAGCGGGTTAAACCGCTGAACCATAAGCTGTTGATCGAAAGGTCGGCAGTTCGAATCCGCGACGGGGTGAGCTCTCGTTGCTTGGCCAGCTCCTGCCAACCTAGCAGTTCCAAAGCATGTTAATGCGAGTAGATAAATAGGTACCGCTTGCGGGAAGGTAAACAGCGCTCCGTGTTCCAGCTGCATGCTACGCTCTGCGGCAAGGAGAGTCATGTCGGCCACATGACCACGGAGGCGTCTTCAGACAACGCTGGCTCTTCGGCTTTGAAATGGAGATGAGCACCACACCCTAGAGTCGGACACGACTGGACTTAATTGTCAGGGGTCACCTTTACCTTTACCTATTACAGATTAGTGTATGTCTAACCCTAGAAATACACTAACCTGGGGAGGCCAAAATAAAAACAAAGACAATCCCACGGGGCATTTGTGATAACAGCATCCCAGCCAGATCAGCTGTTGGGTACATAGTCACCATTAATTATAGCATTATTGGTTCACCAAAGGCACTCTTTGCCATTCTCCACCTGCTCTCAGCAGAGGATCAGAAAATGAATTTTAATTCTTTGGAGCTAATAGATTATTCATGGAGATTTCACTGCTCTCAGCTGCAGCAAGCAGAACACAACACCATTTGAAGCAACTGGAGATCTCTTCTCTACTCTGTGAGCTGTGAAATATGAGCATGAAAACAGTGTCAGTATTCCAGTTATGACAGAACAACCAATATCTGGGGAAAGGCTTGTCAATATATTTTGGAAATTGCCATTGAATTTGGAAGAAGGATCTAGTCAACAACGTTCTGAGCACTAGTTCCAGTTCGTAATTTGATATTTTAAGATTCACTTGCCCAGAAAGCGCTGCTTGAAGTATTCCAAATGACTTTCCATTATTAATTGTGAAACAATGCATGCCTGCATTAACAATTTACGGCTTGGCTTTTGAAAAGATTGAATTATTCAAGTTTCCATTCCAGTCCATCAAGTCATCACTTCATGCTACAGTTGAAGCGCGATGAGCATGCATGTGTGAACCAGTCCTCACATTCACTAGCTTTATTCCCACATGTTTGTCATTTGGTCACTGCACCAATAAGTAACTAGCTTGTATGAATGAGCCATTGCTGACCAAACCATCATGTCATCTCACTCCCGATCTCAATCCGGTCACATGTTCAGCTGAGAGTTATCAAGTGAGGATAATGTATATAGATGTGTGAACCAGCCACAGTATAAGTGAAGGTCACCCAATCCTATCCAGCACTGCTGCAGCGTGGGCACCAGGCCCACGCTGTATCCTGTGCCAGAGAGGAGTGAGCTGGGGTCTCGTCGGACATTCATCCCCTTACCCTGAGTAAAAACCCAGCCTCTGCTATGGGGCTACAAAGGCTTACCAGATTTTGAGGTGCCCAAACTGCCCCCCCTACTTTTTTCTCCGCCAGAATTATTTTCAATTTTCTTTCATTTTCAGGCCACTTTGCCTATGTTCCTCTTTTTTTCTTTTTTCTTTTGCAGAGCGCCGCCACTTTTATTTTTATTTGATTACTGGCTGGCCAGCTGTCGAGCCAGCCAGGACTTCTCATGATTTTTGCCATTGCTGCTGCCGCCACCGCTTCCACAACTCTTCTAGGCTAGAAGAACCTTCCTTAGCCTTCCTTAGTTCTCCTTAGTTCTAGCCTTCCTTAGTTCTCCTGGGCACCGCCATCTTGGATCTCGCAAAATCTCACAAGATCCAAGATGGCAGCGCCCAGGAGAACAAAGGAAGGCTAGAAGAGTCGTGGAACCAGCGGCGGCGGCAGGAGGGGGCAGACCTGGAAAACTGGGACAGACCCAGTTCCGGGCTCCGGAAACCGGGACTGTCCTGGTATCTCTGGGATGAATGGTAAGCCTAGCTACACAGGTCAGCACCACCTAATTTGGTGGTGCTGAACTGAGAAGCCCTGTATCAGGATTGGAGGCCTAGGAGGGTGGATAGGATATCGCATCCAATGAGGACACCTATCCCACCCCTCCCAAGCCCAATTCACCCCCTCTCTGACGTCCCCCTGCCCCTTACGTCCCCTCGCCCAGCGCTGCTCTGAGCGAGACTTACCCGCTCCACTGCATTGGCCTTTTCGGTGGGCAGGCAGCACAGGCCTCAGCGCCGCCTACTCGCCGTGTGCCACAAATGGGCTTTACAGCACATTTGCAACAACCTAGGCCAGCATCAAGGCCGCAGTGCCGGCACCAGCAAAGACTAGGACTGCGCCGTTAACCACTTACCTGCAGGGTTTCATTAAATAAATACCTAATTTAAAAAACAAAGAAACTTTTTGTAACAAAATAGAATTAAGTACCTGAAACAATTTAAAATTATTTAAGCCAATAGCTAGAGAGCCACATGATTAGGACTTTGACCTGGTACTTCTGAAATAGTAGGCCCTAAACGGCTTGGGAAAATTGGAAAGTGTCAAAAGCAGTGTGTCACTTTGCATGTGGATCTGTTGTTAGAAGAAATTATGTCAAAAGGTCCCACGAGCCCTTGGACACACCTAAACCAGCCTCTCTGGGCCAGGGTTTGGACCACTAAATTCACTGAAGCAAGATCAATCCCAGCATTGTACAGTATTATATTTTCATTAAAGTGACTTAACCTTCAAGTTAGTGTGCAACTAAGTTTTGCCTCAGCAGAGAAATATAGGAAATAGTTCATAGCTCGGCATCACTGATAGGAATGCTAATAATATCTAGTCTATCTTTCTAGCACATGGTATTCAGATGCTGTAACCTCACAGCCATCTGTGAGGTTGATAAATCACCTTTCAAATATCATAGTTATCTAATGGAGGCTGAGAACGTGATATTTGTCGAAGTGCACTTTTTTATTACACAATTACACTTCGATTTTAAGCCAAGAAATCTAGGTTGAAATCTAAGAGCATTTCCAGTAATGGCCTGAACAATGGAATTTTGATTTCCTGCATTTGAAAATTGAATTGGACGGCCAGGGCTGACCCGTCCATGAAGAAAATGATGTAGTTTGAGGAAAAGTATCTCATGGAGGCTCAGTGTTCCAGAAGCTCAGGGGTGATGTAATGATGTATCGCGTTGCCCCTGACCTTCCAGACTTTCGCATTGCTTTTACTGCAGAAGCCCACCTCTGGACCGCCCCTGCTCAGCAATCTTTGGCTCCAATCGCTTGCTACAGCTCCAGGTGAGAAGCGAAAACACGATCTCCGGTGAGTGCACGAGGCAACTGGATCCAAAGATGGCTGAGTGAGGGCTCAGCCGTGTGGTGGCATCTCCCCCCCCCCGAGGCTTGCACCCGGTGTGGCCTACACCAGTTGCACCCCCGTAGTAACGCCACTGAAGCAAGCTCATTGAAGAGTAATTTAAAACTTAAGAATTCCAATACTTCACACAAGACCTTTAGTTAATGAGCAATATCTTTTTCACATATTTCTCATGCTGGCCAGATTAAATTGATTTAAAATTATATAAGCACTGGCTGATATAATCAGGGGCCTTATCACCATCATGCCCTTCTCTGGCTAATGTTTACCATTTTTGTCCACTCCTCTCTTTGGTTTCCTTCTGAGTCTTATTTCCTCATTCTAGGAGGGTGGAGTGAAGCTATGTGCCGAGAACAGTAAACCAAGGTAAAATAAAAAAATGCATTTACAAGTCGTTAATTGCAACATGGTCTCTGTTGAAAATTATGATCAAGGATCCTTCATCAAAGCTGCTGTTGTTACATATCTTTAGAATCTCACCCTGATTAGGCCAGGCGGATCTGCAAGATTAACACCGCAACTTTGCTGTCTCACGGAGGACCAATCAACCTCCAGGTGGCACGGAATTAGCTATGTGCTCTCAAAGAGATGAGAAACGATCACTTGCAGGCCTTGTTTCAATCTTAAATAAATAGCAGGGCTCTGTGTGTATTGAAAGGGAACTGTTTATGTTGGAGGAAAACAACGAAGAGGATGCGGGAGTTTCAAACAGCAGAACAAAAGTAGGCTGAGTTCATGGAAACAAATGTGAACCGATTAGGGAAAGGGTTTCACAGAAAATGCAGATGTGGAAAATGGAAAACCCCAAAGCTTGACTCAAGGAAAGGAAGGCAAACAACTCGGGTTTGAGACTTGAAAGAATTAAAACTCTAGCCAAAGAGCATACACATGAAATCTGCTTTCTTAGGCAAAAAGTACACCGTCAATTTCTTTTTCTAATATCTTTTCCTAAGGTCATGTCTGCTTAGATCTCAAAATTGTGCTTCTAACAAGCAAGTGCAAACTATGCAGAAGAACATGTGAAAGAAAGAACACAGCAATGTTATGGCAGGAAAAGCACATGCAGCTCTTATTCACGATAAGAATTTCTCACACCAAGGAGCCTTATGGATTTGGTGTGTCTGTTGCATCTTGACTATTGAATTTGGGATCCGTGTAAATGTTGGCAACTTAACTGATTTATTTGCAAGGGTATATACAGCGGAACTCCTAACCCAGGCCACCGGCAGGTTTTCTCCTAGTGTAAAGGAAGAGAGGGAGTATTCATCCTTAAGGGATTAATGCATAATCATTCACTGTGTCTGAACATGACATGACACTAGAGACATTTTGGGGTCAGAATCTAGCAAATCTTTCTGTGCAGCTGCAGTTCAAAGTTTGCACAGCTATTTGCCTTGCCGTGCTTAGAAAAGGGCAGGGGGAATTTAACCTAAATCCATTTGGGGTAAGCTGCAGGTGTGGAGCAAAGAAAGATTGACAAAGAAATGCAAATGGGTGGGACTTCGACTTCTCTGCTATATTCATGTTTTAATTCTATTTTTAAAGAATTATTCTATTATTTTAAAGAAATAAATGTATTTTCTTCCTTGATCACTCTTAATACCTATCAAGCCTTTTGGTCAATTACAGCCCGATCCTATGTAACATCAGAGTGGCGGACTGCGTGCTCTGCTACTCTAAAGCGACGCAAAAATGCCATAAAGCACCCGACGACTCGGGTGTAAGCAGCGCCGGCGTGGAGGCCAACACCTCTCACACACCCGGAAGCCCGGACCTGCACCAGACAACCCAGGTAAGGCCTAGGCCGCTCAGCATAGGGGTGAGGACAGGCGGGAAGGCCAGGGAGGGGGACATTGACCAGGCCGGACTGGGAGGGGCGGGGATATCGGTGGCATGCTTCACCAATGTCCTAAGCCCCTTCCCAGCCTGGGTCTGCCTTACACGGCCTCCCTGAATATAAGGCAGTTCTGGCCCATAGGTCCCGGGTTTGCCGACACCTGGGCTGTCCCAGGGCAGCTCGGGAACAGCATAGGTTACAGTGGCCGGCCCTTTAGGCTGGCCGTGTATCCTTACACAGGATAGCACTGTTAAGATTATGAGACATTTATGAACAGAAAGTTATTCTTAAAAATAAAAAATCCTCTGATTGCTAGAAAATTGCTTGGAACAGATCAAGCAATAAATCAATTAATTTTCCATGCAAGATTCCCTATGAGTAGGTTGTGCTCAGTAGCAGTTCCATCCATCCTCACATTGGGGGCACAAATTTTCTGAACACATTCAGCCGATGTTGATGGGAAAGTGACAGATTGTACAACATAACAGATCATAACAATGCTACGAATCAAAAAAGGAAACTAGCAACATCACAACCTTTTCCAAATCCCAGTTCTGGATCATTCCATCTATGTAGGATATATTGGATTGGCTCTCCAAAACCAGGAATGGAATGCAAGTAACCACTAGTGAAGTATTTACTCTAGGGAAGTATTTACTCTAGTGTAGGGGTTCCTAACTTTTTTTATGATTACAACCTTGCATTCCAATCCCATAATCCCCCTACCTGCATTCCAATCCCTCAATGTCCCCATACCTACTTCACCAGACTGTTGAAATCCTCATCATCACCAGTCCTATTAGGTACCAGACTTCAAAAGATGCCAATAGCTTGGTTTTACTTTATGTATGGATAACTAGGAACAGAACACCTCAATCCATATTGATAATGGTGATAGTTAATAATCTAATGAATCTAACAACATGTGTTCAGCGATAGGGTCCCATACCCCCCCATCATTTGGTTCCCATACTTCCAAGGGGTATGAATACCCCCAATTAAGAATCCCTGCTCTAGAGGTTGCATAAAAGTTCAAGTCATTCTATAATAGGCAGGTTCTTTTCTAGTTATGCTTCGTATTGTGCAAGAGTTTGCACAAGTTCTTACACAACCTCTTGCACAACTGGAAGAACATCTTTGGATTTGTTTTCAGCTTTCTTCACCAATGCTATAGTCTAGCACAACTAGACTGTTGGGTCTCTTTGGGGAGAAAGGCGGGATAGAAATACTGTAAATAAAATAAATAAAATAGCACAAGGTGTATAAAAGGCCTTTCATGAGTGGAAAACGTCTTCCGCAAGTGGAAGGGCATCTTTGGCTCCAACCACAGACTTTGTTGTTCTGTAACACATAAAACTGTGGGAGAATACGGCTCTTGTAGCTGGAGAATAGGGAGCTACCAGGTCATTTTCCATGTAATAATATACTGAAACAGGACATGCACAAAATTTTAGCAACAAGCTTCTGAAAAAGAGGCCTCATTCAAAAAATGTAAGACAAAGGAAGACAAGACATCAAACAAGGAAGCTTTGTAGTAAAGTAAAGGTAAAGGTATCCCCTGCTCGAAAGCCAGTCGTGTCCGACTCTAGGGTGCGGGTGCTCATCTCCGTTTCAGGCCGAAGAGCCAGCGCTGTCCAAAGATGCCTCCGTGGTCATGTGACCGGCATGACTAACGGAACACTGTTACCTTCCTGCCGCAGCGGTACCTGTTTATCGACTTGCAATGTCTTGCTTTCTAACTGCTAGGTTGGTAGGAGCTGCAGCACTTGGGTCTCAAACTGCTGTCCTACCGACCTTCCGGTCTGCAGTTCAGCATCTTAACCACTAAGCCACCGCAGCTTAGGAAGCTTTGTAGTTGCACGATATTTATACAAACTATGTGTACAAAACAAAGAAAATGTGTACAAAACATAGAGAATGTGCCTATGAGGAGAAGCTAAGAAAGCATTTGCAATATTGTGACACTTATTTCACCAGTTAGAACAGCAACTTGTAATTACCGTTAGTCAAAATGGCCGCTTTTGTCGAGTAATGTCCTTACTAGTGAATACTGCAGAGATTCTGAAAATGAAATAGGTCATTTCCCAAAATGTTATTGCTCTTTGTAGAATTAAACAGGATAGGCTGGTTAAGAAAACATTTTCTCAAGTTCCCCTGGGTTTAATATTCATATTAGAGCATGCTTCCACAGTACCGCCATAAAAGCAAAACAAAATAAAATGAATACAAGCAGTGACATGTAATTATGACATGGAAAGGTTATGAGTTAAGTTGATGTTTATGTAAGGAATTTTAATTCCAAGCTACTCATAAAATCATAGTCTGAACAGACTCCTTGAACATTGTCCACACCCAGAGTGGGGTTTGGGAGAATGACAACCCTGGAAAACACTCCATTTTAGGGTTGTTATTTTTGTTCAAGAGAAGACTACTAGTGGCTCCAGGAGATTTTTCCCATGCTCCCATGCTCAAGGCAGCATAAGAACCTTTATTGCTAGCGCGAGAGGTATTTCAGTCTGAAATATCAACTATTATACGTATAAACTAGTTACATTTAACAAAAGCCAAGTTGTAAAAATGCATGTATACATATGCATATACAAAAATGTATGTATACGTATAAATGCATGTATACATATTTTTATGTAGATACATATCAACAGGTATAATTCACACCAGAAGTTCAAGCCTTGCAACTATATTTCAAATACTGTACCCTAGAAAGAAGTGTAATCAGAGAGCTTGTCATTGCTTTTTCTTCAGTCTGTCAAACTGGAATCATTGTTAATACAGCTTTGTCTTATGAATGTCTGCAGTTGCCATGGAAGACTTGGCCTCTTGTGTAAGGACATGATTGGTAGGATGGTCTATTAACCTATGGAGTCATTGGCTGTGGAGAGATGGGGGAGGGTGGAATGGGGGCAGGGAGGGGTGTTTCAGGGCAGGGAGGAGGGCAGATCAGGCCTGGGGGGTTGGCGGACTCAGCGGAGGTGACCTCTGCCGAATCCTATCCCCCTTCCTGGGCTTGAAAGCCCGAAGCTGCCCAGATTTGCGCCAGCCATTTAGCTGGTGCAGATCCGAGTAGCCCCATAGAGGCTGCTGGGGCTCGACACGGGGTAAGGGGACGAACATCCCCTTACATTGGGAGACCTCCAGCAACCTCCAGCCATGCGCTGAATACAGCAAAGCCTGCCATGGTGCCACTGCGCCCCAGCGTGCAGTTTTGAGTAGGATTGCACTGTGAGTTGCAAAATCAGGACTTCGCCATTTCAAATTTCACCTCTGCAAGCAGCTCCCTCTTATCCTCAGCTACAATATGCAATATTTACCTTACAGCAGAGGTTCTCTAAGTGTGAGGCGCGACTCCCAAGTGCGTCATCAAAAGCAGCCAGGGGCGCCGCGTTAATCTTTTAATTAACACATATTCTTGCTTGCAAGAGAGAGAGAGAGAGCAAAAAGAAAGGTCCGGAAAAGCTGCCTTTTCACATCGGGTTACTCAAAGTTAATTTCAAAACACTTCAGGTTTGTTTCCACATCTTGTTTTTAACCACAGCGTGAGCGAAGCCCGCTTATCTTATGTTAAAGAAGATTAACAAGTCGTTAAGTACTCAAGCTGAGCGAGAGAGCTGGAGACAGCGAGGTTTGCAGATAAGGTATTTTCATTCAGGTTTCATTCAGACATTGCAATTGGCAAGTAAAGTATTTTCTTTCCGTTGAATGTTTTTAAGAAAGCAAACACAAAACAAATGCAAGAACTGCAATTGAAAATGGTGCAGAGCAGGTTCTGCTTTACATACAGTCTTTGATTTCTATGTTTAGTTTGGTTGATTAATTATTAGGATTTCTCTCCTCCTTCCTTTCTGACCCACCTCTAAGTTAGTTCCCCACTCTATTTGCTGGGACAACACCCCCCCCCCCCTGGAAACTGCCAGGCAGTATAAGAATCTGTTTTTCATCTTGCAAAGATGCTACCAAAAGGAGCTAGCTTTCTCTCTCTTTCTCTCTTGTGCAACTGGGGCTTCCCTCCCATGCTTTGATGTTTCTCTTGCCATGTATAGGACTAACACAGACGACATCAGTGCCCTCTACCCAGGCCTGCCAATGGAGGGAGGGCAGCATCCCAACCCCACCCTGCGCACTCCTGGCTTAGCTGCTGCTCAGCATAAGCATGGAAAATCCACTTTAGGGCTCATTTTGGGAATATACACATACATATACACATACATATAAGAAAGGGTGCCTCTGAGCATGTAAAGAGTGCCTGTTTCTTCCATGCACTGTAATGGGGAGTCACAGCTAACGGTGAGGGAGGTCAAGGGAGCCGCGAGTCAAAGAAGTTTGGGAACCACTGCCTTACAGGGTTGTTGTATTAAGATAATTTATGTGACGTGCTTTGCACATCCAGAAAATTCAATGTTTGTTGTTGTTATTAGCTCTCAGCTGGATACGAAAAGTTCCTTGAGGTTGTTCCTTGTGAAACTGGTTAGAATTCGAATTCAAATACTAATTTGTATTCTGCCTGACTCCAACAGTTCAAGGCAATTAACACGCTTGTGAAGTTTTGTGTGACTGTCGCTTTCTGTGGTTTTTTGTGCATGTCTGTGTCTGCGCGCACGCATGCACGTCTATTCTCTATTAACCACGGTGTCCGGATCACATGAGATTCCTGCACCATGCATTCTGAATGTTTAACTTGTACAAAGCAACATTGTTAATACATTGCAATTCAGCTTCTAATCACTGGAACAGAGTGAAATCTTTGTTTCTGTTCCGTATGCTGCTTGTTACGTAGAGACAGGTGGCTTGTCAAAGAATATCCATCAGCTCCCGTGGGAACTTGAATGTGAATTTCCACAAATAAGATCCCTCTAAAGTCCATCCTTAATCAATTCAGGTCAGGATGGTGTAGTGGTTTGGGAGTCGGACTTAGACCTGGAAGATCCAGGTTCAAATCCCCGCTCAGCCACGAAGTTTCCTGGGTGACCTTGGGCCAGTCACTATCTCTCAGCCCCACCTACCTCACAGGGTTGTTGTGAGGACAAAAAGGAGGGGAGGAAATATGTACACCACTCTAAGCTCCTTGGAGGAAGGGCGGTATAAAAATGTGAAAAAAATAAAAATAAATATATGATCTTCAAAGCATAATGGGGGTCCCTGTTGACATCTCTGCCTTGACGTAGAATTGAGTTTGGTATTATGGGATCACGACCAACATCACCACCAGTCATTCTGGGCGACCAGATCCAAGTAATGTGCTCCAAGGAACATTCAGACTGTGCAAGTCACTGTGCACTTGTTACCTTGTGCTGGTTCAGTACCCAGCTCAAACTGCAAAAGGGCTGTTTATGGTGCCAGTACCCTGACCAGTGCAGTGCAGTGACTAGAGTTCGGTTTCAAGGAAAAGAAAGTTCAAATCCCCATTCAGCCATGAAACTCACTGGGTTGCCTTCACAGTATACCGTATTTTTCGCTCCATAAGACGCACTTTCCCCCCCCCCAAACAATATGGGGAAAAAAGCCTGCGTCTTATGGAGCGAATAATAAAAAAGTAAAGAAAAAATACTTACCGGGGTTTCAGGGAGGCCTGCAGAGGCTCGTGCAGGCCCCCCCCATCTTCATTTCGTCAAAAAACAGCCATTTTCGGCCACTTCCTGTTTTGACGAAAACCGGAAGTGGCCGAAAATGGCCGTTTTTTGCCGAAATGAAGATTGGGGAGGCCTGCACGAGCCTCTGCAGGCCTCCCCGATCTTCATTTCATAAAAAACCGGCCATTTTCAGCCACTTCCGGTTTTCGTCAAAACAGGAAGTGGCCGAAAATGGCTGTTTTTTGACGAAATGAAGATCGGGGAGGCCTGCACGAGCCTCTGCAGGCCTCCCTGAAGCCCCGGTAAGTGTATTTTGCTTACATTTTTTATTATTTTTATTTTTATTTTTATTAAAAAAAACCTTTTCCCCCCTAATTTTTGCACAGGTTTCCTTACCATATGGTTCTGCATTTGTTTCAGCATAGGCTCAACGTATTCTATTACAGTGAGATTAGTGTAGATTAAACACTACTGAGAAAAAAAAAACCCTAGTAAGACATTTTGATGCTGTCAATAGGTGCAAATGCAGATTATTTTGAAATCTAAAATTAATGAAATGCTTAACTTTATTATTGCTAAAGTTCTGAGAAAATTGTGAGTAGACCCGTTTTTCCTGATCTAGATACGTATATTGAAGTGCAGGGCTTCTGAATTGTTATAATTTTTTAATTTTTAATGTATATGTATTTTAATGTTTTGTAAGCAAGCAGGTAAGCGGCCGGAAAACTTGTTTAATGAAGACATTTTTTAATTTCCCCTATTTTTCACTCCATAATATGCATGCGTCTAATGGTCCAGTGCGTCTTATGGAGCGAAAAATACGGTATATCAGCCTAACCTACTTCGCAGGTATATTGTAAAGCTATAGCGGCATGGTGACCACATGGGTGCTACACGTTGAGCTTCTTAGAGGATTCAAACTGGATACGTTAAATAAGCTGTGTAAGGTGCAAATGAAACCGGAAATCTTTTTGTTGGGTATGAGGGATGACCATGTAGGCAAAAATTTTCAAACTTTGTTTTTATATATGATAACTGCGGCAAGAATTTTATATGCACAATATTGGATGAATTCAGAGATACCTTCGCTGGAAGGTTGGTGGTGGAAAGTTTTGGACTATGCTGAAATGGATAAACTTACCATTTTAATTAAGGAAAAGTCAGTTCACCTTTTTGTGAATAATTGGAAACCATTTATTGATTTTTTTTAAGAGAGAGAGAGAGAAGAATGATGTGATATAGGCGGATTTAATGAATAGAATATTGGTTATACAGTATTTTGGCTCAGTTGGATATTACACTGTATGTAGAAAACAGTGAATTGTGTGTTAGTAGGATATATTGCTTTGCGCTTGCTATAACTTTTCAAAATATGATGTATTGTTTTTATGTTTTAATATTATACTAATAAATAAATAAATAAATAAATGTTAAATAAGCCGTGCACCTGTCTAGGACTATGGTCAGTGCAAGTGCAAGCCACACCTCAGTTTTGGAGCACATGTTTTGTACTCAGAAGAGCATGGTTACAATTACTGATACCTCCCACTGAAAAGATATCAGGTAATCGGAGTAGAAAAAAAAATCTGCCTGTGATCTTGGCATATGATCTGTTAGGATGATTGCAACTACAGTGGCATTCCTTGCCCTCACCAACATCTTTTTTGTGCCCCTGATGACAGCGATTGTGCTGAAAACACATTGAAATTGTTTTCACAGTACATTCCATTTTGTTTGCCCCCTTTGCAGAGTCACTCCTCTCTTTTCCTTTTCCTTTGTTGGGTGCCAGCCGCCCCTTCCCCTCTTTTTGCGTGTAATTGGTTTGTGGAACTCCTTGCCACAGGAGGTGGTGATGGCACCTGGCCTGGATGCCTTTAAAAGGGGACTGGACAGATTTATGGAGGAAAAGTCCATCACAGCTTACAAGCCATGATGGGGATAAGCAACCTCCTGGTTGTAGGAGTAGGTTTTCTTTGTGCCAGGTGCAAGGGAGTGGCGACAGGATACAAGTATCTTGTTGTCTTGTGCTCCCTGAGGCATCTGGTGGGGCCACTGTGCAATACAGGAAGCTGGATTAGATGGGCCTTTGGCCTGATCCAGCAGGGCTCTTCTTATGTTCTTATGTCCTTGCATTGTCCCAAGCCATACTATGTATCGAGGCATTTATTAGATACTTCTGTGTCATTTTCCCATGCCTAGAAAGGCAGTGAGAGCCCATGCGGTGTGGCGCATAGCTCTTTGATCTTGGATTGGGGGGACTGACCTCCCTTCCTGTCTCTGTTAGTCACATGAGACTCATAGGGTGGCCTTCGGCCCATCGCGCTCTCGCTCAGTCTAACCTCCCCCTGCAGGTTGTCATGAGGATAAAAATACACAGAAATACAAACTTTATTGCCAATATTTTTCCTCAACGTTTCCGAACAAAAGCAGGCTCCTTCTGGCAACCTCCAAAGCAATAAAAATGCACACATTCTGAAGGTGCATTTCTAGAATGTCAAAGACGGTATATCAGACAGACTTCCCCTAAGTTGTCATTATGGCCTTGCTGAATATATTTCAGTTTGATGCTTGCCACCTGCAAGCCTCATAAACCCAGGCAACAGCAATGCGTGAGAGTAAAGAAAAACAAACCCTTTGACTTTTGTCACGTTATAATATAAAGTGAATTATTTCAGAAACACCTGGAACTAACTAGATAGATTTATTGTCCTTGGAGCCAAGAAAACATATGGCTGCTCTTTTCTTTAAAAAAAAAATAGGGAATTAAGTAGATGAAAATGCAAGGGAGTAAAAGATCCTTTTTTATATAGCTAGTTGTGACAGGACAGGCCACCTTGCAGCCAAACTTCACAAGACATTAAGAAACAGGGAATGGAGAAAGCACTTTTTTTTACTGACAGTCAGGTTATCTGTGCTATACACAGGAAGCAGGTGACTTCCTTTGCTCTGTGCTCACCTCAAACCTGTGGATGACGTAAACGTTGCTGCAGAGTCCCATAGACCCACACGCTACCTCTGCAAAATCATTCATTAAACTGGCACTCTAATGATCCCAGCGGTGCACTGTAAAGAAAAGAAAATACTATAGTGTTGTTAGGCCCACACAGGAAAGGGTGTCTAATCTGCTTCTATCCTCCCTCAAGTCAAAGCACTCTTGGAAGAAAAAACTAATTAGGCTGTTGAGCCCAGTCTGTAATAAAAGTGCCCCCTTTTTGTCACTGTCACCCCACCAATCCTGCCATCAGACTTGGACCTCTGAATGAGTCTCAAATGTTGAGGGGCCTCCATGCTGAAACAGGACCAACTTTCCATTCCACGACGAGGCCAAGATTAGCAATCGGTATTTGCATTTTAGTCTATGACAGGGTCCCTCAACCTTTTCCCACCCGCATACCCCCTCCCCCAGCCCCCCCAAACACCCCCTGATCCCCCAAGCCCCATGTACCCCCACGTACCCCTTCCCCAAAAGTGCACCTCTTCCCCGAAAGTGGGAAAAAAAGGTGCTTTCTTCCATCCATGCGGCGCTTCTGAGCCTGCTCAAAAGCCCCACATGGACGGAATTATCCCCCATTGCTGTCCCTTACCTTTTTCCCGGCCATTTGGCGCTGCCAATCGGGTCCTCTGGCTTGCAGTGCGAGCCGGAGGACCCAATCAGCAGCGCCGCAACCCGAAATTGTCTCCGGTAGCTCTCCCTTAACTTAGCTTGCAGCCGCTTAGCATGTTGGATCGCTGCCAAGTCTCGTGAGATCCAAGATCGTGGCTCCCAAATCTCACGCCGCGATCTTGAATCTCGTGAGACTTGGCGGTGATCCAACATGGTGGCGGCTGCAAGCTAAGGTAAGGGTGCCGCATGGCCAGGAGAGCTCTCCCGGCCAGCAGCGTCACTAGGGCGGGCGCCGCCCTGTGCGAGGGTGCGCGTGCCGCCCTAATGACCCCTGTGCCGCCCGACAGCCGGCCGGCGAGGATGTCTCCGGAGCCGACAGCAGCGGAGCCTCTGCTGCTGCCGGATCCGGAGACATACTCGCCGGCCAGCTGTCTTGGGCAGGAGGAGGCCTTGGAGCGTCCGCCCTTGGAGGAGCTCCAAGGCCTTCTGAGGGAGGCCCGACGCGTGACGACATATTTATAAGGTTTCGCACGTGCACAGTACATTTCTGAGGGCAAATTTGCCCTCAAACGTTCTGCGCATACGCTAAACCTTGTAAATATGACGTCGCACATCGGGGTTCCTTCAGAAGGCCTTGGAGCTCCGCCAAGGGCGGACGCTCCGAGGCCTCCTCCGAGGCGTTGCTGGAGCGCGGCGAGAAGGGAGGACCGCCTGCGCGTGACGCACGGGTGCACACGCGCGATCGCGCGTCACCCATTGCGTGCGTCGCCCCCAGGCGGTCCGCCCTTCCCGCCACGCTCCAGCGACGCCTCTGCTCCCGACCATGCAGCGCTGCTGATCGGGTCCTCCGGCTCACGCTGCAAGCCGGAGGGTCTTGCAGCACGAGCTGGAGGAACACATCGGAAGCGCCACATGGCCAGGAGAGCTACCAGGGATGATTTCAGGTTGTGGCGCTGCTGATAAGGCCCTCCGGCTTGCGCTGCAAGCCGACAGGGCTGAAGCCTCTCTCTTCGGCTTGCAGCGCGAGCCAGAGGACCCGCTCAGCCGCACCGCATGGCCGAAAACAGAGCTTCTTGCCTGGTATGTGCACTCTTAGGGGGTACACGGGGTATGCGAAAAATCTTCTCGCGTACCCCCAGGGGTACGAGTACCCCCAGGGGTACAAGTACCACAGGTTGAGAACCTCTGGTCTATGAGCATTGGAGAGCCACAGAAAGCCACACTTCACATTCCCAGTTGTGAATAGCATAAGAGAACAAGTAGGCACACCCTTTGTCTTTGACAAGCATTCGGCATAGGACTATTCACACATTAAACTGTACCCAGGTACAATAACTGTAGGTCTGCATCTGCGTACACTTGTTCACATGAGCTGTTCAACGCAGGTGCAATCTGTGCACAGCATATGTGAACTGTTTTTCTACAAAAATGAACCCTAGTACAGTCATTCACACAGAAATATGCACCCAGGTGTGGCATGTGTGAACAGCCACATATGTACCCAGGTAAACCATTGTTAGTCTATACCTGGGTACAGTTATTCAATCATTCCATTCAGTGCAGGCGCAGTCATATGCAGTGTACATGGATTGGCGATCTGCAAAAATGAACCCAGGTACACTAATTCGCATGGAAATTTGTTCTTATATTCTGTGCCTGGGTACAGAATAAAGTGTAAGCCCTCACGACCCTTGAAGGTGGCTGCGCGTGGTGCAAACAGATGTATTTTTGAAGCAAAAGACTATCACGGGCTTGCCACAAAGTTCAGAGCATCATGAGATTTTAAGAACAAAATTCACGTGCTTGCTTAAGTCACATTGAACGACTTCTTTTGCTGGCACCATCATGCAGTGCATCTCTGCACAGTGTGGTTTGGCTCGCAGTCGCATAGGATGATGGATGACAGTTTGTGCTTCTGATGGGGCAGGTGTGTGGATAACCAACCTTGTGGGGGGGAGGTGCTTCACTTCATGGCTTATGGGTGCTCCCACACTACAATTCTAACTAAAGGTAAAGGTATTCCCTGCTCGAAAGCCAGTCGTGTCCAACTCTAGGGTGCGGTGCTCATCTCCATTTCTAAGGCCGTAGAGCCAGTGCTGTCCAAAGAGGCTTCCATGGTCATGTGGCTGGCATGACTAACGGAACACTCTTACCTTCCCGCCGCAGCAGTACCTATTTATCTACTTGCAATTTCTTGCTTTTGAACTGCTAGGTTGGCAGGAGCTGGGACAGGAGACGGGAGCTCACTCGGTCACGCAGCACTCAGGTTTCAAACTGCTGTCCTACCGACCTTCTGGTCTGCAGTTCAGCGTCTTAACCACTAAGCCACTTACAATTCTAACCAAATCATGCAAAATAGTCATAAATCTTGCCTAAGCTCAGAAACAACCCAGGTTGCGAAACAAAACCATGCAGCCTTCATTGGTACCCCCAATTCCAGGCCCCAGGATACAGATGCTGATGCTGTGTACTGAGCTCCAGTCCTGTCCTGGCAAGGATTACGTGGCTGTTTTGCCAGGGAACATAACTCCCCCTGAAGAAGGCTTGAAGGCAACGGCTCTGAGGCAAACACAGTTGTATCGTCCCACTGTGCAATCGGATACAGCAGCAGCCCTGGCGGTTTTTCTCACAGATTCGCATTACTTCTAATCATCATCAGGCAGGTTAACAATAGAAATGATGAGGCAATATAGCGTAGCATTGAGATATATTTAAGTCGTGCTGAAATGGTGATTGCTAGTTTGAATTCAACCAATAACTTTATTGCAAAGGAAAATGGGGGTGGGAAGTTTAGCTCTGCCTTTTTTGTTAGAGCTCCATCTGTCCATGTAAATAAGATGGTATTACAGTGTGTACAAGACAAGAATTTTCTTTTAAAAATATTATTCTGGTGCTGAGCACCAAGGCAAACTAGCTTTGGGATAAAAGGTCTTGGGATTAAAAAAAGAAAAAGAGATTCAGTGAATATTTCCAATATTGTTGTTCCAATCTTAAACAACATTTCTATGAGTATAGACTACCATTTACTTAGCCCCCAACTCTTCTACATGCCAAATTTGAGTTGGCGAAATAAAAAAATATAGATTCCGTTCACAAAATGTCTCATTTTGTATCATATGGTGGATAAGTCAGTGGTTATTGGTCATGAAGGCTGGATGGAACCTACAGGTTCAAATGCTATGTATCAGTTGTAGGAGATCAACAGCAGGACAGGGCTATTGCCTTCATGCCTCACTCAGTGGGAGGATTTCTTTGGCCATGGTGGGAAACTGTGTTGTGTTCCTTAGAGGTTTGCTGGGCAGCAACCATGACAGGGCCTTTTCTGCTGTGGCCCTCAGCGCATGAAACTCACTTCCAGTTGAAGTCAGGACCACCACCACCACATTGCTGGCTTTCTGGAGGGGAATTAACAGGTTTTTGTTTCTGCTTGCATTTAGTTGATTTTATTATGTTGGCTCCTAGTTTGGCTGGGTTTTTTGGACAATGCTGCTTATCATTTGTTTATGGGTATTTTTAAAAAAATGTTATTTAGAGTTTGCTACTGTTGTTGGTTGGTTGTTTAAATTTTAGTGCTTTTATTATGTATGTTTTAATCTGCTCTGTTTCAGCTGCTCTGAGCTGCCCTTTAGGTGGAAAAATGGGAATCTTAAGTAAATAAATAAACCGGATGAAAAACCATACTTTGCATTTGTCTAGCGCCTTCAGAACGTGCAAAGCACTCCACATGTCTTTTCTTGATGTCCTTATACCAACCCTGTAAAGTGGCAATGTGAGGCTAAGAGGGAGAGAACTGCCCTTAAAGCCAACTAGTGAGATCATCAAGGCAGAGGTGAGATGCTAACCAGGTCCTGATTCACAGTTCACCACTCTCTGACAGCACAATCCTATGCAGGTCTACTCAGAAGTAAGTCCTATTGAAGTCAATGGGACTTACTCCCCAGTGTGTATAGGGTTGCAGCCCGAATCACTATGCTACATCAATTCTCTAGCATACATTGGATGGTGAATTTGATAGCCCCATGTCTGATCCAGGAGACTCTCCTTACATTCTTACAGTAACTCTACCCAAAGGGGCTTCTTAATGTTTCACACAACTGTACATATTAGAGGTCCCATTTTTTGTGTGTCTTTTCTAAAAGAAAAAAGAAAAAAAAGAAAAACAGCTTTGAGGAGGAAGTTTCGAGTTGAGAAGCAGGAGAGCAGTGTTGCTTCGTCACCTCCTCACTGACAGTATCTCTGCTCCCAGCCCCACTTGTGCTCCATGTGGCTCAAAATGCACAACATCCCATGTTGCAGAAAATTGCTGTGGGCGGGAGGGCAGAAATCTCAGTCAATCAACTATGGCCTGAAATTAAACACACATGAAAAGCACTGCGTGCGTTTGTGAAAGTGTGATGGAAGCTTATATAAAATGTGGGAATTATTCCCAGAGTGGCATATACCACCTCTTAAATGCTGATATGATCAAATACAATATGTTATTTGGCTTGTATTTGCTAGTCTCCTCTTTCAAGAAAGCATACGAGTTATTATTTCTGAATGTGTTTTTATGACGCCATCTGGTTTCTTTAATAGAAACCTGCTACATTTTCCTCAGTTTTATATAAACATTTAGTCACTTTATTACCATTTACATCTCCCTCTGCTCATAAATGCATTCCACTGATTACTGTTTATGAGGTCACATGAAAACAGACTCCTTTGTACAAGGCCTGTGAAGTTACTTTACAGCAGCCTACGTTTGCGCTCGAGTCCTGAAACTACTGTGCAGAATGTATATAAAACAACGGCAAGTGTTTGTGAAATTCCTCCGGCACAATCTCAAAACCATCCAGCCCAGTAAAACCTTAAATGTATTTATAGGCCTTTTATTGCTGTCACAGCTAGGTTTCAAATGTAACCTTCTTTCCCAATGACATCATCGTGACCACTGGAACAGCCAAAGCCGTCGATTTTCCTTACACAACGTGGCTGAATTTTCCAAAAGGCGCTTTAAATTTCGCTCACAACTTTTTCTTGGTGATATCCAAGCAAGACACTTTGCAAAACCGCTTTGCACCCCACCCCACACACACAACTTAAATGGAAAAGAACTAGTTATGCCCTCTGTATGTATCACAGATTCAGGGCTGGTATGTGAGAGTAATGGACTTCAAAAACAGACTGGAAATGACCGCTGTTATTCAATCATTAGCCCACGCGTTTAAAAATAAATAAATTAAATAAATAAATATTAAAAGAATCCAAAATGGCTGGCGTCCTACAGACTGGAGTGTGCCAAGTCCCTAAACGTAACAGGTTGGAATGATATCTTAAGGCAATGCCAATCATGAGATAAATAGGCACCACCCATTGCCACTTTATCATCCCTGGTATATCCCTCTCTCCACTGCTCACAGTGCTATAATTTTGCTTCCTGCCCGTGACCAGCGAGCACCAGTTTTACCCAGGCCAGCCCAATCACCTACCCTCAGTACTCTCCTCCAACTTCACGGGATCTCACCAATTACAGTACTGATTCTTCTCCTAGGATCTCATTATCTCAGTGTGTGGCAAGATGTGTGTCACATCCATCGAGTACAATATTGCGTTAGAATTTGTGAGTTCTCTCTCTACAACTACACGGAAATTATTCAGAATGCTGAAAATTCAAGCAGATAGCAAAGAGCTCCAAAAGGGTTTCTTCAAACTGAGTGAATGGAAAACAAAATATTAAATGACACAGTCACGATTAGGAAGTGATACACATTGGAGTAAAAAATCCTGCTTCACACATATACTCACAGAATTTGAGCTGGTGGTGCCTAATCAAGAAATAGATCTTAGAGTCATGCTGGAAAGCTCAATGAACACTCAGTGCGCAGGAGCTGTGAAAAAAGGCAAGTTCCATGCTAGGGATTATTCAGAAATAAAACTTCCAGTATCATAATATCCTTATACAAAAATATGGCGTGGCTATATTTGGAATACCGTGTGCAGTTTTGATCAATTATCGCAACAAGGATATTGGTGGCCTGGAGCACCTTCTCTCAAGGGAAGGCTAAAGTGCTTTGCCAGAAAGGGCTATGAAAAAAGATGATTAAGAGAGAATATGGTAGAGGTTTTTGTTTGTATGTTTGTTTGTTTAAGTATGCAGTATGTGCAGAAAATGGACAAAGTTTCTCTCCTTTTCTCATGTTTCTCTCCTTTTCTCATGATACTAGAGTAGTGACCATTTGGGCTTGGTGTGTCAAAATTTTTGAAAATGCCTAACTTGACTCTGCTGGTGTGTCGCCCCCCCCCCCGAACTTTTAATAGTACTTCGACTATTGCTACTTTTAATAGTAATTTTGAATTGAACTGAACTGAAAACAACTATAGAACACATTGCATTTTATTTAACATCAATTAGTGACTTTTTGTTGCTGAGTTTTACTAGATAATAATTTGAAAGAGGTCTGCCAAAACCCCTGTCCTAAATCCATGGGCATTTGCCTTCAGCACTGGATAAGGCAGGGTATACATTTTTTAAAATAAATAAATAAATAATAATGTTCAAGACAAGCCTGTAAAACTTTTGCAAAAATATAAGGTGTGTCGGGGCCCTGGGGGAAACGCTGCCACATCACCCAAAATGACCTCGCGTGTCACCTGTGACGCGTGTCATAGGTTCGCCATCACGGTACTAGTAGATTCAGGTCAGACAAAAGAAAATGTTTTTTCACATACTGTGTACTTAGTACAGGGGACTCACCAACCCGTGGGGGGAACGGCCACTGGCTTAGATGGCCTGGGCGGGCGGGCGGGGTTGATTAATCCATGGAGGGGAGGTCTATCAATGGCTCCTACTCATGATAATTGCATTGACTTCCTGCATCAGAGGCAGGATGCCACTGGATTAGTGGGGAGCAACACTGCCTTCATTTTCTGCTTGTGGACTTCCCAGACACATCTGGTTGACTAGTGTAAGAAGCAAGAACCAATGGTCTGGTCTAGCAAGGCCCTTCCTAGGTTTTTGTCATCATGTCAGTGCATGCAATGTCTTTTTCTGAGCACTTAGGAAATGCACAATCAGTAATGATTCATTTCTTGGCTGCGTTAGAGCTGCATACAACTCAGAAGCTCGATATGGACCACCGCTGCTCGGAATCTGAATACCCCACACAAATCAGACATCCCATCTAGTTTTAGGATGTTTGCCAAGGATACCTTTTGCCCCATACTAAACAGAACAGTACATGTGCTTCACATCAATGTCTTTTTCAGCATGTCATAGCAACCTAGCTCCCAACACTATAAAATTCAGAGCATGAAAATGCATTAGCGACTAGCCAAGTCATTAGTAAATCTGGTATATATATAAAAAGAGACGTTGGTGCTTTAACAGCCAAAACTGCAGTCCGACACTTGGGCTGCTTACATTCTTTTGACTTCAATGGGATTTAATAACCAACTTTTGTGCAAGACAGAAAGGTTTGCTTGAAGACATGCATCAATCACTGGTACCCACAGTGACAAAATGGTTACTGTTTCTACTCAATAGGTATATATAGGCATAGGGGAATTGTTGGAGCACATTGTACAATGGTTATTCCCTTCCATTGGATGACATAGGATGCAAAGGTGATCTTTGTAAGGTGGATCTGCACAGAGTTGGCCTTCTTTGGGTCCAGCTTAACACCCCCCTCCTGCCCTCTTTCATTATGAGATTAATTGGTCATTTCAGGACCAAGTTGAATTTTCTTTAGCCACTATGATTGTTCCCTTAGTGGACGGCCTTTTGCCTATTTCATACTGGTTTTTGACTGGGGTGACACCATTTTAAATATCATAGCCCCTATCACAATGTCAATGCCAGGTGAGCATTGTGTGGGAACTGGTGGTTAATGTAGAACAGGTATGTCAAACATAAGGCCCACGGGCCAGATGTGGCCCTCAGATGCTCTTTATCTGGCCCATATGATAACTGGATTCTCCCAGAGCTGCCCTTTCAGCAGCACCGCTTCTGCTGAGGCAGCACTTCACAGACCACCTCTCAGCTGCTGAGCTATGAAGTGAAGCCTCGGCAGAAGCGGCACTGCTGAAAGAGTGGCCAACACCCTTTGGGCTGTTGGCCCAATTGGGCTCTCCTAGTGTGATAATTGGGCTCTCTCATATCTTGAAAATATGATCAAGATTTGCACATTTTTTCTGTCATTTGCAGCTAATGAGTTTCTATGTGAGACCATAGTGCTTATTTCTGGGCATCAGCTGCTTTATGACATCACTTCCTGATTAATGTCATCACTTCCGCCCCTCATCAAGCACCATAAATGCTATTTGGCCCATTATATGAAATGAGTTTGATACCACTGACCTAGAATATCACTAATGTGTATCTGGAGGTACTGTTACTGTGAAAGGGGGCTGTCAGGGAACAGTGCCTCAAGGTTTTGGAGCCCAATACCATCTGGGAATGAACCCTTTTGAGGAACTGCCTGACTCACCTACTCAGAATTATAGGGCTCGGGGGGGGGGAGGGATGGAGGTGGTGACAGATAGTTGCCTCCCTCAACACATGCAACTGTGTACGTTTGAGGAGGTGGGAACAGTCAGGTGACTGCTACTAGTCTCCAAGTTGGGGGCTCACCTGAAAAGGGGGGCAGTCTTTGCAGTGGCAGGAGCTGCATCACCCTTTGCATTGATTCTTGCACTAGGTTTGGGCAATAGCTTATTTAAAATACTGCAGATATAAATTTAATCAATAAAGTTGTGGTCCAAGTTTAACCCAACACACAGCCCAATCCTATCCTTCCCCCCACCATAGCACGTAGCCACACCAAAATGGAGAGAGGGGGAAGATCGGAAGAGATATTTTCCCTTACCTCCCCATAAGCCTTCCGCTCACCAACGGGTCTCCTCAGACCTGAGCCAGCTCTTTAGCTGGCACAAGTCCAAGGAGAGGAAGGTGTCGTGTTGGGAGGCGAGGGAAGAGATAGCATCTGGTGCAAGTTGCCCGCACCAGGTGCCTCCCCCTCTTGCCTCCCAACAATCCTCTCCCCATTCTGTCCCATTCCACCACCCCCTCCTGTTCTGCCCCCGCTGCTGACTCACTGTCAGCGGTGGACACTCCTCTGCCCACTGGCACACACTGGACCTCTGTGGCTTCTCCGGCGGTGGTCCAGAAGTGCACGGCTCTGCGTGCTTCCGGAGCAATTTTTGCAACACCAGAAAGCACATTCCGCTCATCAGAACACTAGTTCGAATGGCGGAGCCCAGCTATAGGATTGGGCTGACAGTATCTTGACTCTTCTTTCCGTGTACAAGCCCAAGAACACCACAGCAAGATGAACGTCAGATTGGCCCCAGCTACTGGCCAGAGACTGAGCCCCTGAAGGGAGTTGCTTTTCCCTCCTTGCCAGAACAAACTCTGCCCTGTACCCTGCAAGGGAAGGTCACTGGCCCATCATGAACCTGAAGTCCAAGGGCTACTAGGAGGTTGCAGCTCATCCTTCCTCAGTACACAGTAGCCAGGAGAAGACACCCCTGGCTCCAACTAGATGCAAATATCCGTCTATGTGTTTTTATCTACCTGCCAAGTATGGATAACTCTGGATGCACCTGACAAAGTGGTCTATAGCCCACAACAACTTATGGTGAAATAAATGCGTTTGTCTTTAAGGCGCTGGAGGGCATTGTCATTTTGCTGCTACACCTCTTGGAGTCGATTATGCCCCTGTTCATTCTGGCATTGTCCCTCCTCCACTTTTTCCTTCAACCCACCCACCCCTTCCCTTGTGTCTTCTTGCTTAGATTTTTAGCCTGGGGGCAGGTCTTTAAGGCATTTTTGCCCAAAAGTGTATATACACATCTGGAGTTAATTGCGTACACCTGTGGGCTGGGTGGAAATGTAATCTTATTCTAATTTGTATACAATGCATAATGGAAGAACATTCTATATACTACAGGAACTGAACCTAGAGCAGGGGTTCTCAACCGGTGGTATGTGAACCACTAGCAGCTTCCAGGCTGCCAAGATGGGGGCCACCAGGGATCCTGAACCGCCCTGCACCAGAGCCCTGGAACCGGTACTTCAAGCTCTGCAGAGCCCACGTGCATGAGTTTCCAGGCTTGGAAAAGGCCCTCCCACCCGCCTGAGCCCCGTAGCTTACCTTTGCAGGGCTCTGGCATGCCGAAAACCCAGAAGTGCTGATGACATCATTGGCACTTCTTTCCGGTGGTATGCGGAGGGAGATTGTCGCTGGAGGTGGTATGTGGCAGATAAGAGGTTGAGAACCCCTGACCTAGAGCGTGGCTGATGAGTTAATCTCAGAATAGAGCAGCCCCGGAATCTGTTCATCCTCAAAGTAAGACTCTCACTCAAAGTCAGTCTTGTCAGAGGCGTCTCCTTGTGAGGAAGAGCTGTGGTAGGATTTTTGTACTCTGCAGCTGCTTTTTTGTAGCCAGAGGGCTGCGTTTGCAGCTGCAGAGCATAAACACACCAAAATCGGCACTTTTTGGGACCCTCCCACTCACTTTGCATCTTGGAAGTCATCATTTATTAATACGGTCAAAGACCAACAAGAACATAGTACAACCAAGTTAAAAACAGTGAACAAACATTACACGTATTATCAAATATTATCAACACTAGAGTTTAACAAATAAGCACAAATAAAAACAAGGAACAGAGAAGCAGAGAATAATATTAAAACTTTTCCTCAATGTCAACAATACCCTTGCGAATCTTGCAAGCAGCTGCCAAGAAGCTTGCGATCCAAATTGTGAGCCAAGAATTGGTTCCCAATAGAAGTTTTTTAATCATCAGAGCATCAGGCAAGTCTGGGAATTCCCTAATCAGGGGAGAAATGAACTTGGAACGGATACCCTGATAGAATGAACAGTGAAGCAGGACATGTTCAGTTGTTTCTACATCTCCTGAGCCACAAGGGCATAGCCTTTCAGAAATAGGGATCCTCCTATAGCGACCCTCGACAATTGCCGAGGGGAGCGCTCCCCATCTGGCTAGGAAAAAAGCCCTCCTATGCCTTGGGAACTCAAGTAATGCAAGATAGGTGGCTGGCACAACTATATATCTAACATCCTCTGCAGCAAGAAAAGTTGGGGTTCTACCGATGTCCCCCTGCCGCTCGATATCTAATACCCTCTGCCTTATGATCATTCTTGCATGATCTTGATCCATTGCCAAAATGGCCTCAGGAGAAAACCCCAAGTGGCTCAGTTTCCTATATACAGCTTTGAGCCAAGACGATTGAAAATTGTCTTGCAAGATCAAAGATGTATAGCTCTGGACATTGGAATTTAGATTAAGCCAAAAGTTAATAGAGGCAAGGGAAACCCTAGCCTTGACTTTTATCAATCCAGCGTCCAGACGCAAGCTTGCATTTGAGACATAGCTGGCCACTTGAAATATGGATCTAAGGAACTTAGATTGAACACGTTCCAAAGAGGCAAAACTGGAGGAAGGAGGTCCCAAGGTTGTTCCGTATAAAAGTTGGGACAAGATTTTCGTTTGGTATAATTTAATAGCTGCTGGAATGTAAAGGCCACCTTTGTTGTAAAATAACTTAATTACAGCACGGGCAGATTTCTGCCCTGCCTCGGCCACAGATTCATGATGGGCACTTCTAGCTCCAGATGATTGCAGCACTACCCCCAGATATTTGTAAGTGGGCACCTGTTCTAACCTGTGGCTGTTAATACTCCAAGCCCTACATAAGAACATAAGAACATAAGAAAAGCCCTGCTGGATCAGGCCAAAAGCCCATCTAGTCCAGCTTCCTGTATCACACAGTGGCCCCACAAGATGCCTCAGGGAGCACAAGACAACAAGATAACCTGTTTCCCGTTGACACTCCCTTGCACCTGGCACAGAGAAAACCACTTCTAAAACCTGGAGGTTGCTTCTGGCTTGTAACCTGTGATGGTCTTTTCCTCCATGAATCTGTCCAAACCCCTTTTAAAGGCATCTAGGCCAGGTACCATCACCACATCCTGTGGCAAGGAGTTCCACAGATGAATTACACACTGGGTAAAGAAATATTTTCTTTTGTCCATTCTAACTCTCCCTCCACTCAATTTTAGTGCATGTCCCCTGGTTCTGGTGTTGTGCGAGAGTAATCTGTTGTGTAATCTTGCGTCTCCTGCCAAAGGATAGGACTTTAGTTTTCTGGTAATTAATTACCAGCTGGTTCTCTTCACAAAAAAGGCTAAATTTATTTAGAGCCCTTCTCAGTCCCACGGGGGTTCTCGAAAGAATAACAGTATCGTCAGCATATAACAACACAGGTATCTTACGACTGGCTAACGTCGGAGGATGAAAATCAGAGTTATTCAAATACTCTGGTAAACTGTTTATATAGATGTTAAATAGAAGAGGCGCCAAAACACAACCCTGTTTTACCCCCTTACAGGTTGGAATTAAATTTGAGAGGTGCCCATTTTTAGAGCATCTCACCTTAAGGGAAGTGTTGGAATACAGAGTGCTTATCAGAAACAGCAATCTACGATCTATGGAGGTACCCTCTAATTTCTCCCAAAGTTTAGTTCTGGAAATTGAATCAAAGGCTGATTTTAAATCAATAAATGCCACATGCAAAGAGCTGGATTTGTTGGCAACATATTTTTCAATGAGATGTTGCATGATCAAAATATGACCTATTGTAGACCTGCCTTCCCTAAATCCCGCTTGTTCCTCGGCGAGTGGGTATTCCTGCTCAACCCAGCATTTAAGTTTCTCTAACAGATGGCCTGCATAAAGTTTGCTAATTATACTTAGCAAACTTATTGGTCTGTAGTTAGCTGGATCTTCCCTCCTACCTTTCTTGAAGAATGGGACTACAACCGCCTGCCCCCACTCCTCTGGTATACGTCCCGTTGCATCGATGTTCGTAAAAAGGGAGGCTAAAAGTGGGGCCCACCAGTCAACGTGATTTTTTATCAGCTCTGGAGGAATGCTGTCAATGCCAGGAGCTTTACTTTTTTTGAGTTGGTTAATTAAAGATGTCACCTCTTTTATTGAAACTGGGGGCCATTGAGGTAAGTCATCTGGCTTTTGCACAGGCCCTTTGCATGATGGATCTGAATATAACTTTTGGAAATAAATTTCCCAGGTACTTGCCGAAATGAGAGAATCTAAAGGAGAAGAATCTTCAAAGGAGTAATTGGATATAATTTTCCAAAAGTGGACTGAGTTTTTCTCCTTAGCTGCTTGTATTAAATGCTCCCATTTGGCCATTACATCTGCCTTCTTCTTCTTAGCCACTATGTTCTTATATACAGTGGTGCCTCGCAAGACAAAATTAATTCGTTCCGTGAGTCATGTTGTCTTGCGAATAATTTTGTCTTGCGAGTCACCTCCCCTGCCATGCTATTTACTTTTAAGTACAGTGATGCCTCACAAGACAAAAGCATTTTGCAAGTTTTTTGGTGACTCGCAAGACAAATTTTCTTGCAAAAACAATTTCGTCTTGTGGAACACTCAGCTCCTAAAGCCACAATCTATTCAAATGTTAAAGTATTCAAGAGGGTTAGCAGACTGCAAACAGTACAGCCCAAGGCCACACCGATTATCACCCGACAAATAGCTAACACCAGCAGAGATAAAGGCAAAGCAGAGATAAAACTTCCCTTCCCTTCCAGAAACGGTGTGCATTACTAGAGCGGAGCTCTGGGAACTGTGAGTACTGTAAATACTTAAAAGTAAATAGCACGGCAGGGGAGGTGGCTCGCAAGAAAAAATTATTCGCAAGACAACATGACTCACGGAACGAATTAATTTTGTCTTGCGAGGCACCACTGTATTTACAGTACTCACAGTTCCCAGAGCTCCGCTCTAGTAATGCACACCGTTTCTGGAAGGGAAGGGAAGTTTTATCTCTGCTTTGCCTTTATCTCTGCTGGTGTTAGCTATTTGTCGGGTGATAATCGGTGTGGCCTCAGGCTGTACTGTTTGCAGTCTGCTAACCCTCTTGAATACTTTATTCAAATGGCAAGGGTAGCTGTCGCCTACAGTATCCTCCTGCCGCGGTGCCGGCCAGGCTAAGGGGCGGAGCAGGCACCACTAAATGCACCATTACGTCTCGGCCGTGCAACAGCTGAAGAGGCTTTCCTCGGCGTGAGGGCGGCTCCTGTGTGAGTCAGTAAGAGACTCGAAGCAGGCAGGCAGACAGCCTGTGCCGAGTTGCTGCTGCCGCTTCTGGGCCAAAACGAAGAATGGGTAGGGTCTTAATCAGTACACCTACTAGGATGGGAAGTTTTTCAGGATGGTAGTTTTATCTCTGCTTTGCCTTTATCTCTGCTGGTGTTAGCTATTTGTCGGGTGATAATCGGTGTGGCCTCGGGCTGTACTGTTTGCAGTCTTCTAACCCTCTTGAATACTTTAACATTTGAATAGATTGTGGCTTTAGGAGCTGAGTGTTCCACAAGACGAAATTGTTTTTGCAAGAAAATTTGTCTTGCGAGTCACCAAAAAACTTGCAAAATGCTTTTGTCTTGCGAGTTTTTTGTTGTGCGAGGCATTTGTCTTGTGAGGCATCACTGTATTTTTTAAAGTTGTAAGATATGTTGGCGAGAGGCCAGAGTATCGGAACCAGTATCTGATCTATATAATTGATAAGCAGAGTTAAGCTCCTGTTTGGCTTTAACACAATCTCCATCAAACCACGTTTTAGAATACCTGCGTGTTTGACTAACTTGTGGGCAGGTCTCCTGTACCAGTAAAGATTTCAGTTCCCAAATAATTTGCTCGTAGGGAGACAAGAAATCATTGTCCCCAGCATTATTCATAATGGCCCTTCGACAAGCTACAATACTCTCACCTGCCAAGAATGTTTTTGCCTTTAATTCTAGCCGGGGTGTCCACTTAACACAGCAGCCCTCCCGTATTGAGGGCTTAATATGTAATCTAGGGAAATTTTTGAGATAAACTTGTTGAGATGGCAACTCCGTCCGCAAAAGGAGAGGTAAGTGGTCGCTATCTAAGTCAGGAAGTACATGTAGGCTTCTAACCCAGGGGAATAGATTGTCACTAACCAAGAGGTAATCGATGGTACTACACCTAGCTCCTGCCATGAAAGTGAATTCCCCTGGGTAGTCCCCGACTTTAGCTCCATTCAAGATATGGAAGTTAAGTCTATTGGCCATAGCAACCAGACAGGAGCCAGCATAATTTGCCATACTATCCTTTAAAAGACGCGGAAAATGAGGGTGACTATAATCAGTGCCCTGTTCCGCAATGAGCCCTTCGATCTTCCCTCCATTCAGAGGAGGGGCTTGTGAACCAATTCGGGCATTGAAATCACCTCCCAAAAATTCCTTATCAACTGGATTATCAAGGGTTAGATCTTCAATGTATCATTCTAAATCGGCCCAGGTCTTAGTTATATGGGCCTTTACTTCAAATGAAGACTTCCAGGAGTGCAGGGGGGCGGGGTGATGATTCAAAATGTGTCAATGTCCCCTCTCAGGGCCGGGCTAGCTATGTTACTGAGTCCTGTGTATTGGGACACCCTAGGTAGCTTCCACATGGCTTCCACTCTCATTTCCATTCTGGGTCCCACTTCTGTGCCACTTCGACCTCCTCTCAGATCGAATGTGCAGAAGAGAGCGACCGAAATGAGTAGTGGGCTAGGGCATCTGCCTTATGAGGAAAGGCTACAGCGTTTGGGGCTCTTCAGTCTAGAAAAAAGGCAGTTGAGGGGGGACATGATTGAGACGTATAAAATTATGCATGGGATGGAGAGAGTGGATAGAGAGAAGTTCTTTTCCCTCTCACACAACACTAGAACTAGGGGACATCCACACAAATTGAGTGGCGGGAGGATTAAAACAGACAAAAGAAAATATTTCTTTACCCAGTGTGTAGTTGGTTTGTGGAACTCCTTGCCACAGGAGGTGGTGATGGCACCTGGCCTGGATACCTTTAAAAGGGGATTGGACAGATTTATGGAGGAAAATTCCATCACAGCTTACAAGCCATGATGGGGATAAGCAACCTCCTGGTTGTAGGAGTAGGTTTTCTTTGTGCCAGGTGCAAGGGAGTGGCGACAGGATACAGGTATCTTGTTGTCTTGTGCTCCCTGCGGCATCTGGTGGGGCCACTGTGTGATACAGGAAGCTGGACTAGATGGGCCGTTGGCCTGATCCAGCAGGGCTCTTCTTATATTCTTATGTTCTTAATGTCAGCTCTCTTTTCTCCACTGTTTTCAGGCATCCTTTGCAAGCCCAGGACAAACATTCTCTCTGTTCAATAGATGTGCCATACAGAAATGCTGCAATTTTTACTCCTTATCTCCATGTGTGTAAAGCAGTATTTCGTCTGTTTCATCTTTATCTTTTGCTAATGGTCCTCAGAAGGATCTTTAACCTTTAATTGGAACAAAGAGCGTAATGGATAAATGTTGAGAATGCGCTCATTAGTATAAATGTTGGATGTGGGTGTCAGCTGAATACTTTCTTAGCAAGATAATTAGACATTTCCCTCTGACTGCCTTCATAGTTTTGTTGAAAGAGAAACACTAATTGTAAGACTGGGAGACCCATCAGTACCTCCTCATTAGAATGGCTTTGTGCGAAGGTAATTTGAATTAGCCAGTGTAGCACACATGCCTTGTGCAAAAATTGTTTCACTCACAAAAAACACACTACAGTAATGTCATATTGCTATGCCTTTTGCCTGGCTGTGGCTTTATGGGCCACTCTTATAAAGTGAATGGCAGAACGGAAAAGAACATTTACTTTTATAAATGTGAGTAGGTGTTAAGAGGGCAATCCAGTTTCAATTCTATTTTGGTCTATAAAAACAAAACACTGATACCTCAGCAGTGTGCAATACAGAAAAAAGAGAAAAAGTCCTTTTGGGTGGCCATATTGCATCTTGGAACTATACATAGCAGACCTGCAGGAAGGATTAGTTGCTTACCTGAAAGAACTATAGCTCTTTGAAAGGCCATCTGTACAGACACATGGACAGCAAAGCTCTGTGCAGGCACAGAGCCAACCTTGAAGCTTCCAGAGCTTTGCTGAGAATGTTATTATTTATTATTAACAGTATTTATTTTTATTTAACAGTTTAATTATTTAACAGTATTTTTTTCAACAAAGTTCACAAAGCAGTTTACAGACAAAATCAAATGATTGAATGGCTCCCTGTCCCAAAAGGGCTCACAATCTAAAAAAAGATGCAGAAGATCACCAGCAACAGCCACCAGAAAAGACACTGTGCTGGGGTGAAAGGGGGTAGTTATTCTCCCCCTGCTAAATATAAGAGGAGCACCATTTGAAAAACTGTCTCTTAGCAGGGGTCCACTCCTTGATTATGTTGTCCTAGATTGCGGAAACCCATAGGTTGGGGAAACCTATGCCCACCATGTGGGAGTGGGGAGCGGTGCCACATTACCTTTTTTCCAATGTCTTCACTGCTTCCCTCCTCCTGAGTTTGTTTAAACTGACTGAAAAAAAGAAAAACCACTAACAGAAGCAACCTGTAGATGGCACCAGAGACTCCTGGTTGCATTTTTTTTCTATTTTTTCAGCAGTTTAAACAGGCTGGGAAGTGGCTGGCAGGCCCCCAACAATGCTGAAAAAAGACATAATGTTGCATGGTCGGACTCCCTCTTCCACAGTTTTACCACCCGTGTTGAGTCAAATCCACGGGTGGAAAAACTGTGGATAAAAAGGTCTGACTATATTTGTTGTTGATTTTATGTGGTGTGTTTTTATTATGTTTTTTTCCCAGTATTGTGCCATTTTGGGAGGCATGTTGCTGAAAAAGACTTTACAATAAAAAGATAAATGAATCAAATTATATGCGAGGTGTTCTCCAAGATACGCCAGACCCAGACTGTTTAAGAACACTGAATTGTGCCCCAAAACTAATTTGGAGCTTGTGTAGACCTTTCAGCACAGGTGTTACAGATCATCTCTAGCCAATATGCAGGCTTCTGCATTCGGAACTATCTGAAGTAACTGGGCAGTTTTCAAAAGTAGCCCTGTGTAGAGCCATGTTACACGTCTTCCCTGGAACGTTACCAAAGCATGGAATTAGACTTAACAGAGGATTATGACTAATGTATTCAGGCTTACCCAGTATTTTCATTAGGGCTTGTGGCACCTTCACTCCCAACCCAAGGCTCAGAAGTGCGAGTGGTCTGTGAGACCAGCCGTGAGGCAGTGACTTCACCTCTTGTGGCTGGCACACTGAAGCACGCCGAGGACTAGACGGCAGAGGGAAACTGAGGTGGGGGGGAGGCAGAGAGGTGGGAGGACTTAGATGCAAAAGGGTCATCATAGTGAGGGGGGAACAGGAGGCTGGGGAGAGGGAGAACAAGTAGCAGGGGAGGCAAGAGAGATGGAAACTGGGAGAGCAAGGAGCACCCAGCAGGAGGGGGGGCGAGAGAGAGATGAGCATCAGAAGAGGCAAGAGAGGGACAGAAGAGGAGAGTGCGGAGCGAGCAACAGAGACAAGAAAGAGCAGTAATAGAAATGAAGGAGAGATGGAGGAGGAAGGAGTGTGGGATAGTAAGCAACAAAGGGAAGATATGAAGACAAGCAGAGAGAGATGGTCAGAGCAAGGACAGGAGCAGTAAGGAAGAGACCTAACCAGGAGGGGCTGTGAAGCAAGAGGGAAAGGGAGGCACCCAACCCTGGTCCTTAAGGACTTTGCCCCCCTTTCACTCCTTCTGGATGAGTGGTGGCCTGGCAGGATCAGGGCCTGCAAGGTGGGTGAGAGTGAAAGAATTTCCAAGGGTCGGGGGAACTTGGTGTGACTGGGGAAGAACAGGAAGCAAGATCTCTAAGATCTTGCACATTGGGGCTAAAGGACTTAATACCCATTAATGAATATCATGGCACTGATTTGGTCTCCTCTACAGCATAATTTTGGGGTTTAGGCCACCTTTCCAACCACGTTGCAGCCCTATCCCTACCCCCCCATGGCATAAGTCAACCTCCCCCCCCCCCCATGGCATAAGCCCATGGGGCCTTGGGCTGTCACAGGGCTAAGCAGAACATTTCATGTTAAGGGAGAGTCAGTGTGGGCTTTGAGGGCAAATGTTTCCCAGCTAACACAACCACCTTTGCTCAACCTGTTCACCATCTGTTCTCTATTCAGACTGCTGCTGTCCTCCTTCTTAGGCAAGTGATTCCAGCCAACTGGAGATAATGCAGTGATGACATCATGACTGTACCAATAAGAGTTGATTACTAGATTATGTCTCAAAGCCAGGTGAGCGTGTGGGTAAGAGCAATGCTTTCTGGGTGAGTGCTGCCCTCACTTGCAGCAGTCAAACACTTTTATTTCAGAATGCTAAAAAAAAATGCTAGAAGTTCCTCTAGTGGCTGCTAAACGTTTTTGTGGAAGCACTTCTCCTTTCAGCTCTCTCCTAATTTTAATCCTGACTACATGAGTCTCGCTTCTTACTTTTCATGGTGTGTGCCAGTACCTACAGAGAAGAAATACAGATCATTACAAACCTTCTACCACAATACTTACGTTTATCAAGGAACTAAATAAAACATTCAATCATCTTCCTACTACTGTCTGCCTGTGGTTCTTCATTCAGAAGGAGCCTACAGACAACAATGACCAAGCCATAAATACAGAGTCTCACTTTTCCTTCCTGTTTATATCAAGGCATACATTTGGACAGATAAACTTGTTTGTTGTGACTGACCTTCAGCAGAGGAAGTGTCACTCTCGGCAGTAACAATTTTCAAGGCTCCGGTTACCTAAAGTCACAGAAGGAAAGAAGTCTAAAAAAACAAATAAATAAATAATATAAATAGATGCAGCCATTCTTTTTCTGTAACATGCCTTCTCCCTAAGGTGCATTATGCACACGGGCATGGCTTATAAATTATAGAGCTTGTGAAACAATATGGAATTAATTGAATGTGGTAGGATAGAGACGTACAGCCGCTTCATACTTGATGAGGCGACTGCGTTTGATATAACAGCAGTGCCATCACAGCCATGTTTCCTGCAGCAAGTGTGGAAAATGGGGCGGACAGACTCTCCTTCAAATGTGCACAAGCACAAAAGGAAGATTATTACAGATCAGCCACAAAACAGAAGGAGTGAACTACTAAAGATATCTCATCAAGGTAATGGAAACTGAATATCATCTCTCAAAGCTCTAAAACTGTTGCAAGCATATGCATGGAGGATCTGTGAAGAGTGTCTCTTGCGAATTACTTTCCACTATGGCTCTCAGATTTAAAAATCTTTTATGGCCATAAGAACATAAGAACATAAGAAGAGCCCTGCTGGATCAGGCCAAAAGCCCATCTAGTCCAGCTTCCTGTGTCACACAGTGGCCCCACCAGATGCCTCAGGGAGCACAAGACAACAAGATAACCTGTTTCCTGTTGACACTCCCTTGCACCTGGCACAGAGAAAACCTATCGGGCCCAGCTGTTGGCAGAACGCATGTTCCACTGGTGGCATGTTCCACTGGTGGCATGTTCCAATGGCTATAAAGGGCACTCTGGCAACATGCAAAGAATAATATGCTGCAGGAGCACGGGCAGGAAGGCCAGTCTTCCCGTTCCCACATCTGCCAGGGGAGCGAACTAGACTCACCGAGGCAAGTAGGGTGTTGGGAAATGAGGGAGGGGTGGGGGAAGGTGGAACAGGGTAGGGAAGGGTGGAACTGGGAGGCCGCGGCAGGGGTGGAGCTCCCATTTTTGGTGCGGCTGCACCAACGGGGGGGGGGAGGAAAGGATTTGGCTGTTAATCATAGAATGCGTATTGTGAATCTCTAAGAGCCCAAGCCTATGCATGTCTACTCAGAAGCAAGTCCTACTGAGTTCAGTGAAACCTTCTCTCTGGTAAACAGTGATGTAGACTTGAGTCTATTGACTTGGATTCGAGTCGGACTCAAGTCACATCAATGACTTGACTCGGCGATTGTAAAAGACTTGAAAGACTCTACCCAAGACTTGGAGCCTTTTAAGACAAGTCAAATTTTATTCAGGTTTAAACCTGTTTTCCCCATTAAATAGATAGGGACTTGCAACTTGCAACCAAAGACTCGGGACTTGGGGGGAAAGACTTGGGACTTGTCTCAAGACTTGGACTCAGAGACTTGATCCACATCCCTGCTGGTGAGCATGTATAGGATTGCAGCCTATACAACTAACTAGTTACAACTTGCAACTAGCATTCTAGCAGCAGAAGGCCCTTTACAGCTGTGCAAAAGCCGGGCTGCAGTTGCGTACTTCTGGGCCTTAAATGTCTCCATCTTCAGGTACAAAAAGTTTTTGATAGAAAATTGAAGCTATAGCTGCTATAAGAGGATATATCTTTTAAGCCTAAACCCAACATTCTAGTATAATATTAATATGAAAACTAGAGATGTGCAGAGTGTTCCTTTTAAACTTTGGGACCAAATATAGTGTCTGCAGGGGAGGTCAGACATATTTCCCACAACCCCCTGAACTGAGCCAATACTCACCCATTTCTTCCAATTTTCTATCAGTGTTCCCAGGATCTGCTGCTACTGGGAATCACGTAGCGAACAAGAAGACACCACGCTATGAAACCTTCCAGATTTGGCTACATGCTAACAGCACTGAGGCAACCACAAGGCAACTCAAAGTCAAGGCAATGCTTTCTAAATAGACTTTTACCTCTTTTTGAAACAATCACAGAAAAAAAACATCAAAATAGGAGTGACTTTTGACACTGTCAAAAAAGCTTGCAAAAAGCACCTTCTCTTTTGACATTACATTACATAGCCATTTTGACAATGGCTGGAAAACACCATTGCAGATGTCATGTTTTCCGACTCCAGCCCCAATATCTGAAAGGCACCTCTACGCTACCTGTTCTAATGCCTTACATTCCTTATGTTCATCATTGCCATAAAATCAATAGCTTAAGCTAAGAAACAAACCTGACTGCATAATAATGATGTCTCGTGTTACCTGCAGGTCTGCCACCTTGAGCTGTGTGTTGCTGTTTTTCCCTTTCACTGCATCACTTTACACTACCAGATGTGGGCTGTACGTGTCTGTACATTTATACTGATGGACCACAGAAACTTCACAGCCATTGTTTCCAAGCTCTGCTGTCTTTCACTTCTGAGATTTTTGAAAAGTAAAACAAAACAAAACAAAACAAAAACCTCACTATCAAATAAAGGAAATTCAAACACTCAGGCTGGTGTTTGATGCATATATCACACACGTTTTTCCTTATAATAGCTCAAAACTGCTTTTACTGCCAAAGGGTCTCTTTGATCTGAATAAGTCTCTTTGAAAGAGAAAAGTATAGGCTCACAGGAAGAAGAATGCCTCTGATCCATCACCTGGGAGAGGTAAGCACTCAACTGAAGCTTGAGCCGTGCTGCTTTAGTAGTCAAGCCACATTGCATTGAGAAAGTTAAGAAAGTAAACATGGTTATTTGATGGCATTTGTTGGGACTGTTCTCGAGGAAACTAATTCTTAGAGGGTGCCTTGCTTATAGTGCAACTGATTTTTTGAATGGTAAGAGAAGATACTGAGAGAGAATCAGGAAAGCCAGAAGTCATTAGAGTGGTCGGGACAAGGGCTGGCAAGACCCAGGTTCAAATCCTCACTCAGTCACAAAGCTTACTGGATGTGCTTGGGCCAGTCATTCCCTCAACCTAACCTATCTCACAGGGTTGTTGGAGATACATGCGAGTGCAAGATACAATTGTGTGTGTGTGTGTGTGTGTGTGTGTGTGTGTGTGTGTGTGTGTGTGTGTGTGTGTGTGTGTGTGTGTGTGTGTGTGTGTGTGTGTGTGTGTGTGTCTTGGGGGAAGGGCAGGATTTAAAAATAATAAATACTGTACAGCCCCATCGAACAACTCCGGACCATTCTGCAGAAAGGTGCTTCTGTATGGAAGGGGTTGGGGGAATCCACATGGCAGCCCTGATATATGCAAGCAAAACCAAAGAAATATAGTAATGCAAACTTGTATAATTGGTATGGGTTGAAAAATTTGGCTTGTCTTCTTGGAGAACTTGCTTTAGAGTTTGGTGCAGAATGTTGATGTTTGCCTTTAGAGCAATGTAACATTACAACATCTGCCTGAGCTTTTCACATAACTATTTCCATGTTTTCCTGTGCTGACTTAATTGAAGACACGCAAAATTATGATGGAATCAACTGGCTGATTTCTACTCTTGCCTTGACCAACAAGTGACACTGATTTCTGTGTTTTTACGTGAGGGACCAATACCCAAGGAACAAAGAAGGCACATAAGGCCCCCACCCCCCCCCAAAAAAGAGAAGGAGTAGAATTCTATCGTTCTTTTCTTTGCATGACACATACAGGATAAAAAGTGAAGCAGCTATTTTGATAGTAGCACATTAAGCAGTGCACCCTCAAGTATCCCCCCCCCCCGCATCCCACAAGCCTCAGGACTCTCTCAGTTTGTGCTATTTTTGTTTGCAGATTGGATCAAGATTTTTCTGTAGCTGGAAAACCTGGATATACCTCTCTGCACTGCACTGAATGTGCCCCCCCCCCATACATCCCTGAACTGTCTCTATATCCTACATATTCTGGGATCAACACCTCAAAAATGCTTGGCTGATGAAGCCACAGAGCTCAGCTTTTGTTAGGCAGGACGGTCTGCAGAAGTTTCCTTTGCCCTGTTCGCTTCCAGTCCTAATGATATGGTTCAGAAATGAAATAAAAACAATAGAACATTACGCACATATCTTCCCCCAAAAGAAAGGGAACATTACATTGCATGACTAGAATATTAAAACCCCACCACAATCCCTTTACATCCTATTTAGCCGTTTAAAAATTTGAGGTAGTATCCAACTGTGAGGACTGTGAAAAATGTACGTGATGTTCTGTCTAAGGGTCAACTGTTGAGCTGAAATTGTATGATTGAAGTCTTTAAACTACTATTTAGCTACTCTTAAAATATATCAATATTTTATATTATGACAGTCCAATCCTATCTCCCTTCCCCACGTAGGGTGTGCAGCGTGGGCCATGTGGCCCATTCTGCATCCTATCCGGGGGAGACATGGCTGGAGGTTTACGTGGGGTAAATGGGAATTTGCCTGCTTACCCCGGTAAACACCCAGCCTGTACAATGGGACTACTACCGTGTTGGGACTGGAGGCTTGGGAGGGGAGATAAGATATGGCATCCGCCACAGACAACGATCCCACCCCCTCCCAGGCCCGATCCACCCTCCACCATCCCCCACCCATTACACTCCCTCACTGCCCTCCCCCAGCCCCCATTCCTCTTGGAATAGCCCTACCTGCTCTGACGCACATGGGGCCTGGATATGTCACCAGCAGGATGGCGCAGGCCTTCTTGCCGATGCTGCCTCCTCTCCTGGTGTTGAAACGTGCCTCACAGCATGTTTGCGACACCTGACACTGACGCTGCAGTCACAGCGCCAGTGCCTGTAGCCCATAGGATTGGGCAGTAAGTCTATTTCTATCAGATTCACTACAACTGAAAAGTAGGCCCAATAGTATCAGTCCCATCATGCCTCCAGTAGCGTAACTTTGTACAATATGTAGTGCACAGGCTTTCAGAGCTTTCTTTGGTCCCTATTGCCGAACACGCAAGACAGCAATATGTGTGAAACGGGGCCCCTTTTTTAATAGGTGGTTACAAGAAGGGAAAGGACCTGCAGCAGGAAAGGAATCATGGGCAACCTGGTCTGTAGTGCGGGCAGCTGACTCAAGCATCATGGCGGCCACCATCTTGGCCACCACCAGCCCACATACCATGAGCCTGTGGGCTGCATGCCACTAGTGGTACGCATACCACAGATTGGGAGCCTCTGGTGTACAGGAGTAAATATTGTTTCTTCTGTACTCAATTAACTAGTTTATTAACATCTTAACTTCTGTTGGTGGATCAGCGAGAGCCAGGACTAGTTTAAAGAACCAGCCACATTTTGGTCATTTAAAAACAAAACGTCAGTAAAATTATGTGACTTCCTTTTAAAAGAGAATCACCGATCACAGAAGAAAATAGGGGATAAATAATCTCTTAGGTAAGTGTGCAGGCAAAGGCAGCTTCTATAGGTCAATTCTGATTGCACCTAGAATACACCTGTATCTACCTATACAGGTATAGATGTGACGTGGCTGGATCTTCGACTCCCTGAAGCTCATGAACAGTCATCCTTAGTAGGTCCAGATAGAATGAAGAGTTAACAAATAGTAGGCTAGTACGAAATGACAAGTTGCAACATCTCAATGGCAAAACCATCAACAGATGTCTCACTACATGAAATTAGTAAAAGGTACTGTTGGCCACTGCCTCAACATCAAGTTCTAGAAACAAGTAGCTTCATCCGAAAGGAATGAAGGACGAAAGAAAGCACTGACAAGGTCAATAGGGCACATATTTTTCTTATCTAAGTCAAGATTGGTCCCTGAACCTAGAAGCACCGCTTCAGCAGTGCTGTACTGCTGGCACAGGGTCCCAGGATGCTTTCTGAAGGCACCTGATCAAACATCTGTGTTGAGCCCTGGCAGATCTGGGTCTGAGTCACTATCTGGCTAGGAGGCTGCCTTGAGTTCTGTCACAGAAGAAAGGCAGGACAAAAATTTACCCAATAAACAAACAGCCTGTCCATTTTAAAGCCTTACTGGTACAGCTGAAAGAAATGAATGGTATTGAGAGGAGCCCAAAGGCGAGGCACCATCTGTTTCACAAACGTTTGTTAAATAGGAGCTTCGTTTTAAGAATTGTTCCTGAAGTAATTTTTCTCATTTGTGCCCAAGTCTTTGCAACTTTTTTTCTTACATGCTGTCAGGCTTCACCTTTATTTCTTAAGAAAAAATTGAAACTTTGTAATAATGACAATTAAATGTTGCAATCATGTTTATAGCCTCTTTATTTTGAAACAAAGTACTGTAGTCATACAGTATATGTATATGAGGAAATGGTTCAGGTTTATTTATGTTTTGCGGGTGGCCTGAAGAGAGTTAAGGTGTTTCCTTCTTTGAAGGTTGTATTATCTGATCTCTCTCATTTACAGACACTTTTCTTTTGTTGCTTTTGAGTGTATTCAGTTACATCAAACACATTTAACCTTCTCTTAACAGGTGGCAACATTATGGGTTCTTCCCTGCTGCTGGCCATGTATGTGTCTGAATTAAGTGCCATGGATATTTCTCTGGCTGTAATTAAACTGACAACCAAGTCATTTTTGTATGGTTTCTGGAAAAAGGTCATCACAATCTGCACTTTGAAAATGTAGGCCAACTTTCACTGAAATAAACCACTCAAATCCATAATGAACATCAAAGTTGTAGACATAAAAGGCAAAGCAGTAAATGGTAGTAGGATGAAATAACTGTTTAATTATGTCAAATTCTATATAATTTGAGAGGTTACCTCCGATGTGCGTTTTTTAAAGTTACGCCTAGATTCACTTCCTTTTCTGAATAAAACATTGTTTGCTGCAAGTCCTGGAACTGATCAAGCCTCTATTTGATAATTTGGTACACTAAAATTACTTACAAACCTTTTTTTGGGGGGGGGGAGTCACTTCTTTGTTGCAGAGCAACAGACTACTACACAGTTTAAGTCTGAGTTAATTTACTTGTATTTGAATAATTGGTGTGAACTGCTTTGGAGCCTTCTGAATAGGGATTTAAATCATTTAAAAAACATCTCATGGATGAATTTGGAGAATATCTGCAGAATGATTAAAAACTTAAATCTTTTTAATAGATTGTAAATCTGTCTCTTGGCCCTCTATGCATGCTTCTTCACCACTCCCAGATTGGACTGGACTCTCCTTGCCACTGCAGCCACCCGAAACGTCACTACTTCCTAGAATTGGGAGAGGTGATGATGTCCTGATTCTCTCCAGAAGAATGATGCCACCTCATGTGAAGTTTATCTGGAGGGGCTAGGCCAGTGCTTCCCGAACTGTTCTTCATCCTGGGAGCACCTCATGCACTCCTTGGATCAGTTTCATACAGCCCTGCTAGGCATACGCAAATGCCCATGATTGCTTAGCCTCTCCAGAAACAAGAGCAAGAGCACTTAAGGCCTCCCTGTGTCTTTCTAGATATGAGCTGTGCTCATCCTGCTATAATGACCACCTCGATGGGGGTGATCTGAGGAAATGGGAGAACAGTGATCCTTTAATGGGAGGGGCATGGCTGATATCAGAGACCTCCAGTTTGCAGCACACTCCTAATGTCTTGATGATCGTGCAAACGTAGAATCTTCAAGGAAGGCTGGAGTATTTCTGGATTTTTTGATGCCACTTCAGACCTTCGGTAATCTCAACTATACAATGACAGAACTTCCGAATCCTAGAGAGAACATCTAGAAATTCTGGAGATTGCTGGTAGCAATATTACTTTCTAGCAGAGCTTCCATAGGGAAAAGAGGATATACAGTCAGTTCTCATTATCCACTAGGGTTAGGTTCTTGGAAAACCTAGTAGATATCTAATTAGTGGATACCGAATCATTGAACCTATGGGGAAAATGGGGTTAGGTTCCAGGGGACCCTCTTTGCCATGGCATACACTATATGAACTTTGTGAACCTGAATCTTACCTTGAAGTCTATGGGCTGGATAATAGCGGGGGCACCACCCAGTATATTACATTGGCTCTTTGTTATGGAACAATTCCTAACTCTGGCAAATTAATTATTATCCCTTCCTAACAACATCATGCAAATATAAAAATGTATTGTCCAGTATCCTGGAAGCCCAGAGAGAGCAGAAACAGTTCCCATTGTGTTTCAAATGGCATTCAACAGAAAACACACATGTACAGAGAGCAACTCCAGAAGAGCGAGAGCGAGAGATTACCAGTTACAGTAAATGCAGTAAGGCAGGGAAATTTGTTCCCAGAGCAATGTAAAGACCTGCAAAAAAAAAAAAAAGGTAAGTACACACCCATGAGAACAATAGCCCTGACAAGATCGCAGGTAGCGAGAACAGGCCGCAGATAGAGAGGTAGGTGGCAATTCTGCCCCTCGCCGATAAGCAAATTCACAGGTAGCAAATTCAGATATAAAGAGAACTGACTGTACTCAGTACATGCTTGTATCCAGAGTCCTCCCAAAGTGCAAGTATAGGCTGGTCTAAGTTTTATTGTGGATGGAAAAATAATTGAACTTGCTTTCCACATGGGAAAATGAGCAAAGGTTATCTCTTATTTCTTCAAAAGACAAATATTTACACAGAATATTGGTCACTATCACGCAATCAATGACTATTCAGATAACTATCCAATCACTTATTCAATCATTTCTCTCTTTCAAATGTATATCCAACTGCAATTACCGGTACTCTAAACTTCTGGCATGTTCAAACAATCATATAGCACCTAAGCCCATAAAATACTTGACACACAGTATTAGGTACAACGAAGCAAAATTAAGCACATTCAAGTGTTTAAATTATTTCAAAGGGGGAGATTTAAGAACTTTCTCATTGACATGCAGGAGACTTAAAGTGCTTAATGATACTGGATCATGCCTAACATTGCACAACGTTATTGTAAACCATCTCCCTGTTCTTTCTCAAACTGGTAATAAGTAGAATGGTGAGGCTCAATTCAAGCTGTGTAAGAACAGTCTGTAACATCATGCACTGATTTACCACTGCCAGGCAATTTTCCATGGAATGTGTCAAGTATCCATGTCTTACCCCCAAAGTCTGGTGTGCTTCAGGAGGCCTGGGCAGCCTAACCAAAGTTCCACAATTTTTTGACCACAGTTTTCCTACAGACAGCAAGCTGGACTGAAACAACAGCGTGTTTGTAGCAATATCAGCCTAGCATAATCAGTCATCGTAAGTGTACAGTAAGCGAAAGCAAACATTGCATTTCATGTGGCAGTTCTGAGCTATCATATTTGGGGGGGGGGGGAGAATGAGAAACCTGATGGTCATCCAATGCAACACTGTGCACTGAAAGGTCTTCTTTGATGTAAAGCTAGTCCTTTTCAAAAAGACGATAGAGGACCAATAAAGAAAAAAAAACCACCACCAAAGAATATGCACTAAAGCAGAATAACCCTATGGTCATTTTTTTTAAATTGAGATGTTCAAAGCAGCTTAAAGGTAAAGGTATCCCCTGACAATTAAGTCCAGTCGTGTCCGACTCTAGGGTGTGGTGCTTATCCCCATTTCAAAGCCGAAGAGCCAACGTTGTCCAAAGACGCCTCCGTGATCATGTGGCCGGCATGACTCTCCTTGCCGCAGTGCGTAGCATGCGGCTGGAACACGGAGCGCTGTTTACCTTCCCGCAAGCGGTACCTATTTATCTACTCACATTGACATGCTTTGGAACTGCTAGGTTGGCAGGAGCTGGCCAAGCAACGAGCGCTTACCCCGTCGCGGGAATCGAACTGCCGACCTTTCGATCGACAGCATATGGTTCAGCGGTTTAACCCGCTGAGCCACCCGCTGGCTTACTCAAAGCAGCTTACATAACATTAAAAAAAAAATCCCAAAGCACTAATAGTGGTCACATACACTTAAAACAAAATATTATTTTTTTAAAAAAACGGACACTAAAAAGAATCTAGTTAAAAACCAATCAAAATCCTTAAAGGCCAGGAAACCAATGCTTGGCCAACAAGACAGTCTTAAGATAGCAGCAGAACCCCAGTAAGGTGTGGAGAAACTAAGGTTCCCAGGGCAGAGAGTTCCACAGTCTGTGTCACCATGGAAGACATCCTTTCTTGTGTCTCCGATAACTGAGCCTCAGAAGGGACAAGGATGTGCATTCCCTAGAAGAGGGAATCGTCTTTAAATATTGTGAATGCAACCTTTTGGTAAAACAAGGGAGTAACATGCTCCCTTTTTTCTGGATCTGCTTTAAACTCTAGTAGCAGCATCCTGCGCTCACTGAAGCTTCTCTAGATGGTATTCAAAGAGACCCCATGTAGAGTTTATTTCAATAATCCAACAGATGTAATGAAGGAATATGTGATGATAGTCAGACCTGCTCTTTCCAGGAACAGATGATGCAGTTGACGCATATGTAAATCCAGGCCAGATGTCTAAATGTAGGGAAAGTAACACAAAGTTTCCTCAAGTTGAATTTTGTATTTGGGGGTACCAGAATTAATGTGAACCATTCACAGAACACCTTTACTTATGCAAAAACATCAATATGAGAGTTGTTGATGGAAACCAGCTTCCTGTTTCACAGCATAATATAACTCCTGTTAATGAGCTTTAAAGCTAAATGCATTAAGAAAACTAACTCTGAAACATACATTCTCCAGGGCCACTATAAAGAATAATAAAAAATTTCATTTTAATTAGAACACAATCAACCCTGACTGTTCCCTGGAAGGACAGGTACTGAGGCTTAAATATTTTGGCCACCTAATGCGAAGAGAGGACTCTCTGGAGAAGACTCTGATGCTGGGAAAGATTGAAGGCAAAAGGAGAAGGGGAAGGCAAAGGATGAGATGGTTAGAAAGGAGAAGGGGAAGGCAAAGGATGAGATGGTTAGACAGCATCACCGATGCAACGAACGTGAAAATGAGCGAACTCAGGAAGATAGTGAAGGACAGGAAGGCCTGGCGGGATATGGTTCATGGGATCACGAAGGGTCGGACACGACTTAACGACTAAACAACAACAACAAAAGCTTTCAAGTCATCTAGCAAATAACTGGAAGTGTTAGCATCTGTAATTCTAATCATATTAGTAGCAAACGTGCCTTTATCGATAGGAGTTTAAGGTGGCTCAATAAAACCAAAGTGACGTTTTCCAGTGATAGCATAAGACAGAACATGTACATGATCTGGCTGTACGTAATCAAAGGGCTCAACCCTAACTAGGCTTTGCAATGTTGTAAAATGCATGTATGACAGCATATGTGCCTTTATAACGTCACAAACAGCGCAATGCCGGTGATCATTTCAGAGACGCTGCTGTAAACAGCAGCGGCGACCCCAGCACATTGCCACAGAGGGTGACCTGCACTGAAGCAGGTAAGACGTTGCAGGAGGTGAGCAATGGGCAGGGGCGGACTGGGGCGGGGGGGAAGGGGCAGTAAGGGGAATGGAGGGGTGGCTCCCAATGGCAGTGATTTGCGTCCGATCCTAACTCCGTTCCATCTCCCTTACTCTCCTAGGACCAACGCCAACAAAATGGCTGGCATAGATCTGAGGAGACCCATTAGGGTAGTGAAGGCTTCCCCAACAGTTCCCTTACCTCGGGGCTCCCTGAGATTACCCCACAGCAGGAAGCAGCACGTGATTCAGACCATTGGTGCAGCTGCATCAGCAGGGGGGGGGGTGTTAGTTAGGGCTGGGCTGAAACTCTACAAAACAAAAACTAAAACATCTTTTGAGACCATTCTAGATGCGTCCTCCTTTTGAGAATCATTCATCTACTCCTGGATTCCACACATCAGAGAATAGTGCTAGGAAAGCTACACAAAGACAGTTGCCATCACCATCCCCTTTAGTGTAACTGGCTTTGCAAATCTACGAAGTGCCCTTTGCCTTCTATTCCATCCTAAGAAAATACAAATCATGACGTTTCAGGCATTTTGACTGTGCCAGGGACATATTTTTGTGCAACAGAAGCTATTTGTAACTACTATGTCCTGCAGCCACCTACAGTATCAGCAGCAGACCTGGCTAAGCACAATGCAGGTGTGAGGAATAGTCAAAACACTGCCAAGTGTTACCTAGCTTATCAAATAGTATAGCTTTATATTATATTATATTAGCCGCCTTGAGTGCCCTTGCCGGGAGAACGGCGGGTTACAAATTCTTTAAATAAATAAATAAAATATTAAACTGCAGTTAGAAGTAGAAGATTAGCTTCACCAATGACTGTGGTAAAAGCTCTCCTTCTCTTGGAAAGTTTTTTTAAAAATGGAATACCAAACCTTAGGTATATTTTCTTGTTATAAATGGAAGAGATTGTCATATTACTCATATCCAGTCACAGTAATACTGAACGTACTTAATGGAGCTGAAGTGGCTTCTCTTTGGAGCTGAAGTGGCTTCTCTTTGTGAAACACAGGTCGAAGGGCTCGATGGGCATACAAACCTAGACACACGGTTCTTTCGTTGCATTAGCAGAAGCTAGAAACATGGCTTGCAATTTAAAATAGAGAAACTGAGGCTCAAACCGAGGACGTGGGCTACGATCCAAAAAGTTGCTAAGGCTCACATACCGGGAGGTTTTGACTTCTTCTTTGAACACTGGATCCCATGTACATAACAAAACTGTTTGACATGACCCTCGGATTCAAATGCCATGCCACATGGGACACAACCTGTCTAAATCCCATTAGAATCGTGGAAAAACAAAAATAATTTCATGGTTAAAAATGATCTAAAGCTTCCATGGCCTGCTATTATATACAAAGACTGGATTGTCACAGGTTTAAAAGCCATGTAAAATTTAAAAAATGAATATTTATGTTAAAGACAAGTAGGATATAGGTAGAAAGAATTGAAAGTTTTAATACGTGAGAAAACAAGTTAAAACTGAATTCAAACAAAGATAAAAGTTCAATAATATTCTGAACCTTTTAACTTGTTTTCTCACGTATTAACAGTTTCAATTCTTTCCACCATTATCCTACTTGTTTTTAATATAAAGATACATTTTTTTAAAATTTTAAATGGCTTTTAAATCCGTGACAACCCAGTCTTTGTAGTTTCACGATTCTTTGGAACCCAGTAGTCATGACATCTAAATATCATATGGTAACCACAACGAAGACAATAATTTACTCAAACCTTCCTAATTTAAGAATACAACTGTAAAGGTCATGTGCTCTGTCTTGAAGGAAAACACCTTTTGCATTCGAGAGTTGTATCCTGTGCAGTGAGTCATGACTAACAATGCAATCCTATGCTTGTTTACTCAACAATAAATGTAAAACAGCAGACAATGCCTTACTGAAATTGCATTTCTATCACAGTAACCTTGAGTAGGTAAGCATACGTAATCAAACCAATTCCAAATTCAGAATACAATAGAACTGTATAGTTCCATACTTCTTTTCTGCTAGTCTATTTCCAGGAACCAAAGCACTGTATTCTTTTTAGGATCCTGTGTTAGTCGGTTTTTCTGTCTTCCAAACAAAAAGCCTGGAATACACTATACAAATAAAGAATACACACAGTCGCATGATTATAATCTTACATTTTATTTGAACATTGAATGTTAAACAGAGTTAACATAAATCTTGTGTTAAATTACATTAAACTCTCATCTCCCAGAGTATTAGGAGCATAAGATATTAGGTGTACAACATTAGGTATCTTTATTTATGGCTTAACCGGACTGAGGATTTCCTTGTGGTGTGTTCTATTTTGGAGCGAGCCATGTAAATTTTCACTTCCATAAGTATCTCTTTTTGTGTGGCACAGACATTTTAAAAAGGCATTTATTGGCAAACACAGGTTGAATAGGTGCACACTGCCATCTAGACAAGATTTTTAGAGCAGCAGAGAAACCAAAATGGCTTGCAATCATCAATGCCACGAGGATCTATTCATGTTATTTGTAAATACATTATCTTTATCAGAAATACAAGTAAAAGTGTGATTCTTTGGAAAGCTGAGACAAACTGTAGAAAAAAGTGCATATTTTAATTGCAAGTTACATGTAAATGTAACAAAGTAACATTTTAGTTCTGCATTAAAAAATACCAATCTTAATGAACCGACATAATGAATAAATCCTGTGATATTCCCCCCCCCAAAATTAAATGTTTTCCAAGATATTTCCAAGAAATTGGGGGCAATTGGCATGCTCTGTTCATGAAAGGAGACTCCACCTGATTTCAGTGCATTCCCTCTGCAACCATGTGAGCTCCATCCTATTCCCATCTGGAGGATCCCGCCAACCCACAGGATGTTCTTTGGGGTGCAGTGGATGATGTGGAAAGGCCGGGGAAGTTCCCGTGCATGAAATACTTTCCTGCCAGACACAGTTTGATGCAATCCATATAAGGTTTCAAAAAATTATCACAATTTTGCTATACAAAACTGTACAGAATGTGTGGACAGCCATTCCAGATTTCTTCATAGGCCTTCCAAATCTAGGATCAAGACTAACTACAATAAAATCTACTTCTCTCATTGAGAGGAAGAGACACATCATGGTCAGCAAGAATTAGGCATAAGAGTGCAATCGTCAAAAACATTCAAATTACAATTGCTAAAAAATACCACCTTTCATTTTCTCGTGGCTCTCCTCCCCAAAGAGAACACTCCCAGCATAGTTTCACTTAGGCTTTAATGGGCACTAGATCGCAACCATAGCACTTCAGTCCCTGTGAATCGTAAGGTTTGTAATCCTGGACTGAAGTAACAGTATACAGGTGGGCCCCCATATCCACTGATTCGCTATCCACGGTTTCAGTTATCCACGGATCGTGGGGACACCCCCCCCAGGCTTTTACTTTTTTCCCAGTAAGCTTTGTTTCTTCCTTAAAGAAACAGGAGAAGCAGCCTCTGGCTGCTTATTACAGGCAAGTAGAACGAGACTAAGTACTATAGAGGCTCTGCAAGGTTAACAGAAACCTTGCAGAGCCTCTCTAGGACTTCGTCTCGTTCTACCTGTCTGCAATGGAGGCTGCTTCTCTGTTTGTTTTAAGGAAGAAACAAAGCTTGCTGAAAGAAAAATAAGAGCTGGGGGGGGGAAGTATGCCTGTCTGCAGGGGAGGCAGGTGGGGGGGGCCCTCAGGAAACCATGGAGGGGGTGTTCGCTCTTATCCATGGTTTCAAGTATCCACGGAGGGGCCTGGAACATATCCCCAGCGGATATGGAGGTCCACCTGTATCTGTTTTGTGGAATATCCTAGCTTGCGTCAACTGCAAGTCTCAAACCGAAAAAATTCATGGTTCACATTCACAAATGTAGATAGCGTACAATGCATGCAACACCAGTCTTTTATACAACGTTTGAAGTTTCCCCTGAACTTTATTTCGCTATACATACATGTAGAAGAGAGCTGCCAACATGCCCTGGGTTCCAGGGCCAGCTTTGGGGCAACTGGACCAATTGGGGGGGGGGGCTGTACTCTGTGGATCACGAAGCTCTGGGCACACTTCGCTCCACTGATGCTGGATGGGCCATTCCACCCTTCCTGTGATTGGTCTGAAATTGGGGGCAATTGGCTG